>VDFB02105785.1:311413132-312092105 GCA_007258455.2 Sequoia sempervirens | reverse complement strand
ATTGAGATATCTCAGATAGAATTTCTTTTAACTTCCAGTTCGACACTTTTTTCTTTCTAATCGCATCTATGCAAACCATTGAATCTCCTTCTATATCAACCTCACGAATACCTTTATCCAGACATAACTTGAGCCCTCTGGCCAGAGATTCAAACTTGACCCAATTGTTAGTTGTCACCCCCAATTTACTAGCCATTGCCCAGATGCAAGCACCATCATCGTTGTGGATAACCACACCTACCCTGGTTGACTCAGGATTCCCACGAGCAGCACCATCAAAATTTAGTTTAACTCACCCAGGTCGGGGAAAGGACCACTGAGTTGGCCTTCTCTTCACCATTCTCCCTGAACCAACCATTTTTTTTGGGGGGGGTGCAATATGTTCCATTTATTCTTTAATTCTCTATCCCAGGCCGAGAACATGGTATCACTCTTCACCCAACCCTTTGTGTTAGCCAGTTCATAGCAGTCACCTTCAATTTTCTGAATAAGAGCACTTGGAGAGAAAGCAATTTCATTGAATATCTTGTGGTTTCTCTCTTTCCACAGATGCCACACCAATAGGGAAGGAGTGAACACCCATATGTCACTCCACAGATCCTTCCTTACTTGAGCAGGCCAACCAGAAATAAATACCTTCAGGTCACAGTGCTTGGGCGCACTCCAACCCAACACACACTACAGCTAGTCCCAACAAAATGACGCATATGGGAAAGAGAGCAATAAATGATCAACCCATTCCCCAGTCGATCTACACAAAGGGCGAATTGAAGGCCCATGGAAACCATACTTAGCCAGCTTGTCCCCAGTTAAGATTTGATAATGCAATGCAGCCCATAAAAAGGCCCCCACTTTAGGAAGTAGCTTGGATCCCCAACATAGCCGAGTAGGCCAAGACTCACAACCTTCCATAGCTCTCTGGATTTCATAGCCAAAATGCACCGAATATTCGCCGAATTTTGATCCACACCATATTCTTGCCATCAAAGTTCAAACCCCATTGGAGTGTAATTGTTGAGAATTTATATTGAGATCAAAAGCGTTTACTCCTCTTAATATTATAAAATATATTATATATTATATTATGATATATATATTTATATTATATTAAATTATATATATTATAATATATATTATATTATATTATATATAATAATATAATATCTTATAATATAAATATATAAGATAATTTACAATTTCATTGTTTTTTAATGAAAATAATAATCCATATTACATTTATATTGATTGTATATAAGTTAGATTTCACCACAATAATATATTATATTATCATGTTAGTATATTATTTAAAATATTACTAAATATATTATATTATATTATATGTACAACAATATAATTATTATCATATATGTATAATTATTATCAAAAAATATATAATTATTAATAGTATAATATTATATTATATAATAATATATAAGTTAGATTTTTCCCACTATTGTGTTATATATTATAGCATATTATTATTATTATTATTATATTATATTATAATATTAAAAATATTATTATATATTATATAATAATATATAATTAAATTAATAGTATAATATTATATGATATAATATAATAATATATATTATTATATATAATAATGCCATATAATGTAATATAATATAATATAATTATTATTATAATATTATCTAATGTACAATTTTTATTATAATATTATATAATTATTAATACTTATATATTATTTAATATTATATTATTCCTTCAAAAAATTAACTCATTTATATATATATTATTATAATAAATTAATATAAATTATATTATTAATAATTATATGTATTATGTCATATATATATTGAATAAAAAATTATTATATTATATTATCATTATGTCATTTTAATCAAAAATATTAAATATGAGTTAAAATTTGCACTCAGTGAATAGGCTATCAACATGTGAACAACTGGTACATTGCACTATGTAATATGTGTATAGTTGGTAATTACATAAAAACCAAAATAGATAATATTATTAACTAGAATTATCTATGAGTTAAAAACTTAAACAAATGTGAAAATAAAATAAGCCAATGAACGGTGGTGTGAAACCTGGAACACATCTGACAAGTTGACAAATTTTTTGAATGCAAGTTGTTTTCTGACAAATCTGCAAACACGTGGTGTTCTTGATTTACGAGCCATGGATGCACATGGTGCATTGTGATGGCTAGATAGCCAGTGCATGATCTCATGATACCCATTGAAGATTCTTGAGGTACATTTTATAAGTTTTTATTGTTGATGATATAGCAGATTATTGTTAGCAACTCTCTTCCATGGAAGGTGCTTTTTTGATGCTTGATCTTGTGTCTTGTGTTTATTCACAATTCTAACACGTTTGTTCCAAGATAGATTGGATGTCAAGATTATAAGACCTTCCCTCAGATGGATCTATATCTGTAATCAAGCACTTTGTTGCCCATGCCACTTGGTCTCTATGAAAATCTATTTCTATACTCTTAGCTGAAACCATCATAGGACCCCTATTGGAAAGGCCATGAAAAACTACCTCCTTCCCATTAGATTTGAATTTCAACTCCATGGTTTGATAATTTTGTGTGTACTCACCAAGTTAGTGTAGCCATTATACCCCCAAAACCAATTATATCTCACCAATGCCAATCACATAGAAGTCATCTCGCATCTTGTGTCCTTCTAAAGTTAGCTCCAACTGTTGAATCATGCGATTGCATGGAATAGTGTACCATCTGCCACTATCATATTAAATCCCTCAAATTCTTATGTCATTAGGATCATCTTAACCACAATTCCTTCTATTGGAACTAAAAAAATTTGCATAACTATACCACCGTTGATAAGACTAAAACCCAAAAATCCATTAAGAAGAACCTCAATCCTCCTATTGTTCATCGAAAAACCCATGTAAGTACCTTCATTAGATTACGTTTCCATGCTGCGTCCCTATATCTCTACTTAGGTATGCTTAAAATTCAAGTACCGCAACCCCGCGAGGGTGTGTAATCTCCATTGGTAGAGTGTAGCGGGCTTGTGGGACATATGACATAGTCTGCACGTTAACTGCACTACCGCAGTGGTCTATAGGAGTATATGCGGGATGCCAATAAGAGGAAAAGAACCATGACGTAACCCACAATCCCATGACGAGAATATGATGACATACGGTACAGTGGGATGGATTAAAATAGAATGAATATGAGCCCACCACCTTGCAGGAGTCTTAACTTACTATGGCGGAACTGTGGTACAGGTTGGCGCCACATTTATGATAAAATAAAACTTAATTGAGTGAAATAACTTTGGGCCATGCGATCTTCTCAGATCAAGCATGCATATTTAAAATTTGCATACGTAAGCGATCAGTGCAAAATTTTAGCACGAGTTGGTGTTAATGGTGAATTGACGGAGCTTAGAAATTCATATATTTCAAATTGGGTGTCATTCAAATCATTTACAACAGCTCACAGTGTGCGAAGAAGGGATACGAAGTTGGTGTGGAATCTGCAACTATTGTGTAAATGAGTAAGTTCACTTGAATCTCTCTTTTGTTGAGTTCATAAGTGTTTCCAATTGCTGATTTCAATTAGCTCTAAGAGTTTAAGAGTTTAAACCCTAGTTAGAGCATAATTCACACAATGCCTAAGAAAACTGAATCTGTAAGAAATGGGAATCCTCAACTCCCAAAATAAAGAAAATATCACTTCAACAGTCCATTCTAGATATATTGTCAAAATCAACAGATAAGGGCTATAAGAAGGTATTTAGAGATGAAGCCCATCGATGCAGAGATGCGATTATTCCCATCTCAGGATGGGATTTATTTTGGTACTTCTACAATAAGAGAGATGCTAAAATCCCAGTTACAAACCCTTGGTCTTTGGATTTAGCCAAGTTGCTCATCCCTAATGTGTTTGTAGATGTTGAGTTCATTAAACTGTTGGTGCAATGTTATCACCCAGCCACAAGAACTGTGAGAATTCCCAGTCATTCACCACTGGTGGTACTAAGTAAGTCAACTATCATATAATTTTTTTATCTTGAACAAACAAGCCCTCAATAAAGTTGACTTACAAAAGTGAAGAAGACTATAATAGGTTAAGAAAAACTTATAAAAGTCACGAGCTCCCTATGTACATGAAGAAAGGTGCAAATAATAGAAGGATACCTATCTCCCCGTCTTGCAGTGAACCATTTGTAGTAGATGACTTTTAGGTGTATTTAAGAGGACACACTTTGCTTTGTGCTAAGTACTTGGGATAGGTGTACAGGACAAGATACCAGTCAGTCTCATGATGATGGCAATGAGAATTCAGAACCCTAAGGTAAACATTGAATTCAATTTTGCTTCAATAATTGAGAAGGGGTTGCATGAAGGACTTTTGCAAGTGAGAGAAAACAAGACTCCTATCACTTTCAGGTGTTATTCCTTATTGTATCATTTGATTTTATATCAACATAGGGATAAGTAGACTCGAAGGATGAATTTAGAAATGTCTAACTAAAAGGGTAATAGGATGTCTATGTAGTATTGATGCTACATTTGGGATAGCAGATGCAAAAACAATGATTATGTAATTTTTCATGAGGATTTTGGGATTAGAATTATGGTTGTTCTAGTTGTACTTCACCAAGGTTTCCTATTGAAGTAAGATAATTGTTGAGATCCCTGGCATTGAGACCAGAGCAAGGTAACACACAACTTTGGTGACTGGTTTTTCTTACCAAACCATACAGTCATAAGAATCTATAGATGCCCTCAGGCTTCACACATCTTGCCTAAATTTGTTTCTCTTTGACTGGCATTCTTGGAATTTGTGTGGAAAATATTATGGATGGAGAAAGATTTCATGAAGAAGCAGAAGAAGGGCACATTCTTGCCTAACTTAACTGTGTGGAGAGCTTTCTATTGGTGCTAATACTATTGAGGAGTTACAAGACTGTTTAAAAAGAAATTTTTCTTTGAAGTCTAAAATGGAAAGTGTCTTTGACCCTAAAGGACACATGAATTGTGTAAGGAAAACTATTCTCACAAAAACAGGAATCACTCATGAAGTAGATTATGATGAGGATATAATAAGAAATTGTGCCACTCCACAAGAGGTGTTCCAGAGAAGAAGGAAATGGGACATCTTGATGAAAATAGAGGAAGAAAAGAAGAAGGAAGACCCAGATTTCTTGCGGATCTTTGTGGAAGAAGCAAATTCTATTAGGAGAATTTATTTAATGATTAATAATTTTGAAAATGTATATGATGAAACAACAAGAACTAAGAGCCAGCTAGCTAAACCCACCAAGTTGCCTATTAAGAAGCCAAGAAAAATTGAGATCCCTAAATCTCCCCCTGATACAGTGTTAATGCAGCACTATTCTCCAGTCTCACCACCAGGGAAATCGAGGTCCAAAAGACAAAATATTGAGGATATAACTCCTTTAGTATCCTATGAAATGTTAGAAGAAATAGGGGGTACTGAAGAGGTGGCTAGTGTATTGAGACACATGAGAGATGTTACAGAAGTTAACCAACCACTTGTTGAATGTGAGAGTGAAGATCACCAACCGGATGCAAGGGTAGATATGGAAATGCAAAGATAATTGGATCTGCATGAAGATGAAAGGGTTATAGCCTCTTTGAGGTTTGTAGCTCCTGATGATGAATTCGTGAAGTCTCCTGAATTAAAGGACTTTTGGGTTAAAATGAAGATGAAGGAATTTGAGGAAAGAATTAAGATTAATAAGATGGGAACTAATGAATCCCAACATGATTATATTGTAGTTCAAACTTTCAAAGAGCTACTTGAATAGATGAAGTGAATGTTAGCCCCCAAGAGGCTAGGGAGATGATATTGAAGAGAACATGTTTCTCATTCTAGGGGTAGAACTAAAGAAAATATTTTTGCTTGACCAAGTCAGGAATCGAGAAGACTCCATGTTAGTTGCAAGGTTTGACTTAGAGGAAGGCATGAGTGGCACAAGATATAACCCCAAAATTGAAACCCTGGCTTTCTAGGGAAAACAAAAGAACACAAATAAGCTGAGGCTATTGGATGTAGTGCAAGAAATGAGGGGAATTGCAATGGTTAAAACTCTCAAGGAAACCTCAACACTATAGGCAGCCACTATAGAAATTCACTTTGCTATGTTTACTCAAGATGTTGTCAAAGGTATGGAACTCAAGTTGGAAGAGTATGAAAAGGCCCAAATTGACTTGAACAAGGAGGTAAACAAGCTATTTATGGAGAATGTGAAACTCAAGCAGCAATTGAGTAGGGTTGACTCCTCCCGAGGAAAGGAAATTGTGGTTTATCATCCCTCCACATCTCAAGCATTTGGTGAAGGCAGTTCCTATTGATCAAGTGAACACATTGAAACAAGGCTTGGAACAAGAAATTAAGAACCTAAAAAGGCTCAATAAGGATACTAAAGAAGGGGTGAGGGGGAAAATACTTGGTACATTAGAAAAGATCTTGGAGCATAGGGTCAAGTTGATTGTGGAAAAAATAGAAAGTGTACATGATTGTTATGTTTCCCTATCTCAAGGATTGGAGAAGATGAAGGCTCATGTACCAATTTTGGATCCTTTCTTTAAAAAGCGGCAGCCTATCCATCATACTTTGATAACATTATGCAAGGTGCTACAAAGAAATGTGGACACCCCTACAACACTAAAGCCTACAGAGAATGGTAAAAATGGTTATGGATGAATTCCAATATATGTCTTGGGAAAATCAGAAGATCAAATCAAGAATAGAGTCTTTTCATACACTTAAACATTGGTTTGTACCAAAATTTTTGGGGAATAATGATCTCAAAAATTTTGATGATTGGAAGAAGGAATTCACTCAAATTGTTCCAAATTGTCTCACTCACTTGTAGAAAGATCAACAGGTAAATGTTTATAGTTTCAATTTGATCTTGGATGGGTTGATTACATTGGAGTCAAGGTATTCAAAGTTCATCATGGAAGCTAGAGGTTTAATGGACAATAGGGGCAAGAGTCATCTGATGAATATGCCACAAATCCAAGAGTACAAATGGCCTAATGACTACACAGTGTTCCAATGGGAGAAAAAATACTTGGCTCCCCCTGAAGAAGAGGTTTAGTATTAGAATATTGTGAAGGGCCAATCCTTGGGTTCATTCTCATGAAGAGGGGACCTTGCTAGATCAGGTGATCACAGGTGCCTCATGATTATTAACAGACTTTGGATGTGCTACAAGTGCTTTGGACCTTCAGTGTTAAAATATTGTTATTCTATGTCTTCTTTTAAATTAATTGCACTTATGTAAATCATGGTATAATTAATACTTGTCTAGTTTGTATATATGGGTGTTAGTTGAAAGATTGTTTTTTGTAACGGTCTAAAGCTTGTCGCTTCCCTCACTAACCTATAAGAGGGAAACCAAGACTGTGAAGGAAATACTTTTTTTTGGAAGGAGGGAAATAATTTTTGGAGAGGGGCCACATATTGTAAAAACCCTTTTGAAGCAAAGTAATGTAAATGAAGCTATAATTTGGTGACCAAATTCTGGTTTTCGATTGTTTGTTGAGTTTATTGATTATGATTATCTTGATGTCTCCAATCTGATGTTTCCTTGTTGTTTAAATCAGTATATCAAGTGTATATTTGTTTTATCAAAAAAAATTACCATTTTTTGTGGTTTTTCCAATTGGTTTCTTCAAGAAAGAATTAAATTCATTTGATTAAATCACAGTAATCTGAAAAGCTCATTTGGATTAATAAGAAGAGCCTGGCAATCAACTTCCTAGCACATTTATGCAAGTCATAGATACCTAAAAGTTCCAAACAATTTGAATTACAACTAGGAGGGGGAAACATATCATTCCATATCCCAACTTTGTTACCTAGTGGAAGAAGGGCATTGATCATCTCCACCCCAAAAATAATATCTTGTAAAACCTTTTCTAAACATCTTAATTTTTTATTGTAGGAGTAGGAATAGTAGTTAGCTTTTTAATCTCATTGTCTATTTCAAACCCTCATGCCAATATGAAATAGATTAAGAGAAGATTTAATTGGAAAATTGTGATCATATGAGGATGATTTAATTGAAAAATTGTGAATTACACAAACTCTCCAAATTTGTATAAGGTTTCAATCTGCTTAATTACCACCAATCAGTCCCAGAGAAAAAACAATTATTGGTGATAAAGGTACACCCGCCTAGGAATAGCAAAGCCTAAAGAGAAAGGAATCATAACCATCTTGGTTAGTTTCATTTGTTGGCCAAATCACTTGTTGAACATGATCATAAATCTTGGCATACTTTTAGGGTTTAGAAATCTACTGATTTGGGAACCAACACCTTCATCAATAAAACTATGGGTGGTTCCACTATATGTTAAAGTTGTCACCCTTTGTTTGTGTATGAATCCTTTAATATGAAAGGAATGATATCTAGGTGCTCTTGAAAGTTTTGCAAGAGTGCCTCTAGAATGCTCTCCCTCTACCTGCCCCTTTTGCTCAACCTCATTTGTAACATCCTCAAGCTCAACTTCTCCTACCTCCAAGTCTTCATCAAAAACTGCCTCGATATAGTGGATTTATCCTTTTCCCAAACACTTATGACCCAATACCAAAGGATCCCTACAAGTGAAACATATTTTTTTTCTTCAGAGCTTATTCTTAGATTCGTCCACCCTTCTCCCCTTACAAATTGGCGGGGTCATAACTTTTGATCTAACCATCGAATTTTCTATCATAATACCTTTTCAAAAAGCTCCCAAAAAAATTCTTTGACAAAATGTAGGGCCTAAGGGCCAACTACTTTCGTTTTCCACAAATTTTAAAGCCCATCCAAAGCCTCTAAGTGCCTCAAAATTGACTCCGAAAATTTTATTAGGATTTTCAAAAATTAAAATTTCAATATCTCTCAAACGACAAATGGTAATGAAGTGATTTCTTCACCATTGGCTTCAATTTACCATTCTTGAGGTCTGTGTAAGATTTTGTGTCTAACTATGCATAAATGCAAACTTACTAAAATAGTAACCTTGCAAAAATTAGCCCTTATTGAAAAGAAGCAACATTTTTTTTTGGGTGATGCAAGATTGTTCTTACACCCTAGATGATCCTGCATCACCGGTCAGACAAGAAAAAAGCTTCATAGTCTCAGAATCTGACGAAGGAATCGTCATCTCGAACAGCTCAGAAAACAAAACAGAACGCAACTTGAACGGGCGAAAAACGAGATCATACACTCAACTTATGCCCTGTCAAAGTTTGGTCAAACCAAGTACAGAGGCCAATCAGAAAGGCAAAAAAAATTATAGTCTCAGAATCTGACAAAACCAATGTTGTCTTGAAGAGCTCAGAAAACAGAACCCAAAGCAACTTGAACGTGCGAAAAAGGAAATCATATGCTCAAGTTATGTCTGGTCAAAGTTGGGAGCAAACCGGGTATCTCACCATCTCATAATCTTACAAAATCACTGCCATCTTGAAGAGCTCAGAAAACGCAACCCAACGCAACTTGAATGGGCGAAAAAGGAGCTCATACGTTCAAGTTATGCTCGGTCAAAGTTGGGGTCAAACCAAGTACAAAGGTGAGTCAAAAAGGCAAAAAAAATCATAGCCTCAGAATCTGACAAAACCAACATCATCTTGAAGAGCTCAGAAAATGGAACCCAGCGCAACTTGAACGAGCAAAAAAGGAGTTCATACGCTCAAGTTATGCTCGGCCAAAGTTGGGGTCAAATTGGGTACAAAGGTCATTCAAAAAGGCGAAAAACTTTGCGATCTCAACATGTGACGAAACCAACGTCATCTTGAAGAGCTCAGACAACGGAACCCAACGAAACTTGAACGGGCGAAAAGGATCTCATACACTCAAGTTATGCCCAATCAAAGTTGGGGTCAAACCGGGTATAAAGGCCAATCAGAAAGGTGAAAAATTTCACAATCTCAGAATCTAACGAAGCCAACATCATCTTGAAGAGCTCAGAAAATGAAACCCAACGCAACTTGAACTGGCGTAAAAGGAGATCATACGCTCAAATTATGGCCGATCAAAGTTGGTGTCAAACTGATTACACATTGTGCCAGTCAAAAATACGAAAATTTTTGCAATCACAGAATCGTACGAAACCAATGTCATCTTGAAGTTCTCAGAAAATGGAACCCAATGCAACTTGAACAGGCGAAAAAGGAGCACATACGCTCAAGTTATGCCTGGTCAAAGTTGGGATCAAACCGAGTACAAAGGCCAGTCAGAGAGGTGATAAATTTCGCAGTCTCAGAATGTGATGAAACCAATGTTATCTTGAAGATCTAAGAAAATGAAACCTAACACAACTTGAACAGGCAAAAAAGAAGCTCATATGCTCAAGTTTTGCCTAGTCAAAGTTGGGGTCAAACCAGGTAATAAGGCCAGTCAGAAAGGCAAAAAAAATTGCAGTCTCAGAATCTGACGAATCCAACATCAGTTTGAAGAACTCGGAAAATGAAATCCAATGCAACTTGAACAGGCGAAAAAGGAGCTCATACGCTCAAGTTATGATTGGTCAAAGTTGGGGTCAAACTAATTACACATGCTAGTCAAAAAGGTGAAAAAATTTGCGGTCTCAGAATCATACGAAACCAACTTCATTTTGAAGATCTCGAAAAACGGAACCCAACACAACCTGATTGGGCGAAAAAGGAGCTCATACGCTCAAGTTATGCCCGGTCAAAGTTGGGGTCAAACAAGGTACAACGGCTAGCAGAGAGGCGATAAATTTCACAGTCTCATAATGTGACGAAACCAATGTTATCTTGAATAGCTTAGAAAACAAAACCCAACACAACTTGAACGAGCGAAAAAGGAGCTCATACGTTAAAGTTATGCTCAGTCAATTTTGGGGTCAAACTGAATACTTAGGCTAGTCTGAAAGGCAAAAAATTTCACAATCTCAGAATGTGACAATACCAACGTCATTTTGAAGAGCTCAGAAAACAGAACCCAATGCAACTTGAAAGAGCGAAAAAAGAGCTCATACGCTCAAGTTATGCCCGATCAAAGGTGGGGTCAAACCAGCTACACAGGCTAGTCAGGGAGGCAAAAAATTTCATAGCCTAAGAATTTGACGAAGCCAACATTATTTTGAAGAGCTTAGAAAACGGAACCCAACGCAACTTGAACGGGCAAAAAAGGAGCTCATACGCTCAAGTTATGCCCGATCAAAGTTGGTGTCAAACCAAGTACACAGGCGAGTTGATGAAGGCCACTCCCCTTACAAATTGGTGGGGTCATAACTTTTGATCCAACTGTTAGATTTTCTATCATAATACCTTTTTGAAAAGCTCTCGAGAAAATATTTCGCCAAAGTGTAAGGACTAAAGGAAAACTACTTTTGTTTTCCACCAATTTTCAGGCCTATCCGGAGCCTCTAACTTCCTCAAAATTGACTACAAAAATTTTTCTAGGATTTTTGAAAATTAAAATTTCAATCTCTCAAATGACAAATGGTATTGAAGTGATTTCTTCACCATTGGCTTCAATTGACCATTCTTGAGGTCTGTGTAAGATTCTGTGTCCAACTATGCACAAATACAAATTTACTAAAATAGTAACCCTACACAAATTAGCCCTTATTGAAAAGAAGCAACATTTTTTTTTTGGGTGATGCAAGATTGCTACACCCTAGATGCTCCTAAATCACTAGTCAGAAAGGCGAAAAGCTTCACAGTCTCAGAATCTGACAAAGGAATCGTCATCTCGAAGAGCTCAGAAAACAGAACCCAACGCAACTTGAACGGGCGAAAAAGGAGATCATACGCTCAAGTTATGTCTAGTCAAAGTTGGGGTCAACCCTAGAATAGAGGCCAATCAAAAAGGCAAAAAATTTTACAGGCTCAGAATTTGATGAAACCAACGTCATCTTGAAGAGCTCAAAAAATGAAACCCAAAGCTACTTGAACGTGCGAAAAAGGAGATCAATGCTCAAGTTATGTTCGGTCAAAGTTGGGGTCAAACCAGGTAAAGAGGTCAGTCAGAAAGGAAAAAAACTTAATAGTCTCAGAATCTTACAAAACCAGCGTCATCTTGAAGAGCTTAGAAAACGCAACCCAACACAAGTTGAACGGGCGAAAAAGGAACTCATACGCTAAAGTTATACCCAGTCAAAGTTGGGGTCAAACCGACTACAAAGGCCAGTCAGAAAGGTGTAAAATTTCATAGTCTCAGAATCTAACGAACCAAAGTCATCTTGAAGAGCTCAGAAAATGGAACCCAACGCAACTTGAACGGGCGAAAAAGGAGCTCATATGCTCAAGTTATGCCCGGTCAAAGTTGGGGTCAAACCAGGTACAAATGCCAGTTAGAAAGGCAAAAAAAAATGTGCTCTTAGAATGTGACGAAACCAACGTCATCTTGAATAGCTCAGAAAACGGAACCCAACGAAACTTGAACAGACGAAAAAGGAGCTCATACGCTCAAGTTATGCCCGATCAAAGTTGGGGTCAAACCGAGTACCAAGGCCATTCAGAAGGGTGATAAATTTTGCAGTCTCAGAATCTAACAAAGCCAACATCATCTAAAGGAGCTTAGAAAATGAAACCCAACACAACTTGAACGGGCGAAAAAGGAGCTCATACGCTCAAGTTATGGCTGGTCAAAGTTGGGGTCAAACCGATTACACATGCCAGTCAAAAAGGCAAAAAAAATTGTAATCTCAAAATCGTACGAAACCAATGTCATCTTGAAGATCTCAGAAAACAGAACCCAATGCAACTTGAACGGGCGAAAAAGGAGCTCATACGCTCAAGTTATGCCCAGTCAAAGTTGGGGTCAAATCGGGTATAAAGGCCAGCCAGAGAGGCGATAAATTTCACAATCTCATAATGTGACAAAACTAGCGTTATTTTGAAGAGCTCAGAAAATGGAACCGAATGCAACTTGAACGGGTGAAAAAGGAGCTCATACGCTCAAGTTATGTCCCAACGTAACTTAAACCGGTGAAAAATGTTCTCATACGCTCAAGTAATGTGATGAAACCAACGTTATCTTGAAGAGCTCATAAAACGGAACCCAATGCAACTTAAACCGGCAAAAAAGGAGCTCATACACTCAAGTTATGTTCAGTCAAAGTTGGGGTCAAACCAAGTACAGAGGCCAGTCTAAAATGCGAAAAATTTCACAGTATCAGAATGTGACAAAACTAATGTCATCTTGAAGAGCTCAGAAAATGAAACCCAACGCAACTTGAACGTGCAAAAAAGGAGTTCATATGCTCAAGTTATGCCCGGTCAAAGTTGGGGTCAAACCCAGTACATAGGTCAGTTGATGAAGGCCACTCCCCTTACAAATTGGCGGAGTCATAACTTTTGATCCAACCGACGGATTTCCTATCATAATACCTTTTCGTAAAGCTCTCGAGAAAATCTTTCACCAAAATGTAGAGTCTAAAGGCTAACTACTTTTGTTTTCCACTAATTTTCAGGACCATCTGGAGCCTCCAAATGCCTCAAAATTAACTCTAAAAATTTTAATAGAATTTTCAAAAATTAAAATTTCAATATCTCTCATATGACAAATGGTATTGAAGTGATTTCTTCACCATTGGCTTCAATTTACCATTCTTGAGGTCTGTGTAAGATTTTGTGTCTAACTATGCACAAATGCAAACTTACTAAAATAGTAAACCTGCCAAAATTAGCCCTTATTGTAAAGAAGCAACATTTTTTTTTTGGTGATGCAAGATTGCTCTTACACCCTAGATGCTCCTGCATCACCAGTCAGAAAGGCGAATTGCTTCACAATCTTAGAATCTAACAAAAGAATTGTCATCTCGAAGAGCTCAGAAAACATAATTGAATGCAACTTGAACAGGCGAAAAAGGAGATCATACGCTTGAGTTATGCCCGGTCAAAGTTAGGGTCAAACCGAGTACATGCTAGTCAAAAAGGAAAAACAAAATTCAGTCTCAGAATCTGATGAAACAAACATCATCTTCAAGAGCTCAGAAAACGGAACCCAAAGCAACTTGAATGTGCGAAAAAGGAGATCATATGCTTAAGTTATGTCCGGTCAAAGTTGGGGTCAAACTGGGTACAGAGCCCAGTCAAAAAGGCAAAAAAAATCACAATCTTAGAATCTTACAAAACCAGCGTCATCTTGAAGAGCTCAGAAAACGCAACCCAATGCAACTTGAACGGGTGAAAAAGGAGCTCATACGCTAAAGTTATGCCCCGTCAAAGTTGCGGTCAAAACAAGTACAAAGGCCAATCAAAAAGGCGAAAAAATTCACAGTCTAAGAATTTCACGAAACCAACGTCATCTTAAAGAACTCATAAAATAGAACCCAACACAACTTGAACGTGCGGAAAAGGAGCTCATACGCTCAAGTTATGCCAAGTCAAAATTGGAGTCAAACCAGGTACAAAGACCAGTCAAAGAGGCAAAAAAAAAAATGCGATCTTAGAATGTGACGAAATCAACGTCATCTTGAAGAGCTCCGAAAACGGAACCCAACAAAACTTGAACGGGCGAAAAAGGAGCTCATACACTCAAGTTATACCCGGTCAAAGTTGGGGTCAAACCAGGTACAAAGGCCAGTCAGAAAAGTGAAAAATTTCACATTCTCAGAATCTGACGAAGCTAACATCATCTTGAAGAGCTCAGAAAAGGAAACCCAATGCAACTTGAACGAGCGAAAAAGGAGCTCATACGCTCAAGTTATGGTCGGTCAAAGTTGGGGTCAAACTGATATCACATGCGAGTCAAAAGGGTGAAAAATTTCACAGTCTTAGAATCTAACAAAGCCAACATCATCTTGAAGAGCTCAGAAAATGTAACCCAATGCAACTTGAACGCGCGAAAAAGGATCTCATATGCTCAAGTTATGTTTGATCAAAGTTGGGGTCAAACTGAGTACACAGGCCAGTTGATGAAGCCCACTCCCCTTACAAATTGGCGGGGTCATAACTTTTGATCCAACTGTCGTATTTTCTATCATAATACCTTTTCAAAAAGCTCTCGAGAAAATCTTTCGCAATAATATACGGCCTAAGGGCTAACTACTTTTGTTTTCCACCAATTTTCAGGCCCATCCAGAGCCTCTCAGTGCCTCAAAATTGACTCCAAAAATTTTACTAGGATTTTCGAAAATTAAAATTTCAACGTCTCTCAAATGACAAATGGTAATGAAGTGATTTCCTTACCATTGGCTTCAATTGACCATTTTTTAGGTCTGTGTAAGATTTCATGTCCAACTATGCACAAATGCAAACTTACTAAAATAGTAACACTGCCAAAATTAGCCCTTATTGAAAAGAAGCAACATTTTTTTTTAGGTGATGCAAGATTGCTCTTACACCCTAGATGCTCAAGCATCACCAGTCAGAAAGGAAAAAAGCTTCACAGTCTCAGAATCTGACGAAGGAATCGTCATCTCGAAGAGCTCAGAAAATGAAACAAAACGCAACTTGAACAGGCGAAAAAGGAGATCATACACTCAAGTTATGTCTGGTCAAAGTTGGGGTCAAACCGAGTACAGAGGTCAATCAGAAAGGCAAAAAAAATTACAATCTCAGAATCTGACGAAACCAATATCATCTTGAAGAGCTGAGAAAACGAAACCCAAAGCAACTTGAACGTGCGAAAAGGAGATCATATGCTCAAATTATGTCTGGTCAAAGTTTGAGGCAAACCAGGGACAGAGGCCAGTCAGAAAGGAAAAAAATCTCACAGTCTCAAAATCTTACAAAACCACTGTCATCTTGAAGAGCTTATAAAATGCAACCCAACGCAACTTGAACGGGGGAAAAAGGAGCTCATACGCTCAAGTTATGCCTAGTCAAAGTTAGGGTCAAACCTAGTACAAAGGCCAGTCAGAAAGGCAAAAAAAATTATAGTCTCAAAATCTAAGAAAACCAACGTCATTTTGAAGATCTCATAAAACGGAACCCAACAAAACTTGAACGAGCGAAAAAGGAGCTCATACGCTCAAGTTATGCCCGGCCAAAGTTGGGGTCAAACCGGGTACAAAGGCCAGTCAGAAAGGCAAAAAATTTTGCAGTCTCAGAATGTGAGGAAACCAACGTCATCTTGAAGAGCTCAGAAAACGGAACCCAACGAATCTTAAATGGGCGAAAAAGGAGCTCATACACTCAAGTTATGTCTGGTAAAATTTGGGGTCAAACCGGGTACAAAGGCCAGTCAAAAAGTCAAAAACTTTCGCAGTCTCAAAATTTGATGAAGCCAACATCATCTTGAAGAGTTCAAAAAATGAAACCCAACGCAACTTGAACGGGCATAAAAGGAGATCATACGCTCAAATTATGGCTGGTCAAAGTTGGGGTCAAATCAATTACACATGGCAGTCAAAAAGGCAAAAAATTTTGCAGTCACAGAATCGTACAAAACCAACGTCATCTTGAAGTTCTCAGAAAATGAAACCCAATGCAACTTGAATGGGCGAAAAAGGAGCTCATACGCTCAAGTTATGCCCAGTCAAAGTTGGGGTCAAACCGGGTAATAAGGGCAATCAGAAAGGAGAAAAATTTTGCATTCTCAGAATCTGATGAATCCAACATCATCTTGAAGAGCTCAGAAAACGAAATCCAACGCAACTTGAACAGGTGAAAAAGGAGCTCATACGCTCAAGTTATGGCCGGTCAAAGTTGGGGTTAAACCGATTACACATGCTAGTCAAAAAGGCAAAAAAAAATTGCAGTCTCAGAATCATACGAAACCAACTTCATTTTGAAGATCTCGGAAAATGGAACCCAACGCAACCTAAATGGGCAAAAAAGGAGCTCATACACTCAAGTTATGCCTGGTCAAAGTTGGGGTCAAACAAGGTACAACGGCCAGTCAGAGAGGCGATAAATTTCATAGTCTCAAAATGTGATGAAACCAACGTTATCTTGAAGAGCTCAGAAAATGGAACCCAACGCAACTTGAACGGGCGAAAAAGGAGCTCTTATGCTCTAGTTATGCCCGATCAAAATTGGGGTCAAACTGAGTACAGAGGCCAGTCTGAAAGGCAAAAAAATTCACGGTCTCAAAATGTGACGAAACCAACGTCATCTTGAAGAGCTCAGAAAATAGAACCCAATGCAACTTGAACGGGAGAAAAAGGAGCTCATACGCTCAAGTTATGTCCGGTCAAAGGTAGGGTCAAACCACACAGGCCAGTCAGGGAGGCAAAAAAATTCAGTCTCAGAATCTGATGAAGCCAACATCATCTTGAAGAGCTTAGAAAACAAAACCCAATGCAACTTGAATGGGCGAAAAAGGAGCTTATGCGCTCAAGTTATGCCCGATCAAAGTTGGGGTCAAACTGAGTACACAGGCCAATTAATGAAGGCCACTCCCCTTACAAATTTGCGGGGTCATAACTTTTGATCTGACCATTGGATTTTCTATCATAATTCCTTTTCGAAAAACTCTCAAGAAAATCTTTTGTCGGAAAGTAGGGCCTAAAGGCCAACTACTTTCGTTTTCCACCAATTTTTAGGCCCATCCAGAGCCTCTAAGTGCCTCAAAATTGACTCCGAAAATTTTACTAGGATTTTTGAAAATTAAAATTTTAATATCTCTCAAACGACAAATGGTATTGAAGTGATTTTTTTCACCATTGGCACTTTGAGTGGCCCTTGTTCAAGTGACTTCTCCACGGATTTAACCCAAATCTAGCTCCTCATATTAACATAATCATGATAATAATGAATAATCATTCATTGCATAACTCAGAATATTACAGTCTAAGAGTTTGCTAAAATATCTTATTCATAAGATCATGAGCATTGTCTATGTAAAAACAAGAACTTAACTGAAAGTATCGTATTGCTATATATGCTACTGAATAATTTATCAACTTAACTAATGCCTCAACCACCAAACCATACATATAGGCATGGAGGATTTTATTGAAATAAGAACTCTAAACTGAAATCATAAATCACCACTCCCTACATAACAAAGTGTGATAAAGTCTAATCAACTAAACCATAACTGAAAAAGGAGGAAGAGTCCTAATAGAACTATGACTCTATTACAACAAGAATTGGAACGTGGACTGTTGAAACAGTCACGTTGGACTCCTATATGTAATTGAGCTCTTCTCCTTCATCCTCTTTATTGAATGTCATAATGATGCACAATCATCTTCAATAAGTGCCTCCATTCCTGCAATTGTTGTGCTCAACTTATTTTGGAACCTCCCCTGCATCGTTGTCCAAAAACTCTTCTAGCTGCGAACTGCACCTCTCAGTTGTTGCAAGCTATATTCTACCTCCTCTAGCTCCTTGGCTACAAAGAGTTAGTTCATACAACATCTACACAATACTAATAACCATAGCTTAAGCACATATGTTCATTACAATTCATACATATCCACACATCAATTATACAATAACTATCATATTACAACCATATTTCCATATACTTCAAATCAAGTTCAGGTTTGTATAATGAACATAAAAGATAGAAAAGTGTAGGAATATGTATGAGATAAGTGTCTAGAAATGTCTATGAGTATGCACAAAAACATCAGAAAACCAACTAATAACTAGACTTATCAGGCCTCACTCTCTAGATGTAATGTGGCGTACTTGATGGCTTGTGTTTCCAACATAGGGTTGAGTTAGAAATAGGTGTCCAACTTCTAAACCCACGCTCTAGCAGTGCATTTTCTTGAGCCATCAAATGAAGGAATAGACAACTTCCCAACCTTACACTATAAGTCCTAATTTTGAGGGCCCCTGTTATGATCCCTTGGCATGTTTCTATATTTTATAACACAAAAATCATGTAGAGACATTGATGCATGAAACTCGTCACCAAGAGATTGATACTCACTCAAGTAATTTGTGAACCCCTCACCTTGTCCTTGATGCCCCTAATTTCCAGCCTAATATCCTCCCAAGAACTAAGCTAGAAGAGGTCTAGGAGTCACTCTACTCACTGTCCTAGTGTGACTCTGATGAGGAATGTGAGTGTTATTCGCTTCACCATTATTCATGTTGTTACCATTATCACCATTGTGACCATTTGTACCCCATGTACCATAATTACCAACATTGTTTTGATTTTTCATAAACTGAGTAAGAAGTTGGACTAGTTGTTGTTGACCTTGTGCAAGGTCATTTAAATCTACATGGTACTACCTTTAGGCACTTCACACCTATCACCCATATTCTCTTCTTCATCTGACTTTGAATCAAATAATTTATCAGTTGATCTATGCCTTCTACTTATGTAAGTTATATACTCTTGATCTTTCGAATTCATAAATGATCATGCAGTATAATTTTTTAAACACAAATAAGCACCCCAAACATACAGGCTGGCAGGAAGACCAACTCTAATACCACTGTAAACCCTTACTATTTTAATTGATATTTTTATGATATTGCAATTTGACACATTGGGAATTTTGTCAAATAGATAACATAAATTGAACTGAACCCTTCTAGTGGTGTTGAAGTTTGCATACATATAACAGTTTCAATTCGTATAATTCATCATCATAATATAAAACAGTTTGAGATTCATTCATTACATTCATGTGGAGTGACTCCTGCAATACATTACAAACCAAAACCAGTCCCTTATAGTATTTATGAATGGTAATAGTATAACCAACTATTTACGACTTCAGAAAAATACATGTACATCAATGTGATACTCAGAGATAAATACTTGGACAATAGATAGCTCCAAAATGATTCACTCCCAAGTGTAGAGAAGCACCCAACAAGCAAGATACTCCCATAATGGAAGATGGCGATCAATATGAAGTTGCTAGTTACACCCAAGGTCACGCCCAGGTTTGCGTTTATGTCCAACACTTGTCCAAATGCCTACAACAGCAATATGCCACCTTTTCTCTCAATTTACAACCTCAATAAGTGGGCAATATTTTCACAAATAAACCTTTGCTTTCTTCCCTAAGCTCCCACATCTCTTCATCAAGGTTTCACACCTTCCATGTATATGTTCACGCCACCTCACATTGGTCATTATTGTTGATGTAGGAATAACAGCAGGTTCAATGACCTAGCTCTCATGTCCAAGCTTGCAGAGTAAATAGAATGATTTCATCATTGGAAATGAATGGCCACATGACCCTCAAATGAATTTTCCCATCTCTAAAGTGTGCAACAATAACTTCCTTTAAAACCCATGATAGGAGTACACAATATATCAATCAGCAATGCAAACTCTTGAATATGCATAAATATGGTGACCAAGTTCAGTGTAAACCCCCTTCAAATCTGAATACCAACTTAACCTCCAAATAGATAGAAATGTATATCATTCACTACCAATTTTGTCTTCGCAGGAGACTCACAAAATCACCTTAATTACGCAACTGAAAGATATGAATGATCCCCCACGAACCAGATAGGGTGGAATCGTTTCACCACCAAATCCAATTGCCCTAGGTTTTCTCTTCCCCCAAGAACAAGAACTCCAAGAAGCTCTCGAAAAGTAAATTTGACAAAATAAACAAGCATAGTACAAATGAGCTCCAAAATAACCTTTTATATCCTTGCTCTATTTCTCGTTCAATAAATTAAATAAAGTGACTTTACAAAGTTACTTTTTAAAATGTTTCCAAAAGTCACTTTATAACTCCATTTAATTAATTATTTAACATTACCTTTTTAAATATAGTTTTCCCTCCAAGTAACATTAAACAATTAAATTAATTAATACCCTTTTCTCGACTATACCCTATTAGAATTAAATAGGCTAATATGTCCATCAGGAGTGATCACTAAGAAGGGGACATTACAATTTTCTTACCTCTACCTTCAATTCAACTATTGTTTCTTTGTGTGGTTGCTTTTATTTCATTACTCTTTTGAAGGATTTCTAGTCTTTTATACTTAACTGCATGCACACAAATCACCTAGCATGCTAGCAGGATTGCTTGCTCTGAGACCACTATAATAACCCTAGGGTTTTTACTAAATTCTAAAACACCGAGTTAGGATTAGGATTCTCATAATTAACACAACAGTAAATTTTAGTGAGCTAACAATGAGAAGAATGGGATTTAAACACCATATCACACTCAATTACGTGAACAATGAACAACAAACAGTCCTAATCATAATTTTTTGATATAAATGTTAGGTTTAAACTCTAGGTTGATTGCCCAACAAAGTAAATACAAAAGAAAAGTATAATTTATAATTTTCGAGGTGATTAAAAGTATGCAACCCTCATATTCTTGTTGTTATAACAGTCTTGGTATTAATTCCCTGTCATTGGTGACTCATACAGCAAAAGTGTGGCATCTACGGTTTGATATAAACTAATTTCTCTTTAGAAAGTGCTCTAATTCTCCCACACTCAGCCTCAAACCCTCCAAATAATAGATTTGGAATTTATAATAGTGACTAGAAATGATCTAGATGTTGGTTGGCCAAGGGTGGTCTGTATATTGTTGGTATACACCTAGGGATTGGGAAATCTGATCAAATTTTTGGCATATGGTGTGACCTATTATGTAATGATGACCTAGGCACTAGAAGCAATCTTTTTTGTCTTCTATAGGTGATAAACTTGTGCCAAGAAAGTCTACAATAGCTCTAGTATGGTGTCACCTTGATCACACTGGGCAAGGGATCCAAGTCTTCAGACCTGGGTTAAAGCTGGTGTGTTGAGTAGTCTACCAAGTGCCTTCTAGATTAGCATAAATGTACCTAAAAACCCTTAAATTTGTTTCCTAACAAGCCCAACAAGAAACTAGGTTATCAGCTGCAAGGCTTCAATGCTCAGATCCTTCACTCCAACAATGGCACCCAACTTGGTAGCATATAACTAGGTCAACGTGAAATTTTTTAGATCATGAAACATCAGCAAATAAGAGGATTCAACAAGATCCTAGGGAAGACTTTTCGTCTTGACTTGAGTAGGAAATTAAGGTTTTTGTCCCATCTAACCAGCTTGAGATTAGACCTTAAAAATCATACAAAACCTCCTCATGATTTTTCCCAACCAACCAAAGTGCATATATACCTATTGTATACAGTTGGCACCCCAAACAAGATATAGGTTAGCTAAAAGAATTTATTATTATTTTAAAAAAATGGGCGCCAAACAAATATCTAGGTTAGCCGAGAATTAGTATTACTTTCTAATCAATAATTATTAATAATAATGTTACTGTTAATATTTATTTACAATTAGGATTTAGTGTCTAAAAACACTTTAAGAGCTGCAAGTCAACAATGGAGGAAGCATAAAAGAAATTATCTAGGCATTTATTTCATCAAATTACAAACATTACACATAAATTATACTTAGTTATCCAAACAGAAATACATACATCTATTTGAAACATGTCAAAGACCATTACAAAGTTTGTAATATTTGGAATATTGTTATATTCACCAATTTCATGTTACAATTGTACCAAATGTGGCAAGGGAAAATATTTACAACCATCAAAGACCTTCCTAAAGGAATACAAATAGCAATGGAGACATTCGTTGTGTAATATTTGTACATGCATTTTATTTTTCACATGTTCTACAAAACCATAGGCTTTCTACAAGTAGACAAAGTGTGAGTTGAAGCCCTAAACAATTTCATTTCAATTGCATAGCCTCTAGCATCCACTAGAAGAACCAACCCCTTGAAAAAAATAAAAACTTTGCATATACTAACGTACACCAAAACTTAATCGCAACCCAACAATACATTCAAAATCAATGGCAAGGAATAAATCCAACCCATAACAAGTGAGCTAGATTGAAATATGTGCTCTACATTAAACTTTGGTGGTTGGGCAACATGATTCCATTAATGGTGGTAGATGAAATCAAATCTATGAGCTAAAATATTACCACCCAAACACATTCCTAAGGTCACCAAGTAGACTATGGTTGATGAAATATGTATTAATAGCATCTTAATTCGGTAAAGAAATAGGTGAGAAACAATTGTAGAGAAAACCCATAAAAATCCAAAAATTTAGATGCCTTTGAAGCCTTTTCCACATTGACATGAAGCTTTGCAAGCCTTTGGATTCCATCCAAAATAAATGTTGTAAGTTTTCGCCCAACTGCATTTGTGGAAAAAAACCAAGTGAACCCACCAATTTCATATTATTCAAAGTTTGGTTCAAATGAAAAGTCTCAATGGTGATGTTAATAAGGTGAGATGACATCAGCATGACATCATCAATGTACAAATGCAGGATGGAGCAATGGAACTAGACCTTGCGAGAAATCTATTGACAAGTGAACATGTGAGAAAAAAACCTCCAAGTGAATATGCATACATCCAGCCTTCATTGAGTTTACTTGAGTCATTGTCACCATTACCTTTGCTTGTTTCCTTAATTTCTTACCATTTGCTAAAAACCATTGCTTCACCTTTGTTGGGCTTTGGAGGCTCATTAGGAACATGCAGAACATTCAATAACCCCCACACTTATTCATTTCTAGGATTTTTGCATTTTGAGGAATTAGCTAAGGAAAAGGGAGGGGAAGCAAATAGCCAAAGGAAGAATTCAACATGGTGACCATGATGAACTATCTCAGATCGATTATTTATGACGGACCACATATTGGGAACATGAAGGGGAAGGGACTCAAGTCAAAAAGGGCATGATAGGATTGAGTCCCAACAAGGCCCAGCCAAGGACCTTCATTGAAAGGCATCCAATGAGTTTAATTCAAAGGTACCTTCAAAGAAAGGTTCTTTTCATGACAAAAAATGTTAAAAAAAAAAATACCTTCAAATGAAGGTACCTTCATTTTGTTAGTGTAAATAGTGTCTTTATCCATCTAGATAGGATATCACCTTTCTAGGATTTTCCTACTCACACCCAACTTAAGTTTAATTAGATTTCTTTTTCTTTTGTCTCACTTCATATGGTTGAAACATGTGTCCTCATGACTTGAGATGCCTATTGCATGTACACTTATGACTAGCTCACCTACTTGTCAAGTAAGCTCACAAGTGTCCCATCTTTGGAGAGGTAGTGAATTTCACTCCTACCTTCTCACCTCCTCATCATTTCCAATAAATGCAAGGCTTGATCATTGTATTTACACACTCTTCATTTCATATTTGATAGATATACTATTATACATATTTTATTCATTTCATGCTCTTTGATCTTGGAATTATCCAACATGGTATCAAAGCCATAAGAACACATTCCTTCTTGCTTTGAGGTGACTCCCACACATAGCCCTATCAACAAAGCATCATAGAGCTAATGGACAATGCCATCACATTCAGAAGGCTTGAGAAAAAAAAGAAATATCTTTTGTTTTGTTAAATTTGGTAATTTTTATTTTTTGCAAATTTTTGGTCTATTGTACTAGAAGTAAAAATTTGAAAAAAAAATTGCAGAGGGTCAATCTTCCCTTTGCCAATCTACCCATTGGGTAGAAAAATATAATTTGTAGGCATTTTTGGCTTATTTACAAAAATTTCCAAAAATTTGTCCTATCTAGCCCATTTTTGTAGGATTCAAAACTTGTATATTTGCAAGAATTTAGGCCTTCATCAACCTATTTGCAGGGATTATTATTTCTTTGGTCAAGGGTTTCTACTACGATTTGTTTGTAGAGTTTGACAGAGGATTCTTCTTCGATTATCACCTTAATCAACCTTGTAACATTACCTTCAAGCGACACTCAGAGGTTGGCATTGTTGATTGGAAATATGAGAGTTGGGAAGTCCAAAGCTTGGTTGTTTGTGATGGTAGCTTGGTGCCCACTTCTCTAGGCATTAATCCCATTCTCACTATTCAGTCTCTTGTGCTTTGTGTGTCTAGCCATATCGTCCAATCCTTGAATAGGAATTTTGTCTCCTATTAAAGAATAGTGATATTTTTTTGGCCTACTACTCTCAAGTAATTTTAAGAGTAATGTCTTTCATGTAGTATCTTTGCCACAACCTGAGTTACAAGGTGGACATGAGGCATTTTTTATGGAATTGATAGATGAAGGCAGCTCAATCACATCTTAGTCTAGCAACCCTTTCTTCCTCCAATTTTAGTGCCCTCCTACTTCCATCAATGTGGTCTTTGGATACATTGAAGACTTTAAAGCATTTATCATTCAGTGCACATATACAAGTTGTGGCCTACACATTTCCATTGGTTCTAGTCCCTAGTGTAAGCTTGAGAGGTACAACACACCTCCAATTTACACTACAAACACAAAATATTGGTCAATAGCTTGAATTTTAACCACATGCATCTTCACATCCTCCATAACAAGTTGCACCCTCCTTCCTTCTCCATCGTGACCTCCTCAAAATCTATGTAAGTGGTAGTTATGTAGCATTTATTTATGGCTTAATGTTTTTCATTGTAGGCTTAACGATGTTTTTGGAGGCTGCTTATAATTCAAACAATACCTCTCACACTAGATGTGGTAAAATTTTGTCATATTCAATGCTTTTAGTTATGGCATGTCAAGCATGTGATAAGCAATTTCATTAAGTGTAGGATTCTAGTTACACTCTTTTAGTGATCACACTTGGTCATCAATTGCAACGGCCTATCCTTGCTCACTCCAATGAAAATCCATAGGAAAGTCCACATCTACCCATTGTGTCAAACCATTGGGCTTTGCAAATGTCTCCATGTACCATAAGAAAAGGGAACCCTAAGTTTAATGTCTAAACCTAAGATTTTTTTTGCTCCTTTTTCAAAGGTACATTAAGATGCAAATCAACAATGTGTTTAGATTGACTTTCAACCATGAAGGTGAGTCAATAAGACCTGGATCTAATCATTTTGAGCCTTAGAAATGAACTAGAATTGATTTTCCTTAATTAACCTAATTCCACTATGTACCATAATATGCAAAATGCAAGATCCCAATAATTAACAAAATGAAACAGAGAATTGTAGACAGATCCAGGAAGGGCAGGGGACTGTGTACCTGTTCAGAAATTTTGGTTTCAACCATTGTAGGACATAAGTTCCCTAGGGCACATGGGTCCTTGTAGGGGTGTCTTGTTCAACTTTTGCACTCCTCTAATGTCAAATCTGAGGTCTTTGTTTCCGCTTACAGAGTTATCGAAACATTGGATAATTTTGTAGGTGATGTTTCGTGAGTTGACAAGATGTAGGGTTTCAAATGCAATGATGAACAATTTGTCTTTAAGATTCCTTCAATCCTCTCTAAACATTAAATCTACACATTCGCAAAGATAAAAATGTTGTTTCATTTAGGGTCTTGCCTTAGTCAAACCTCGTGTTAGTGTTTCCACTTCCACCATGACAATGTCAATGATAGGAAGAAATGATGAATCAACAAAGTGTTGCATCTCACCACCCTTCAATGGATTCCTTAAAGGACTGAAGTCATGCACATCACTTCAAGGTCTTGGATCTTGCTTGCTTGAACGCTTGAATTTCTTGGAGACCCACAACAAGGGTTGCCTTCACAAACAATGATAACATAAACATGCATAAACTCACAAAGGATTTGACATGATGCTTGGATCTTGAATTGTTGCAATAAGGCTATGAAATTTTGCTCTTGACTTACTCTTGACAATAGTTCTTGCTCATAAATTCTCCTTCCTTCTTGTTAATGTTCAAATGATGCAATAACTAGGTATTTATAGGAATTTGTTCTAATTTCTTGAAAATTAAATCCCAAAAGCTAACATTTGTAGTTTGAATTTTGAATGTTAAAACATCGACACTAACATATCCAAAATTCGTCCTTGACAAAATAGGGGGAACCATATTCCCAAGGGTGAATGGGTCCTAGCCCTATTTTCCAAGACATTAAGTGTCGAGGGTAAAATATCAATTGGATGCATTTGTCCAATGCTTGCAATTTCTCATAAAATGGTACAAATGGGCCTTGGAATGCATAATTTAGGAAATTAGGTCCAGTAAATTAAGGGGGATAAAATATAAAGAGAAAGTGTCAAGGGTGACAATTTAAAACACTACATTTAACCCCCACTTTAGTGAGAGTATGAACTTATGCTCAGAATCATACTAAAGTAGAAAATATATGTCAAAAGGAGCCCAAATTCTCCAAATGTTGAAGAAATTGGATGACTAAGGATCAAGGTGGAGTGTGCCAGCCCCCAAGATACAAGATCCCATGGCAAGAAAACATAAGCACAAAGGAACACATACATGAAATGCATCAAAACATACATAAACATATATGTCAAAAACACAATGAAAACACAAGGTTAGTACTAAAAGGATTCAAGTCAATAAGGTAAAGGGACCTTAGTCTTAAATTGTTTCAAATACTAAATGCCATCCATTGAATGTGATGTCTAACAAAGTGATGCTCTCACAAGGATTTAAAATTACTTATGAGCCACATGGATCTATTGGCTAGCAAATTGTGTTATGCTAGGTTTTCGTGCAGTATAATTTATTCCACAAGGCTAGCAAGGTGTGTTATGCTAGGTATCTAATGAATCACATGGCTCCACTGGCAAGCAAGTTGTGTTATGCTTGGTGGTATGTTAAAAATGCTCTAAACTCATAGACCAACAAACTCCTTTATGCTAGGACTATACAAACCACGCTTCAAGGAGCACACAAAAATCACCTCATGGGATGCAAAAAGTTTAATGTCATGGGGACGAATTGATAACCACACCTCAGGGGGTGTTACAACCAACACCACCACCAAAGGGGGTGTGTCAATAGGTCAAATATAACAATACGAAATGGATAGGGGTAATGTATGCCCCCCATTAAAATCTCAACATACTTGCTATGTTTGTATTTTAAGGAGAAAGATGGGAAGAGGGGATCCTTGAAAATAATGCATGCCTCCCAAAGCTATTTATCCTTGTACCCTATTATCAAATAAAATGGTCACTTGAAACAAATTGATAATTTTGACTCTAGATTACCCTAAGACACTGAAACGATCACTAACAACTCTAGAAATGTCGCAATTGCATTTGCGACTTTCCTCTAAATTTTGGAGATACAACTCCCTCTTATGATATTCAATGAATTGGAAAAGACTGAAAATAAAGCTAGGGTGTGATTTTAACCAGAAAGTAGTAAGGTTCAGACGTCAATTCATAAATATGATACTAATGCGGATGTGAAAGTAGGAAACCATAATTAGTCAATGCAAAGATTGAAAAACCTATGACTGATATAACATGATAGATGAGTTCATACTATAATAAATGGATGCCATTAAGTGCATCTCAAAAAGAAGATAAAACTCTAACACACACGATACAAAGATCAGTATGCTAAGCATCTCATTCAATCCACTATTCAAGGATTATGAATCTTTATAGCATGAATGAATATCAAATTCCTCCTCGAAAGTACAACCAAGTTCCTTTTTGGGAAAGAGAGAGAGAGATAGACCCCTTCTCCATTGGCTTAATCATATATATAGTCAAAGCATTCCCTCAAACCAATGCTAAAACCGTTACTAAATTTGTGTCTTCTTGTCTTCCACCGTCTTTTGGGGACTACTAAAGATCAATCAAAATAATCTGGCAATTGAAAGGGCATTGGGAAAGAAAATTGATCTTATTTACACCAACGGTCGCCAAATGACCTTCACACAAACAAACGATTAATGAAGCATTTGGAGAACACCATATGATAGCACATGTTAACTATCAACGAAGTGTATGATTTAATGTTGGTTTCAAATCAACCATTAATTTGAACCAAGTTATCATCCCACCAAATCTAAGAGAAAGCGCCAATGTCCGACTAGCCTTCTATAAATTCGACCAGCATCACCACTTTTCATCATTCAAAAGCATCCAACATGGCAAGCACTGAAAGTGATGGTGATTCTACAAATGATTTCATCATTTTGGAAGAGATTGAATGCAGTCTATTGTTCAGGCATCTATTGGATCAACTGAAAGAAGTTTTGTGATATAGAGCGAGGTGGAAGAAGAGGTACTTCGCAGTATCCTGGGAAAAGCGTTTCTGAGCCAGGCACATGTACACAACACCACCATGTTAAAGAATTTTGTGTACACAGTCATTAAGACCTCTGATCACCACGACTGGGGTGTAAGAGCATTAGAACGTCTAGTGAGGCCTAAATTTCATCATTGTGTCAATGTAGCTATTGTTGGGCTCAGTCACTATCCTTGGAGTGGACTGGTAGGCGACACTGTCTGTATAGCATCAGCTCTTCAAAATGAGACCAAGGAGGAAGTGGTTTCTCTTCTTCGTGTGGGGATTGTGAGGAATGATATGGGGCTCTTTGCCCAATTCCTGCAATCACATGATAACCTGCTATCCCCTACTCAGCTTGAACGCCTCTAGACTGTAATTGCGGGCATCTAAGTCCTGATGTTTGCTTTGTATGTCTGAACAAGAATATCCTTTTTTTTGCTTTTGTTATTGATATCTACTGGATAATCGAATCACCCAATTTTGTATTGCCAATGTGATGTATGCACATATATATATATAAATAAAACATATTTTTCTATCTTTGTGTTACTGTATGCATGGATTTGTTCATATCGATTTGATTTTAATCATGTAATGCATTGATTTGTAAATCAATATTCACTACTCATTCCATTAATTAACTGAAAGTGCTTCCAAGCAAGAAAATGGGTTGTTCACTAAACTTAATAAAACACTACTTAGGCTTCAAAGACTTTGAGGAATGTCGCCCATAACATAACTTGTAACATAAGCTAATGGATGACCCCTAACAAATGACAACTCATCACGCGAGTTAGGATAATTTCATAAAACACAACCTAGCCAAACAAATAGCAATACAAAGGTAAATCGAGTGCTTAGAAAAACTAATGAAAACCCTGCCTGAGTTCGATATGTACAACAAAATATTGCATGAACATGAATTTGAATAAATGACTAAGGAACATAAGGCAAGATACTTAAAAAAGGGAAGGATCATATTTATGAGTAGCAGTGGCTTTGATTAGGGACAAGGACTACAAAGGACGTAGAGAACCCAGTGTATATATATGACCAGTCTTTATCCATTGGGCATAGAGTTAGGATAAGAAGAAACACAAACAACAAGCCAAAAATGAACACACCAAAATTGCAACTATTTACAAGGCAGGACCAACCTTCCAGAGATAGGAAGGAAAGGTAAAGCAATCATACAAACCCGTTCACTGGCTGAGAGAAGAATAACCTACTCCTCAAAAGACCCACTCTTCTGAAAAGCCTCTGAAGCAAATCAAGACATATAAATGCCCCAACATTGATACAAAAGGTGTAACCATTGTTAAACAATCCTCCAAAAAGCCATTTTTCATCGAAAACTTCTTCTTGCTGCCATTTAGTTGACACCAGACCCTCCCTTATCAATTGTTTTTCATTATCAAAACTCGTCAAATCAAATGTATCCAATTCTAGGGAGGAGGAAAAACTTGGCATATCATCATTCTCTTCCTTTGACAAGGTATTAATGATTTCCTGGAAGTTCTCATGGTTGTAACCATCCTTTATCATTGAAGAACCCAATTATGCTTCAGACATAGACAAGTCAGTAACAAAATCCTTAAAGAGAGGATTATCATATACTGCAAACTCATCAAAAATAAATAGAGGATTGGCATTGATTGATCACTCCATCTTTTCCTGAGAAGTACCATATGTAAGACCTCCATTTTCCTCCAAACGAAAGCATGTTCTCTTATCCACCGCTTCTTTGAAGGAGAAATCTTCGTATTCAAGGACAAAAAGGGAATTTGACACCAACTCCTTTAAATTGTCCTCAGAAGAGAAAGATTCGTTCTTGGAGTGAAAGGGAGTGATGATTGGCATTCTCTTATGTGGTGTCTCATCTTCATCATCACTAGATGAACTAAGCTCGCTCTCATCCTCTAACAAGGTATATAAATTGAAGGTTTTATCATTGCAATATTGGTCTTACCCTTCATTAAACTATTGCATGTGGCCAAAAACCAACATATTAATATCTTTAGCAGTCGGGTGAGGAGACTTTACCTCTTCATGGCATTTGATCAGGAATTTAGGAGATGGCTTGTAGCTAACCTCAGGCTTCGCACTATTACCTGGTTTCCATTTTCCCATAGCTATAAAATCATCCTCAACACTTATTGCTTCTAATTGAGCTCTTTCAATTCCTTGAATTTTATCTCTTTTGAGAATCAATTGAATATTAGGATTCAGAGCATAAATAAATATGTGAAACTGGATCTCCTCATTGGGTCTTTCTGGAATAGGAATTTTTTGAAGCAACTGATTGAAACAATATACAAAATCCCTCATTGTCTTGGCCTTATCCTTCATGATCTAAACAAAAAATTACAGGGTGGCGGCAATATTAAATAGGATTTTATAGCGTTGGAGAAACTTTGTTTCAAGAATATTCCATCCCATGATGCTACCCTTTTCAAGTCCCCTATACCATTTTTCCGCCTTCTCAATTAAGTTGTCAATAAAGATTCTCACAAAAACATTCTCTTCTTGAATTCCAAAAACTCCACTTAATGTAATTATAGTCAGGATGTGTTCTTCAGGTTCTTGTTCATTTTGACCAGAAAATTTAGGGAACCGTTTTTGGGAACCATTGGGTAACTCATGATATTGTGACAAGGCAAGAGGGACAACCTAATTAAACCAAATATTTGAGGCCATGGATGATCAGAGTCACCAACTGACAAGGGAGTAGAAATAACAGGAAATAAAATTACTAAGTTAATTTATGGGTGGTGGACGAGCCGGAGGTAGATTCCCAGGTTGAGGAAGGGGCAGGCCCCATCGATGATGGAATGGTTGATTAGGCTGGATGATCAGGATGATGGGGAGGATTGTCGTAGTACACGAATACCAACCTTGGAGGACGTTCTACTATAGGTGCAGGTGGGTGTTGGGCCAACTCTTCTTCTTCCAAGGAAATATTCACTTGCATATAATCTGTTGTGTTCCTCCTGTACCTCCAGGCAAGCATATTCAATTATAAAATGATGTCTTCTTGTTCTGCTTCTACCCAATCTAAATCGGGTTGCAAAACAAGAAACGCATCATTATGAGGAAGTACCATCTTGTCGCATGACACGACAGATGGTGTCAAATATTTTCAATCAATTCGATATCCCCAGCAGAGTCACCAAAAATATGTTAGCGGATGAAATGGTCACTTGAAACAAATTGATTATTTTGACTCTAGATTACCCTAAGGCACTGAAACGATCACTAACAGCTCTAGAAATGTTGCAATTGCATTTGCAACTTTCCTCTGAATTTTAGACGTACAACTCCCTCTTATGATCTTCAATGAATTGGAAAAGACTGAAAATAAAACTAGGGTGTGCTTTTAACCAGAAAGCAGTAAGGTTCAGAAGTCAGTTCATAAATATGATACTAACGCAGATGTGAAAGTAGGAAACTATAATTAGTCAATGCAAAGATTGAAAAACCTATGACTGATATAACATGATAGATGAGTTCATACTGTAATAAATGGACACCATCAAGTGCATCTCACAAAGAAGATAAAACTCTAACACACACAATACAAAGATCAATACGCTAAGCATCTCATTCAATCCATAATTCAAGGATTATGAATCTTTATAGCATGAATGAATATCAAATTCCTCCTCAAAAGTACAACCAAGTTCCTTTTTTGGAGAGAGAGAGAGGATAGACCCCTTCTCCATCAGCTTAATCATATCTATAGCCAAAGCATTCCCTAAAACTATTACAAAATCTCATGTCTTCTTGTCTTGCACCATCTTTTGGGGACTACTAAAGATCAATCGAAATAATTAATCTAGCAATTGAAAGGGCATCGGGAAAGAAAATTGATCTTATTTACACCAAAAATCATTGAATGACCTTCACACAAACGAACAATTAATGAAGCATTTGGAGAACACCATATGATAACACGTGTTAACTGCCAGCGAAGGGTATGATTTAATGCTGATTTCAAATCAACCATTAATTTGAACCAAGTTATCATCCCACCAAATCTAAGAGAAAGCGCCAATGTCCAACCAGCCTTCTATAAATTTGACCAATGTCACCACTTTTCATCATTCAGAAGCATCCAACATGGCGAACACTTAGAGTGATGGCGATTTTGCAAATGATTTCATCATTTTGGAAGAGATTGAATGTAGTTCATTGTTCAGGCATCTGTCAAATCAACTAAAAGAAGTTTTTGTGATACAGAGCGAGGTGGAAGAAGAGGTGCTTCGCAGTATCTTGGGCGAAGCGTTTCTAATCCAAGCACATGTACACAACACCACCATGTTAGAGCATTTTGTGTACACGGTGATCAGGACCTTTGGTCATCGTGATTGGGGTGTAAGAGCATTAGAACATTTGGTGAGGCCTAAATTTCATCATCGTGTCAATGTAGGTATTGTTAGGCTCAATCACTATCCTTAGAGTGGATTGGTAGGCGACGCCATCTATATAGCGTCAACTCTTTAGAATGAGACCATGGAGGAAGCGGTTGCTCTTCTTTGTGCAAGGATTGTGAGGAATGATATGGGGCTCTTTGCCCAATTCCTGCAATCACATAATAACCTGCTATCCCCTGCTCAACTTGAATACCTCCAGACTGTGATTGAGGACATTTGAGTCCTAATGTTTGCTTTGTGTGTCTGAACAAGAATATCTCTTTTTTTCTTTTGTTATTGATATCTACTAGGTAATCGAATCACCCAATTTTGTATTACCAATGCAATGTATACACACACACACACACATATATATATAAATAAATAAAACATCTTTTGCTATCTTTGTATTATTGTATGCACAGATTTGTTCATTTTCTTGTTCATATCGATTTTATTTTCATCATCTAATGCACTGGTTTGTAAATCAATATTCACTGCTCATTCCATTAATTAACTGAAAGTGCTTCCAGGCGAGAAAACGGGTTGTTCATTGAACTTGATAAAACACCGCTTAGGTTTCAAAGACTTTGAGGAATGTTTCCCATAACATAACTTGTAACATAAGCTAACAGATCACCCCTAACAAATTACAACTCATCACATGGGTTAGGATAATTTCATAAAACACCGCCTAGCCAAAGAAATAACAATATAGGCGGTAAATCAGGTGGTTAGAAAAACTAATGAAAACCCCGCCTAAGTTCGAGACGTACAACAAAATAGTGCCTAAACATGAATTTGAATAAATGACTAAGGCACATAAGGAGAGATAGTTAAAAAAAGGGAAGGGTCATGTTTATGAGTAACACCCCCCCGAGTGTAGAGACAAGGACAATCACGCCAAGGACTATCATGTTGCTGCCATGAAAAATATGGTTGCACTTAAGATTGTACCGCCATGAATGGCAATTAGAAAAACACATAAAGCTACAAATGCCACATAGTGATGAGCAACATGATAGGATGAAGATCATTATTGATTAGAGGCATTAGGTGCATCAACACATGGAAGAGCACCACAATTGTTAAGTTGTATTTTATTACTCAAGGCTTAACATTCATTCATAGAATCAACATGCACACGATGATATGCACAAAATGAGTTTTCGTTGTAAAAATTTTTTCATCTTCTCGGAGAAAGAGTAATCATGCGAGCTTTGAGAAGCCTCAACAAGATATTATTTTGATCAATAGTAGGGGACTTTTCTTTCCCTTGTGAAGAAATTCTTTCTTTCTTATCACCTAATGTCATGTATACAGTAGATGATGAAGCATTAGATGAAGATGGAGAGGAATGTTGAAAACCTAGACACTGCTTGGAAAATTGTGGTAAACACTTGTCTTGATCCCTATTTTGTTTTATGTTTTCATTACATCCATGTTTAGAAAGGCTTTTGTATCCAAGACCATAACATGCTTTCAACTCAGATGAAGATATTTATCTACATGCTTCGGAGAAATATTGGCTTCTTCTAGAGCATGCAAATCCTTTTTACATTTTTTAAAGTTAAGCACCTTCCACCCATGAGGGATGAGAGTTGAAGAGCCCCCATCACCACCATGGGGTGATGTTCTTGATGTAGAACCAAGTTGAGAAAATGAAACACAAGAATGTTTTGGTTTAGATAGTGAGATTTTTTAATCTCTCATAAAGGAGGGTGTAAAATCTAATGAACCCCAATAATCCCTAAAACATGTGTTTGAAGATGAATCATTAGCATGATCATTATTTGTATTTGATTATTTGGACTTTGATGGTGAGATTTTAGACTCCCCTTTGAAACAAGTTGTAAAATCTAATGGCCCCCAATCATCATCTAATAGTTTTGTTGTAGGTAAAAGACAATTAGGATTACCATCAACTTGTATAGGTTCTACCTTTGAAGTTGGAATCAAAGTATTAAAAGAGTTAGAATTTTTATGATTATGTTGAACTTGTGAATTATAACTTTGTTCATTTGCTTTAACCATGTATATCTTGTTAGTATATTCATACTTCATCTCACGGTAAAGAGTAGATGGGACTCCCTTCATGGCATCAATCCACGATCTACCTAGGAGGAGGTTGTATGAAAGAGGGTTTGGCATGATATGGAAAGGGGTAGGAAAAACCACAGGCCCAACCTCAATGGGTAGTGTGATTGTTCCTAATGATTGCTTATTAACATTGCAAAATCCACGAATATTATCATTGGGTTCTATAAGATGCTTGTCCACACCAATTTGATCTACAAGGTCCATGTTACAAACATTAAGACTCGCTCCACTATCTATGATAGTATGCTGAACTCTATTTTCATTAATTATCACCTATATCATTAAGGCTTCATGTTTATTTTGGATCTCAAGTGGGGGTAATTCATGTTGAGGGAATGTAATATCCAACTTTTTCACTTGCATACAATCAAATAAGGTGTCTACATCATTCGGTCCAACAAAAGGTGGGACATCAACCTTCTACAAAGCCTCTTGGATAATCTTATGGTATCTAGGTGATATTTGAATCAAGTCCCAAAGAGATATTTTTGTCGAAATACTACGAAGTTTCTCAACAAGATCACACTCCTTACTACTACACTGAGGAATGCTATATGTGTGAGGAATTGTGTGATAACTTAGTTGTTGGACACATGCTTACTAGTGAGTTGTTTTACAAAGTTCAAGATATGGCCAGGGGGTTTAGGAGGTCCTATAATGAGAGGTGATCCAACTGTTACTTGTGCATTCATAACCTTAACTGATTTATCTACTTTTTGACGACCTTCTATTGAGGGGGGATCTAATGTCACCTTAGCATCTTCATCTATGTCATCCATCTTACTATCTTTTGAAAGAAATGTATCAATTATTTCATCCTCCTGTGCCACGATATATTCCCAAGTAAGAGAGGTATTGGGAGAGTAAAAAACAAGATTCTCATGATGCTCAATGATTGGTTCTTCTAACACCAAGACACCTTCTTTACTATTAGGTGAGGTATCAAGAGAAGAACAACTATGACTGTCATGATTGTCCATCATGGAATCCTCTTGCACCCAAGTTTTCTCACAAGTAGGGAATATGTTGGGAGGTGAATGAAGATTAGGCAAAGTAATATCAAGAAATGTGTTAATGATTTCATTTTCTTGTGTTAATATACTTCTTACAATTAGGATGGATAGTTTAGATCAACGATTGCATTTGTTGGAATGTCAGAAGCCTTAGTCGACAATCTAGGTGAGATGAAGTCCCCAAGGGCATCATCTATCATGTCAAATTCATCACAACTAAAGGGCTTGGTAGATATATAATGCACTTATGGAAAAATATCTAACATGATCATATGACTATGCTTTCCCCAAGATTAATCATGTAATTTTAATTGCAATCTAGGTTTATGTGTGTTAAGGAAAACTAGGATTGAAAACATATTTAAAGATCTAATGAGAGCATAGATCTAATGAAAGCATAGATCTAGAAACTAGGTTCTAGATATCCAAACTGACAATAGGTATTAATATTTTATGGAGATCTCAGGCAAGTTTTTGGAGGACTAGGACACCCTAGGGTGTCTAAGTCTTATTAGGTCTTTTTTTGAACTTTTAATTTCAAAGGAACTAGTGACAGAAATAACTGTATGATAGCTTGAAAACCCAAATTTAGAATAAATTTTGTTTCTATTTGTTGAATTCCCAAATGTGCAATGTGTTGTAACAACCTATAGTTTTGATTTTTTTTTCCAAAATGAAACCAATCTACCCAAATTATGCAATGCTTCATAAAATATAAACCATTGTCCTACATATTTGATAATTTCCAACACAAAAATGCAACATTTTTTCATAAATTTGCAACAAATTAAGCAAAATGATACCTTTCTTGCACAGACAATAACACCTTTTTCAGAATTTCAAATCGAACATTTGCAAGCAGAAACAGACTGAAAATACAGAGACAAAGACTTGTGCAAAAGTTGTTTGAGCCACCAATTGTAGGACAGAGGCATCCAAAGGTGTCTCAATACTGGACAGGGTTCGAGAAAACTGAAAGACTGAAAGTTTATTAGATTTCCTATAGGTTCTATTTTTGTATTCAAATACATTTGACAATGAAAATTTTCCATATTTTGGTCAATTTATGATTGTGAAATTGAAAATGCAAGAGTGCAACAATGTTGAAAATTCTTGAACAATAAATGAAAATTTTGAATGCAATTTTCAAATCTAATGATGCAATAATTGATTGATTATGAGATGCAAAATTCTGAGAATGATGATTTGAAACAAAGTAATGCAATTTTTCACTTTTTTGACTTAAATGAAAGATGCCTAAATGGATGCAATGAACAATTTCAAACCTAATGAATGAAATGCGAATGTATATTTGATCTAAGATGACTAAAAAAAACCCTATTGCAACCTATGATGCAATATGAGATGCAATTTTTTTGAATTTCTATCTTTTACGAATGAAAAATGAAACCCTAAATGTGTTGCAAGTATGAGTAGTTAGTATTGTCATTAATGTAAAAAAGCATATATTTTTTGTCATTAATGTCAACTAGTGATGGTTGAGAAGTTGTTATGATGCTTTGATTAGTTTCATTATTTTGTCATTAGTAAGTGTCAACCTCTAGTGTTGGTTTGATAAGTTTTTGTTTGTGGATGTTGTTTGGATGAGTAGATGTGTTGTAATTGGTTTGGTGATGATGAGGAAATATTTAAAATGATGAGAATTTGTTTGTGGTGCTTGGTTTACAAGTGATTTCGAGAAAATTTGAATAAAAGAGGAAACAGTGTGTAATGGTGTTCTGGCATACAGAGTGGTGTTCTGGTTTTGCTCCACATTTCTTTTTTGTTGAAGATTTGCTTGTGCAATTCGGAAGATTTGCTTGTGCAATTCAGATATGAAGATCAAAGGTGTTCATAGATGTTATATCCATAATTTCTTGGTCTGAATCGTTGTGCAGAAGTTGTGTTCACCAACATGCGAACTATGTTGTAGTTTTGTCTAAGAAAAACTGTTTTGCTTCGCATTTCTCCACAATTTTATTTTTGGTCTTGTAATTCTAGAAGTGTGTTGATAAGGATCATATCTACCTTCAATTGAAGTTGTTCATGGCTTGGTGCTCCGCAAGTTGATTTTTTGAGTTAAAGTGTGTGGAAGATTATCTAGGTGAACATGATGAGTTTGTTCTTCAAGTGAAAGTTGTTGCGAAGGTATTTGTTGGATGTTAGAGTGTTTGTGGAATATTCCAAATTGTGTTCAAGTGTTTTGTGTGGTCCGTGAGTGGTCTTTAGATCAAAGTAAGTGTGTACTTAATTGTTTAATGATGTTTACATGGGCTCGATCGACCTTGGGTGTTTACACTAATTGCAAATTTGTTTCGGTGTTTGTGGGAGTGTGGTGTGGCATGTATGGATGTATTTAGGTCTGAGTTAATGTGTGATGTGGTCCACCTTCATTCCTTTCCACTGTGAGAATGCTTTGGTGCTCGCCTAATTTGAATTTGCACAGTTGAGGTGCATAGCTAACCTTGGAGAATGTTTTCAAGGTTGAAGAAGGTATAAATAAGTGTTGTGTTGATGGACGATTAGTGTGGAGTGTATGATGCAAATTGCAGAGTTGTGAAGTGTAGTGTGAACTTTAATGAATTAGATTGCTGGAAGCAGTGAGTAGAAGGGGTCTACAATCTTTAGAAAGGCTTCGAATGTATTGGTGATGTTGTGGTGGAATTTTTGTTGCATTGAGATGGATTTCTCACTATAACATTCTTCTTTCTCTTTTTCTGTAATTTGGAAGTGAGCCCTTCTTTCTTTTGGGCGGCGAGCCTTTTGTATTCAGTGTTGCAATTATTTTATATTTTGACCTAATCCTCACAATGGTTTTTCCATTCTTGATTTTTCCATGTAAAATCTAGTGTTCTATTGTCCATGGTATTGATGTGTTTCAGTTTATGTTATTTGCTTTCATGCTAAATCATTCTAACAGTTTAAAGGTTATTAAAGTTTATGTGTATTTGAATGTTAATGAGGATTTTGATATTTTAATGTATAATAGATTCACCCCCCACCTCTCAGTTGTCTTGTGCATTCAACAAAATGAACAATTCAATACAATGCAATGCAAATCCTAGATCTAGGGTTGAATTATTTCAAATTTTAGAAGGTTATTATGATTTCAAAGTGTCGAGTTCACCAAAATGTATCATAAGAAAAAGGGAACCCTAAGTTTAATGTCTAAATTTAGGATTTATTTCTGCTTCTTTTTCAAAGGTACATTAAGATGCAAATCAGCAAGGTGTTTAGATTGTCTTTCAACCATGAAGGTGAGTCAATCAGACCTAGATCTGATCCTTTTGAGCCTTAGAAATGAACTAGAATTGATTTTCCTTGATTAACCTAATTCAACTATGTATCGTAATATACAAAATGCAAGATCCTAACAATTAACAGACTAAAACAAAGAATTACAGGTAGATCTAGGAAGGGCAGGGGATTGTGTACATGTCCAAAAAAATTAGTTTCAGCCACTGTAGTAGGACATAGGCAGCCTAGGGAAAATGGGTACTTGTAGGGGTGTCATGCTCAACTTGTGCAATCATTTGATTTTAAATCTAAGGTCTTTGTTTCCGCTTGCAAAGTTTTTGAAACACTGTCAGATAATTTTATTGATGAGTTTCCATAATTTTACAAGATGTAGGGCTTTAAATGCAACACAAACACTTTTTCTTCAAGCTTCCGTCAGTCCTCTCTAAACTTGAAATCTGTACATTCACAAAGAGAAGAAATGTTGTGTCATTTAGGGGCTTCCCTTGGTCAAACCCCATGTTAGTGTTTCCACTTCCACCATGCCAATGTCAATGATAGGAAAGATAAATGATAGGAAGGAGTGACGAATCAACAAAGTGTTGCAACTCACCACCCTTCAATGGCTTCCTTGAAGGGTTGATGTCATGCACATCACTTCAATTTTTTGGATCTTGTGTGCTTGAATGCTTGAATTGCTTAGAGACCTACAACAAGGGTTAGCCTTCACAAACAATGATAACATAAACATGCATAAACTCACATAGGATTTGACATGATGCTTAATCTTGAATTGTTGCAATAAGGCTCTGAAATTCTACTCTTGACAATAGTTCTTGCTCATAAATTCTCCTTCCTTCTTGTTAATGTTCAAAATGATGCAATAATTAGGTATTTATAGGCATTTATTCTAATTTCATGAAAATTAAATCCTAAAAGCCGATATTTGCAATTTAAATTTTGAATGTTAAAATGTTGACACCAACATATCCGAAATTGGTCCTCGACGAAATAAAGGGACCCATACGCCCTAGAGTGAATGGTTCCTAGCACTATTTTCTAGGACATTAAGTGTTAGGGGAAAAATATCAATTAGATGCATTTGTTTAATGCTTGCAATATCTCAGAAAGCGATACAAATGACCCTTGAAATGCATAATTTAGGAAAGTAGGTGCTTAATTAGGTCCAATAAATTAAGGGGGACAAAACATAAAGTGAAAATGTCAAGGGTGAAAATTTACGACGCTACACTCCAATCACATATAAGTTTTTTATTTAAAAAAAAAACCAACACTTTATAGTTAGCATTTTTTTGTTACACTAACAGTTAAAATTAATGTTAATTATTTTTATTACATAAGTTGATAAAACATCAAGAACTTGTAAAGTGGGTCTTTTTTTCTTTTTGTCATAATTTGCAAACAAAGTGTCAAAATTTGAAGTGTGAATAGTTGTTGGAAACCTCTTTTAGATCCCAGTGTTTTCAAAATTGTAATTTTTTAATATGTATTTTAACCTCTGAAAATCAGTGTACCTTGTGCAATTTTCGATAGGACATAACTTTCACCAAGTTTATGAAAGCCCATTATTCCATATTTGTTAAAAAAAATTGAGTTATAAACAGATGATTTGGCTTCCAAACTTGACACAATCTTGTAATTATTGTTTTACATCTTTCTAGGGGGGGTCTACATTCAAATATAATACAATTATGGGGGATTTACTAGGGCACAATTCAAATCTCTTGTATGTGCATCATGGATCCTAAAATCAACTTGTTAACTCCACATAATTTCCACACATAGAAAGTGAAAGTAGAACAACTACTTCAATCTAAGGAATTATGAAAAATGGTTACCGGACAAAAAAATCAATTTACTAGGGAATTTGAGAAATTTACTTATTGGAACAAGTTAGATGAAGCAATGGGAATAATAGGTCTTCTTGCTTTTGATAATTTACAATTTCACATTTCTAGTTGTACAACTCCTAAGAAAATGTGGGACAAATTTGAAGATCTCTTTGGTAAAGTTGATGAATCCAACATTCTACAATTAGATGTTGAATTAACAACATTGTCTTAGATGCCTTCTCTTCTATTGAAGATTTCTTGGTTCAGTTTAAGTCCTCACTTTCTAGACTTCCAAGGTTGTGGTAAAACAAAAACAGATAAAGAGTGTGTCTTGTTGATTTTGTCAAATTTGTGAGGTCCTTATCAGATATTTGCTTCTTTGTTTTACTCTACCATGGATGCTCTTGGAATAGCACATGTAATGTCATATTTTGAATAGTTTTGTGATAGACTTACAAGAGAAAAATATAAACTAATATCTATGGATGCTATCACCTCTTCAAAAAGTCAAGAACTAGTTGTCTAACCATCTAAGGGAAAAGGAAAGAAGCCTTCTAATAAACCTAAGATAGAATCAACTTCAAAAATGAGTCATCATCTAAGCAGAAGAATCTAGTTAACACACAGGCCACAACATCTACATAGTCAGGAAAGAATCCTTACAAATCTAAAAAGAACTTACATTGTACTTTTTATGGATTACAGAATCATGATAACAAAGTTTGTCATAAGAGGATTGCATATACAGAAGAAGCCATGCAAAAACACCACATTGATCTTCCCAAGCCTACTAAGGAATATGCCCTTATAGGTAGAGGTTTGGATTCATCCAAGGGCAGTTGGATAGTTGACTCAGGATCCTCACACCATATGATGCACTCATAGAATCTTCTAGCATCCATTTCTAGTAGCACTAGTTCTCAAATTTAAGTGGGAAACTCTTCACAAATTCTAGTTATGCGATTAGATACAGTATAGTTGACAGAGGGTAGCATTGAGGATGTTCTCTATGTTCCTAAAATTTCAGCTAATCTCCTTTAAGTTTATCAAAATTTTCATATTGGTGATGGAAAGGTAGTTGAATTTTCCTCATATGATATAGTTATTTGACAACTACACCATCTAGAGAGGATTGTCACATCATGCAGAGCATATCATGGGTTGCTTGTATAAGTTTCATGGTTTTGAGTCATCTTGTGGAGCATCACATATTTCCCATGCTAACTCTTTAAGCAAAGTTTGGCATGAGAGGTTTGGACACCTCAATTACAAGTATATTTAGTAATTGAGTACTAAGAAAATGACACTTGGACTCCCTAATGTATCTTGCATAAAGGGCGTTTGTCAAGGTTGTGTACTTGAAAAACATCAAATGGAACCCTTTCCAAATAGTAAATCCCATTGTGCTACAACCTTACATGAGTTGGTTCATAGTGACCACATGTCATTTCCAACATTTATTTTTAGGATCCAAGTATGTACTCACTTTCATTGATGACCACTCTCATCGCACTTGGGTGTACTTTCTTAAGTACAAAAGTGATGTCTTCCACACTTTCAAGTTAATCAAGGTGTTTATGGAGAAGCAATCAAATTCTTCTATCTGGTATATCCACACAGATAATGTAGGGATATGTGAACCAGGGCTTCATAGAGTATTTTGTTGAGCATGGCATTCAGGATTAGTATTTGTTTCCCTACACTCCTCAATAGAATGGTCTTTCCAAAAGAAAGAATGGATCATTACAGGCGATGAAAAATTGTATCCTTCAGTCTAGGTTTATGGCCCCATCATTTTGGGTTGAAGCTATCAATTGTGCCAACTATATTTAGAATTGCACTCCCCACAAGGCAGTTCAAACTCTCACTCTAGAGGAGGCTTCGTCCAAAATCAAACCTAATGTTTCCTTCTTTAGAGTATTTGGTAGTGAAGCTCAGGAATTCATATTGGATGGTCGATGTAAGGCAATGGAGAGGAAGATTCAACAATACATTTTTGTTGGTTATTGTGAGTATGTGAAAGCATATAGGTTATTTGATCATATCCCTAGAGATGTCCACTTTTGTAGAGATGTCTAATTTGATGATTATTTAACACAGATAAATCTTCCATCATTCTTCCTCACTACCTACTTCGCCTTCTTCATCTCATGAATGATACCTTAGTACTTGAGCATACTTCAGATGATGGCCCTGATCCAGGGCCACCACCTTCACCGCCACCTCCACCACCACCACCACCTCCTACCACTCATGTTTTTCCCAAGTGGGCTATAGGTGTTGTTGAGCAGGTTGGTTCTTTAGTTGTTGATCCTACATCCTCTAGACGCACTCATTCATAGACTTTCGGGACTAGCCTTTTCATTCATGCTATATCTCCAAATATACAAAAAAAAATCATAGGCTTTCGATATTCTAGATTGGGATTGTGTTATGGCATAGGAGTATTCTTCATTGATGAAGAATAATATATGGGATTTAATTAATCTTCCTAAGGAAAGAAAATTGGTTTGATGCAAGTGGGTGTACCACACCAAATATGAAATCGATGCTTCTATTGAAAGATATAAGGCGTGTCTTGTGGCTAAGGTTTTTTTACAATTGTGGGTACTGACTACTCGGAGACATTTTCCCCTGTAGCCAAGATGGATTATGTTTTCCTTGTTCTTTCTATCGTTGCATCACAAATATGGTTGGTTTATCATATGGGTGTGAAGAGTGTATTTCTACATGGTTATCTTCATGAGGAGATCTATATGGAGTTGCCTCCAGGTTTTGTCCAGGACTCTTCACTTGTTTGCAAGTTATGTCATTCTTTATGTGGTCTCAAGCAAGACCCTAGGGCTTTGTATGAGAAGATTGATGGGTTCTTGCTTGTATCCGATTTCACTCATTGCTACTCAAATCACACAATTTACATTCAAAGACATCAAGATGAAATTTTGATACTAGTTGTATATGTTGATGACTTGATACTTAGCAGTAGTTCCTCATCCATGATTCAAGATATGCAACATAGTTTGATGGTACATTTTGACATAACAGATCTTGGGCTTATGCATTTCTTCCTTGGTCTTCAGGTTTGTCAATCTACCAAGGGGATTTTCATATACCAACATAAGTATTCCATTAACTTGCTTCATCAATTTCATATGAGTGATCATAAGCCCACACCTACACCATTTCAATCTAGTGTCACTTTGACTACCACTTGCACCATACCTAGTATTGATGCTACTTTTTATAAACAATTAGTTGGTAGCCTTTTGTATTTGACACACATGTCCAAATATTACATTCGTTGTTGGGCTTGTCACCCATTTTTCACATGACCCTCATGAGAGTCATTGGAAGGCATCCAAGCATGTTTTGAGGTACATTAGCAGCACCACTCATTTTGGCATTCAATACACACCAGGGGCTTCATAGATAATAAACTACACCGACTCAAATTGGGCAGAAGATGTTGATTCTCAAAATTCCACTTCTAGTTTTGATTTTTCTTTTGGTTTTGGTCCAATTGCATGGTCTTATAAGAAGCAAATTGTTATATCATCTACTGAGGTTGAGTATCGAGGAGTAGTTATTGCTATCTAGGAGGTACTGACTTTGATAGCTTATGATAGAGTTTGGTCTTCAACTTGATCATCCTACTATACTTTTGTGTGATAACCAAAGTTCCATTCACATATCACGCAACCCAATTGACCATCAACAAACAAACCACATCGAGATTCATACGCATTTCATTTAACAGCTTATCCAGGATGGTGTTTTATCCTTAGAGTATTTACATATTGAAAATCAAATTCTAGACATATTCACTAAACCTTTAGCATTGCCTTGCTATATTGCATTGCGACAGTTGCTTGGGTGAAGGGAGTTGTCCTTGGGGGTTTTTTAGTCCTCCTTCCTTTGTATATAGTTCTCTTTCTTATAGAGGACTTTTTTCCCACTTGGTTTTCTCCTTTACTTTGTTTCTAAAAGACTTATTTTGTACATGAGTACCTAACATGACCTCATAGTCAAGACTCATCATTATTGCATATATTTCTCCCTAAGTTGCACTTAAGAGGGGGTGTTAGTGTAAATAGTGCCTTTATCCATCTAGATAATATATCACCTTTCGAGGATTGACCTATTCACACCTAGCTTAAGTTTACTTAGGTTTTTTTTTCTTTTATCTCACTTCATATGGTTGAGGCATGTGTCCTCATGACTTGAGACACCTATCCCATGTACACTTTCCACTTTCTCACCCACTTGTCAAGTGAGCTCACAATTGTTCCATCATTGGAGGGGTAGTCAAATTTTCACTCCTACCTTCTCACCTCATCCTTGCCTATATATGCAAGGATTGATTATTGTGTTTACACTCTTCATTTTGTATTTGATAGACATACTATTGTGCATATTTTATTCACTTGTGGAAGTTGTTTCATGCTCTTTGATCTTGGCATTCTCCAACACATTCAAAGAAAACCATTTGAATGAAGGAATTTGCTCATTTTTTCTCCCAAACCATGCAATTTTTTGTTGTCCCACAAGTGGGACACACTATTGTGGGTCTACTCCACCATGAAGGAAATTAGTTTTCACATCCTTCTTTTTAATCTTTAGATCATAAGATATAGCAATATAAAGTAAGATTCTAATGGATGTTTTTTTACAATTTAAGAAAAAATCTTATTTTTATTCACTCTTTTAACATGGGAGTTACATTTCACAACCAACCGTGCCTTGTACTTTTCAACATTACCATCAGGAACCCAGTTTCTATTTAAATACCCATTTATAAGCAACTAGTTTGTCAAGCAAAGGTGACAAAGTCCCATGTATCATTTCTTTTTAAGTGCCACCATTTCCTCATCAATGGTACTTTTCTAGGACTATACATCATGCATACCTAAAGCCTCTTGTACAATTCTATGTTCATCAATATTAATATTTAAACCAAATATACATTTTCAATCACTAGGGAAATACCTTTATGATAGTTGTCTTCTCCTAATTGACCAAGTTAAACAAGTTGAATAGAAGGTTCTTCCTCCTCTTTTAAATGTTTTGAGCTATATGAGCTCTCATCAACTTATAGTCTAAATGGGATTTTCAATTCAACTTTCTTAGGCGTAGGTGGAAGCTAAATCACATATTTCTTTTCACTATGTTTTGGATATACTACAACAAAAGAATGGTGAATCTCTCTAAAAATAACACTTTTAATGAATAATGACTTTTGTGCAATAGGATCCCAAATATTGTATGATTTCACACCATAACTATAACTAATGAAAATAAATTTGACAACCTTGTTCTCCAATTTAATATGTTTCTCCCTTGGAAAATGTGTATATGCCTTGCAAGAAAAAACACAAAGATACTTTGGGGTGGTGGGCCTAGCTTGATTGGCTAAAGCATTTGGTTGCAGGCAAGAGGTCACAAGGTATAATCCCCCCACCGTCCATGTGGTACTGAAGGGTGTGTCGCGCCATTTTCATCGGTCGTGTGAAAAGTTTACTAGGCACATTGCAGTTTATAGGGAGCAGCTACCCGATTCTGATTCCTGCAGTCTAAAATAAATAAATAAATTATAAAAAAAAAATATAAAGATACTTCAATGAAGGATTTCTTCCTAATCATGCCTCTATAGGAATTTTTTCAATAAGAGCTAATGTAGGATACTTGTTAATTAGGTAGTAAGTAGTGGCTATAGCATTGACCCAAAACCTTTACTCCAAGCTAGCTCCACTAAGCATACTCCTAGTTTTATTCATTAGTGTTTTATTCATTATTTCTACAACTCCATTATGTTGTGGAGAGTATGGAGTTATTTTTTCCCTCTTAATACATGATTTTTATAGTAGTTATTAAAATGTATAGAACAATATCCATTTTCCATTATCACTCCTTAAATATTTTTATTTTTTTTAGTTTGAGTTTCTACCATAGCTTTGAACTCTTTAAAATGACTAATTTTTTAAAATTCTCTTTAGAAAATAAACCCATGTCCTACTATAATCATCAATAAATGAAACATAGTAAACAAATTTTATAATCAAAGAAACATCAATAGTACCAAACACATATGAATGAGTAAGATCCAAAATTCTAGAAGACATATGAGAACTTGAGTAAAAGTGCACAATTTTTTTACCATATATGTATTCATAAAAAATCAAACTCAAGATTACAACCCAACAAACCTTCAAAAAGGTTTTTATGTTTCATGTTACATAGACATTCCTCTCCAATGTGGCCTAATATTTCATGCTATAACATTGTCTTCTCAGCTAATAACTTAGACTTTGTATAAAGAGCACCCTTACATACCTAGAAAATATGACCATTAGCTAAAGAGAATCTCTTTTTTATCAAATGTAAGAGATGATTACTTGGGTTTAATAGAATTACTATTGCATTGCATTGTGCATGCATCAAGCTAAAAAAAAGTGCCCAATCTAATACCTCTATAAATCACTATATTACATCTAATCATCTTGTATCTTGCATCAAAAAAGATAACTTGCACACTAAATCTATTAATTTATTCATAGACAAAAGATTACATGCTAACCCGAGGGTAAGAAAAACACCATAACTTCTCTTAGTCTACCATTAGAAAATTTAGTTTTTACGCTACCATCACCAACCATTTTCAAATGAGAATCATCACTCAATTACACCTTACCTCTATCGAATTCTTTAAACTAAGAAAATCAATCCCTATTAGAGGTCATATGAAAATATGCACTTGAGTCAATTAACCATACAATGCCACTTGCATGCATTATCAAAGGTACTATGAAAGCATCACCATCATCCTTTTTAAATTTAGAATTGGAGTCAACTTTCTTTTATTTTTCTTCTCTTTACATTCTTTCTAGGGATGACCATATTTTTCATAATTCTAGCATATAATTTGGACTTACTTGGAGACTTGATCTCTTTTTAGATGGATTGTGAATTTTCCAATTGCTTTTCATTATTCTTGGCTCTTTCTCTCAATCTACCATGAGCATTCAATGCCTCTTTCATACTAATAGAAACCTTCTCATTTATTTAGAAAGAAAAGAAATAACATCTACAATCATCAATGTAAGAGAAGTAATCCCAATTGCCATTATGAGACTATCCCATGAATGAGGCAAATAACACAAATAATTTTGACTTCTTGTTCATCCATCTTCATATCCACGTTGGTGTAAATAAGTATTTTACCTATCTAGGTCACATTTACATGTTAAGTCCACTTAGGTTCTCGGCATATTTAAGTTGTTTAGATTAAAAAAAATATAGCTTTTATTGAATATTAGAGTCCTAGGTCATTTAATGTTGGCTTGTGTCATTTAATTATGATAGTAATTTAGATGTTGGTACTTCATCACACCTTGCCTATATAAGCAAGGCATCATATGTGCATTGTCATAATTCAATCTGACAATCTTGCATTCGTAATCATAGCATGATATTTCTATCATTTAACTCTTGTGGATGTTATTGTTATCTTGCAGGTGATCCTAGGGTGTTGAGGAGTTCACCATAACTCCTACATGGTATCAGAGCTTCAGTGTTGCAGATTTCTTCCCAAATTTGAGGGATCAATCTTGACATGATTTTTTTTTTGGGTGTGAGTTGGGGTTTTAAGGACTTCGCCATTGAATCCAGGGCATCAGAGAAAGTCAAGTTTGCCTTTCATTTTGTCTAATTTACAAGGGTTTCAAGTTGGGAAAGGGTTACCAAGATCATGGAGGTAGTTGAATTTTCAGAGCACTTTGAGCCAAAATCGCCTCTACTATTGTGCTCAAATCACCTCTATTGTTGCGCTCAAAAGGCCCCAAAAACCCTAAGATCAACAGTCAAATTGTGGAAATCGGAGCACTTGTCCTTGGGTTTGAGGAATTTTTTTGTCATATTCAATCATACAATCATATAGCGTTGGCAGAAAATTGTACTCGATTGGAAGAAAAATAGTTCATAGGTGGAAAAAATTATTAAAAAATCTGATTTTTTATATAAAATTTCAAAAAAACCAAAAAAAAAACCAAAATTTTCATAATTACAAAGGACACAAGTACTCTATAGTACCTATGTATTGACCTACCTACATAGGTACCGACGGTGGTAGTATAGTGCGCCATGTGGTGGCTCATCACTAGCTAACCACTAGCAAACCCCACCATTGACCACCCTATCGGTTGTCATTTTTAAACTGGCGTAGAGGAAGAATATTTTGGTGGCAACGAAGAATATTTCATTGAGGGAATATTCCAAAGCATATTTTGTTGACCTCCAACCCACGTCGACCTGTGACAAACCCCTGGCCATCAAATTTAATCATGTGATTTTCTAACGTTGGCATTGCATCAATGTGACATCAGCGGTTCAACCAAAAAATTTGTCCCCCTCTGTTGAAGTTTTTCAATTTGTAGGCAAACTTCGAATGCCCATAACTTGGTCATACAGACTCCTTTTTTTGAGCAATTTTTTTATTTGGGGCAGGATTTATTTAAATTCAACCAAGCCACCAACATATTAAATTTATTTAGGTAATCTACAATGTTTCTGCCTTCCTCCATTCTTAAGGAATATGCCTTCTCAAAAACAACTTGTTAACCAAGGAAATTTCTTGATTAATTTTACCTAGTTTCTACCTTAATCTCTTTGTAATAGGTTCTTTGTGGATATTTTTCAATAAAAAATTTGTAAGACATAATCTTATGATGCCCTTTGCTTTTTGGTCCATAATGTCATATTGAGCAACTACAAGCACATATATAGGTCTATGACAATTAATGACACCCCATAGATCACAATATACCAACAAATCCTCCATTTCATCTTCCACAACTCAAAGTTTGCACTAAAATACTTGTCTATGTCAATCCCCTTGATGTTCTTTCCATTTGTATTTCTTGCAACAAGATTGCAATGTGCTCTCCTACACAAGATCCTACTCAAATATGGATTGATTTAAAAAACCCAATAATTGTAACCAAGGGTGATTAGGCTCTAATACCACTTATAAAGAAGAAAAGGCAATTAAATAAATTACCTACACTAATCTTGAGATAAGTGTATAGAAAAGTTAAAAATCTAATCTAACAATTATAGAAAATAAAGAAACATATAATAGAATAAAACACATAACACTAGTTTTATGAAGAAAACCCTTTTGGGAGAAAAAGTGCACACTCCAAAACCTATTCAATGTATTATCCAAACCTAATAAAGGATTACAACGCACTTGTAGATGAAGTATTCAAAATATTTTTACTAGCATACAATTCAAGGGTAATTTCAATAGCATTATAGTACCTAAAAATTTAGCATATATACAACTGCAACATCCATTTTATAGGCAATGAGCAAACCCAAAATCATAAATGGTTTTACAAAATAACATGCAAGAAACCTCTACTGGTATGGTTCCCAACTTGGACACCAAATCCCAATCCCACCCATGAATATTTTTCATTAGGCTAGAAATAGTATATCATATTACCTCTTTACACATTTCATAAACTATTGTAACAATCCACCTAACTCGAGTACCTATTTTGTAACTCCCACTACCCCAAAATAGAGATAAAATAACAAGTGTAAATACCCACCATAAGGTTGGTCAAGATTCCAAATTAGCTTCTCTCTTACAAGCTCTCGTGTCATAAGATTCCCTCTAATTAGGGAAATTTAAATTTGATATGAACAAAAAAATTAATGGCATCTTACAACACCCATTCCAAGGCATTAAAACTTGGCAAATATGCAACTTCATAATAACATGCTTCATTTTTGTGTTGAGGCCAATTTAATTAAATAAAGTACAAATAATATTTATAAAAAAATGACAATAAGTAATAAATAAAACTAGGAATTGCCAAGGTTGAGACACCTCAATTCCCAATAGTAAGGTCTCTAATAAGTGTCAGTTATAGGTTGATATTACATTGCATTTATCTCATGATTGTGTTTTCCCAATGATCCACCCTAATGGGGTTAAGAAGCTAGTTATGAGAATGACTTCTTAGTAACAAATTTTGTAAAGGATGAAAATAATGCATTGAGTCTAGCCATTTGTATTTGCATACTGTGCATACCACCTTCCAGATGGTGCATTTCTCATTTTAGTCCAAATTACATGTTGGAAATACCCTCTTCTAGATTCTAAATTTTCTTATCTAAGACATCATATCAACAATCCCATATGATACCAACTTTAAATCCATATCCTTTGTGTTTGTTACTTCCTTGTTGTTTATGAATTCTTTCCTTTGCCTCTATTTTATGGTCCCATCATGATGCCACAAAAATATTTTAACAATGGATTGATTAAAACAAATTAAAAGTCTAAAATTTTATTGCAACTTGCTTTAGTATGGAGCTTGGGTTAAAAATCTCCAGAATAATTTTTATTTTGTAGCCTTGGGAGCAAATTTGGGGAAAATCTAATTTTATAATAAGTCTTTTAAAAATATTTCAAATGAACTCAAATTTGAATTATAGCTTCTTTAATGTGTCCTTGATCAATCCTATAGATTTTAGGAAAGAAATCACAAATATGAGAGAGATATGAACTTAACAACCTAAAATCCAAAATAAATAAAAAATTGCCTTGGTCTTTTCTTCTAGATGCCAATAACATGCTTTGATTCCACTTGTTGCTATTAGAAAAGCATGTTGAATCCCTCACCATGGAGTAATCACTCACCATGCACTAGGATGTGTGGTGGTGGCGCTGAGTAATTAATAGTTTAAGAAAACTAGAGTGCTAAAATATAAAGTAGTAGGTAGAGTAAAAGCTATTTGAAATATTGTATAATATGTGCTAAAGAAAAGGGAGTTGCAACCATGGCCATGTAGAAAAGTTGATTCATAGAGGTATAATGTATGCAAGAGAGGTGGTGCTTAATTAAGGAAATTAATAGAAGAGATCATATGCATGTGTTAGAAGAATTGAGAGGATACATAGAGTAGGCATGAAAGGAACATACTACAAGAAGGATAACCACCTATGTTCCTATGGTTAGACATTTATAGTGATGCAAACTTTGGAGTGAGATGAGCCAACCATCACCCCAAAACTTCCATCCATCATAGATTCATCATTATTTATAAAAATAGCAACAAATTTAGTAAAGAAAAATCAATAGTTTGGATAATAGAGAATGACTCGTACGATAGTAGTAGAGTCCATGTTGATGACACTATAATATTTATAGGGGAGGGAAATACCCCCCATCACTAGAAATCCTAAGAGATAACATGGTGAGTGAAGAAAATCATAGACCCCACAAGATCAATCTCTTTGAAGTTATATTGGGAAGTTGAACGCATAGGATTAATACATGAATAACTATATCAAGATGATTAATGGTTGGCACATGAGTTTCATTAGTGTTCCTCCATGCTTATTTTAATTTACTTAGGAAATAGCCCAATCATCTATGTTAATTGTAGGTGTCGCATGTGCCTTATGGTGCTTTTAATATAAGACCTTTAGGTATTATATGTAGGTCCTACTAGGCATAATATAAGACCTCTAGGCATTTTTTTATAAGTCCTTTGGACATATTGTAAATTCTTCTATCTATAAATCTTCCACTTGTAAAGCATTGTATTATATAAGACCTATTGGCACTATGTAATGAACTTGGGAGAGGCTAGTTTCAAGAGTCTCGGCTCCAATAAAAACTTTTTAAGTCATTGTATAAAGCATCAGTTTTTAAATCATTAGGATTATAAATTATGACATGATAACTTTCATGTAGTCTGGAATAAATGGTTTTCATTTTGACATATATTTGTGTCGTTGTTTATCACTGTCAAAGAAGACCTATGTTATTGGGGTACTTCATTTTTTCTTTTCTAGAAATTGACATGTGATGCCCCCTATCAACTTTAAGGGGAGTGTTATAACATTGTGTTATTAGGGATCATGTTATAAATATTAATCTAATATAAGGTTATTAAACTTATGTTATAAAGCATAATATACCATTTAATAATTAATAATCTAATAAATATTATATTATTAATTATTTATGAATGGTTGCTTTGAATAGGTGTGATTAATACCCTTAAGGTATTTTTCCACCCTTTCTCCTATATTTAACGAGGTTCTCTCCATTTGAGAGTGTGAATTCGAAGATTTATAGTGAATTCTATCACTATGCAGATGAGATTTTTTTTTTATAGAAGGCATTATGCCTGAAATTTTATTAATAAACGTAAATGCAACATTACATGAGATTGTTTAACACGGAGGCCTAAAACCAAAATGCCTCAAAACCGAGGATGGTCTTACATATTCAAAGAATATAGCCTTGAGATTGCACATTTTGTAAGTGTTTTATAATGAAATAATGCTCAATGGGGTATTTTTACATGAAAGGGTTTTCCCTATTTATATTTGTGTAATGTGTAAAACTATGCTTGTATGATTCTCATTTTATTTATTTTATATTTTGCTTATAATGATTAGCATCCTAAGATCATAATTTCTAGCATGCTATCATAGCAAGCTAGACTATACTACTCATTTTTACAAGTTATATTAGAAGACATGTTGAGCTTAATAGAAAACCTCAATATGCTCAATCAACACGTGCAAGGGTATTTGTGCAATGTATCTAGCATGCCTTTTTTATTTTTGTAAAATCAATTCATCAAAACCAAGTTAGGAAATGCTAATCATTTTTTCCTAGATAATGTTCAAATAGATTTTTCCTACTAATCATTTTAAAGGTGGTCTTACTTTAGACAAATTAGTATGAGAAACTACAATTTACATGATACTAGCTTAAAACAAAAATTATAATACTATATTAATATTTGAAAGAATGAGAAAAGTAGGCCAAACAAACATTACAACACAAATATATAATTATAACCAATTAGGATTAGTCTATAAGCTATAAGTGCAAAGTAGAAAATAAAAATGTAATCAAGTTAAGCAAAATTAAAATGAATTCCTCTTGAGAATGTATTTATGTACATCATGACATCCTACTATTCTCCTTTTGATGGTAGAATTGTGTTATATCTTCCTTGCTCTCCTACAATTAGTTATATTCATCTAGAATAATACAAGCCTTAACCTTCATTAAATAAATTTTCATTCTCACGAAACATTTTTTTTACACAAGAAAAACATATCACCAACTTTTTTTGAGTTCAATGCATTCCTCTATTCCTTATCTACCTATATTTACATGCATTTAATAATCTTATCTATTTTTTATAACTCTAAATATTAAATCAAGATTTAAACTTGTAACTCAAGATTACAAATAAAAACAAAAAACAAATATAAACTTAATAATAGTTCTAAAGTAGTTTGGTCTAATTGAAATGTTGTTACTGAGTCATAAATATGGAGACAAGGCGTATTGATGTCCATTTGTTTTACCCGCATTACCTCACAAACCATTTCTCCATTTTAAAAAGGCATGATTGCTATACAATCAAACGTCATGCCTCAATTAACATGGCAAATAAGAATTCTAATTTGGTTGTCTTCAAAAGGCATGTTCCATGTTTTTATCCAACTGTTCCAAGAAAATTAATAGTTGGTAGGGATATAATTTATTGATCAAGTCAATAGACTAAATTAATATTTTAACATATTTAACATATTAAGTGGTTTGTTATATTTGCTAGTCAATTAGAATTAGTCAAATCATTGGGATTAAGAGATCAATATTACTTTTGATTAGCAACTTCAACTTTACCTTTGCACAAAGAATCGGAAACCTGACATGATAAATGGTTACCATAAACTGATGTCAATGATATTTATATCCTAAAATAAATTAGAGCATTTTTTTTATAGCCTAATTTATATAAAAGGAATCAAGAGTAGCTCCATGTATACAGTTATACAACTAATCAAATGGGCCTGTCAAGAATTAAAACAATTGTATTTAGAAATAAAAATATTGAACACTCTTGTATTCAGAGTAGTGGTATCTAGTTTCAACGTGTACCATAAACCTGTCTATTGAGAGCATGTAAAATCCAATAACTACTGCTGTCTGCTTCTTTATTATGAGATTTCATCCACTTTTTGTACATTTTGCATTACTGGTTGAAGCTGTAAAACATGACAAGCATAGTCTCAAGCCAGAAATGCTAGAAATCCAGGTAGAATCAGACCTAATAGTATGTCTTTTATCAACGACTGCATTTTCTTGTATAAACATAAATCGATAGAAATACAAACCAATATTCAAACTCAGTAATTATCAGAGACTGGCGTTCTCCTAATTTTCTGGCGGATTTCATCAAGTAGATAATTACCAATGAAGTACTACAAAGAGATCTAGAAATCAGTTAACCAGATAGTTGCCATGGTAGTTGCAACCAGCCAGGTACAGCAGGAGATCACCATCCCATTTCCTAAAAGACCCTTTTTTTGGTGGCAGAGGAGGGTGGGCAGGGGAGAGGGTATGTTTCATGCATCTGCAGAAGGCCACAAACATTGGGCATGGCTCCTGGAGCCTAGGGACATCTACTCAGAATTCACTGCTTAAATTAACCAGAGCCTGTCTGCAAGGGAAAGACTAGATAATGCTGCCTTAAAGACAATGTTTGTGAGTCTGAAACCAGAATAAAGCATGTCATTAACCTAATTGTGCCCCAACTGCTAAACCATAATATCCAAGACATGGTCTCTCTTTGTTCATCAGTGAATTTAGTTGCCCTTCCACTCTTTGGAATTCAGGTCCTGGGTCAAACATATTTAATTCAGCATCATCTCTGCAATAATAAATACTAGAAATATAAATTATTTCATTAAAAGCAGGCCATGCTGAATTTGCTCATTTTTTTTCCATCAACTGCTGCTATTGTATCCATGTGCACTCCAGAACAATGTCCATGAAACACCAGAAATTTTATCTAAAGCTCATAGAACAGTATGTCTCTGCTTCCTGTGCCATCATATTTCTATGTGAAGGTAATGCTACCCAGATAAGCTAAAGTACATGCCGTCAATTTTTAAATAGATGTAGAGTGGTTTCCCCAATTACACCATAGCACCTTGAACTAGATCAATTATAAGCCTACAAAGCATACTCAAGCCTTCTCTGTTTGACAGTTTGACTGCACACTTTTCACCGACACAAATTCACTGTTAAAGGTAAGAAGAAGACACTCATCTTGATAGCTTTTCCTGCAGGCTTCTGTCTATTGGGCTAGCCAACTGTCTTGAAAGTCACACTCCATATTCTGTGACTATTTACTGTGTGCCAACTTCACTTTCTTGCTTGATCTATTTACAATCATCTATATCTAATGGTAAGGTACAAGCAAGCTCAATCTTTTCTGTCGTTACATTGCATGAGCAATGGCCTACCAAGCATACCAGGGATCAAGATATGGGTAGCAACAAGGACATAGACCAAAGCAGTTGGCAACAGACAAGCAACAAAGGCCATGCAACAAGTGCAAGTAGAGGTTGTGCAAAGGGCAAGGAGGAGGCTAGGCAATAGGCCTATGAAACAAAAGCACACGTAGCACAAGAAGCAACAAAAGTGTGCAAAGTGCAAGAAACTGCAAGGCACTTAGGATACCAAACACCTTTGTAACCACTTTGAAAGAAGAATGCACAAGTTTTGATATAGATATTGTGGAAAGAAAGATGGATTTGAGTGAGGACACAAAGGGGTAGACTTAGGTGAATGAGTTACTCACGCTTGACTTTCAAGAGTTCGGGTGGATGTAGGCAGCGAATTGGCTTAGGGACTCAGCAATGAAAACTTTAATCAGTTACAAGATCGAGTGCAAGTAGAGCTTGCCACCATTGAAACCGAACAAGGTCAACATAATTCTTAGCTATCAAGGTTGATATAAATGGTGCATGCCATAATTTCCCCCATGGTTAGGGTTGTGCAAGCTTTCCATGTATAGATTGTTGAATTTGAGCACAGCATCAAGCAGATCACTCCAGCCCATATGGATGAAGTTAGGCATGTCATCATAGCCATGTCAAAGCCCCAAAGCAACATTACAGTTGTGTGTGCACATTGGCAACAAGTCTTGCAAGATTAACTTTTGAGTGTTGTGTTGGAGTTGATTAGAGTACTTCGAAGCACTGGCATCTTCCCTCCAAATTGATTTTATTCATTCTCATTCTTTAATCTTTGCACCCATGTGTTTTAAGGATAGAACAAATGATTATGCAAGGTGAATGTTGGCACTGAAAGTTGTTAATATTGTTGTGATCATTAATTGAGCGCAAGTAGTTGCATTGGGATAGAAAAAGTAGTTGGACCTCAAAGAAAGTATTTAATGAGTAGGTGTAAAATAATGAATGTAAAGGAAGATCTTGCAAATCTATATAGCATGCTGAATATCCATTAATAACTGTCATATGTTCAGATGATGTAGTATGATAGATTGGGTATGAGCTAGTACATTTTTTGTATGGCCGAAGCAATGTATGAATGTGATGAATGAATAGAGGCTCTTTGGCACCTATCTACCTTCAATTTATTGTGTTATACATGATCTGCTCTTTTCTTTGTTCATTAGTTTGCACATGCATACACTACGCATAGGTTCAACAAAGGGTTTTGAAACCCTCAAGTGAGCAGCCTTTGGGTTGATATTGAAATGATAATTGATATTCGATATTCCGTATTCTATGTTTTACAAAAGGAGAGGAAAACTCCTTATATAGAAAATTACAAGACAATGTTTCTAAAAAGAAACCATCATTAACTGAAGCAAACTAAAGCTAATAACAAAAAGATGCTAAAACAAACTAAAGCATAAACAGAAGTTATTAAAAGCTAACTAAGTTAACTAAAGTAAACTAACGACTAACTAAAGCTAAGATGACCACTAATATTACAATTAATACTTTAATACCCTCCCTTAATGGTCATCCTACAAACATAAACTAAGTCTACCCATATTTTGATGGTGTGTTGTTCTCCTTCAACAAAGTGCACTCTCCAAACACAACACAGCAATTAGTTTTTAGTTTTAGTTTTAGCTTTTCCTATCTTTGGTTGGGCACAAATCTCTTCTTTCTTTCATTTTTATAAAAGCATGTTGCTTGTTTTTCCTTACATTTAGATTGGGATTCTAAATTCTAAGAGAAGTTTTATTTTAGAACAAGAAATTATTTTGCTTTAGATATTTTCTTCTAGCCCACGCACTCTGCTGAGATAGAGATTTTTCATTTGTAAACCCTAGAGTTCTCTTGTTCTATAAAAGAGACCTAGAGCACACCCCTGAAATCAGTGAGAGACAGACAGACAGAGAGCAGTCAGTGCATATTTGAGTTTAAATAAGAAGATAGATGCAGTTTTGAGAGTTCAAATTTGTGAGTATTTTCAATGGTATGTGTTTGTAGAAAAACACTCATATATGTTATTCTGATTGGTGTTTTTGTTAAGCTATTTTGCAGTCAGGGATAACTTTTTTAATGCAAAATCTGCTTACCACAATCTAAACATTTGACACATCTGTATCTGTCATGATGCTCTCTGGAAGTCCAAAGTGAACCCAACCATTCTTGAGGAATAACTTTGCTACATCACTCCTTGTTAAGGTCTTCCTGCATGCAATCAGCACATACATCTCGATAAAATGGTCCACCACCACAAAAAGGTACTGTCCATGCTTGGACATTGGGAAACCACTGATGCTCTCGCATGGCCTCATAGGTACTGACAATGGGACAGCACCAATTTCTGATTACTTTGGTTTGATTATAATACATAATTTGCAGCCCTGATGAATTTAGCCACATCCACCTGCGTATAGGAGGCCATGAACATACTATTGAAGGTTCACAGCCATCTTGAGGCATTAACCTCATGCATGAATAGCAAAGCAATCTCTCCTTAGGCACACACAATTTAACCTCTTTGCACAGGAGCCCATCCTTGAGGATGTAATCTAGGTTTGGCTCAAAATTGGCCATTCTATGATTCTACCCCTCTTAGTTTGCTCATATATCTTGCTGAAATGTTCATCATTAGCATAATCTTCAACATAAATCTCCTTTGCAAATGTCTCCAACAAAGAAAGTTACCATTGAGAGAAGAGGTGATGTTCAAATCTTATCAGCCACCTTATTAGTCACACCCACTTATACATTATCACCAAATGAAATTGTTGCAAGAATCCCATGCACTTATATTATAACAAGATTGTTGGAATTTCATTTGTGCTTGCAAGTATTGTAAGGGTTGATGATTCATGTGCACCACCATTTCTTTGCCCATGAGATGGTGCTTTCACTTTTTCACCATGGCAACCTACGCATACTTATGTACTGTGATTCAAAACAGCCCCTTTGAGCAATTAGGAATGATAACAAACCAGTCTTCCTCTTTACAATAAAACAGCTCACATAGCATACTCACTAGCATCAGTTTCAACCACAAAAGTTGCTGGAGATTTAGCAAAGCAAGCTCAGGTGCTTGACTTATTTTGTGCTTAAGTTCATCAAATGCACACTGCTGTTTTGAATCCCAATGAAAAAAAATTGCAGCCCTTATGATGGCATGCTTTAAGAACAGCACCATGTGAGAAAGAATTTGCAAACTTACAAAGATATTGGATAGCCCCAGATGTGGGCTTTGGCCAATTCATTATGGCCTCAATTTTGGCAGATCAATCTTTATCTCAATAGTACCCACCATATGTTGAAGTTAGACAAGTGAAGTCTTTGCAAATTAACACTTTTCTTTCCATTCAAAAATAATTTGTCCTAAAAACCAACATGTCATCTAGATACACAATAAACACATGAATCCATAATTGGTCTAAATAACTTGTTCATTAACTGCATGAACATTAAAAGGAGCATTGTACAAACCAGACAGGAAAACAAGCCATTCATAAAGACCTTTCTTGGTTTTAAACATTGTCTTCCACACGTCCTCTTCCTTGATACAAACTTGGTGATACCTTAATTTCAAGTACAACTTGGTAAAATACTTGGCATGTTATAGTTGATCAAGTAAATAATTAATATGGGGCAGTAAACATCTATTTTAAATGGTAATTTTGTTAAGTGCCTTGTAGTTGACACACATTGACCAAGTCTCCTCTTTCTTTGGTATGACAACAATTGGAGAACCACAAGGTGATGTGTTAGGCTTCATCACACCTTGTGCAATCAATACCTTCAATTGTACCTTGACCTCATTAGCCTCTACAACACTTTGATGATGGAGCCTTATGTTTGGTAAGTAACAACTGAATTTCATGCTCTATGGCTTGCCTAGTGGACAACCCTTTAGGCTCCAAAAACAACTCAGAGAATTGATCAACCAACTGACCTATTTCTCATTGTTCTCAATGACCATATGGCTCATGCAATGTCTTAATCTCAGCCCCTTCATGCTCTTGTTTTCCATGTAGCAACAAGAAAGCAAATTTCCCACTTGCATTAGTAAGCCTCTTGGCTTGAGACGCACTAACCATGGATATCTTGACTTTCTCACATGTGAATTCAAGGTGAAGTCCTCGCCAAATAGGTACTCCCAAAAATGACACCAGCCACATCTACTGGAATTACATCTACAAAGCACTTGATCATTATACTAAGGATTCATCCAAAATGACAACTTACATGGCTTCTTGACTGAGATGCCTACTCCTTGTTTCAGCCATCCAAGCGAATATAGATGACAACGGTTCATGTTCTTCAACCCAAGCTCACCAACCAGCTTTGGGGAGATAATATATTTGCCTTTAATATTCCCCTTATTCTTATCCCCACCTTGTCATTGTACTTTGAAGGAAGAATTTCTCTTCTTGTCTAGTTCTAGATAATGTGCACACACCTCGTCAATGTCTTGGGACTTTGCCATTAGGACAGATCTCTTGAGGTGTTTCAATAACCCTCCTATGTACTTCATCAATACCTCTCTATCCATAACATTCTTCCCCAACTGAACTGTAATATCCCCCCCCTACCCGCCTGTTCTGAGCTTTCTTTTTCGTTACTCAGTTTAATGCTCTGATATTCACGACTCCTTTGATGAAACAGAAATGATAAGCTCATAAAGGAATAACATCCAGCTTTGCAATATTCAGATTTTCATACATCAATGTCAATGAAGCAGCAATAAACTTGGACATCACAAATCTGAGTGATAACATTATCAGCAATTCATATTCATAAAAACTCAGGGAACAAGCAACTACAGAAATACCATTAGTGCAGATTTACATAAGAATGTTACACAGTACTGAGCAACAGCCATGAATGAGGAATAATGCATGGATTGAAATATTACTCAGACCTGGAAACCCACGCCTAGTTCAATCAGGTACCCCAAACTCCTTGTGAAAGGTATACTATGTTGCATAAAGCTCACACCAAAGCTGTCCCTCTTCAGTCACCACTCTACAGGCTGAATAAAGCCTTCTAAACTCCAACACAGCCTCAAACTGATAACCCACAGCTGCTGTTAAGAAGGTATTGGAATTGTTATAGCATGTGTCTCTCTTGTATTGATATAGGAAACCCAGGTGGCTGGGTATTTGCAGCACAATGGAACCTTCAATTCCCTACGTAAAGGCTATAATCTGCCTCAACCCAGAGAATGCCACGATCCAGACTTGCAAGAAACAACTACTATAAGATCAGCATGGGAATTTCTGTAGCTAGAATCTCCTCAATGTATTCGCCAAACCTGGAAATTGTGCAGCAGTAGCATTCAATAAACCCTCGGCTTTAATCTGAAACTTTCAAACTTGAAATCCTTTTGAGTATGGCTTCCAAGTACATGAAGCAAATTAATCTTCAAACTCTTGCCTGTCAATGATGAATAAATCTCAGACTTCCTGATTATATCTTCAAACCCTTGAATATGAAACTCTCCTGCAAATTCGATGAAGCACAAGCACAACCTCTGAATGAAGTTGTCTGCAAGCTAGCTTGCGAGATCTTTCACTCCCATACCAAGCTGTTCTTCCTGAGGGATTTCGTTCTCAAAAAGCGAAGTTTTCCAAACTCTTCAATCTCCTGCAAAAACCCTTATCAAATAATCTTCTCAACAATGAATGAATAAAAGGAGTTCATAGTGCCTTTTTATAATTCCCCAAATCTCCACGCCCAAATTACATTTTTTCATTTCATTTCATTTACTTTTCCCGCCTTATAACTCCATTTAATATTTTATTTACTTGGGCACAATACTTTATAAAATAAAGTATTTTTTTAGATCATTTAAATCCTTTTTTAATAAAGTCCTTTTTATAAATATTAATAAATATTAATAACGCACAAAATTAATTTAAATTAACTTTATATTAACATTCTTAAAATTAAATGCATAGGACCATAATAAGACCAAGATTAATCCAGAACAATAATCTACCATCATGCCCAATATAGTAACTCCGCCCACTGACCATACCAGTGATTTACTATAAATAGTATGGACAAAATGTCCATGTGACTTACTAAAAATAGTATGGTTAAAATGATTGAATAGCTTCTATGGACTCCCTGGTAAACATCAGGCTGGGAAAGACACTAAATAAGCTCATAAAGTCAAACTAAACAAGTCTCCAACACCCCTCAAAGGGCCCCCTAACCACCCTGTTAGTCCACGGGGATCAAGTGATGGACTAACCACTATGACTGACCACTGTCTAGGAAAAGGGGACATTACAATCCGCCCTCCCTAAGATTGTTCGTCCCCAAACAATCCTCACCTGGATACCCTAGTTGGTCACTTGAATACCCAAATCCTAGATAAGCCTGTAGGATGCCCAACAACGTATCCTCTATATCTGCTAGGTAGAAATAAATCCATGCTCAACATTGCTGTAAACAACTCCCCAATGTAGAGCAATCTACCAGACATAGGAATCCCTGGATCCCACAACCAAACTGGAAGTCCACCATTTCCCACACCTGCAAACTTACACTGCGACACTCTGATATAATCATCACCAAGCTAAGAGTGGTGATGCATCTCGACCAGATCCAATCAAACTAACGTACGAAGCCTGTTGCCTCCTAGATCCCAACACACCAGACCCTCACATCCATCAAACATGAGAAGATGGAAGTAACTCGAAGTGCTAGCATCACGACACCCCACTCCAACCTCTCCAAAACTCCCATGGATGTGATGAATATCCCTCATAGGTTCCGAAAAAGGTGTAACAACTCCTCTTAGGTTGTTGATATAGGACAGATCAGCACCCTCAAGATTGTAAGGTTGACCTAAAGTGAACTCATTGCCACAAGATGAGAGTTTTGTTGCTGTCCTAACTTGCAAACTATGATTCTTGCCTGGAGGACAGGCCTTTATTCTTGATTCCCAATAGCTTAATGGAGCCCCTAGATCCCATACTCTTATGTGTAAACATGCATGGATTCTATCATCTCTCTTGTGATGCATCTTTTGATGAAGACCACTTTGTAATGACAAAGTAAAAAGATTCAATTCTCTACTCTCATGCCTTGGATTATAAACCAAAAGATGGTCAAATTTCTTACCTTCAGTTGCTGGTCTGAAAATTGTAGCAGGCTCAAACTCAACATTTTGCTCAAGTGCATACTCCCCAACGTAACTTTTCTGTAAATCAGACCTGTATGTTTCATGAATTGAAAAACTCTGCTCATAGACTGAATTACCATCTTCAGAATGATTAAAAAACTCATCAACAGTTGCTGATTCAAAAATCTCAGGGTGCTCAAAACCCTCATTAATTTCAAGCATAGTTACTCGGCTCAGACTCGGCGAGGGTGACTCGACTCGGGACTCGGACTCGGCGCAGACTCGGCAAAATGAAAAAGAGTTGAAAAAACCCTAGAAATTTAGAGATTTTTAAGGATTTAAAACTTGTTTCAAGCACCCTTTATTGAATACAACACAAATAAAAGAAAATTTGATCACATGCACAAGTATACAACGATCACATAAGTATAAACTTAAAGTACACAAATTGTAGTTGCGCTGCTGAAGGAAATAGCATACTTAGATATATAAAATTAGTCAAATGTATACAAAACTCATGGAATATGAAATCCATGACATCAAATGTTCCATACAAATATGAAATATCAAAAGTAAAACAATAGCTATAAGTCTATGACTATGGCATAGTGGAGCCAGCATCCTTCCTACGAGGGCGTCTAAGGGTCCTAGATGATGTTGCAACTGCAGCCATAGTCTCTGCTTGTGTCTGACTCTCCATGCCACTCTCACCAACAGTAGCTATGTCTCCTCGTGCTCTAGCCTCCTCCTCAGCCTCTCTCTCTACCTGGTCCACCCAATCAAGGTCCTCGTTACTAAAGATTGCATTTGTAGCCTCAGTGATCCACTCAGACTATGGATCAACCTCCTCTAGACTGATCGGGGTGTCGTCGTGGTCAAAAGCTTCCTATATCTGAGCCGAAGGTTGTAATGAACATATACCAAGTCATTCATCTTCTCCACTGTCAATCTATTGCGCTTCTTGGAGTGTATGTGCTCAAACATACTCCAATTGCACTCACAACCAGATGAACTGCATGGCTGGTTCAATATACGAATGGCAATGGATTACAGGTTCGGTGTATCAGAACCAAACATCTCCCACCATCTATCTGAGATGAGAAAAAGAAACAAAATAAATCTCATTTCAAGTTTCAAGTTCAAGTTCAACATTTAATAATAAATTATAATATAAAAAGATGAAAATTATGCCCTTAAATATATTTTTACCTAGCAGTAATGTCCTACTATCTTTGCACATTTGACGTGCAAAGAAGTCTCCTCGTGCCTTAGTGAAGGCATCTATCTCGTGCACTATCTGTGTAGTAACAGCGGGCAACATCCGCTCTATTGTCGAGTAGAGCCCACTAAGAATATCTCTATCTGCATGGAAATCACGGCGGAATTGGAAGGCCGGATTTAGGAAACATGCGGCTGCATGGATAGGCCTATGAAGTTGGTTTTCCCATCTCCTATCAATGATATCCCAAATGGGACGATACTTCTCCTCAACTCCACCATAGACTGATCTAATGGCCTCTTTGGCCCTATCCATGCCCTCATATATGTATCCCATTGCGGGCTTCTCCCCATCTGCAACTCGTACGAGAACTAGCAAGGGCTCAATAAACTGCAAAGTGCAAACATGTTTCACAAAGAAGTGTGAATGAAAATAAACAAATAAAAGTAAGATATGGTTAAAAATTAAAACATAATAAAGAATTAAATTTTACCTTCACAATCTCGTCCACTGGTGTCCAAAACCTTTGCTCATCAAAAATGCATTCAGCCACAGCAATCCCTGCAGTGCTTGTAGAAAAGGATGAGGAAGACCACTCCTCACTAGTAAAAATGCGCCTTAAAGCTGCCTTTGACCGAATCAAGGATTGCATCGTGATAAAATTTGTTGCAAACCTAGTGATGCCAAGACGAGACAACTCCCTCAACCCCGTGTATTGCCTCATAAGGTTAAGCACCCATATGTGATTGTATACAAATTTGCAAATGTTTTTTGCTGCATCCACACATGTTTTGATCCATGGGAGCTTGCCAAGATCCTCCAACATGAGGTCAATGCAATGGGCGGCACATGGAGTCCAAAATATAGTAGGGTGCCTCTCCATCAATAATCTACGAACAACAACATAATTTGCTACATTATCTGTCACCACTTGCACTACATTCTCTTCCCCCACATCAGCTATCGCCTCCTCTATAGCCTCACACAGGTATGTGGCATTTTTGAATTGGGCAGAAGCGTCAATGGACTTCATGAAGACGGTGTCACCTGAAAAAATAAGCAAAACCAATTATTCAATAAATTAAAAAACATAAATCAGCCATATTAAATTATTAATCACTAAATCAAATTCAAATTTCAATGCATTGAGGGAAGTACAATTACCTCCGGAGGAAACTAGGAAATTAAGCGTCCTATTTCTCCTATCGGTCCAACCATCAGTCATGATGATGGTGCAACCAATGATCCTCCACTGCTTTGCTCCTCTAATTGTGCTTTCATATCTGCCACCTTTTGAGTCAAAGTGAGCCCTTTAATTCATCTTCACTAGGGGCTTTGAACCCCGCCCCACATATGGTTATGGCATCAACCATGTTTTGCCAAAAAGGTGACCTAAAACATGTCATAAATAAATTAATAAGTTACATAAGTATTGTAAAATGAAAAGTTTTAAGTTTTTAACTTTAAATTTGAATTCAATAATGAGATACATCTAGATTCTAAAATTTAAATATAAATTTTAAAACAATTAAACGAAAAAGAATTACCTGGCTACATGGAAGGGAATGGTGCAGTAGTACCAAAAGTCTGCAATTGTCTTTTTTGCTGCATCATGTGCGTCCTCATTCCAACCCATGCTCTTAAGCGATGGTTGGGAACCAGGAGTAGTGCGTGGTACAAAATATGAGTCCACCCTAGATTTACGAACTCTAGGGCCAATGCTAATACTGCCACTACCACTAGTAGTAGCAACGCCACCAGCACTAGGAGTACGCATAGGCATAGCTGGTGCAAAAGCAGAAGCACTAGCACAAACACTAGCACTAGCACTAGCACTAGGACGGTATGGAGGCATGGAAGAAGCATCTCCAACAGCACCAAGTCCCTGTCCAACTCCAACACTCGCCAACTCCTGCTTCTGTTTCTTTTTCATTTCTTTTTGCATTTCAAAAGTTTCTAATTGCACCTACACTTCACAAACAACCTCAGGAGGTGCTATAGTGCAGCCCACTATATCATGGATGGGTATACGTGCAAGATGGTATTTTAATCTATTTATGCCTCCATGATATATTGTTTTGCAGTAGTTACATTTTGCTTCTCCTTTTTTTCATTCTGGGAAAGATTTCAGCATGTTTCCAAGCAGGGTCTTTTCTGCCTGGGGTTTGAGACATTGTGAAAATAATAACATGGTTTGATGTGCAAATGAATGTGGCTGCAATAACAAGTAGGGTTTCTAAAATTATTTAAGTTGCAAGTAGGGTTTGTAAAAAAAATATGCAAACTCAAAAAAACAATGATTTTACAAATTACAATGAATTATTTGTTAAAAAAACACAAAAAAAACCAATTAAAATCAAACTTACCTCTTTAATTTGGCTTGGAATGCAATGCAACTCCTCCCAATCACTGGTAATGAGCTCTCAATGCACCTCCTTGCTGGTATGAAGCTTCCCAGATGATATATAACCCTGGATTTGTCTTCAACAGCTTGCTGGTTGCCCTCTCTTCTCCTATTTTTCTTCACAACTCTCTCTTCTCCTCCTATTTTGCCAAATGAATGAAATGAGGTTGCTTTTAGGGTTGGGGAGATAATATAGGACCAAAAAAAAAAACTTTAACTTGCATTTTATGTTTTTTTATTGTGTCTTTACCTTGCTACCGCCGGCCGCGTCCAGGGATCAGGACTCGCCTGGACGCGGCACATCCAGTGCGTCCGGCAAGTCCGGCCTGGACGCGGCCGCGTCCGCGCCCGAGCTCCCAGGACTCGGCCAGGGGTGCTCGGCTCGAGACTCGCCGAGTCCTAGCGAGTCCCGTAACTATGATTTCAAGTGAGGCCCCTTTCTCATGCACATTTCTCTCAACAAGGTCATCCTGTAACTCTACCTCATAAAGTGGGTTGTCATAAGATATCTTTGCTTTCATCTCAAAGAGTGGATTATCAAAAACTTGAAAGTTACTTTCAACATTTGGTTTAGGCCAATCATCCCCATGATCTAACTCTCCTTCACAAGGAGGCTCTATGTTATCTTCTTCAAGAGGACTCAAGTACTCTTCCTCTACAGTTGTTTTTGAAATTTCAGCTTCATCATCATTTGTTTTTGGTTCTAGCATCTTCTTTTCTAACTCTTCCTTTGTGCTAGTTTCTTCATATATTGCAGTTTCAGGATCCACCTGAGTTCTTTGATGTGGAGTCTTCTGCTCATCTTTTTTCACACTTGGTTCCATATGTTTGGGTTTCGCAACTATCTTTAGATATGCCCTTTTACTGTTTAGGTCCTTCATCAGATTAAACAAATTTTGCATCAACTCACATATAGACTTATCAATTGTAGGCATCTTTTTAACTCTGTTCTAGCAACAGTCAAAAAGTGGTACTGAAATGAAGCCACTGAAACTCTATCATGCAACTGAAGAACTACAGCAAAAGTTAAAACTCCCAACAGGCTGGCAGGGAAAACTGAGCTCTGATACCACTATAATATCCCCTACCCCCCCCCCCTGTTCTGAGTTTTCTTTTTCATTACTCAGTTTGACACATGGGACATTTTTTCAAACAAGTGCTTGCCAACTGGTTGAACGGTTTATTGCTTTGATATTCACAACTCCTTTGATGAAACAGAAATGATAAGCTCATAAAGGAATAACATCCAGCTTTGCAATATTCAGATTTTATGGTCATACATCAATGTCAATGAAGCAGCAATAAACTCAGACATCACAAATCTGAGTGATAACATTATCAGCAATTCATATTCATAAAAACTCAAGGAACAAGCAATTACAGAAATACCATTAGTGCAGATTTACATAAGAATGTTACACAGTACTGAGCAACAGCCATGAATGAGGAATAATGCATGGATTGAAATATTACTCAGACCTGGAAACCCACGCCTAGTCCAATCAGGTACCCCAAACTCCTTGTGAAAGGTATACTATGTTGCATAAAGCTCACACCAAAGCTGCCCCTCTTCAGTCACCACTCTACAGGCTGAATAAAGCCTTCTAAACTCCAACGCAGACTCAAACTGATAACCCATGGCTGCTGTTAAGAAGGTATTGGAATTGTTATAGCATGCATCTCTCTTGTATTGGTATAGGAAACCCAGGCGGCTGGGTATATGCAACACAATGGAACCTTCCATTCCCCACGCAGAGGCTATAATCTGCCACAACCCTGAGAATGCCACGATCCAGACTTGCAAGAAACAACTACTATAAGATCAATGTGGGAATTTGTGTAGCTACAAGTTCCTCGATGTATTTGCCCAACCTGGAAATTGTGCAGCAGTAGCATTCAATAAACCCTCAGCTTGAATTTGAAACTTTCAAACTTGAATGCCTCTAAGTATGGCGTCCAAGTACATGAAGCAAATTGATCTTCAAACCCTTGCCTGTCAATGATGAATAAATCGCAGATTTTCTGATTATATCTTCAAACCCTTGAATATGAAACTCACCTGCAGATTCGATGAAGCACAAGCACAACCTCTAAATGAAGTTGAAAGCAAGCTGGCTTGGGAGATCTTTCACTCCTGTACCGAGCTGTTCTTCCTAAGGGATTTTGTCTTCAAAAAGCTAAGTGTTTCCAGACTCTTCGGTCTCCTGCAAAGACCCTTATCAAATAATCTTCTCAACAATGAATGAATAAAATGAGCTCATAATGCCTTTTTATAATTCCCCAAATCTCCACGCCCAAATTACATTTTAACTTTGATTTCATTTCATTTACTTTTCTCGCCTTATAACTCCCTTTAATATTTTATTTAATTGGGCACAATACTTCATAAAATATTCTTTTAAATCATTTAAATCCCTTTTTAATAAAGTCCTTTTTATAAATATTAATAACCAATAAACTAAGTTACCGATTCGTTTTTGGATTCGGGTACGGGTACACGAATCCGGTAAGGGATTCGGCAAAAAAAAAAAATTGGGTTTTACGGTTGGGTACGGCAATACAAAAAACATATAAAAATCAGAAATATATACATATTTGCAGTAGTAATTAAGTTCAGAATACACCACCATATTAATAGTCTAATAACATAGCAAAAATACATCACCACTTTCATAGTCACTAAGTCAAATATTAAAATATTAGTGATTACTCGATTGTCATGATATAAAATTATAAATTAAAGTTCAAACATAAAATGTCAAACGTTTACAATCAGCCATTATTGATCATTGATCAATCTGAATCATATGGGTCATCATCATCAAACAAACTAGCATTATTAGATGCTACATTTTGCGTAGAACCACAAATAGCATTCGTGGCACTCGCACAAGCACTGCCACTAGCAGTAGCAGTAGCACCGACACTACCACTCTCACGATCAGTAGCTGCTCCAGGCTCATACTCATCATCAATATCAAGTGCAGCTAAGTGACTTGTGGAAGCATCCAAGTCAAGCTGCTCTGGCTCAATATCCCACCTCCTTGTGTCTCCTTCTTTGTAGGAACTTTGCTTGTGTGTAAGGAGGCGCAAGTTTGAATGCACATACACCAAGTCCTCTGCCTTTTTTGAATGCAGCCTATTGCGTTTTATTGAGTGGATGAAGGAGTATGTGCTCCAATTCCTCTCTGAAGAAGATGAACTAGCAACCTATTAAGAGTCAAGACCAAATTAAATAGTTAAGACTTAAGAGTTACAAAAAAATTTAACTAAACAAAATTATTAATTAATATAAAATTATAAATTAAAATTAAAATTACAAAATATAAAACTTACTTGGGATAAGATTTTTATTGCAATTGGTTGGATGTGCATGTATTCTTGGCCATGGAAGTACCACCAACTATGACCATCTACCCTGTACTTGTCTCGAAGAGCATCAAGATTCTGAGCAACACTACCGGAGCATGCAAAAGCCATGAACTCAGCCCTCACTCGATCACGTTGGTCACGATCAGTGAAGAGTCTCCGAATTGCTGCCTTGTAACCTTGAGCCACTTCAACATCCCTATATGGAGCAACTCTTGATGTAACAGAAAGAAGCTCAGGACTATAATATTTGGGACTCAATGCAAAAGCAAGAAGATGCAATGGAGTGGTCATTTTGTTCCATCTATCAACCATGATTTCCTGTAGCTCTTTGAAGAACTTTTCATCAGGATCTTCCTCTTTTGCATTGATGATGGTTTTCATCTTCTCAATCATTGAGTCGATACCATCATATACTTCTCCCAAACAAGGTCTATCCATGTCTGTGTAACGGATCATGCTCAGTATAGGCTCAGTGAAACTGACCAGGTACTCAACACGATCCCACCAACAATCATCTAGTATCCTTTGCCTGATCCTATTTGCCCTTTCACTGCTAGATTGCTTCCATATGGCCCAATTAGGGCTGATTACCATGGCACAAAGTGCCTCACGAACCTTTATAAGTCGTCTCAACACAATTGTGTTGGAGGCAAAACGGGTCTCTGCAACCTGTTTGGAAATCAAAATAAAAATTAAAATGTAATTTAAATTTACAAAATCAAAATTTAAAATTAAAAGAAAACTAAAAATTTAAGAATATTGAGAATTTCAATTAACTTACCTTCAACAATTCCAATTTTGAGAATTGTCTAAATATTCCTTGTGTCATATGGTGGTTGGTGACAAACATCTGGATGTCTTCGCCCTCAGCATACACCTGTTTGATCCACTCAATTTTGGATCCAATTTTTTGTAGCATTAGATTGAGGGAGTGGACAGCACAAGGTGTCCAAAAAATGTGTGGATACTTCTCCTCAATCAATAACCCAGCAGCCCTACAATTTTTGGCATTGTCGGTTATAACTTGCACAACATTTTGATGGCCCACTTCTTCAATGGCTTGGCAAAGGATGTTAGCAATAAATGGACCATCTTTCACCTGTCCCTCACAATCCACTGCTCTCAAAAACATTGCCCCTTTAGGGGACACGGCAATAACATTGATCAATGGGCGATTTTTTGCATCTTTCCATCCATCAGAAACGATGGTCACCCCTGTTTCAATCCATGAATCCCTTATGGGCTTCAAAGAGTCTGCTACATGTTTCACCTCTTTCTCCAATAAGGTGCAACGCACCTTCTCAAAACCTGGGCCCTTATACCCCTTTGGAGCCTCATTAATAGATTTCACCATTTTTTGCCAATATGGTGAACGAACAACGTTGAATGCCAATCCATTGGCATAGACACATCTTGCTATGTCTTGATCAGCAATCTCTCTTGCCTCATTCTGAAATGAAACTTCCAACGGTCCCTTAGATCTTTTATTTGATGAGGGCACGGTTTGCTCTTGAGGGATGTTCATAAATGGATGGCTTTCTGTAGGTGGAATATAAGTAGGTGGTGTAGGGGGTTTCATGGATTGAGATCCTTTCTTCAAAGGATGGTTTTTTTTAAGACTAGCAGCTTTTTGATCTGCTTTTTCTTGCTCAGCAATATATTTCAACACTATGTCATCTGCAAGGCCTTTGCCATCACCTTCTGGAGGTCCCGGACAAGGTTTGATGCCAATATCAGGGATACTACACAAGTGGGCTTTCACTCGACTGTATGAGCTCGTGTATTGAATTTTGCAATGACCACAAATCCAAACAAATACTCCACCACCTGGACATTGTTGAACCATTTCTACATATTTCCAAAGGGGAGAGGTTGCACTTATTTTGAAACGAGATTGGCCTGAATTAGAAGCAGATGCCATTGTAATACCTAAGGGCCAGGGCACAATAGATTGAAATAATTTTGGTATTGAAATTTGAAACTAAAAAGCTTAAAAGAATGAGAACAATCAACAAAAGTAATAGTAATACAATAAAAACAAAACAAAATAGTTCATTTGTTAAACAGAAACTTAAAAAAATGTAAAAAAAAAATCAAAAAATTTCAAAGAAACCTACCTTTTTTGAACAAATCTTGCTCTACAGTCTTCTTGAATCTTGGCAAACACTTGCAAGTGCTTAGGAATAGCACAGCAATCAACCTTGAACAACCAACGATCAGCCTTCAACTCTGTTCGAGCTTGTGCAAGCAAGAGAGCAAGTTCAGCAATGGAGGCAAAAAAACTCGTTTTTCTTTCACAAATTGTTAAAATGAAATTGTTTTTACCTATTTAGTGTGTTTGGAGGTCAAAATTAGGGTTGCAATGAATATTTTAATGTTTAGAAGTCAACATCCGGTCAAACAAATAATAAAAAATGATTAAAAAAAGACGTTTTTTGCGGACTGGGCGTTTTGACGTGAAAAAACGTCGCGGATTCTGCTCGGATTCGTCGCGCCGTATCCTGGAAGAATCCGCAATGCCATTTCGAATCTGATACGTATCCACAGACAAAAGTTCGAATCCTGGCCGAATCTGTATCGTACCGAATCCGAATCCCGTACCCGAATCGTACCGTATCGTATCCAGAGGCTAAGTATGGCGAATCGGTAACTTAGCCAATAAAGTTAATTTAAATTAACTTTATATTAACGTTATTAAAATTAAATGCATAGGACCATAATCAGACTAAGATTAATGTAGAACAATAATCTGCCATCATGCCCAATATAGTAACTCCGCCCACTGACCATACCAGTGATTTACTATAAATAGCAAGTATGGACGAAATGTACATGTGACTTACTAAAAATAGTATGTTTAAAATGACTGAATAGCTTCTGCGGACTCCCTGGTAAACATCGGGTTGGGAAAAACACTGACTGAGCTCATAAAGTCAAACTGAACAAGTCTGCAACACCCTCAAAGGCCCCCTATAACCACCCTGTTAGTCCACGGGGACCAAGTGATGGACTAACCACTGCGACTGACCACTGCCTAGGAAAAGGGGACATTACATGAACTACTCTATTCCTAAACTCATTGGTACATTCCTCTATCATTGCTTTTGCCTAGAGTAGTGCCATTGCATCACCCTTTCTTCCTCATGGCAAATTGGATAGGTACCACCTATCTTGAGCAGCTCATTAAAGTCTTCCCATTTAGAGATAGGTGGTACCTTGTGGTGTTCTAAAGAATGAGCATGGCTTCCATACTACATGAAAGCATTCCCAAATAGCTTGAGTTTCACAAATACAATTAGCTAATGTCTAGACTTGTGGAGACTAAAGCACACTTCCAGTTGTGAAACCCATTGATCCAACTTCTTAGCACTTATCTCACCATCAAAAGGTTGAATATCAATTTTGGATTCAGCTTTGAAGAATGCATGGGATGGTCCTCCTCTCAAGAGCCTTGGAGATACCAAGTTTCTCTATCATTGCAAGTAGAATGCTCTCAAACCTATCAAGCTTTCCCTAACATTGGAAATCCTTGCAACATCATCCTCTAGCTTCTTAAATTGAACTTCCCCATCACCCTCCTCTCTTCCCATTGACCTAGCTATCCTTGTCCACACTCTGGTTCCAATCTTAGGCTCGAAAGGTACTAAGCTATCACTTCTACTTGATGTAGTAAATGGCATAACTTGTCAAAGATCTTCATGGATTTTTACAAGCAAGCTCTAATATCACTTGATCCATAAAGTGCTAGAGATACTTTCCTAGTACTCACTAACATACAAATTTCTTATATCAACTGTCCAACACATCTTCAAACACATTGTTTTCCTAATTTACACGGCTATTACAACACTCTACCATGTTTATCATTTCAACAACAACATAAAGAATGCCAAACAGAAAGCAAAAAGTGCAAAAGGAACATACACCCATGATTGAGACAAACAAATTACCCTGTAGAAACTCTAGCAAGAGTGGGCATGACCTCCTTATTCCACTATCTTTCAGTCTTCCCCTTGGTTGAGGATGAGTCTTGACATCACTTACGCAAAGCTCAAATACACCTGCAATACATCCTTACACCATGAAATACATGCTTCTCTACTTACTTCAGTTCACAATGAACAACAATGAAGGTTTTACAAGAGGGCCAACTCCTCAAACATCTTTTGCAAAGCATATATACACTCCTCATAGCCTTCCCTAGCACCAAAGAGAAGATCATACATCGAAAAAAGTGAAGAGACCCTTGAAAATGCTTCAAATTTCAACCCCTTTCTGAATTGAGGTGAATTTGCCACTTCCCCCAACAGGTGATTTTGAAATCACCACAGTCAAAGCAATTTCACCACTTTTTGATCTAGGTTTTGTACTTAATTAAAACACTTTCACCTTTGTTCTACGTCATTTCAACGATGTTTGGATCATCACAGACATGCTTCTCACAAAAGTACAACTTCTTCGACAATGAAACTCACCAAAAAACAAATTTCTTCCTTCTCTCATGGCTCAAGACATCTCCTTCAACTAAAAGTGGCAACTTTGACCCCATGTTCAAGCATCTTTGACCCATTTTTTCAGATCAGTAATAGATAAAAAGCACCAACAGATGAAACAAAAGTGGGTTAAGACAAGCCAAATAACCACGCTCCACACAAAGATCTTTTAGAAAGTATGCAATGCTATTCTTATCTAACACATAATTATAATGGCTAGGAACTTCCAGTTTCAATAAGCAAAGCATAAATTATATGTGTGCACGTGTGTTATGAGGAGAAAATCAGATAGATAGCTAGTTTCCCCCTCTCGCAAAAACAGATAGTCTATTGGTAAACTTTTACATCAGACCTCTTTGTGAAAGATAAAGGGCAAAAATACTCACATTCCAATGTCCCTAACAAAAACTATATATGAACATAGTTCTTTCCATATATATGTAAATATGCATACTTGTAAACAATGTGAACCTGTGAAAAGAATCTCAAAAATCTAAAAACTATATGCTGTGAGAATATTATGCATCAATACAACAAATACATATTTTGGTCCTGATTTTAAATATATAATAAACTGTACATGCAAGCTTTTATACAGACATCAAGAATGCCATAGAGATATTGACGGTTTCAGTAAATTGTCGCCTTACATTTACAGTTTTGCCTTTGTTTTCCCCTGAGAAGGTTCATCAAAGATGAGAGCAACTTCAAGCACGGGCTTCAAAGATATCTTCCAGTCACTATGTATGTCTAAATTCTTTAACATCCTCTCTATCTTTCCTGCATAGGAAAGGAAAAAGTTAATGATATGCAAACCCATTTCCACCACTATATTCAATAAATAAAGAGTAACTGTTATACCGGTAACACAATTGGATAACTGAGTTTCGTAAGATTGCAATGTCCGGAAAACTACCTGAGAAATCGGTACCATATTTGCATTAAGATTTTCTTTGTCTAGTATTACTTTCATTTCTAATCTCATCTTCCATCTCAACTCCAATTTCATCTTCTTCATCAAAATCATCATCAGTCAATTCATCTTCATCTTCATCGTCATCTTCATCATCTGCTGTCTCTGCATTATCATCAACAATAAATCCTCCGAGCGTGTCATCGTCATCATCAATGCTGTCATCCAACTGAACCCTTTTGGAGGCAACATGTTTTGAAGCATTGCTACTTGCATCTCTTCTCGAGCTTTTTGATCGTGTTTTGAATGGCATGGAGTTTTTACGCATCTTGAGATTGCTTATACGCTCTTTTTCATCTTCACTTTCACCCATCCAATCTACATCTCCCTTTGTGGCTTCTGCTTCTTTATTTCTTTCATTTTTTCTTTTTCTACCATTGCGCTTTTCATCTTCCGAAATATTTTCATCATCACTACTCTTTCCAGATTCATTAATAAGGCACCAATCCCATTGGCCGACATCATTTACACCTCGTTTTCCAAACTGTTCAAACTCAGAACCCTCCACCAAGAATCCAAATTCTGTTTGACATTCAAAGCACAAAATAGAGTGACACAACAACTAAATAAAACATACTTGATAAAAAATCATAATCACTCGTTCTCATTAATATGCCCCATGGCTGCTTAACCAAGAAAAGTTTAGTGTGAATATATACAGGTAAGAAATCAGGAGAGAGATAAATCCCATATTTTCAGCCATTGCCATATAGATAAAAAGACCAACGTGACGACTGAAGGTCCAAAAAGGAATAATCAGTATTGCATAATGCTAAATGGGAATTGAAATCCAGACCAAACTAATGACGCAGTCTTTCCTCAGCAGCATTAACTCTTTGGAAGCACGCTTCTAATGTTGAATGTATTCATATCCTATAGAAGAAGTACGAGTTCAAATAGGAAGGGGTAGGGTATGTACACCTTGTTAAACAATACATAAGGTAAATGGAGAGACGATCTTCTCGTGGGCTTCCACAAAAGGAAGTCTCTTACACCAAATCAGTGTCTTGCTTGGTGGTAATCTTAAAATCCACCTTTAACTTTACCTCTTTACACAACTTGGGCAACTTGATTTGAACTTGAAATTATTTAACTATTTTCAGGCTATCCACATACCTAAACTTGTTTTCCCAGTCTTTGTACACACTGCAGGCTGTCTAAGAAGTTATTAGACTGTCAATAGGGATATTGTGTGTTGGATGGCATTCCCCTCCTGTGCAAGGTGCTAAGCTTATCTAAGCATAGGACTTTATGCAATGATGTCTTTCAGGATAGGCTTTGCTTTTTTTTTAAAAGAAATAAATATATAAGTTTTGACATGGAATTAGCAATTGAATCTTGATAAATTATTACATAAAAAAACATTAATGGTATGAAAATAAATATATAATTTCATGTGAAAAAGGAGGAGGACAACAAGGCCTTGTGTCTAGATTTTATCTGTCTTGTTATTAAAAAAGGAAAAGACCAACCTGCGAAGGGGTTGACCCGGGAAAGGTCAAATGGGTCCAGACTAAAGTCTGTGCCTTGAATCTGCTTTCGTTCCAGAGCTTCCTCAACCTCCTGTTTCTTTTTTATCGTGAAGAAGTGAGGGTTTTTCAAAGACAACGAAAACTTATCCCCCGCCTCAATGTAGGCACTTTCGCCATTTTTAAGAAATTCGGGCGAGGAATCTGCTTCTGCCCCTGCTCCACAACGAAGTATACAGATTGGGTTTGTTCCCAATACCTCTACAGAAACCCTGTCACTGGTCTTTTGCAATTCCAGCGCCACTTGGCAACGCGAAACGGTTGGATCAGTAAAGAGTGGGGGTGTATTCCTTCGTCTTCCCAGCACCATTTTGGAACCACGTTCCATGCATACTACAACAACATTGTCGTCCCCTACAACCTCCATGCGGAATATGGATCTCTCAATCTGCCTGCCTCTTCCCCTCTCTACGCACGGAAACGCCTCCTCTATCCTCCTGCAATAGCGAAAGCCACTTAAAAGGAAAAAAGGGCTACGAAATTGATCAGAATTTTTAAACCACGCTACAGCCAAAGATCAAACTTGCGCTGAGAAAAAAAAAAACTGTAAATTTTCTTCATGGAGGCTGGAAAAAGATGGAAACAGGTTGAAACTTGACGCCAAAGGAAATTAAAACAGAAAAAGACAATAAAGCAGACAAAAACTTAAGCATCTAAAAATAACAGCTCAAAAACATTATTAAAAAGGAAAAAAACAAAAAAGAAGACTAAAATTGCCGTGGGCACTCTAAAAGCTTTGATTTTTCCACGAGGAACTATAGTTTTCTTTGTGTCTCGATTAACTTGCTGAGAAATTATGAACTACAGTTAAGTGTCTGAGGAACAGAGACTTCACGGTGAGTTAACTGGTTGAGAAATGAAAAGAACGGCAGTTATGATGTATAGCCATCCATCCCCATAAGTGCATTCTAGGGGCTGGATAGCCGTTTCCCTCTACGCACCACTTCCATTTTCCCTTCCCAATATTACCATGCTACGCGTGTAACATTTTCACGTTGCCACCATTATTGAAATATTTGTTGAAGAAGTCCATTGAAACCATGTTTTTTTAAATCTTATGCTCCACTTTATACAGTAGCGAGTGTTTTGTTTTGCGCTGTACCATCCTCTCTTACGAGCGCGAAAGAGGAGGATGCCCCTCCTAAAATCAGCACCCCGGCAAACTTGTTTACAAGAGACGTTAAAGAAGGGAACGGCAAGCGAGTGAGCGGCAAAGAGCGTGATACCTAGGTATACGAAAGGAAGTTGAGATTAACAACCCCAAAATGTAATTGTAAAGTTATTTAAGTACTAATTAATTAAAATAAAAATCTACTTTGAATAAAAACAATTTATTAAAAAAAAAAAAAGACATCATATAGTTTTCATTAGTTTTTATATAATAATCTTAATAATTTGTAATCTATATAATATATAGTTCATATTCATTAAATACAATAAGGAAGTACAATATAAGTATCAATGGAAAGGGTTTAAAGAAGAGTGGGAACAAAAAGTTTGTATCTTTTGCATGGCAAGGGCAATTGAATTTGAGAAACATTTTATTCTAGAATATGAAGCTTACTATGATATTTAGGTTAATTATACAAACATTTTAGCGACTACTTCACAACAAGATTTGTTTGAAGCAGATAAGATTGGGAAAACAAGAGAGCTCATCATCAAGCTTTTTAGTAACCATTTACCATTTCTAAAAGTGAGAAAATACGGTCTATTATCCCATAAGGTATAATTAGCCTCACAGAAACTTAAAATTCTTCTATTATTTATATTCTACAAGATATTGCAATCCTCATCAATGATGATGAATGCAATAGGCCATGAAGCCAACTGCACATATACAAATGGTCACAACAACATACAACATAAACAATATCTAAAGAACTTCAAGCTTTCATGCTCATGCTGCTAATTAGAAAGGATTTGAACCCACAATGAGGATGTCTCTTTCCTCCTCATCCATTAGTGAAGGTGAAGTAGTACCATCCATAATCCAAAGGTGTGGTACAATATACTACAAGTAATTATCTTATTTAGTTCATTCATTTATCAACACACAATCATACACATGAAAGTATAGATCCAAAGTATTTAAAATGATAAAATAGATTTTATAACACCTCATAATACATTTTAGCATTAATTACACATATGATGTTAAATACCTAGGGATATGATGTTATAATATATTTAGGCGGATGTAGATACCAACGTATGGCACACATCGCTTAAGTTAACTATATTGGGTTGTGTGGACAACTTGTGTAATAAATTATATTAGGTGACAAGTAGTTCTTCATTGAGATTATCCCCCATTATGTTATTAAGAGGAGGTCTATATAAAGGGGGTGATTGTCATTGTAAGGATATGTGATGAGTATCATATTGTGTTTGGGATCTCTTTGAGCTATAGTGCAAAGTTGCTTCTTTCATAAAGAGTATTCTTCAGTGTTATCCTACCTCAAGGATTTATTCTATTTCTACATTTAATGAATATTATGGCATCTTGGTCCATAAATATTTCTTGTGTTGTGTGAGATCTATATTTGATATTATTGTATTGTCATTATTATAAGTGTGGAACTTACCAAGTGTTATTAGAGCTATGATTTGAGCAAAGGTGAGGATGAAACCTTTATTTTAAAGATTTGTCTATATCTTCCAAATAGTTGTGATTTTTTTACAAATTTTTACTAAAGTGGGACAATCATATAAAGAAGCTATAAATTCAAATTTTAAATTTTGATCATTAATATTGAATGAGATATTGTAATTTTATATTTTTCATTAATTTATTTTCTAGGTCAAAAAAACAAAAAAAAATTGATAAATCTACATTTTTTTAAAAGCTCACCAAAATTCATTAGGGATCTTTTTTTCAAGTAGAAAAGTTAAGAAATGATCTAATCAAAGTTGGGTATGTGGTAAAAATTAAAACCCTTAGTTTTAAAGGGTTTCCTTATTTTGATGGAAGTGGAGATGCATTAGAATAGTGGCCCCAATTTAAAAAGGCTTGTTATAGGCATAGGTTTCCAATCATTTTATTTCTTGATCACTTGAGAGATGAATCTCATATATGGGCTTGCAAGCTACCTATAAGCAAGTGTTACTTGGAAAAAAATAAGACAAGGCTTCTTAGATAGATGAGCTCAAGAAGAAGAACAAAAAATGATGAGTAAAAAGGTGGAGGAGAAGAATAAGAGGAAGAAGAAAATTAAGGAAAAGAGGACGACAAATAGAAATTAAGGATACAAGTACATGCACTTTAGCTCCAAGGAAGGAAGATTCAATCCTTCAATTTCATGGATGTGTTTAGCAAGCAAGGGTTATTATTTCTACAAACTCTAGTAGAAAAAATAACTTCATCAACATAGAATTAGCCAAGAAGCTACATGTACAAGCAAAACACATAAAGGACAATCAAATAGCAAGTAAGGATATTCATTTTTTTTAATATTTGAAGCTCTTTATGGATAAATATATTTTATATTCAAACTTTCATGCATCAATATGGATGGGTTGAATATTATTCTCAATTATCCTTGGTTAGAATCCTTGGGAATGATAAACATCAATGTTATGTGACTTTTTTCCCAAGAAAAGAGAAAACTATGAAATAACCCTTTAGAATTAAAAGGAAGATAGAAAAATAAAGGATATCATGATCCTTTGGTTAAAAAAGGGATTAATAAAGAAAACGCATAAAAACTCTTTTAAAAAGGGAGAAATAATTATATTTATTAAATAATAATTAAAGGCATCCTTTGTGAAAAGGTGTGATGGTTTGGAAACCACCCTTAAAAGGATATATAAATAATTCATGTGAGACTTTGAAAGGTATGGAAAATATTCAAGAATGGAGAACATTCAAGGAAGAATAAAGTGGTTTGGTGAGCTACGGGCATTGGAGAAGGGGCACACAAAATGTGCCAACCCGGGTGTACAAAGTACACTTGGGATTATCCTGGCTAGGTCTCGGTTATTTGCACTTGTGTTGAGCATTATTTTGTTGAACCAACACTTGTGTAGAGCATCATAGTACGCTTTGTTCCTCCTATATTGTTCCATAGCAAGAGTCAATACCACTAACATCTTCCTAGAGTGAGAGTGGATTTTCCAAGTGTTGTTATTCAAATAAGTATTGAAAACCATTGACTCTAAAATATATTGAGAATATTAGTTTTATATGCTTTGGTGTTAATTTATATGAATTATATGGATGTGTGTTCAATTTACTATGTTAATTATTTACTTTAGAATCTTTGTATAATTATTACATATTTCTATTACATTGGTTAATCTATATTAGTTATTCACATCATTTTAGTAACATTACATATAATTATTACATATTACAATCACATTGGTTAATCTATATTAGTTATTCACATTATTTTAGTAACATTGCATCTTGTAAATTGCCTTAACTCTATTTAATCTATTAAATCTACTACTAGAACTTTAGAAATTTTGGGGAGAAAAGTGACATTACATTTGGTATTGGAGCAAAAAAAATTCTTGCACATATATTCTTCTATATTTATGAATTTTCTATTCATCTAATAATGCGTCTTAAGATCTACAAAATAGAGTATTAGATCTTTAAGTGCTTGCTATATGCAATTGTCCTCATTGATGGCTAAAAGTAGGTAATGATGTCTTGTGCCTTGGTATTATGATATGGAACCCACCCATTGTTTCATCAAGAGAAATAGAGTGATATGATGTATTCTTACATATGAAGAATAATGGAATATAGTGCATTATGATATAATGTGTTAGGAACACTAGATAAAAAAAAAATTCACTAAATAAAATGCTAGATTTATTATGGTGAGACTACGATAAGAAAGATGCCATGTCATTTTGGCATTTGAAATATTGAATTTGAAGCAAATAAAGGTTCCAATATAATCTTCAAGTCACGTTCTTGATATGATTTTTGAAACTATCCATTTATTGACGTATGTAGCAATATACTTTGATACCTGATAGGTCTAGATAATGGCTTATTTTTTGTTGTTTTTATACTTATTTTAAGATACTTTCAAGCATATTCTCTAGATAATGTTCCTACATTATGCTATCCTTTTATATCCATTATGCAAACTTGAACCTTAATTATGATGATGGAATTATGGTTATAATATATTAGTATTATATGGTTTATATGAACATATGTATGGAAAGTTGATGGAATGTTATGATTTAATTGTGATAGTTATCCTCGTGTACATGTTTTGCGGAATTAACTTGTTTGCAGCTAAAAAGGAACCATAGCGCAACAATTGTGGAATGAACTCGTAGCAAAAAGAATGATTGGACACGGAACAGGGGAAGCTCCGAGATAAGCTGAATGTGGTGGTCATTGATCAAGGGAACTTAATGAAGATTAGACGTGTGTTATTATGACCAATTTAATAAACATTGAAGAAGAGGTCTCCTTCACTTATGGAATTTTGACAAATGGTTGTATGTTTTCATACAATTTTGTCTTGACAGAGTTCTAGATCTGTTAGGATTCTCTTTCCTTTTCAGTTATAGGTTGAATAATTCAAGTCTTAATTATATGCTCTATATATCTAGGAGTGGAGTTAATGATTTCAGTTAGTTGTTGCTTTCAATAAAGATTCCCTCAGCTTGTATTTAGTTGTTGGTTGAATCCATAGGATAGTCAGTTGGTTTTTATCAATTTTATGTTACCAATTACTTTTAGTTTCAAGACATGAAAAATATTCCAAATGATTGAGTCCAATCTATGGAAAGATCTTTTGTAATCTTTTACAATATGCAATGAATGAAGTTAATCTTATGAGATGCGTAGAATAAGACCCTTGAAAAATTTTCCTTGAAACTCTCAACTTAATGGGTTTGGCATTTCATCAAACACTTGTCTTGTAATCTTCTTTCAACATGTAGATGATATTTCTTTTAACTTTTTCTTATATGATGACAAAAGCATGCATGAATAAACTCTAACTTGAGTAACCAACTACTAAAGATGCAATTGATTAAAAGTACAATGGAGTATCATCTCTACAAAGAATTGCAGCAAGAAACTACTATTCAGATGCACAACTTGATATGAAATACAAAGCTTCTATACTTCATTTCTGATTTCCAAAACTCTCAAATGAAATAGCTGAAATGAAATGCAAAGCTTATTTCTAATTTTTCAAGACTCAACAATGACTGAAAGGAAGATGCAACTATAATTTCACTTATCATGAAATAGTACAGCCAATAGACATTTTTACAAACAGTTGCCATGCTAATTACATATCATATATTGGACTGCAATGTTGAAACTCAAAATGATTACAATAATTTACAAATGTCTCTTCCACTACTGATTGCTTTTATTATCATCATGGTGCAATTATAAACAAGACTACAATTCATAAATGAAGAGAATTATGATAATGCTAGACTTAGCTATATGGATAGTGATGCATTTTATTTGTAGACCTGGAACTATTGAAATACAAATGCAAGACACACTAATGTAAACTAGATGATGATTTGCTCCAACCTGGGTGACACCTAGGCAAGAGATGGAAGTGACTGAAGATTGCTTGAAACCACAACCTGGAAGCCACGATTTCGCCTTAAATTGGCAACCATTGTGATGTCTCTTCCCAACAAGAAATCGACCATATACAAGAGCTTCAAATCAATCAAATTCCTCAAAGATTGAATTGATTTCTATGCAAGATTGTTGTGCCAGAGATGCTAGATGACCCACGACCTTCCCAGCATGAAAGATCAACTATTAATGAGAAAATTGATATGACTGGATGTTGACAATGACCCTCTAATTAACTTAATTTCTTCCTCAACAAAAATTAGAACTTTGTGCTCCAAATTTGGTCTCTACAAAGACCATTAAATTTGCCAATATCGCTCCTATAGGAAATCTGAGATGACCTCATCCACAACTTCCAGCTAGGGTTGATGTTTCACAATTGAAACCAGTTTCCTAGAGTCTTCAAACCCGCAGACAAGCAAAGCCTTCAAGCTCTCTCCAAACTAAAATGAGATGTGTTGTTGGCCTCCTACAATGATTTCACAACTAAGCCTTTACAACCATGATTCGGAGACTAGACATCTAACCTGAATAGCCATTCAATCATCATGAAGGTGGATTTAACTTGTCAACCTAGGGATGTGAACTTGAAATGGGTCAACATTGTATGTGCACTAGGGGCTCAAGTAGTCATTGCATTCTATAGCTAAGAAACACAATGTTGAAAGTAAATTGCTGAAAGGAAATAAAGCAAATGTTGAACATCAACCAACAACTATGCTTAAGCTGAAATGTAGAGCAAGAATGAAAATCTATGTGACAAATAGGGACTACTCTGTCCGCTTTAGCTGCAAGAACATACACGGAATGGACTTCTAGTGGTTGCAGGAACAGTCAATGCCAGATTTCAAGCTAAGTATCAAATAGTAAGTAATACTAAGCTAATGCTAAACTAAGAGAATGGATTACTCACCAAGTGGGCCCCTTTGGATAAATATCCTCTAAACTGACAAGAACTCAAATGCTCGAAATCATAACTTTATTTTATTCACTGTAAATCATGCATACAAAGAGTAATGTACTTGTATCACTGAAAATGATAGTATAATGTAAAATTGTGCAACCTCCTAAAGAAGGAGCATCAAATTATTATTTATACTACAGCTAAACAAGGCATTCAACTCCACGACTGGGAGGATGTCATTTAGGGAAAACGGGGGAAAGTGGAGCGATGACAGTTACGCATGCATGGAATCTGGTCAACAGGCAAGTCAAGTGCAGATCCAACATAGTAGTAACGCCCATGCATACTCGATCATTAAGGTCCACAGCAAGGTGGTTACGTTCAGTTGCATGAAGAATCTTTGTTGTTGGCTGCATTTGACATGGAGCGACTTCTTAGCTGGTCGTTATGGTGCATGCCCAACTGGCGGTGCCTTCCATAACTTGGCGTATTAAGTCTATAGGCCAAGGTTAGTACGCATAATAACTGCACATCAATAACCACTCTAAGAAACATTCATTAATCACATGCAAAGTCAATATAAATGACCCACATATTATGCCAAATATTATTAAAGCTTGCAGAGATAGGGTAATGTCAAATGTCAATGGTTTGAGGGAAACATTATGCCAATACCAACACATAATCATTAAATTCCATGACATATATGAGCAAATAGACTATAGATTCTACCCAAACTAGACCAAAAACTAGGCTCATCACTCCCCTCAACCTAGCATTTTGTTGGTCCTCCAGTAGGGGAAGAGTTGTTCTTCTACCTGGTCAAAGCTTTGAAATTTGCAACTGAGAGTTGTCCAACATCATTGGCTGCAATACATGAGTCAGGATCCCAATAGAATCCTCCCAATATGTCAAACCTATCCCATCTCTACCTTTCTGCAACAATGTCACTCTAGTAGAATCTAAAATTTGGCACAGGCCACATGAGCATGGGTGGCTGAAAAGTTAGGGGAAGCCAATTTCGTCCCTAAGTTCTCCCAATATAAATATGTCTCTCAATTCTTTTTAATGTTGCAGCATAATTGTGAATGGAATGAGGCTCAGCCTATTTCAACTCATCGGTCAAACTATTCCATCTCTGAGATAAACATCTCCTCACGGTTTCCTCTTTTGTTGCTATTTTTACCTCATACTTAGTGTAAACTACCTCAATCCAGGGCATAATCCTATTGCCATAACTTGGTCTAAGCAGCATTTTATGCCATTGTCTGTAAATATCCCTTGGGTTACTTGATTCAGCTCTAACAGGCAGAGGGATATTAGACTCCAATTGTTTATAAGCATCGTGTCATTGTCCCCAACTAATTTCATTTTGTACCCAAGACATGAATGCTCTCAATTGAACATCCCCAACATACAGCAATGGATTCCAATCATGGTCCTTTGTGACAGCATAATTATGTAAATAAAATTCACATAACAAATTCTTCATTTCAGGGGAGGTAATCCTATAAGCATTGAAAAATTCCATAGGGGTATCAATAGAAGGATTGAAACCTAAGGCAAGTCTTGACATCTTAAAAGAGAGATACTTCTCTTTCAGGAGCAAAACATAGACCCTCGGGGGTTCTCTACATTCCAGAATCCTTGGCGCCAAAGCTACCATATCATCTACCCTCTGCTTCAAGGTAGCAATTTCTGCATCTTTTTCCCCAATCTCTTCATCCTTTGAATTTTTTCCTTCAACTTCCATTTTTCTTTTTTCCATTCTTCCTCCCTTCTTTGTATCTCTTTCCATAGATTCAAAATTATTGCATGTACTATAAAACTAGGAGGATTATGAATGCCTACCAGTCTTTTTGTTGATGGTTGCTCCTCATATGATACTATTTGCATGGACTCAGGTTGTCTAGTTATCTCCAGCTGTAAGGGTGTTGCTTCTTCTTCCTTTTGTTGCAGGGACTCTTGTTCTTGCAGGAACTCCTACTCTAATTCTGGCTGTTGCTACAGGACCTCTTGCTCAGGCTGTAGGAAGTCCTGATTTTCCTCCAATTCTTTTGCAATGCTAGCAAGATCGGTCAATGTTATGTTTGTTGCTCCTTTAAATGTGTCTTCTTCTTTTTCAACATGCTCCTACTCCATTGGAGCTTCAAGATCCTCATGTGAGGTCTCACCAAGTTTAGGGCTTTCTTGCAGAGGTGTACCAATCGCAGGCCTGACTGGTCTTAATTTTCTGGGAGGTCTTTCACGTTTTCCTTTGGCTACAAGATGAATAGTATCAGCCTTCCTCTTTTTCGAGCTTGGCACTTTTATTCCTACAGGTTGTGTTTTAGCCTTTCCTTTTCTCATTTCTACCCCTCTCTACTGTGCCCTAGTTTTCATGAGGGTTTCAAGTGGAACTTCATCATCAAAATATGAGGAAGAGCTTTCTTTTTCAAGTGCTTTGTTCCAGAAGAACTAATTTCAATGGTTTCCTCTATTGCAGGAGGATTCATGGTAGAGCCAACACCAGAGGTTGAAGCACTAGGAATGGCTTCAGTCGTGCTTACTCTCCTGCTAGATCTACAGGATCGAGGTATAGCCCTAGGTGGAAAATGCTCAACATTGACAAACTCTTCCTGACGATAATCTTGATCAACCTTAATAAACTCTTCCCAATTCATTCCAAAAACATCACGCAAAGTTTTTTCAACTAGCAATTTAATTAAGCAATGGTGGGAAACAGAATTATCCCTACCTTTTTGGGTCTTGGTCGCCATGATTGAGAAAATATTGTACAACACATTCGGCACATTCATCCTTCTCTCATGCCTCATGTGATTCAAAAGATTGAAGTGGATAGAATGCAAGTTTGACTAGCGACCCTCACAAGTAATGTATTTGATGACATACGCAGCTATCTGCTTCCATGGCTTGGGCAAAGACATTTTTTTTGTGCCTTGCTTGTCTATGGTCAATGGGGGGTCGTTTGGCTCTGCGAATTCAGCCCTAGCTGACCTGGCATCTCTGGAAAGAGGGTAGTTTTCACCATCAGCAAGTAACCCTGTAACTTCTGCAATTCTTTCCTTTGTTGCCACAAATTCTAACCCTTTTACTGTGGCTTTTCCTTCTAAAAATGTCTGGGAAAATTCAAGGGCAATGCCTTCAACAAAACTATCCAACTTCAAAAATTAATCTATCCATCCACAATTTTGAAATTCGGCCAAGCATTGTGCATCCTGCAGTAAAATATCATGCACCATGGGTTCGTTTCGAACTAACCCACCTCCCATTGTCTGCAATCAAACAAATGCTCTGCAACTTCTTTTCCTGCAATTCCCTTTCTGAAAATCAAATGCACTTCCCTGCAATGTGCTAATTTCCAATGTCGGTGTCAACTGAATTTCCTTTCTTTTGTTTTTCCTTTTTGCTTGCAACTCAAGATTACGATAGGGCAATAATAGCAAGAAAATGAATGATAAAGGGAAATTATGATAGGAAGAAATGGCGGCTGTAGTTATTGTCACTTCACACATGCAATCAGCTCATTTAAAAAAAATTGATGCAACCTAATATGGTTTGACACATGGACAATAAAATATTTGTATTTTTTTCGTTCCCCTCCCTCCAACCTAAATTTGGACATGTGTCCACACATGTGAGATGGGAGTGGCGGTTGACAGGAAATGATGACATTTATGCAAATACATATACTAACGTGCAGTGATTAAATGAACGTACTTAAAAGATGATTAAAGATAGCGATTAATGCGCACATACCTGAATGTGGAAGATTTACTGCAAAGATCGCGGATAAAGTAATGCTTGCCTTGTTGGAAAATGGATTGAGCAATGCATGAGGATGGGGTTGAATGAGGTGAGGTGGAATGAAGTGATGGAAGAGAGAGAAAGGTGGTACGGATGGGTGGATGGGAAGATGACGAAGAAATAGACTTCCACATAAGTGAAAGTCTTTATTATGAAAAGTACATACCTCAATTAGGCTGAAGGAGGGACACTAGGTCCACTGCCTTCGGCTACAGGAAGCTCTGAGTGTTGGGTGAATTGTTGCAGGAACTCTTCTTTAGAAGCTAGCTTATGATATAATTTGAGGTGATGACCGTTGACAAGTAATTTAAACCTAATAGGGTCAATGGTGGTAAGTTGAATAGCTCCATTGGGAAATACCTCAGCAACCTCATATGGTCCTAGCCACCTTGTCTGCAATTTTCCTCCATTGTCCTAGTATCTTGAATCATAGAGCAAGGCCCAATCTCCTGGTTTGAACTTCTTGTCCTTGATAAATCTATCATACAACTTGATTCTTTGATTCTACACTACTTTGTATGTTGCAAGGCTGCTCTCCTTATTTCATTTAAAGCATTTAGCTGTGTGATTCTTTCTCTCTATGCTTCAGAAATGTCCATCCCTAAATCCACTGCAATTCATAGAGTTTTATGTTCAAATTCAATTAGCATCATGGTTGTCTTTCCGTACAGCAACTCAAATGGGGTGAAGCTTGTAGTTGTTTTCCATGTTGTCCTATAAGCCCAAATAGCTTCAGGTAATCTATTTGCCCAATCTTTCCTATGGAGAGCTATTATTTTAGTCAGAATGGCTTCAATTTCTCTGTTTGTCACCTCAACTTGGCCATTAGCCTGAGGGTGATAAGGAGTAGAATTTTTGTGCCTGATATTGTACTCATTTACCAGTGTTGCAACAAGAGTTGATGTGAATTGTGGCCCTTGATCAGTCACTATCTCTCTTGGAACTCCATATCTTATGAAAATCTCCTCATAAAGGAATTTTGCAACCTTGTTATCCCTTGCATGCTTCATGGCCTTAACTTCTACCCATTTTGTTACATAATCAGTGCATACCAATATATAAGACTTACCATTTGATGGAGGGTCAATTGGTCCCACAAAATCTAATCCCCACTTGTCAAAGGGAGTGATTACTATCTTAGGGAATAGTGGCATCTCATCGGATCTAGTTGGTCTGCCCATTCTTTGACATCTATCACATTTTCTGGTATACCTTCTTGCATACTTGTGGAGTGTTGGCCAGTAGTACCCTATTTCAAGATCTTCATTGTTGTCCTTTTGGCCACAAAGTGTCCTCCACACGGTTCATTATGACATGCATGTAAAATTTCATATGTCTCATCTTCTCTCACACATCTTCTCATGTCATGGTCAAGTCCAGTATAAAACAAACATCCAACAATCCAAGAGAAAGGAAAAGATTTTTCAATGAGTTCCCTTTTCTCTTTTGGGGAGAAGTGAGAAGGAACTCTACCTGTAGCCAAGTAATTGGCTATGTCAGCATACCAAGGTATTTGTACATTGAGAGAGAATAGATGCTCATCAGGAAAAGAGTCATCTCTGGGTTGATTGTCTTCTGATGTAGTTAGCCTTGAAAGAAAATCTGCAACAACATTAGCTTTCCCTGGCTTATCTACAATAGTTATATCAAACTCCTGCGTCAACAATAACCATCTTGCCAATCTACCTATGATCAAGGGTTTATTCATGAGATATTTTATGGATGCATGATCAGTGTGCACAAAGATTTGGTAGTCTGTTATGTAATGTCTAAATTTGTTTAGTGCATATACTATTGTCAGCATCTCTTTCTCTGTCACTGTATAATTGAATTCAGCTCCTTGCAATTTTTTGCTAACAAAGTAAATAGCATTTTCAACAACTCCCTCTTTTTGTCCTAAGACTGCTCCTATGGCATAATCTGATGCATCAATGTGAATGTGGAAAGGAAGCTCCCAATTGAGTCCCTTAAGTATAGGAGCATTTTTCAAAGCTGCCTTCAAGGCAGAAAATGCCTTGTCACAAGCTTCAGTCCACTGAAATTCAACATCCTTAGTGAGAAGGGTATACAATGGTGTTGCTACCTTGCTAAAATATTTGATAAATCGCCTATAATATCCTGCATGACCCAAGAAACTCCTAATATCCTTTTGTTTTGCAGGTGTAGGCATATTTGTGATTACCTCTATTTTTGCAGGATCTACTTGAATTCCCTTGTGGGAGATGTAGTGGCCAAGAACTACACCCTCTTACATCATCATGAAGCATTTTTTGCTATTTAAAGACAAGTTTTGATCCTCACATCTTTGTAGGACTCTCTTGAGATTCTCCAATGCTTGATCAAAATCAACACCATAAGTGGTGAAGTCATCTATATAAATCTCCATGCAATCATGAGAAATGTCTAAAAATATACTAATGACTACCCTCTGGAAAGTTGCAGGTGCATTGCACAAGCCAAATGGGAGTACCAAATAGGCATAGGTCCCAGGTAAATGTGTTCTTCTCCTGGTCTTCTAGTGCAATTTGAATTTGGTTGTAGCCGCTAAATCCATCTAGAAAAGAGAAGTATTGCTTTCCTACAAGTGTTTCTAAAATTTGATAAATGAAACGTAAAGGAAAGTGATCTTTTTTCGTGGCAGCATTAAGTTCTCTATAATCAACACAAACTCGCCACTTCCCTCCTTTCTTGGGCACAATCACTAATGGAGACACCCACTGACTATTCAAAATGGGATAGATAAATCCTGCATCTAGCAATTTCTGCAATTCTCCTTTCACAATTTCTCTTAGTGCATGGTTAATCCTTCTTTGTGGTTGTCTTACTGGAGTGCAATCATCTCTGATATAAATTCTATGGGTACAGAGATTAGGATCCAGTCCCTTCATGTCGTGATAATCCCATGTAAACGCATGTTGATGGGCCCTTAATAGATTTGCCAACAACAGTTGTTGTTCTTCATTCAATTTACTATTAGCATTTAGATATTTTCCTTATGACACTTGTACTTGTGTAGTTAACTCTACCATGGCTGCTTCATTAACACATGGTGCCTTTAGTTCATACGGAAACAATGTATGCAACATACCTGTTGGTGCAGGAAGTCTTTCTACAGGAACAACGTCTGTAGGAAGAACATCTGCAGGAGCAATGTCTACAGGAAGAACCTCTATAGGAAAAATATCTGCAGGAATAGTGGTTGTAGGAAGAACAGGAAAAAGTGTCCTAATTGAAGTAGAAGATGATGTTTCCTCCACTCCATAATGGTTTTGAATGATGTTAGTCAACACTTCATCCATATCTTGGAGCTGCGTGAAAGAGCTTCTATCTAACATCATAAGTTGTGCCACAGAATTAACTTCCTCGGCCTCTTCACCAACTTATGGCCATACAAAATCTTCTTCATCATGAGATGGTTGAGTAGGTGGATAAAGAACAAAATTTTTAGTACTCCTTCCATCTGAAATGTTCATGTCACCAGACCGACATCCAATGTAGGCATATGCAGTTGCCAACCAAGGTTTGCCAAGGATGATGGGATACCCGCCTAGTGTAGCCTTAGGAGAAAGAATCATAAATTATGTTGGATATTCCCAGGAGTCTAGAACTACCACAAGATCCTCCACTACACCATCAGGCTTAACAATAGAGCTATCTGCAAGTTGTAGGACAGTAGGAGTAGATCTCATGCTTGCAATATTTAGTTGTTGTAGGACTTCTTTGGTCATTACATTGATTGCTGCCCCTAAATCAATCAGAGCATTCTTCACTTGAATCACGTTTATGACAACTGCTACTACAAGATTACCTGGGTCATTATACTTGGGAATAGTCACTTTTCCCAACATGATATCAGCTAGTTGTCCCACCACATGAACTATAGTTGGGTCTTTCTTCTTCCTTCATGGCTTCTTAAGACAAGCTTCCTTAATAGATTTGTCGTATATTGGAACATCTTTTATGGCCTGAAATAAGGGTATTTGAACACATATATGCTTTAGTTGATCCAGGATGTCAAAAGTAGTATCCTCTTTTTCTTCTTTCTTCTTGGCAACTTCTAGTCTCTGAGGAAATGGTGGTTCTTGTGCAGTCTTCCTGGTTGGAACTGGTTCAGGATTTTTAGGTATGGCTGGCTGAATGAGATCATTCAGAGGTTCCTCTTCCACAGGAAGCTCAGTAATGATGGGCTTGGAAGGGGCTGGTAGCTTGGTTCCTAAATGCAAATGGATCACTTACACTCACAACATATGTAGGGAATATAGGTTGTTGTTGTGGCTTGTTATTAGGATTGGGTGTGGGTTAAGCTGGTAGCTGAGTTGGTTTAGGTGCATTAGAACTTGGATTAGCAGGTGGAGGAATTATAGCAAGTTGTTGGGGCTGAGAAAGTGGTTGCATGTAGCTGGTGTTCTGAGTAATCCATTGTTTTCCTCCTCTCCATTGATTTGTTTGCTGCCAATTTCCTAGAGGTGGTTGTCAGTGCCCTTCAAATTGTTATCAATTCCCTTGAGGTTGTTGCCATTGAGGTGGAGGACTTAGATGGCTCGGCCAAGTGTTTGGAGGGTTACTCCAAGGTTGTGGTGGATATCCTCCATAACTGGGTGGATATGGGGGCTGCCATTGGTTACCAAATGAATAAGAGTTAAAATATGGTCCAGCATAGGATAGTGGATCTGGTGGCATACCTTGTATTGGAGCCCAAGGCTTCCTTTATGCAACATAGTAGACTTGGTCTTCTTCAATCTAAATTGACTTGAACTCAGGTGAAACCTGCTTGCTTTCCAGGTTAGCGACCATCTTACATCTGCAGTCCTTTTTCTTTTGTCTGCAATGGGGACAATACTCTGTCAACATCATTTATGCCTCCTCTTGCTTCTTTTTGGCCTGAAGTGTATCTAGTTGAGTAGCTAGATTGTTGATAATTTCTTGCTTGAAGTCTACCAGCAAATGAGTGATCTCCATTCTTGAAACTCCATCGATAGTTGACTTACCCATGGAAGATTGATAAGCTCTCCCTTTCTTTGAAGCTGCCCTAGAATAATTCTAGCATATTTTCTTGATATCCTCCCAAGGAACTGGGGAGATATCTCCTCCTTCCATGAGGTCCAAAGCATTAGTGCAACTATCATTGATTCCTCTTAGGAAAAAGCAACTTTTGTGAGTCCTCATTAAGTGCATGGTGTGGAGATTTTTGCAAGCAAAATATAAACCTTGCAATGTAATCTTCCAAGCTCTCATCTTCCTTTTGCTCCATCCAGAAAATTTCTCCTCCTCTCATGTCACTACCCCTACAGTATTCCTTGTATTTCTTAAGGAATTTTGTCTTCATGTCTTCCCAAGTTTCCACAATATCTCTACCTAGGCTCATGAACCATCTTAATGTAACCTCTTTTAAAGTGGTGGGAAATAACTTAAGCCTATTGGCATCAGTAGTATAATCATAACTCTTGTAGAGTATATCAAACTCAAATAAGAAGGTATCAGGATCTTCTGTCACAATTCCATAAAACTCGGGGAGTGATGATGCAGGGATGTTCTTGATGTTGTCAACTTCATTTTGATGAGCAATGGGGAAAGGAAAATTTGGTTGATTTTTTGTGTTCCTATTTGCATCACCCATGTCTACTTGATGTGGTTCAAAGACAAAGGGGTTCTCAAGCTAATTTTGATCTTCCGAGGAGACTTTAGAGCTAGTTAGGTCAGGATATGCGTCTGCAAAGGGGTGTGGACCTCATTCTTCTTATGGGAGATTCTGGTACTCAACTAGCTGGAATGGATGAGGATTTTTAGGAAGAAATATCCCATAAGCATCCCTTCTCCTTCCTCTATGCATGCGGTATCACTCACTATTAGTCAGCTCACAAAAAGAATTGGTAAAAAATTAGGGGGGTCATTACTTCCTAAATGAGGATATGCAAAGAACAACTTTCAAAAACACTACAACAAAAACTACCAATGACTCCAAAAACTTCCTAGCTTAACACCATCCCTGACAACGGTGCCAAAAATGTTGGCCTCCTACAATGATTTCACAACTAAGCCTTTATAGCCATGATTCAGAGACTAGACATCTAACCTGAATAGCCATTCAATCATCATGAAGGTACATTTAACTTGTCAACCCAGGGATGTGAACTTGAAATGGGTCAACATTGTATGTGCACTAGGGGCTCAAGTAGTCATTGCATTCTACAACTAAGAAACACAATGCTGAAAGTAAATTGCTGAAAGGAAATAAAGCAAATGTTGAACATCAACCAACAACTATGCTTAAGCTAAATTGCAGAGCAAGAATGAAAATATGTGCGATAAACAGGGACTAATCTGTCCACTTTGGCTACAGAAACAAACACAGAATGGACTTCTAGTGGCTGCAGGAACAGTCAATGCCAGATTTCAAACTAAGTATCAAACAGTAAGTAATACTAAGCTAATGCTAAACTAAGAGAACAAATTACTCACTAAGTGGGCCCCCTTGGATAAGTATCCTCTAAACTAACAATAACTTAGATGCTCGAACTCATAACTTTATTTTATTCACTGTAAATCATGCATATAAAGAGTAATGTATATGTATCATTGAAAATTAGAGTACAATGTAAAACCGTGCAACCTCCTGAAGAAGGAGCATCAAATTATTATTTATACTACAGCTAAACAAGGCAGTCAACTCCACGACTGAGAGGACACCATTTAGAGAAAATAGGGGAAAGTAGAGTGACGACGGTTATGCATGCATGGAATCCGGTTAGACATGCAAGTCAAGCGCAAATCCAACATAGCAGTAATGCCCATGCATGCTCGATCATTAAGGTCCACAGCAAGGCGGTTATGTTCAGTTGCATGAAGATTCTTTGTTGCCGACTACCTTTGACTTGGAGCGACTTCTCAGCTGGTCGTTATGGTGCATGCCCAACTGGCGATGTCTTCCATAACTTGGCGTATTAATTCTGCAGGCCAAGGTTAGTACGCATAATAACTACACATCAATAACCACTCTAAGAAACATTCATTAATCACATGCAAAATCAATATAGATGACCCACATATTATGCCAAATATCATTAAAGCTTGTAGAGATAGGGTAATGTCAAATGTCAACGGTTTGAGGGAAACATTATGCCAATACCAACACTTAAGCATTAAAATCCATGACATCTATGAGAAAATAGACTATAGATTCTACCCAAAACTAGACCAAAAACTAGGCTCATCAAGTGTAATCCAAGACATGCTCAAATGGCTAGCTCACAACTCCTTATAAATATTTTTTTCATCTTCTAGAAAGATCCTCCAAGAAGCTTCTAAAATATTATTTAAGTGACTTTATAATTTATAATTTTATTTTAGTCATTTTAATTAAATTGATTAAAAATAAAGATCCCTTTTTTTATTTTAATTTATTGAGATAACTTTATAAATAATTAATTTAATTAATATTCCCTTATTTCTCCTTTAGCCTCTGGGAATAGTAAAGGTTAAATGATTCTCTGGAGTGGCTACTAAGAAGGGGACACTACAGTCCTCCCTTCCCAGAATTGCTTGCCCACAAGCAATTACAAACTAGAATGTTGTGAAATCTATTCTCCTTCTCAAGTGGCATCCTCTGCTAGCAAATTTCTCCATCTCACCAAAAACTCCTTAACCACTCAATTCCTCAGTCTCTTCTCTCGGGTATCAATTATCTCCTCAAGAATTAGGACCAAATGCCCCTCCTCATCTAATGGCAACAACTTTGATGATGAAGTAACCTATTGTCCAAGTGCCTTCTCAAAGCATGAAAAATGAAATGCATTATGAATCTTATTGCTCTTTGGAAGTTCCAACTCATAAGCTACATCCCCAACACATCTGATGATCTTGTAAGGTCCATAAAACTGAGGCTTGAGCTTCTTTGCACCGCTCTTCTTCAATGAAGACTGTCTATAGGGCTCCAAGTGAAGGTAGACCAAGTCCCCAACTTCAAAGTTGTGCTTAACCCTATACATGTTTGTATATGTCTTTTGTTGATTCTGAGCCACCTGCAAATTATCCTTGAGATCCCTTAGAATGTCTTGGATCTCCTAAATCTAATGCTTAGCCTTAGGAGTTATGCTCTCCCCAAAAGGAAAGTCCATAAAAGATGGTTCATCATACCCATATAGTGCTCGAAAGGGTGATATCCCAATTGACATATAATAAGTGGTGTTATAACAGTACTCTCCCAAGTGCAACCACTTAATCCATGCTCTATGTTGTCCTGAGATGTAATTGCGCAAGTAACCCTCAATCCATTTGTTCATGATCTCAGTCTGACTGTTTGTTTGAGGGTGACAGCTTGTACTTAGACTCAATTCAATACCTGCCAATCTGAATAACTCCTGCCATAAGGCACTCAGGAGTCTACTGTCCCTGTCACTGACTATGGATCTCGACAACCCATGCAACTTGAAGATTTCTCTAAAAAAAATTCTACCACATGTTGTGCCTTGTACTCTATAGGTATAACAAAGAAGTGAGTGTACTTCGTCAAATGATCTAAAACCACATATATGCAGTCCCTCCTATGGACCTTGGGTAGACCCATGATGAAATCCATGGAAATGCTCTCCCACTTTTGCTTTGGAATGGGTAAAGTCTGCAATAGACTCACTAGATGTGAGTGCTCATACTTGTTTTGCTAGCAAGTCACACACTCCTTGACATGTCTCAAAACATCCTCCTTGAGGCCCTTCCAAGAGAACCTCTCTTTGACTTGTCTATATGTCTTGAAGTGGCCTTGATGACCTGCTAAAGGAGTGTCATATGAATCTTGCAGTATCTTCTCCTTCAATTTTGATTATGGCACCAAATAGATCATGTCCTTATAGAAAATGACATCATCCATAACCTTGTACATGTCATCCCACACTTTTCCATCCATCACCTCACATGCAAACTTATTCTTGGAGTACTCAACCATTAAGAGAGATTTCCAGTCTGCTAAAATCTTTGAAAGTGAACAAGTTGCAGGTTTCTTGGAAAGGGCATCGACAACAACATTCTTTTTCCCTTTCACATACTCTGTCAAAATTATAGGCCTGTATTTTACTGACCCATTTCTGTTGCCTCTCATTCAAGTCTTTTTGCTCCAAGAAATACCTAAGATTGTTGTGGTTGGTCCTCACCACAAACTTACCTCTAACCAAATACTACATGAACTTCACCAATACATGCATTATGGCGAGCATCTCCTTATCATAGACGAAATAAAGTCTCTTAGGTCCTCTCAACTTGTGGCTCACAAAAGTGATAGGGTATTTGTTATGCATTAAGACCGCTCCTATACCTTCACCTGAAGCATCACACTCAAGAACAAATGGTTGGATGAAGTCTGGAAGTACCAAAACCGGACAACTACTCATTACCTCCTTGAGCTTGTCAAAAGATTGTTGTGCCTCCTCAGACCAACTAAATGCTCCCTTCTTGGTAAGGTATGTCAAAGGTGCTCCCGATTGAGAAAACTCGTTGACAAAATGCCTATAGTAGCTACACAGTCCAAAGAATCCACACAGCTCTGTAAGTGTCCTAAGTAGAGGCTAATCGAGTATTGCCCGAATCTTCTCCTAGTGAACCTGTACCCCTTATGCACTGATCACATGTCCCAAGTATAATATCTCCTTAAGGCCAAATTCACACTTCGAGGCCTTAGCATATAACTACTACTCCTCCATGATAGTCAAGATCTCATCTAATTGCTCCAAGTGATCATTCCAAGTCTTGTTATAAATGAGAAAATCATCAAAGAATACCAAAAGATACTTACACAATTGTTTGTTGAAAATGTGGTTCATGCACGACTGAAATGTTGTAGGTGCATTAGTCAAGCCGAAAGGCATGACCAAGAACTTGTAATACCCGTAGTGACACCTGAAGGTTGTCTTATGAATATCCTGCTCTCTGACCCTAATCTAATGGTATCCTGAATGGAAATCTATCTTAGAAAAGTATTTGCACCATGTAGCTTATTTAACAACTCATTAATCGTGGGTATAGGGTATCTATTCTTGATAGTCTTTTTGTTGAGAGCCTTGTAATCTATACACATCCTCATAGTCCCATCTTTCTTCTTCAGCAGGACCACAAAAGAAGCAAATGGGATAGAACTAGACTGTATGTGTCCCATGTCAAGCAATTCCTTGATTTCTTTTTCTATTTCATCCTTTAAATTTTTAGGATGATGGTAGGGGGTAGTAATGACGAGCTTGGCCCCCTCCTCCAACTCAATGGTGTGCTCAAATTCTCTATCTGGTGGCCTTCCTGGAGGAATCTCCCCAAACACCTTGATGTGCTTCCCCAACAGAGTTTGAATGTCAATGTGATATGGCTGACCATCATCTACAGTCTCCTTAGTAGTGATCAAACATTCTATTGCCCATGCCACATCGCCATGTCGGAAGATACTCTCCATTATTTTAGCTAACACTACCTTTGGCTCCCCATTTTCCATTCCCCTGAGCACAACTCTTTGGCCATCCACTGCCCTGAAATTAAGCTCCATGGTCTAAATTTTTTGTGAATATTTTCCCAGCGAATATAACCACTAGATAACTAAGATGGCATTTGTATCACCCAAATATACCACATAAAATTCATTTGTAATTGTGTAATTTCCCAATGTGATACGTAACTGAGGAACCTTCTGTGTACATGACATGTTGTATCCATTTTCCACCATGACACTAAAACCCTCAAAATCCTGTGTCGGTATTCCCTGATTCACCATTAAGGTTACATTGATGAAGTTGTGGGTGGCCCCACTATCAATCAATATTGTGATTCACTGACCTTGCAAAACTCCCTAGATTCTAAAGGAGTTAAACCTGGGGGTATTGGATAGGGTAGTGATGGTGCCACTGTTGATCTCCTCCTCTGAACTACTATCCTCACTGTCTTGTGTATGTCCATTTGCATCATCATCCTCACCGTCAGATATAACTTCAATTAAGTGAACTTTACCTTTACCCAATCAATGATGTTCAAGATCCTAGTGTTCCTTGCAGTGATAACATTTTTTTTTCTTCTGCACTCTTTGTGATCCTCCTCCTTTTGCTTGCTTCTCTTATTCGCTTCCTTCTAGATAGGTTTCTTACCCTTGCTCTTTTATGGGATGAAGGGTTTAGAAGGAGGCTTATTTTTAGGTGTGGCATGCTCCATGTCTTTAGCCCGAGTGATCGTATCTTGCAATGAGTCAGACTTGAAAGCCTTAATCCAACCACGAAGTGGTTCGAAAAGACCTTCAATAAAGAGCATGACTAACCTGTGTTATGAAATGTCAGTCACCATAACTACCAATCTCTGGAACTCAGAAATATAGGCATCCACTGAGCCATTCTACCTAAGTTGAGCTAACTCTCGAAAATGTAGCTCTGGATCCTTATGATCAAATCTATCCATCAGCTTCTGTGTGAAATCCAAGTAAGAAGTGATGTTGGCATGTCCCAAGGTGCAAAGCTTGTGATACCACCACTCATGTGCCTCACCTTCCAACTACAACATAGCATACTTGATCACCTTTGTCTCCAACATGGGGTTAAGTTAGAAGTAGGTATCCAAATTTTGCACCCAAGCTCTGGTTGTACAGTTACTGGACCCATTGAAGGAAGGTATAGAGAGTTTTCCAACCTTTCGTTGAAAATCATGATTTTGTTATCCCATGTTATTATTTTTGGGTCTATTCCTATACTTAATAGTACATAAATCTAGTAATTTCATAGTAGCATGAAACTCATCACCCAATAATTGATACTCTCTCAAGTAATTTATAAAAGCTTCACCTTTTGCTTGTTTCTCATGATTCCCAGCTGGTTGTCCACCCAAGAATTGAGGCATGAGAGGCCTCAGAGTTACCCTGCTGGTTGTCCTAGCATGACTATGGGTCGAAATGTGAGTGTTACTCTCCTTTGCATTATTATCATTATTCTCATTACCTCTATTGTGCCTATTTATTCCATTGTTACCATTATTAGCCCCATTATTCCTATCATTCACAAGCTGGTTTAGAAGTTGCACCACTTGCTGTTGACTTCTACCCAAGTCATCGAGTATTTGATAAGTGCTTTCTTCAAGTATGTCGTGCCTATCTCCCATGATCTCTTTGGATGAAGAATCGGTAGCAAATGGATCAAAGCCTTCTTTTGTCCTTGTTCTTCTATATGTTATATAAGCTTGATCGTGTAGATTCATAACATATCACTCAACTGAAAATCACTATGTTCTTCTAACTCCACAGGTTGGTAGGAAGCTAGCTTTGATACTACTGTAAAGACCCTTGATAAATTTTCCTTGAAACTCTCAATTTAATGGGTTTGAAATTTTGTCAAACACTTGTCTTGTAATCTTCTTTCAGCATGTAGATGATATTTCTTATATTCTTATATGATGATAAAAGCATGCATGAATAAACTCTAACTTGAGTAACCAACTACTAAAGATGCAATTAACTGAAAGTACAATGGAGTATTGTCTCTACAAAGACTTGCAGCAAAAAACTACTATTCAAATGCACAACTTGATATGAAATGTAAAGCTTCTATACTTCATTTTTTATTTCCAAAACTCTCAAATGCAATAGCTGAAATGAAATGCAAAGCTTATTTTTGATTTTTCAAGACTCAACAATTATTGAAATGAAGATGCAACTATAATTTCACTTATCATGAACCAGTACAACCAATAGACATTTTTACAAACAGTTTCCATGCTAACTCCATATCATATATTGGATTGCAATGTTGAAACTCAAAATGATTACAATAATTTTCAAATGTCTCTTTCACCACTGATTGCTTTTATTATCATCATGGTGCGATTACAAACAAGACTACAATTCGACAATGAAGAGAATTATGATAATGTTGGACTTGGCTATATGGATAGCGATGCATTTTATTTGTAGACATGAAACTATTGAAATACAAATGCAAGACACACTAATGCAAACTAGATGATGATTTTCTCCAACCTGGGTGAGGCCTAGGCAAGAGATGGAAACAACTGAAGATTGCTTGAAACCACAACCTAGCAGCCACGATTTCACCTTAAACTAGTAGCCACTATGACGTCTCTTCCCAGCAAGAAATCAACCATATACAAGAGCTTAAAATCAATCAAATTCCTCCAAGATCGAATTGATTTCTATGTAATATTGTTGTGCCAGAGATGCTAGATGACCCATGACCTTCTCAACATGAATGATCAGTTACCAATGAGAAAATCGATATGACTGGATGTTGAAAATGACCCTGCAATTAACTCAATTTCTTCCTCAACAAAAATTAGAACTTTGTGCTCCAAATTTGGTCTCTACAAAGACCATTAAATTTGCCAATATTGCTCTTGTAGGAAATCTGAGATGACCTCCTCCACAACCTCCTGCTAAAGTTGATGTTTCACAACTGAAACTAGTATCCTAGAGTCTTCAAACCCTCAGACAAGCAAATCCTTCAAGCTCTCTCCAAATTGAAATGAGAAGTGTAATCTAAGACATGCTCAAATGGCGAGCTCATAGCTCCTTATAAAGAAATTTTTGGTCTTCTAGAAAGATCTTCCAAGAAGCTTGTAAAATATTATTTAAGTGACTTTATAATTTATTATTTTATTTTAGTCACTTTAATTAAATTAATTAAAAATAAAGTTACCTTTTTTATTTTAATTTATTGAGATAATTTAATTATTATTCCCTTATTTCTCCTTTAGCCTCCGAGAATTGTAAAGGCTAAATGATTCTCCAGAGTGGCTACTAAGAAGGGGACATTACATATAATCTATTAGTTTGATTGGGTTCAGTTAAAGTGGGAATAATTACTTGAGCAAGCCACTCAAGGTATTGTTCTTCACTTTACCTTTCAGTTATTTATTTCTGTTAATAGTTGTTATTAGTTTATCATTGTTCATGAATCGTATGCAAGTTAATTAGAATGTCATCTCTTGCTTATTATGAATGAATGCTTGTGAATATGCATGTAATGATTATTAGTAGCACTCCAAAGGATAGTTCAACTAAGTCATTAGTTTTTATTAAGTTTTCAGTTGATACAACATTATTTTATTAGCAACAATTCAGTTACAGTCTTTAATGTAGGTACCCATAGCAACTAGTTCTGGTTTATACTTTTATTGTTTTGTAGTTCTGTGAATTTCTAGCAAGTAGAATAACTTAAGTAGGGTAGTTTAAGTAGTTTTAAGTCCATGAAGGCATATATAATGTTGCACCATCATAAGCTTACAAGCCTTGGGTTGGAAATTTAATGTGGTCTTAAGCAATATAAAGTGGATTGTTCAGCCAGTTAAACCTCTGAATTGAGTAGATTCTACCAAGTTTACAATACATTAGCTTAGACTCTACCTTTTTGGCACCATTGTTGGGGATGTTGCTATCTTCATAGACTAGTTTTTACAGTTTTCATAGTTAATTTCTCTTTTCAAGCATTAGGACTGTTAAATACCATTTTTTTCAACATCGAAGATATACTAATGTAGACATGAAAAATATCCTGATCAACTAACTTTGATTTTTCCTTGATCATTTCTCTACTAACCATTTAATTGAATAATCTTTATTTGATTAAATTCATTAAATTCCTCCATATTCCTCTTTTAATTAAATAAATCAATCTTTATTTAATTAAATCCTAATGTCTTCACTTAATTAAATAAATCAATCTTTATTTAGTTAAATCCTAATGTCCTCTTTTAATTAAATAAATTAACTTTATTTAGTTAAATCATCATTTTCCCTCTTTAATTAAATAAATCATCTTTTGTTTAATTAAATCCTAAGTCATCCTTCTTAAATTAAATAAATCAATTTTATTTAATTATCTCCTAAAGTTCCTTCATTTAATTGAATAAGTCAAATGCATTTAATTAAATTACTAATGTCCATTATTCCTCTCATTTGATTTAAATAAATCTAAAAATCTAAGTCAAATGTCAAATCAACTAAACTCAGTCATTGTGAAGGTGAAATTATTCATTGATTGGGAGGCGGGATGGCTCCTTCGCTCTGTGCATGCTGAGCTAGTTCTTCCACACCTAGCTCGTTTCTCTCTCTGCCTGTTCGTGCGTTGCTAGGGGTGGGCGTCTATTTGTTTGCAGGGGGGCGTGCTTGTTGCTGTGATCTGTGGGTGGTGTGTGGACGGGGTTTGGTGCTCGAGTATTTTTCCTGCTCGCGGTCGGCCCCTATTTCTTTCTTTTGTGTCTGGTGGCGGCGGTCTGGTGTGGGGGAAAGTTGTTGTGGCGTGCGTGGGCCGTGGCTGCATGGGTGGAGTGCAGTTGGGGTGAATGGTGGGCTTTGTTTGGTTGCGAGTGGGGTTTGGTGTGGGTGGCGTGTGTGGTTTGTGTGGTTTTTAGTGCAGTGGTTGGTGGTTTTAGTGTACCCTCACCCGAGGAGTGTGGGCTTGCGTGATTCCTTTTCCTTTGGGTGTTCTTTGTGTATTCTGGGGCTCCTATGGATTTGCATGATAGATTAGGGTTTTCCTTTTCCTCTATGTTGCACGGGGAATCTTCTAGGATTGCCCCCAAAATGGATTTTCGTTCGAAATTTGGCTCGAATCCCTCTCTACAGGGCTCAAAGGTCTTTGATAACAATCTTCTCTCAGCGGAACCTGGAAGAGTTGAGATGGGTTTGATAGGAGGGCCTAGAATTCCAAAGATTAATGGGTGCCTTGAACGGTGTAAAGAGAGGCCAAATGTAGTCATTCCAATGGAGATGATGGCTGAAGACATTGATTGTTATTATAGACATTCTCTTTATTGTAAATTCTTGGGTTTGAAAATTTCTTTGCAATTTTTGGACATGTGGGCTCAAAGGACATGGATGCCTGAGGGTGAGATGGAGATCCGCCTCCTAGAAAATAACTATTTCATGGTTACTTTTGACTGTCTGGTTGATCGAAATAGGGATTTTGAAGGGGGGTCATACTTCTACAACCAAGTGGGCTTGTTCATTAAGCCATGGCATGCTAGTTTCAACCCAGCAAAGGAACTTCCAAATCGGGTTCCGGTCTGGGTTCGTCTTCTAAGGCTCCCTATGGAATGCTGGTGCGAGGATGTGTTGTGCCTTTTAGCCTCAAAGCTAGGGAAACCTGTGGGTTCGTCTCAACAAACGCAATTCAAAAAGGTAATGACTTTTGCTCGATTCTGTGTAGAAATTGATTTAAGTAAGCCATTGCCAGACTCCTTAGAAGTGAGTGCAAGTGAGTATTCATGGGTGCAACAACTTGATTATGAAACACTTGTTTTCCGTTGTCGTTTCTGTCATGAGTATGGCCATCTCCAGCGCAGGTGTCCAAAGGCCAAACCTTTGGAGGCCCAACATCCTTTGCCTTTGAACAATACTCCCAGAGTGGATAAGGGAAAAGATCCCATTATGGGTTTCAATGGTAAGGAAGATGGTTTTATCCCCGTTAGAGGCCGAAACAAAAATAAAGGTCATAAAAGGAATTTGAAGGACAGACAGGAGGAGGACACCTTTAATAGGTTCGAAGTGTTGGAGGATCTTACTCGGCAAGAGGTGAACCCAGGTTTTTTAGATCTAGATCATGGGACTTTGGATATTGATCAACATGACCCTTCGGTTGTGGCTATGCATGCTCCCCAACAGGAGGGGGGTTCAGATGTGCCTTGCCTAGAAGAGGCTGGGAAAGATCTTGGACAGGCAAATCTCAATTTAGAGGTGATTATGACACTGCATGTTGATGGGACTTTGGTTCTAGAGACAGTTCAGCAGGTGGGGGTACAGGATGTGTTGGGTGGTAGTGCTGAGGTAGCGAAAGATGTTGTGGATAAGGATCACTTCTTACAGAAAGTGGGTTCAGAGGTGGGTAAGAAGAATAGTAAGACATCCTCTCAGTTGGGTGTTTTTCAAAAAGTTCTCAAGAAGGGGGGGCCGGAGAAAATTTCTAAGCTGGGTAGGAAGAAGGATGAGGAAAAGATTAAGATGATAGGGGAGACTTTGGTGGAATCGGGGTCATTCAAGACTCTGGACTCGCATTTTTCATGCTCCTTGAAATGATAGTTCTCTCCTGGAATGTAAGGGGCTTGAACAATGGCCCTAGACAAAAAGTTGTTCGGAATTTGATCAGGAGTCATTCGCCTGACGTTCTTTTTTTGCAGGAGACTAAGCTCTCTGTGGAGGGTATGATGAATTTAGTTCCTGAGTTATGGCAGAATGGTGATTGCCAATGCATTGGTGCTCAGGGGTCTTCTAGAGGGGTGGCGTGCTTATGGGTGTCTTTTAAGTCCTCCCTTTCCTTGGTGGCCTCTTGTTTTATGACAGGGGAAATAGCTCTCTTCTCCAATGTGTATGCGCCTGTGAAGTTGCAAGGTAAGCAACTCTTGTGGTCCAACATTCGTTTAGTTCGTAGCTTATTTCCTTATCATCCTTGGATTATTGGAGGGGATTTTAATGCTATCATGGAGCTTGCAGAGAAGCGGGGTAGTATTGCAAGGCTGGAGGCTTCCGTGATTCTGCTCCAGGACAATATCTCTGCTTTGAATCTTGTGGATATCAAGCCGAGCAATGGCCTTTTTACTTGGAATAATAGAAGAATTGGGGAAGCTTCTATTTCAGAAAGACTTGATAGATTTCTGGTGTCTACCTTTTGGTTGGGGGACAGATGGATGACTAGCTCTAAAATTTTGGATGGTCGAGGCTCTAACCATTGGCCTATTAAATTGGTGGTTGATATGCCTCAGCAGTGTGCTAGATAGACCTTTAAGTTTCAACTCATGTGGCTTCAGGATGAATCTCTTCATGATCTTCTCCCTGGCTGGTGGGATCAGGGGAAGCCAGCATATGGCACTGCGATGTACTCTTTCTCAAAGAGGCTTCAATTTGTTAAATACAGTTTGAAAAGATGGAATAGGCAGCATTTTGGTAATTTGTTTCAGGAAAAATAGAAAGCACAGGATAATCTTGACCTTATTACCAGATAGATTTGGGATCAAGGCCTCTCAGAGGAGCTGAGCCTGTTTGAGAGTGTTGCAACAAAAGAGCTTGAGGAATGGGAGTTAAGAGAGGAGATCTTCTGGAAATAGAAGTCCCGCATTGAATGGCTTCAGGCTGGGGATTAGAACACTTCTTTTTTCCATAACTTTGTTAAAGATCGGAGACAAGGTAATGCTATATCTTCTATTTTGTTGCTTGATGGGGAAACTTTGACCTCTTCCTCTTCTATTTCTGCCGAATGCATTTGGTATTTTTCTACCTTATTCTTTGAGGATTCACCTCCTACGGAGGAGGATGAAGCAAGAATTTTAGATTGTATCCTGAAGTTGGTGAATAATGAAATGAATGATTCGTTGCTTGCCCCTATTACCTTGTCGGAACTTGAGAATGTTGTGTTCCAAATGAAGAAAGGTAAAGCTCCTGGGCCTGATGGGTTTCCTGTTGAATTTTTTTAGGAGTTCTGGGAAGTGGTTAAATTGGACCTTTTAGAGGTTGTTCAAGAATCCTATATGAATAAACAAATGTTGAAGTCTCTGAATACTATTTTTTTAGCTCTTATTCCTAAGAAGGAGGGAGCTAATTCCTTAGATCTGTTCAGGCCTATTGTGCTATGTAATGTTGTGTATAAAATTATTACTAAGCTGATAGCGGAAAGGCTGAAACCTTGGCTCGATGGTCTAATCTCTGAGGAACAGGGGGGTTTTGTTGCTGGTAGACAGATCATGGATGGGGTGGTTATTGTTGTTGAGGCTATTCACTTTATGGAATCCTCAAAAGATAAATCTATGTTTATTAAGTTGGACATGGCTAAAGTGTATGATCGTGTTAAATGGAGCTTTCTGTTTAAAATCTTGGGAGCTTTTGGCTTTGTTGAGGGTTGGATTGAATGGGTTAGGAGTTGTGTCACTTCCTCTTCCTTTTTAGTGCTTATCAATGGAGAACCCACTTGTTTGTTTGGTGCTTCTAGAGGCCTCAGACAGGGTGATCCCCTGTCCCCTTACTTATTCATCCTTCTTGCGGAGGGCCTGGGATGGCTCATCCGTGCTTAGGTTACTAGCGGCGTGATTCAGGGATGGAGATGGGGAGAAGATATTCCCCCTTAGTCTCATCTTTAGTTTGTTGATGATACAACCTTAATGGGTAGGGCAAAGGTTGAGGAGGCTCTCAATTGGTGCAGTGTGTTGGACAGTTACTTAGCTACTTTTGGACAACGCATAAATGAGGGGAAGTCCTTCATCTATTTCTTTCACACTCCTAAGAGTATTCAAAGGAGAATTGCTGGTATCCTTCGGTTTGAGATTGGATCGCTCCCTTTTTCCTATCTTGGAATCCCTCTTGCTGTTATTTCTCTCCCCAAAAGGTTTTGGCAAGAGACTCTTGACAATTTTCAAAGATTGGTCAGTCATTGGACTTGTAGGTGGTTGTCCTCAGCTAGTCGTGTGACTCTTCTAAAGTCGGTGGTCCAGGCTCTCCCTCTTTATAGATGTTTTGTTCTTTCTACTCCTTCAAGCTTTATTAAAGATTTTGAGAAATTGTCTCGTCAGTTTCTGTGGGCTAGCAATCTTCTTCATAGTAAATGGAGTTTTGTGAAGTGGGATGTTGTTTGTAGGCCAAAGCAGGAGGGGGGTCTTGGTCTACGATGGACAGATTTGAATGGGCAGGCCTTGGCTACTAAGTTGTATTGGCGTTGGTGCTCTCACCAAAACTTGTGTTGGGCTAAAATTCTGACCTTCAAATATTTGGGGGCAGTGGAAAGTCAGGAGGTTCTTAGATTCAGTTTGGAGGGGAAAGGTTCTATGATCTGGAGTACCTTGAAATGAGGTGCCAAGCTGGTTAAACAGGGCCTTTTTTGGATTTGTAATGAGGGTCGGGATGCTCTTTTCTGGCATGATTCTTGGGATGGACATCCTCCCATTGTGACCTTGCATCCCCACCTTCACAATTTGTGTCTGATTTTCATGGAGGCGGGATGGAGTCATGTGGCTGATTTCAAATCTCAACATCTTTTGGGTCAGATTTCTGTGTCCAGGTGGAAGGACCCCTTGGATTGGCCTCCTGGTGGTGCGGTGGAGGATCGTCAAGAGCTTGTTAAGATTTTATTGGGTCGTGTCTGTAATTCTCTTCACGGAAGTGATGTGCTTGCTTGGGGGCCTGATTTGAAAGGAAAATTTTTGATTGCCTCTGGCTATCAGGTTTTGGATAAACAGGTTTTTGGGAGCTCCTAGGTTTCTTGGTGGAAGCATGTTTGGAATAACTTTGCTTGGCCCAAATGTAACTTCTTCTATTGGCTTGTGGCTCAAGGTAAGTGTCTTACTTGGGACAATCTTTGGAAGCGTGGGTTCCAGGGCCCTTCCATGTGCATTCTTTGTGGTCAGCATGAGGAGTGCTTATCGCATCTCTTTTTTCAGTGTTCTTTTGTTAAGACTATTTGGCATTACTGGTGGAATCTTTGGAGAGCACCGTGTTGTCATGCCTCTTCTTTGGAGGATTTCTGGAGGAGACAGGGTTCTCCTCTTGCCACAACCTCTTTCCTAAAAATTGCTTGGAGCATTGGTCCTAGTTTGATTGTTTGGCAAATTTGGTTGGAGCGTAATAGAAGAATCTTCCTGGATAAAAAATTGCTCATGGGGCAGATTTGGAGGCGTATTCTTGGGGCTCTGTAGGAGACTTTGATTGCTAAGTGTGACTTGTCTGTGCCGATTGATCCTAGAGACTTGGGTGTTGTAAATGCTCTAGGCCTTGCCACAGGGGACAGGAGTACTGTTAGCAAGGTGCATCGTAGGCGTGGGCGGGAGAGGGTTGCTCGTGAGGGATTTTGGTGCTCGCCTGCTCTAGGTGAACTAAAAATTAATACGGATGGGTCATCTAGGGGTAATCCTGGGCATGCTGGGGTTGGAGGTATAGGTAGAGACAGCCTTGGAGTGGTGTTTTTTTTCTTTTCTATGTATCGGGGTTTGCAAACTAATAATCTTATGGAGGCGAGTGTTATTCTCTTGGCGATTGAGCGTGCGGTTGCCCTTGGATGGTGGTGGATTGTTTGTGAAGCTGATTCTTAGGTTGTTATTGATATGTTGAATAAACGTAATTTGGCGGATGCGAATTGGCAGCTAGCTGTGGTTGCCAAACAAATTGTTTCTCTATGTTCTTCTTTGGAGTCCATTGTTTTCTACCATATTCTGCGAGAGTGGAATAGGGTGGCTGATGAGCTGGCTAGATGGGCATCGGAAAGGACTGATTCTTGGTGTGTGGATGATTAGGGAAATCTTCCTGTTGATTTGGCCCTTGTTCTTGAGGAATGGGTTGCTGAGGATATGAGGTGTTTCTTGGGTGTGAATTAATTCCTGTTGTCTTTGGCCACTTGTGGCTTTTTTCTTTGGACTTTGTATTGCTAATTATGATTCAATAAAGTTTTTACCCTCTTTTTATTAAAAAAAAAATGTCAAATCAACTAACTTCTAGTTAAAGTTAATTAAATCCTAATTAACTCTAACTCTAATCCATCAAATCCTCTAGATTTTGCAACTTGCACAATAAATCAATTTATTTGATTTATAAATTCCCCCTTTTCATTCAAATATGGCATCAAGTTGGAATATTCCTCCAAGTTTGAAAACTCCCTCCCAAAAGGACTTGTTCATCCAACAAGGCATTAAAGGCCTCTTACGTGTCCTTTTTCTTGAGCCAAGTGACATTAACTCTTCTTTCATCTCCCTCCAACATGTCACTTCTTCAAATTCAAATATCCACCTAATAGCATTTATTTGCACATTCATCAAAATGTGCTCCACCTCTTTCCATTAACATGTTGACAAGTGGCACATTGTTATTGGTTCATGTTTAGTCCCACATTCATCCCATTTTGCATTCCTCCATCCTTCTCCATTATAAATAGAGGCCTTCTCTATTTGTTTGATCATCCATAATCCATGTAAAATCACTATGCTCATTTGAATCCACCATTATCATCAATATCATCCATATTGCATCAAAGTTTTCGTAGAGTTTCATCAATCATAGCAAGGTTATCAACATTTTGAATCAAGGAGCACACAATCATCATCATCATCATCATCATCAAAGCTTTGCAAGGAATTGGGAAAGGGCTTCTTCCCACATCAAAGAAGCACCAATTCCCCCATGGGATTGAGAGTTTGAGCATTTGAATAGGATTTAGACTGCTTTTACTTATTTTCTTTATTTCTTGTTCATCATGCTTCAAATGAATCTTATGGGGAATGACGGTTTAGATTTGTATAATGGACTAATATTGTGTTGTTTGTTCATGTTTGTGCAGGTCTAGATCCACCATTCACATTTTGGCGCTAGAAGAGGGCATAAATCTCAAAATTAATACATTTTTTTTGCCATTTCCATTGTTTTTTTATGTTTTTTGTCTTTCCAGGTCAAACAACGCCACTAGAGGAAATAGCGATGCATATGCGGTCTCTATTTTTCCAAACAGTGCCACTAGTTTCACCAGAGCTCTGCTCAAATCCTCAAACAGTGTCGCTATCGTTCCAGCATCATTGTTTGCACTCAAATACCGTCGATGCCTCTGTGTTTCAAATGGCGACGCCTTTGCTTTCTTGCTTTTTCACTCAATCTTAAAATGGTCGTATCTTGGTCATATTTTGGTCTTTTTCAGAGCTTTTTTTTTGTTTAAAATGGGGTAGAATTTCATAAGCTATCCAATGGAGTAGGTGTTTCTCAATTTTGATAGAGTTAAAATTTTCAAATTTTCACCTAATGTCAAATCACAATGAAACTTGGTCTAAATTTTAGGGTTTTTATGCTTAATCATTTATCTAATCCTCATATCTTATTGTTTCTTGATTTCATCTAACATTTGGAGCTTGGATTGTAGGTTTTAAAGGATCACGAAGCATGGAAATGAAAGAAAAAGTATTATCACATGATTGTAACAAGTGTTTTTAAACACTTTGGGAGAAATTATAATCCCATTCTTAAGACTTTGTTATCCTCAAGTTTTAGGACTCAAATAAATTTCATTTGGGCTTTTAAAAAGAACAATCAAAGGGTTAAAAACAACCTTAGGAACTTACTAGAGTTGGTTTTGGATCTAAAAAATGAACAAACAAACTTCACACTTCATCTTGGTGCTATAAAAAGATTCAATTATTGCTTTTGAAGTTAAAATGAACATGTGTTTTTTCGTGTTTTGCAATCTTTTTTACAAGTTAATATCATTTAAAAGGTGTATGCACTTCTCTCACACTTCACGACGATCTTGAGAATCAAAAGTCTTTTGGTGATATTAGGTTGTCTAAAATATTGCCTCCACACTTCAATTTGGGCTCTTAAAAATTGAACAAATCTTGCTAGTGTGAGTTAAGTATATTGCGTGTGTTCTCTCTTTGTTCACGCAAACAAAGATTGATCAAACTACGAATGTACTTACTCACTTTTGTTTACCTTTAGAAGGTCTGCCTTGGTGGGAAAAAGTACTCACCCCAAGGGAACGACCCAAGCAGTAACGAGCATAATCTAAGCTCTTCCAAACCGCTATATAAATTTGTGGTTGCGATGAAAATCGTAAACAATGGGAAATGGTGCATGATAACTCTCCCCCAATATCTTTATGATGTGTAAAGCCCTTGTTCTAAGGGTTGGGAGATCTCTCACAAGGATTTTATCATTGCACCCCCTAAACTGGATGCCCTTACTATGACCCTTTGTTTAGAATCCAAAGTCCCAATATTTGTTGATGTTAGGAGGTCGAACCTCCGGAGCCATCCCACATACTTGCGGTTCTTTGTAGAGATGAAAAGTTTGCCATGGGAGATTCATGAGAACTGAAGCTTGGCTGACCTGTAGAAGTGAGTGTTGTGGAGGAGAGTCAGTGTGGTCAAGCTTCTAATAATCTACTCCGAATAAGTGCAACTGGATTTATCCAAGTGAGAATTCAACAAATATTTTCTTTTCCATCTTAGGATTGTGCAATTTTGAGTCAATTAAACACATTGTTGGATCCAAAATCTTGAAAACAAACATTCAACAAGGACATCAAATTTCAAACCCTTTAGTAGAAGCAAATACCTTTAAAAGAATCCAAGTGCTACTGCTTGTCCCTTGGGAATTCATCCTTAGACGCTTCTAAGTATTTGGTCCCATTTCTCAATTTACTCTCTAAACTCAACATTAGGGAACTATTGCGTTGATTTCCTCGATTTCCACATAATGGACTTTGTGGGATGAAAATAAATTAGGACATTAGATATTTAGTTTGAAAAGCTAAAGCAAGAAAGTGTTTGTGGTAAAAGCAATGCATTAATAAAGATAAAATCAATTGAACCCCACACATGTCCTTGTTTATCTTTTGTCTTATGGTCTTTTGAGCAAACATTGATCTTTTGGTTTGAAGTACTCTTAGGGAAAAATATGTTATTCAAAACCTTGGTCTTGTAAACAAGTCTCTCTTAGGTTCATTTAGGATCAAAACAACCAATCATTTCATCCATCCCAAACATCAATCAAATCCCATCTCACAAACAACTCTTAGAAATCTTGGAAAAATCCTTCATACTAGACGTTTGGAAAATCCTTTAAATCAAAATCATCTTGTTTGAATAAGTGTCTAGATGCATCCTTCTTCATAATCTTAGTTAAATTATCACCTTGTGGACAAGTTTATTCTAAGATAACATCCAACATCTTGGGTTTTATAAGTCCATTATCCAAATCAAATCATAAATCATAAATCCTAAAGTCCTAAATTCTAGTATCCCTCCAAGGTTCCTAAAAGTTTAACACCCATATCATTCACCTCTTTCATCCTTCATCTCATCATTGGTCCTAAATCCCTTAGAGGTAAACAAGGTCAAAACACAAGAAGAACATGGAATATAAACTTGATCCATACATCATGAGTAATCTAAATCAACCAAACTATCAAAACCCTACAAAACCAATGGATTATCAAAACTCACATTTATACAATCCATACATGGGATCATTATCTCCTACAAACCTCAATGGTACAACAAATGTGAGTATGCCCAATCTAAATTTTGGAACACCTTTCCCTATGATAGATTTAAATAAAAGTCCAAACCTACGAATCTATCAACCAAACAATCAATGCATGAGTCTTCAACAAAACAACATTATCCCACCAAATCCATACATGCCAAATGTGAATATACCAAGTACAAGTTTATCAAACATGAACATTTCAAATCCACACTCGGTAAAATTTGGGATAGATGTGTTTTTGAATCATACAAATGTTGTTCAAAGTCCAAACAAGATGTTAACGACTCCATGTATTGATCCAAGTCAAGATAACACCATGCAAAATCAAAGTTACCTAAATCAAGGCAATATGTTTTCCAACCACAAAAATGTTCAATTTTGACCAATAATGCCAAATCTAAACACCATCCCAAATCAAAACATTGTCCAAAATTAATTTTTCCATGATCCCACACAAACACCACAAGTATACATTCCAAATCTGCTTGAACAAAAACCAAATCAACTATGTCAAGGGAGTCAAGATCAAAATCAAGACCAAAATTTTCTAGATAAAATTGTTTCACTTGCCAAAATAATTGAAGCATTGAGCCAAGAGACATCTCTACCCAAAAATCAATACACTCTTCCATTAGTTAAACCATGTCATCAAAGCATTGAGTTGTGTCCACAACCACATCAAGAACAATATCTCCAATGTCGAGAGGTTGGATATCAAGATCAACAACATCAACAACAAACCCAATCACCCCATCTTGAAGATCATTCATTACATCTCCAAGATCAATCACAACTATCCATCAATGAGCACCTTTAAGATATTTCTACCTCATCCAATGATCAAATCAACATATATCAAGGGTCACTTTTCAATCATGATCAAAATCCACCAACAATGCCCAATAGTGATCCAATTCAAGAAATGATAACATCATTTGATCCTATGGTTGAAAACATTGAAAATATCTCCACCACAATTCTTGAAAACAATGATCAAGATCTATCCATCAATGAGCACCTTGAAGATATTTCCACCTCATCTGATGATCAATTCAACATACATCAAGAGTCACTTTTTCGTCATGATCAAAACCCCTTAACAATATTCGGTAATGATCTATTTCAAGGAGTGTTAGAATTATTTGATCCTATTGACGTAATCTATGATCCATCAACCAATGATGATGTTGAAAATGTCTCTACATCACCTAATGAGTTAGAGGACATATCTCAATATTTTACCCCAAAGCATGGTCAACATCTTTCACCAAAGTCTAGCAATGGTCCTTTCCAAGACATATTGACATCCTTTTACCTCATGGTTACAGATATTGAAGAAATCCTCAACTCAACATTTGATCCAAGTCCACTCAAAGATCAAGAGGATATTGAGCCACTTCCCATGCCTAATGAAGATATCCAAGAACCCTTTATAAGAAATCCATCCTTTGAAACTGACCCATGTCAAGAATGTGATCCAAAGCATGTCAAAAGAAATTCCAAAATTAATCAAGATCAAGAATTTGTATCTCCAAGATACTACAATGATCTAATGGACACTCTCCTATCTATACAAGATATCACAAATGATGATCATATCCATATAGCACATACTCCTTCATCTACCCATGAGATGCTTTCTTTGGATGGACATGTAGATGATATTCATTCAAAATAAGAGTCTCATACTCTTGATATCATTACCAAGGAACAAGATTCTCCTACTCTTAACATTTATACATAGGATCAAGATATAGAAAAATCTAGAGACATATCAGAAATGGGTCATGAAGAAGGCTTCTATAGAAGTTGTGAATTAGAAACATCTTGTGAAGGCATATAAAAAATGGATCATGAGGAAGAATTTTACGTGGATAGTGAATCATCAACACCTCTTGAAGAAGCATCAAAATCTGATATTTCACAAGATCAAGCCAAAGATATGAATCAGGAAGTTATCCCACTTATGGATGGTCCTATCACTTATAAACTTGGATCACTTACCTTTTTTAGGGAAAGCTATCTTATCAATGAAGAAGCTATCACCTTTGAAGATCCATAATAGAGCAGAGAAGGATTAGTACCTTGTTTCCAAGGTAAATCATACCCTATTGTAAATAAAATGTTTCAACAAATGAATTATCAGGGCAAAGGATTAGGCCTACATGAACAGGGTATCCTAGAACCAGTGCAAATTATTGGCAATCCCAAGCATCAAGGTCTTGGTTATTCAGTACTGGGGGCAACTTCGTCTCAAGGAAATGTCAACATAGGAAGCACAAAGAATCCTTATGATGAAACTGATGCCAATACTACAACCAGTCACGTCACGAATCTTCATCCATCCATCACCCCATCCATGAATTGGGACCAACATCAAAAGAAAGATTTGAATTAAAGCACGAAGAATGTCATCAAAGAAAATGAAGTAGCGAAGCATGAAGGAAAAATCAAATCCAAGTGGATACCAAAGAAATATTATCCCTATCAAACTCCATCAGTCAAAGAAACTATGGGGCAAAATAAAAAAGGGAAAAGTATTTATCAAAGATGTCCACAAAAGCAAAAGCAGGGTTTTCAAGCAATGTACAAAGTATATCAAGCAGTTGGTCCTAATTCCATGCACACTTCTGTATCCACCCATTATTGCTCATCTTCCCAAGTTTGGAGAGTCAAAGGTTCCAAACTATCAACCAATCCATCTCCTATTCCTAAACACACAACACCATCCACACCTCCACGCATGATATCCAATTCTTACATTGACCATGTATTGGCATTCACCCTTCATCATAAGGATTCAAAAGGCATCCTATTATGATATGTGCACAAAGACAGTTAACTTTGATATCAACAAAGCAGATCAAGAATCTCAAAAGTTGCATTCAAGTGCATGTATCTTGGCAAAGCAACTTCTTCAAGCAAGATATAGATGGCACATCATGATAGAAGCATCCACATCGACACTACTAGATGGTTCAACATGAGCATAAATTTTTCACAAAAATATAAAATCCAAAAAAAATCAAAAAAAGGATTGAAAACAGTAAATAAAAAAATCGTCCTCCAGTGAAAACCAATATGGTGGTGCTTTGGACAAGTACCATGATGAAAACTTGGAAAATAGACGTCATGTGTAGAATCGAGCATCTACGTGTGCTAGTTCAGGTGGAAGCATCTTATCCCATCCATAATAAATCCAGCATTCCATCCATCTCATCCATAATAAATTCATTCATCCATAAACCACTTATCCAATCCATTTTCATACATCTACATCCATCTTCCAAATTATCTTAATAAAAATTTTAGTGCACACTTTACACTTGCTTATGGTAAACATATTGACATGGGTCATTTTCATTCATCCTATCATACCCAACATTATCTAAGCCCTAAATCATTCCTTTATTTGAACACCTTATCTTATCACAAGATAATACTTGGAATCCTTTGCATGGTTACCATGTCCATCCATCCATATACCTATCCAAGAATCCACCCATGATATTCCATACATTACTAGACACTGGAGGTAGATATTTACATCTTGCTTCACAAATAAATCTTGATTTGTATATTCCAACTTATGTGGTGATCCGAACATTGGAAAACGTGAAGTCAAATTGGTCAAAGCACTAGTGAGCAAAAATTCCAAATCACTATCCCATGGCATATTTTGACAAGATGATGTTCTTTATCAAGCTTTATCTTTCATCGAACATCAATCCAAAAAATCAATATTAGCTGCATCTAATTTGTACTTCAATGTCATATCAAATCATTCAGAGCATTTTTTTTCCAAAATCAAGCTTCAAAATCCTGATCAATCAAATCCAATCAATCCCTCATCATCTTGGGATATCCATCCTAATCCTTGTTTTGGTTAACACTATCCTTACATTGTTGTGTATCCTCAACAATGTTATCATCATCAATCCATCGATCTGATCAATCAACCTTAGCTTGGTTTTCAACAAAATCCCAAACAAATCACTAATATCATCACACATATCCATGTCATCAAAATCATACAAAAATCCAAAAACATCCAAAACATATCAAAATACCAAACCAGGTTAAAAAGACAGAAAAATGTCAAAAACATGTTATCTGAACTACATTGTCTTTGAGCTTAAACGTAGGCAAGGCTAATCTTTGATGAGCCCCCGAGACACAAAATCCAAAAACATTCATAAAATCTCATAAAACATAAAAACATTTGAAAATTTGGAAAATCAAAACATTTGTAAAATCTCAAAAAAACCCAAAAACAACCTCAAAACATTTCAAAACATCCAAATATTTGAAAAAATTCATCCATCCCATTTCAATTTCACGCACAATAATCTCATCCATAATAAACAAATCGTCACACTCACCCTTTGGTAATACAAATAGAAACAAGCACAACAATCAACAAAAGCAAACTTCAAATGCAAAATCAAAATTGAAACAAGAAACCTTTAAAACGCAAAATCAAACTCTTGATCTTTCTCAAACATGTCAATCAACCTTATATCAACAACCTTTCAAACAACCTATCCACCTACCACCATCCACTAACATTTCCTAGGATGTATCCTTCCTACAATGGGCATTATCTTTGGTAATCACTTTGGATTCTTATCCTCAAAACAAATCCCTATGGCTGAAGGTATGAAGAACATTGGATTGTTTGTTTTCTTGATCTTTGTCTTTTGATTTATCTTATTGCGCTCATTCTAATGACCTCTCGATGATGTCCAAACAAATGGATTTAGAGAGAAAGGAATGGGGCAACGATCATTATTTGTTTATTTGTTGTGCTTGTTGGATATTCTTGTAGTATAAACTCGGTCATGTGTGCTTTGTTTAGTTTGTAGGGAGGGTGTTTCAGGTGTCTTATTGACCACATAAGAAGGCTTTCCTTTTTATGTTTTGGTCTGAGATGTTTGAAATATCTGAACTATATTTTAAATAAGGTTTTGTATACCAGGTGTGAACAAGGATACTCCTATCTAATTGTTGAGTCAAAGTCCATCACACTAGGTACAACGCCATCCTGATTCTTTATACCTTGATGCATCGTGCCTATGTGTGTTATCAAACATAAGGTAATTAAGCCCTTTTAAAGTCCCAATTCCTGATAAGAAAATCATCATCATCTCTAATAAAGTCTTGTCAGATCATAAACTTGTTGGATCCTCTTGTCATCATCTCATTTCTTCTTTCTTCTCTCCACACTAACATGGTACCATGACAGTCGATCAAACATCACCAATGCATCCACCTTGCATCCACAAACTGTTAGCATATTGCATATCACCCATACCATATCATAATAGGAAACACTGATCATTTCACATACATTGCATCATAATATAGATTGGTTATTCTAAGCATCTTAAAACCATCTCATTTGCATCATCATCATAACCATTCATATGCCCGTCTTGAACCTCTTTGTCGCGAGATCGACCCTCAAATTGAACTTTTCGCTCGATCTCTCGAGGGTGTAGTGTACCAGTATACTTCTTTCCACTGGGGCATCCAAAAAAATTAGATTTTTTTTTTAATTTTGATCTCGACAAGGTTATTCTTTGAACCAACGTAGCAGGTACATTGCTTCAAAGAGGGGGAAAATGTAGACATGAAAAAATATCCTGATCAACTAACTTCGATTTTTCCTTGATCATTTCTCTACTAACCATTTAATTGAATAGTCTTTATTTGATTAAATTCATTAAATTCCTCCATATTCCTCTTTTAATTAAATAAATCAATCTTTATTTAATTAAATCCTAATGTCTTCACTTAATTAAATAAATCAATCTTTATTTATTTATTTTTTAATAAAAAGGGGGTAAAAAATTTATTGAAGATCATAAAGCATCATTACAAAGGAAGCAAAGAACCGAGGTCCCAAGGAAAAACAAGAGCAAAAGAACCAAACAAAGACAAAACATCCAGCATCATCATCCGTCACCATTCCCATCCCTATCCTTAGCAAGAATATTCATTAAATCAAGATGGAGCTCCTGAGGAACCAACTCCCACTCCTCAATTCTCCATCCCTCAACATGCTCAGAAGCCCATTTTGCCAAACAATCCGCTGCCCTATTCCACTCCCTTGGAATATGGACAAAAGTCACCACTTTCATAAATGAACTAACTTGCAAAATTTGCTACACAACCCTAGCCAACTACTAGCTGACATCTGCCACTTTTCGCTTAATAAGCAAATTGATCAAGATCTGGGAATTAGATTCACAAACAATCCTTCTCCATCCCAAAGCATGAGCTCTCTCAAGAGCGCCAAGAATAGCCAACCCTTCCACTAGGTTGATGGTTTGTGTCCCTTCATAGATTGAAAAGAGGAAGATCACGGAACCCAAGGAATCCCTACCAATCCCCCCAATACCAGCCAGTCCTGGATTTCCCCTTGAAGATCCATCAGTATTAATCTTCAAAACACCAGTTGGGGGAAGTTGCCATTTGCCAGCCCTATGAATTTTTTGATTCTCTTGCCGACCTCTCGTAACCCTCGCCAAATCCAAAGATGACCCCTGAATCCCCAATCTCTCCACCAACTTTGTATCTCTTTTCACCAAAGGGAATTCCACTTCACACCTAGCTTTCCCTGTTTCCTGAACCATGTCTAATAATTTTTGCCAAATTTGTTGCACTAGCCTCTGTTCCCCACGAAATATCCTTCAATTGTGTTCCAACCAAATCTGCCACAACAAGAAGATAGGCCCCACAGACCACACGTCCTGCAAAAAGGAGGCCATAGAAGGGGGTCTACCCATCCCTTGCCAAAATTCAATCAAGGAGGAAGCATGAACACAAGAAATTTTCCAAACACCCCACCAAAAATGCCAAAGCTGGAGGGCAAAAGGGCAACGAAAAAATAAGTGAGTAGAGTCCTCCTCATTAGCCCCACACATAACACATACAAAAGGACCTTGGAATCCTCTCTTCTGAATGTTATCCCAGGTCAAACACTTATTCCAGGCCAACATCCAAACAAAGCAATTATATTTTGGCCAAGAAAACTTGTTCCAGACCTTCCACCACTGAATTTCATCTCCAACCAACCTATGAGATAATAACACACTATAACTAGAGGCAACAGTATAGATCCCCTTAGGATTGGGGGACCAGGCAAGCACATCATCATCATGGAGAGAGCTACATCTTCTACTGGAGAGGATACTTTGCAACTCAGCACAATCCTCCTACAAACCAACATCTGGCCACTCATCAGGGGACTTCCATTTGGCCACCACCATCTGACCACAAGAGGAAAAGGACTTAAAATCACTCACCTGCGACCAACCAACCTCAAGAAATCTCTGGAAAAGATTCAACAATTGGGAAACTGAGAGATGATGGGAGGAAAACCATCCCAAGAATCAAACCAAAACTGGACCTCAGTCCCCTACTTGCAGATCCAAAATAATCCTTCCTTAATAAGCACAACCCCTTTTTTGAGGGTTCCCCATATCACTGAGCCCTTCCCCACAAGGGGGTACCTTGAAATATCAGGCTGAGGGATCCCCAGGAGATACTTCTAAGAAAGAATCCTGGCCCAACTCTTATCTTGCTCGTTACACCAACGCCAATACAGTTTCACAGCCAGAGCCTCCCCAGTCAATGTCAACTACCTCAAACCTAGGCCACCATAATATTTCAAGCTACAAACAACCTCCCATCTAACCAGACTCCATTTGGAAGACTCCAAGCAACCAACCCATAAAAATTATCTCGCCACTGAATCTAGGTCCTTAAGAAAGCCCATAGGGGCAACCTGGAGCATGCATCTATAAATGGGAAAAGCCTGCACCACTGACTTAATCAACTAGACACGACCAGCAAAGGATAACCATCGATAAGTCCAGTGATTAACTTTCGCCTGAAATTTATCCAAAATAATCTGGAAAGACTCCCTAGGTAGTCTACGCACCGAGATAGGGATACCAAGGTAAGTCAATGGGAGAGTCCCGATCTGAAATCTCAAGGTTTGGGCAATCCTCCACTGAATGGGGCCCAAAGTGTTGAAGAAGAAAATGGAAGACTTGCCCTCATTAATTTGTTGACTGGAGGCAACCAAGTAAAAATCCAACACTCTTCATAAATTAGAAGCCTCTCGCATTGTAGCCATCCCCATCAAAGCGGTATCATCCACAAATTGTAGGTGAGTTTGCGGAGGTAAGGTGCCACCCCACTGCCAACCCTGAATGAAACCATATTCCACATTTTGTCTAATTCATCTCCCCAAACCTTCAGCCAAAAGAATAAACAAGTAAGGGGAAAGAGGGTCCCCCTAACGAAGCCCCCTAAAACCACCAAATAACTCAGAGTGACTCCCCAATCTTTATTTAATTAAATCCTAATGTCCTTTTTAATTAAATAAATTAACTCTATTTAGTTAAATCATCATTTTCCCTCTTTAATTAACTATATCATCTTTTGTTTAATTAAATCCTAAGTCATCCTTCTTAAATTAAATAAATCAATTTTATTTAATTATCTCCTAAAGTTCCTTCATTTAATTGAATAAATCAAATGTATTTAATTAAATTAATAATGTCCATTATTCCTCTCATTTGATTTAAATAAATCTAAAAATCTAAGTCAAATGTCAAATCAGCTAACTTCTAGTTAAAGTTAATTAAATCCTAATTAACTCTAACTCTAATCCATCAAATCCTCTAGATTTTGCAACTTGCACAATAAATCAATTTATTTGATTTATAAATTCCCCCTTTTCATTCAAATATGGCATCAAGTTGGAATATTCCTCCAAGTTTGAAAACTCCCTCCCAAAAAGACTTTTCCATCCAACAAGGCATTAAAGGCCTCTTACATGTCCTTTTTCTTGAGCCAAGTGGCATTAACTCTTCTTTCATCTCCCTCCAACATGTCACTTCTTCAAATTCAAATATCCACCTAATAGCAATTATTTGCACATTCATAAAAATGTGCTCCACCTCTCTCCATTAGCATGTTGACAAGTGGCACATTGTTATTGGTTCATGTTTAGTCCCACATTCATCCCATTTTGCACTCCTCCATCCTTCTCCATTATAAATAGAGGCCTTCTCTATTTTTTTGATCATCCACAATCCATGTAAAATCACCATGCTCATTTGAATCCACCATTATCATCAATATCATCCATATTGCATTAAGATTTTCATAGAGTTTCATCAATCATAGCAAGGTAATCAACATTTTGAATCAAGGAGCACACAATCATCATCATCATCATCATCAAAGCTTTGCAAGGAATTGGGAAAGAGATTCTTCCCACATCAAAGAAGCACCAATTCCCCCATGGGATTGAGAGTTTGAGCATTTGAATAGGATTTAGATTGCTTTTACTTATTTTCTTTACTTTATTTCTTGTTCATCATGCTTCAAATGAATCTTATGGGGAATGATGGTTTAGATTTGTATAATGGACTAATATTGTGTTGTTTGTTCATGTTTGTGTAGGTCTAGATCCACCATTCACAACTAACATTGTGCAGGATTGTTGAATCTAAAGCCATATTTCATGTATGTGAAGGTAGAGAGATTCCTTGGCTAGGTTCCTTCCCTCCACATGCGAGGAAGCTATTGTAGAAATTGGTGACCATAGTAATCAGAGAGAAGGTACCACTAAAGAAGAAATTTCCTTCTCACCAATCTCTAGCACACATACAAAAGGAACATAGAAGATGATGTTGACCGACCAACATTTTAGTTCCCTATCACTAACAATAGAGGGCTACAATACTTAAGAACATTCCTCCTTCAACATTACCAGTCTTCTATGGGTTAATGACTGAGGACCCAGATACATTTCTCTTTGAATTTGATGTCTTATGTAGAAGTTATGACTATACTTCTGATGCACATAGGCTAAATATTTTCCCTGCCACTCTCAAAGATGCAACTTTGAGATGGTTTAGGGGATTAGGTAAAGATGTTGTTCCTGATTAGGACACCATGAAGAAATTGTTTTTAGAGAAGTATCAAGACTACTGTAGAGGACCTAATAGGAGGAAAGATGATATATTCAGAATGACACAAAAGGATGATGAGCCTTTAGAATATTATGTGGAGAATTTTCAATTTTCTCTAAAGAAAATCACACAAAATAAGTTGTCAAAAGAGTCTCTTAAGCTAGTTTTTTTAGGGGAGTCAATGAAGACTGCATGGATGCCTTGAACCTCATTGGCTAGGGAGATATTTCTCAGGTACCATTTTTAGACATTTGTAAGCCCTGCAAGAATTATTCTAGGACCTTTACAAAAGGCCAAGAGGAGATAGAACATCAGTTATTGGTAAATCATCTATAGGGGTTTCAAAAATAAAGCTAAGTAATCTATTATCCAACATGAAGGAGGATATCATCAGTCATTTGGAAACTTAGTTGGATACTCTCCATATTAAGAAAAAATATGAGGAAGCTGAGGCTATGCTTACTGAATATTGTCCAATCTACAAGCAAAGAAAAACAAATTGTAAATGCAAAAGAGTGGCCAGTATCCAACAAGATAAAGTTGAGAATCTTGATTTCCAACCAATTGAAGGAGATGATGGACAACTCTTTTATATAGCACAAAGGAGGCCATGGCAACAGAGACAAGGTATGCCACAAGACCCCCTTAGCTTTAATTCATCCTTTCCTATTGGGAATTAAAACTTTTCTTCTTGGAACTCTCAACCTTGGCAAGTAAACCAAAACCAGTGGCAAAACCCTCAACAGTGGCCACAAGCTTAGCCAAATTGGAACCAACAGCCAAATCCTTGGCCATAGAAAAATTTTCAGGGTTCCAATTATAATCCATAATGGCCAACCCAACAGAATTAGTGGTAGCCTCAATGGAAAAAAGGCTAGCAATGGCAGCAACAAAATATGAATTACCAGTAGCCTATGCTCCCTCCTCCATAACAACAACAAGCTCTAATGCCTCCATAAAATCCTACATCCCAGTCACCTAAGTAGCAACAAATACCTACCCAACCTGCACCTAACCCTAACATTAAGCCTATTCAACAGGATTATACTAACAAAGCTATGCAATACCCCACTTATGGGGTAGAGGTGAGTGATGTCCACCTCAGATCAGGGAAACAACTTCCTGGACCTTTACCCCCCCAAATTACAGAAAAGGACGATGAGGAACCTGTAGTTGAGGCTTTTGATAAACCATCTTTGGAACCTGAGCCAAATCAGGTACACCAAACTACCTCAAATCCCAAGCCACCTTTTCATGAACTCCTAGTTATACAAAAGCATCACACACAAGCTCAGACAAATCTTTCAGGACAATTAAAAGATGTGAACATCAAGATCCTACTTATCTGAGCTATCAAAGACATCCCTATCTATACCAAAATTGTAAGGGATCTATGTCTTAAGAAATCAAGTAGGAAAATAAAAGATCCTTAGAGAGTTCATGTCTTGGGAAATCTTGCAGATATCATGTTTGGGAACATTACAATCCCTAAGTATATAGATCCTAGTAGTCCAGTTTTAGACGTCAAGATTAATGGAACCCTCATTAAGAATACTTTGGTAGAATTGGGGGCAACCATCAATGTCATGACAAAAGAAACAATGAAGTTTCTTTAGTTGGTCAACCTCAGGCCTACATAAACTATTTTGCAACTAGCTGATAGGTCCATGTTCAACCCTGAGGGAATTATTGAAGACATAGTCATTGCATTGGATTCTTGGGAATACCCTACAGATTTCATAGTGTTACAACCCAAAGTCAATCTTGTAGGTTACCCACTTATCCTAGGTAGGCCTTTGTTAGCAACAACTGATGCATTTATAGGTTGTAGGTCTGGTAAAATGATAATATCCAATGGGATAGTTACAAAGAACTTAGCTCTTTATCCACCGACCTAACCGAATGCAGACCTAGAGCACACCATTTGGCCCAATTTGGGTGAGGAGGAGGAGGATAACTATTCTCTGTAGACACTGATGACTATAGAGCACAACCCCTTATTGGATGACTAGGATGAAGATGAGCTCATTGCTCACATAATCTAAAATGACTGTGGTAGGAGCCCACAGCAACAAGACTACCTCATATGCCTACAAGACCCCTTGCAAAGTATTATACCCGCCAATTTTATAGAAGAGATATCACAGCTATTTCATTCATTACTACCTCAACAATGTCTACCCATTATACCAAGCCTTGATCTCTCGTAAAATCAAGAGTCATCAAAGGAATTGGAAATCATGCTAAGAAGGAAGTTAAATAACAATAATTCCTTGGCATAAGAATAGTAGAATTCTCTACAATCAGTGTTGCAGGCACACCCAGCCGCATATGCATGGGGTTACCATGATATGAAGGGCATAGATCCTAATTTATGTATGCACATGATTTATATTAATGGTGGCTATAGACCCATCCGACAACCACAAATACATATGAATCCTATCCTTAGGGAGATAGTGAAAGCCGAGCTACAAAAGCTCCTTGATGTAGGTTTTATCTATCCAATATCAGATAGTGAATGGGTCTTACCTTTGATAATTGTTCCCAAGAAAGGTGGTAAATGGAGAGTCTATGTAGACTATAGGGAATTGAATACAACCACTAGGAAAGATCACTTTCCTTTTCTCTTCATAGATTAGGTACTTGATTCTCTTGCTGGAAAGAAGTACTTCTCATTTCTTGATGGTTTTAGTGGTTATAACCAAATTAAAATTGCTCCAAAGGATCAGGACAAGACTACATTCACATGTCCTTGGGGGATTTATGCTTACTCTGTTATACCCTTTGGCTTATGCAATGCTCCAACTACCTTTTAGAGAGCAGTACTCAACATATTTTCTGATTATGCACATGAATGCATGGAGATATACATGGATGACTTCACTACTTATGTTGAAAGTTATGAGGAAGCTCTTAATAATCTAGAAAAAGTGTTAAAAAGGTGTAAATAACACAACCTATCACTCAACAATGAGAAGTGTTTCACGATGATGACACAAGGAATTATGTTGGGACACTTTATATCCAATGAAGAAATTCAGGTTGATCCACACAAAATAGAGAAAATATCTACTTTACCTGTTCCTCATAAACAAAGAGATATTAGGAGCTTCCATGGTCATGCAGGCTACTGCAGGTGGTTCATCAAAGATTTTAGTAAGATTGTTGCACCTTTATTTGTTTTGCTGAGTAAGGACATTGAGTTTGAATGGACCTCTGAGTGTCAACACTCCTTCGAAAAACTAAAGAAAGCTTTGACTCAAGCACCAGTGTTGAGAGAGCCAAATTGGACTCCCATTTCACATACATAGATGCTTAAGATTTTTCCATTGGAGTCATCTTGGGTCAGAAGGATGGCAACAAGGAGTATGCAATTTATTACATCAGCAAGAATCTTCAAGGGGTAGAGTTAAACTATATTGTAATAGAAAAAGAGATGCTTGTTGTAGTCTATGTTATTAATAAATTCAGGCATTATATTACTGGCTATCCATTCCTTGTCCATACATATCACACAACAATTAGGTATTTGATGAACAAGGCAGTAGTTGGAGGGAGATTAGTAATATGGAGGGAGATTAGTAATATGGCTACGTCTCTTATAGGAATTTGACATCGCCATAGTAGACAAACTTGGTAAAGCAAATGTGGTGGTGGATTTCCTATCAAGATTTCCAACACAATCAATTGAAGGAGTGGTGGATGATTCATTTCCTGGTGAACACTTGTTTGCTTTGCAAGTACAAATACCCTGGTATACAGATAATGCTAATTATTTGGTCACAGGGTAGATTCCACCACATTTCTCACCAAGAGAGAAAAGATAGTTGGTTCACAAATGTTTTCCATACTCTCTGATATTTGGTTACCTGTTTTATACGGGGCCTGATAACATCATGAGAAGATGCATAAGGGAAGATGAGATCTTTGACATCATGAAGACATGTCATGATGATCCATGTGGAGGTCATTTTGCAGGAAAGAGAACAACCTTTGAGATCCTTACAACTGGCTATTATTGGCCTACTTTGTATAAAGATGTTAAATACACTAGGAGTTGTGATAGGTGTCAAAGGATGGGAAGGCCAACAAAGAGTGATGAGATGCCCTTAAAACCTCAGTTGACATTGAAACCTTTTGACAAATGGGGTTTAGGCTTCATTGGGATAATCTCTCCTACATCTAACAACAAGGAATACATCCTTGTGTGCACTGACTACTTGAAAAAATGGGTGGAAGTCAAGACCCTACAATTTTCCATAGATGGAAATGCGGCTAAGTTCTTATATGAAGATATTTTTACTAGGTATGGAGTACCTAGAGAAATAGTTACTAACCAAGGGCTCCGAGTTACTTCTGATCTAATTGTCAAGTTGGTTGAAGAATACCAAATTAGACATAAGAAATCAACACCCTATCATCCACAAGCTAATGGTCAGGTGGAAGTCACTAATAAGGAGATAGAAATCATTCTCACCAAGACAGTGCAACTACATAGGAAAGATTGGGTTTCAAGGTTACCTGAAGCAGTCTAGGCATACAAAACTACATGGAAAACAACCACTGGATTTGCATCCAATGAGTTAGTCTATGGAAAGACAACAATCCTCCCTATTGAATTTGAATATAAAACATTGAGAACATCAATAGAGTTGGGAATGGATTTAACAGACACACAAAAGGAAAGGTTGCATTCTTTAAATGGGTTAGATGAAATAAGAATGGAAGCAATACATCATACAAAGGTAGTACAACAACAACAAATGAAGTGGCATGATCAGTACATTAAAACAAAAGAGTTCACTGTGGGAGATTGGGCCCTGTTATATGATTCACGGTATAAAGATTTCAAGGGAAAATTCTAGTCTAGATGATTGGGCCTTTATGAGATTAGTAAGATTTACCCTAATGGGGCAGTACAATTACACACCATTTATGCAGTCTGGTTTCCCTTCTTATTAATGGCCATAGATTGAAGTTGTATAAAAAGCCATTACAAAAGGATGACTTTATATTTTCACTGATCCAACAATATGGTGCTTCCAATGAACCTAATACAAAATTTGATACAAAAATTCCTACTTTAGTAATATGGGACATACCCAACACTTCTGGTGGCCCAGAGATTGAGTTACACAGATTAGTCCTTGAGCTCCCTTGGCACTAACTTTTCATATTTTTTTTTCTCACAAGCACACACTGCACATTATAATAATGTTCAAAACATCTTTAGAGTGACCTGTTATAAATATTCACAAGGGTTCTAATGTTGAAGGGACCTTTAGCTTCACACTGTCAACATTCAGAATGGGACCTAACACTCCAGGTGCCCGTAGCAACATCTGGAAGCTGGAAAGAATATTCAATTCACTTGGCACCATATTTATTGCAAGTTCATTCACATTCATTTCAAATATATTCATGTATCATATCCATCATTTCATGCAAAATAAAGCAGCATAATCCTTTTGTTTCCCACTCTCATTTCAATTACTTGAGCTTTCAAATCGCCAACTCATACTCATCATTTTTTTCCCATCATATCCACTCATCACCCACTATTCATTACCTTCTAGTTAATATGTGTCACATTTAATCAACAAATAAATTTATTCTTTCATTTTCCACACGCGAAAGATGGTTATTTCTACAAGGCAGTACTCAAGGTATGTTGTTATGATTAATCTAGTTTTCTTTAAACTTTCATACACTTTTTCATTTAATTCCATTCATGTGAAATATTATATCTATAATTCCCATCATTATGAATTTACGCCACCTCCAAATCATCAACGTGAAGTGAGGTCACTTTACCAATTAAGTTGGGGGGAGGGTATGCCTTACTCGGTCTTTTCGCCAATCCTTTCGAATCTGCCATCCAAAACCAAATTTAATGAATATTATGACATGCAATACCCTTAGTTATGTTTTATTTTTGCTACTATTTTTGCTGCCATTTTCAAAATTCCTAAAACTTGAAACATTGAGAACTTATGAGAACTTATGAGAACTTCAACTTAGACTAGAGCTAAACTTAAAAGGGAATTTACAGTTGCAATATGGTATAGTAGTAAGGATATATGAGGAAACAGAGGATTTGAAGTGGTAGAGTTGTTCGAAGGTGGTGGGAAGATTAAATTGAATTTCCAGAGTTGAATTTGGTATATTGAGCAGAGAAGAAAGCAAGGATGGGAGAAGATGTTATAAGAAGAGAGCCAACAACTCACTAACAAATTTTGGAGGATGCAACAATCCTACCTATCTTCACAAGAGTTGGTTGGCTCGACTACTTTCTAAAATTAACAGAATTTAGTGATGACTTAACAAGAATATTTGCAAAAACTCTTCAGTACGATGAAGCCATGGTAAAGGGGCTTTTTGTAGATGCATCTAAAACTGCCATTACATAGGTTACATGATTACCAAGGACAGGAACAAAATTCCCAACTTGGTCTGATGCAGTTACAACTTCGAAAGAATTCTGCATAAGAGGAGAGGAATTGGATTCCTTATCACAAGGTACGAAGAGACTTTCTCTCCACTAGTTGTGGGAAAGACGTGCCTCTTACATTATTAGATATATTACCTGTGATGGTAGACAAAACCTTTTGTATACGACCCATTTCAAATTGTTAAGTCATCTTAGGCATAATAGGGTAGTAAATGTACCAAATTTTCTTTATAACTTGTTAAAATGAATGGCCTTGAAATACCAAAAAAGGCAATGTGATACTTCTCTCTCTCATCATTGTTTAGTTACCCTACCGATAAAAAGAAGTCTAAGAATTCAATACCGGCCACAATTTAAGTGGGAGGATTTCAGGGCTGAGGAATGCATAGACATTAATAGTTTGTTGGATGCACGCATAGTTCTTGAGGATACAAAAAACCAAAATGAGCCCCAAAATGAGCCTGAAGAGGAAAACCCTCAAGTTTTTCCTGTAGCCTCACCTACCTGTAGCCAAGGCGAGCATGAAGAACCTGTAGAGCCAGAGTCTAGGCCACCCATAAATGAGGGATTACCTTCTTCTCCTAAGTCACAAAAATCTAAGGGTCGAAGAGGCAGTGTATCTACCTCCACTACAACTTCAAAACTAAAAGAGGATATTTCAAAGAAATAGAGGGATACTCAAAAGTGGAAAAAGGAGGATGTTCCTAAGAAGAAAAAGAGTGTTAAAAAGGAAAAGAGGAAAATTGAGGAAGAAGTATTAACACCTAGACGCTCTAGTAGGCTCAGGAAAAAAAGTGCTACAAAAGAAAAACTAGGGGAGCCTGAAGGGGAGATGGGAACAAAACAACCTTAGGAAGAATAGCATCAGAAAGAACAACCTTAGGAAATTGTCATGGTTGTAGAAACTGACTTTGAATTAGAAGGGAATGTTCCTAGAAATGAAAATATACTAGTGAAAATGAGAAGGTATGTAATGACAACTTTTGATTCTAAATTAGAAGATATATTTAATGCCAAAATTTTTTGAACATAAACCTTTCCCACTCCTGGAGATTATGAAGGAAGTAATGAGCAGTTTGAGAATGCAGAGGAAGTTTACATTGAAAATAGAGATGTAAGAAGGGAACTCCAGGAGGTGCTAGACAAAATTAAACATCTAGAAGAATTGGCACATAATTATAAGTAGAAGGATAAACAAAGAGAGGCAAAAATGAAGGAGATGGAGTAAAAAATGAAGCTATATGGTGATGGAACTAAACTAGATGTGCTAGCACAATTGGTTGTTATTAAGACAGGGGAAAAAGAACTAGCAATGCGAAATGAGAGACCTCATCCTCTTAAAACTCATGATTATCATACAACCTGCTCTCTTGGATACCAATTGTGGAAAGCAATTGATAAGTTTGCAAAGGATAAGGAGAAGTGGAGAAAGGAAAAGGAAAAATATGAACAAGAATTGGAGAAAAGAGATATGGAACTAAATAAACAACACTTTGATTGGAGGAGATAGTAGATAAGGTTGCACAAATAGTCAAGTGTAGGCCTCCACTGAGAACTTATGCACTATTTTTACAAGAAAGGTTTTTATGTTTTCAGTTTAGTAGATTAGTTAGTGAGCATTCAATTAGCATGAGTCAAACTTCCAAGTTTCTTAAAGTTTTTGTTGCTTCCACACCCGAAGACCAGGATCAATTGTGTGAGTTTTATTTGCACAACTATGTGATACCTGATGAAATAGAATGAAACCATCTAATCTTTGTGGGGGATCTTCAGATCAGGGCACTTGCCTCTTACTATAGAAATGAACAACTTAGGGTTGAGATTATGGAAGAGTATGAAGAGAAAGAAAAATATATTGCACTCCTAGTCAGAAGAGAGGCTAAGGATTCAGATACAATAATGGATAAATGGATGAGACTTCTTACACATAAGGGAGTAGGTAAGAAAATGATGAAGCTCAGGGAGGCAGACTATGACAAAATGAAAATGTTAGCTATGGGAGTAGGACAACAATGTTATAAGTATGTGCAGGATAGATAGAACAGTTTGACACCTGAATTGTAGAAGAAAGAGCCACATTCCATGCATAATTTCATTGCTATGCTTCAGAGGGCACATAATTACATGGCAATCAGTATCAACAAGGGAATTCATTAGATGCCACTCACTTTTTGTCCATGTATTCTCCTTTATCCAATCCCACATTGGAAAGGGGAGAAAAGTGATGAATGTGAGAGAGTAGAAACTATCTGAATGAGGCAACTTTCAGAACATCAAGGTTTTTATCTGAGGCATATTCAAGGTGTTAGCACAGTTATGGACCTAAGACAAATTTCTCAATAGTACAATCAATATCCCTAGTGTTTTTCTTGGGGACAAGCAAAAAGCTAGTTGGGGGCAGTGATAGGTCTAGATAATGCTTATTTTCTATTGTTTTTATACCTATTTTAAGATACTTTTAAACATATTCTCCAGACAATGTTCCTACATTATGCTATCCTTTTACATACATTATGCATACTTGAACCTTAATTATAATGATGGAATTATGGTTAATATATAGTAGTATTATATGGTTTATATAAACATATGTATGGAATGTTGATGGAACTATGAGTTAATTGTGATAGTTATCCTCGTGTACATGTTTTGTGGAATTAACTTGTTTGCAACTAAAAAGGAACCATAGCGCAATAGTTGCGGGATGAACCCGTAGCAAAAGGAATGACTGGACATCGGAACAAGGGAAGCTCCAGGATAAACTAAACGTGGTGATTGTTGATCAAAGGCACTTAATGAAGATTAGACATGTGTTATTATGACCAGTTTAATAAACATTGAAGAAGAGGTCTCCTTCACTTATGGAATTTTGATAAGTGGTTGTATGTTTTCATGCAATTATGTTTTCACAGAGTTCTAGTTCTCATAGGATTCTCTTTCCTTTTCAGTTATAGGTTGAATAATTCAAGTCTTAATTCTACGCTATATTATCTGGGAGTGGAGTTAATGATTTCAGTTAGTTGTTGCTTTCAATAAAGATTCCCTCACCTTGTATATAGTTGTTGGTTGAATCCGTAGGATAGTTAGTTGGTTTTTATCAGTTTTATGTTACTAGTTACTTTTAGTTTCAAGACATGAAAAATATTCCAAATGATTGAGTCTAATCTGTGGAAATATCTTCTATAATCTTTTACAATATGTAATGAATGGAGTTAATCTTATGAGATGCATATAATCTATTAGTTAGATTGAGTTCAGTTAAAGTGGGAATAGTTACTTGAGCAAGCCATTCAAGGTATTGTTCTTCACACCTTTTAGTTATTCATTTATGTTAATAGTTGTTATTAGTTTATCATTGTTCATGAATTGTATGCAAGTTAATTGGAATTTCATCTCTTGCTTATTATGAATGAATGCTTGTGAATATGCATGTAATGATTATTAGTAGCACTCCAGAGGATAGTTCAGCTGATTCATTAGTTTTTATTAGGTTTTTAGTTGATACAACATTATTTTATTAGCAACAGTTCAGTTATAGTCTTTACTGTAGGTACCCGTAGCAACTAGTATTGGTTTATGCTTTTACTGTTTTGTAGTTATGTGAATTTCCAACAAGTAGAATAACTTAAGTAGGGCAGTTTAGGTAGTTTTAAGTCCATGAAGGCATATATAATGTTGCACCATAATAAGCTTACAAGCCTTGGGTTGAAAATTTAATGTGGTCTTAAGCAATTTAAACCGGAATGGTCAGCCAGTTAAACCTCTGAATTGAGTAGATTCTACCAAGTTTACAATACATTAGCTTAGAATCTACAATACCTACCTAAATAATTATGTTGTGATGCTTGTGATTTTATGATCTTGTTATCAATAACTATTTGGACGAATATGTTATATAACTTTCTCTAATACTAAACTTTAAATATTTTATTGAATACACATTGTATAGTGTGTAGAGTAGTCAAACTTATGATCTTTTTGGTGAAACTAACCACATGCCATTTCATTGAGTTATCATCAACCATAATAATTGATAAAGGTTTTAGCTATATTGATAAACCATTTGGAATACACTATAGCTCATTAGGTCTCTAGAAGAAACGAGGTTCAAATTTATTATCCTTCTTATGAATATGAAGCTTTGTTGTAGGATTGATACTATGTGAAAGTTAATTGGTTAGAAGGGTAATTTGATACTATTCTTATTATTAGAAAGACTTAACATTTACATTCGTTACTTTAGTCTAACCTAGGTTACATTGTTGATCCATAACCCACAAGTTTAGGATCATTTTCATATCTAAACCTTGGGACAATGTGATGTTGAAATTTAACTATGCTTTTATAGGATTTAAAATTCAATGATTTCTCTTAGGATTAAACATAGGGACCTATTGAAGTTTTACACAATGGAAGAGAACCTATAAAAAATATTTTTTATTTTTTTTATTTATACTAATTATTTTTTCCATTATATATACAATCTAACAATATCAATTTCATTTGCATCGACGACCCTGTCTGGGCTAAGGTGTGGGTGCACAACCTTACTCCGAAAGTCAATTTGTTTGTCTGGATTCTTCTTCAGAACAAGCAGTTGACCAATGATAATCTTTATAAGAGGGGGTTCTCTTTTCCTAATAGGTATTATTTGTGTTGTGCTGAGGCTGAGACACCCTCACATCTGTTTCTCCTTTGTCCTTTTGCTTATGCCATATAGAGTAGGATTCTGTGAATGTGGGATCTTAGCTGGGCTTTTCTTGGAACTATTGTGGATTTTTATAATCAATGGAAGGTCTCCTCAAAGAATTGGGCCCTGAATCTAATCTGGAACTATATCTTTCCTCGCCTTGCTTGGGGTATTTTGAAAGAACGCAATAACAAAATCTTCAGGGATGTTGCTCTCTTGGAGGAAGGGTCTTTGGTAAGATTACCAGAGCTGTGGTTGAAAACTTTAATCTGCTTAATAACAAGAATAAAGGTAAAGGTAAGGTTAGTATGCATGAGTATGATTGTAGAATAGTGGGAGCCTGGAAAATTAATGTGGATATGTTCAATATGTCCAAAAGCATCAAGGATCCTAGAGATGGCATATTTTGGAGTCTCCCTTCCCCCTGGTTGGGTCAAAATCAACTTTGATGGCACGACCAAGGGAAATCTTGGGCCTCTCGGGAGTGGAGGGGTGATAAGGGATGAGAATGGTGTCTTTATTGCGGTTGTGGCGGTTCCTTTAGGCACTCAGACCAACCATGTGGCTGAAGCCTTTGGTGTTTTCCAGACCTTGAAGTTGGCTAGCCAATTGAAGTATAAAAATGTGTGGATTGAAGGGGATTCAAATAATATTATACAATGCCTAAAGGGTCATCAGAAACCTTCATGGTCTATACAAAATTGGATAGACCTTTCTAAGGAAATTATTAATAACTTTGAGAAAAGCTATATTTTGCATGCCTATTGGGAAATAAACACGGTGGAGGATTTCTTCGCCAACAAAGGTGTCAAAGCCCAGAAAAAGATGATGTGGTAGGGGCAGGATGAGTTGGAGGCTAACATTAAGGTCCTAATGACATATGACCGTGTTCACGGGAAGGTGCAATTTCCCATTCCATTGAATGATGGCTGAGTGTCCTCCCCTGCAATCTCGGGACTATGTTTTAATGATTATTCTGAGTTGGCTAAGGAGTAATTACTTTATCTCCCATTTGCATGTGATTATTTTCGCACGCTTTTTGGGCATTTTAGGAGCTTGTTTCTACAGGGTTCTGGACTATTCCATTCTTGTTGGCAATACAATGGGTGGCGAAAGTCGTAGAGTGGAGCCAATAAGCAGTGCATAACTGAAGAGCAATCCGAAGCTCTGGAAGAAGCTAGAGAATGGTGGCATTATTGTTTTCATTAAAAAACTACACGGCTAGGACCCGGAGGTTACTAGGGTCTTTGAGAAAGATTGGAAGGATGGTGAGATTAACCTGTTTGGTAGACAAGTGATCATCAATGAACAACTTATTGCTGAGGTCATTGGCCTCTCGACGGAGGGAATCAAATTCTATAGGGACATGAAGCAATCTGATGAAGCGGTCAGCATATTTCCTAAGTCGGATGTTGAGAGGGAGGAGTTACGAAGGACTTCTAAAAGCTACTATGATACATACAAAATTGTCTCGCACTAGAGGAGGGTTTTGAATGTGTTGATAGAGTACGTCACTTTGGATGGTCGTTATACCAGAGTCTTTGGGTATCATTTCGTCCTGCTGAATCATTTCAAGCACCAGGTCAGGATTTCTTTTCCTTTTTATCTCGTGTCTTCTCTAAATAATATTTTGAGAAGCCATAGATAGAACACTACCAGGTATTCTATTCTTCATGAAGGACTGCTTGTCCTAATTTATGACCACTTTAAAGTTATGTCTACTCTGCCTCACCAGACTCTATCGCCTAAGGTTAGGGTTGTTGACATGGATAAAGGAAAATCTAGGGATTCTCCTCAGAAGAAGGGTAAGAGAAAAATGTCGGAGGACCCCTCCTATGATGTGAACGAAGAAGATTCGCAGTCGGAGTCACTGTCTAAGTATTCCAGCCATCCTACGACCGATAGAGAAGAGAGACCCCGCTTCCCTATGGACCTCAAGGCAGGGGATCATTATTTTAAGGAGGAACAGGAATTTCCCACTGATGTTCTTGCAATTGCCTGTAATGGGGCAGTGGATAATTTTAGGTTAATGAGATGGGTGTTCTTTGAAATAAAGGAAATTAAGTTGAACCAACGAGCTATGAACAATAAAATGGAGAAAGCTAATGACGACAATAACATAGGCAATGGTAGTGGTCGGGCTACTGATTTATGGACTGAGGAAGAGAAGAAGTATATGGTTGAGTGCCTCTAGAAAATGGTGGAGGAATTATAGGATTTCAAATGCAATCATGATGGCAAGCAAGTGGATATGGAGTAGCTGAGGAATATCAAAAACTCTCTCCACAAAGTGCTGGTTATGAATCATAAGATTTTAAAATCCACTGCACAGACCATGAATACCATGGTGGAAAACTTGGAAAAAGCCCATCAGGTTAAGACTGTTGTGTTTCTTGATTTGGACAAAGAGGAAGGGCAACCGGATAGTGGGGGCTGAGTAACAGGACCAAAGCAAATTTGAAAAGAAAGGAAGACCAAGCTTTAGTCAACATCCAGGAGATCAAGAAGTCTGCACTTAACATGAACAGTCTGGAGTAGGAAGCGACAGAGATCCTCCGGAACCTGGCCTAGGGGCTGGCTATTTTTTGGTTTTTTGTCAATTTTTTGGCTTTTCTGCCCTGGTTTTTAGTGTTTTCTTCTTTTTGGGTAGATTCTTGTTTTTGTTTATGCTCTGTTAATGTTGTATCCTTCGCTTTCAAATTGTTAAGGGATTTGGGACCCCTCTAAAACCTGTTTGTTCCTTAATCAAAAGCAATATCAATTATATTTCATGAGAATATCTTTATAGGTTTCATACATAGTTATCAATTTAAGGGTATCCACATTGCTCTAACTAAGTAATAATTAAAATTTAACCTAGTTGATTTAAAGAAGGAAAGATTAAACCTATTTTTTAAGTTCTTTCTAGGTGGTAATTGTTTCCTATCAATTGTAAGATTTTGTACCATATTGTTGGTGTAAATAAGGTGATTCTATAAGTACACTGCGGTCTCATAACCCATAGTTCCTTGGTTCATTTTAACATCTTTAGAATATATGGTGTTGTTTAACTAAGTTGGTTGGAATAAAAATCTATGTAACCAAATAAATTATAATATCATCAAATATGAAGACATGTCAATTATTACAAGGGGATAAAACCACCTCTAATTTAAATAAACACTCATTACTTTAAGGATGTAGTGAAGGCCTTGACTTATCTTCACAAGTTAGAATCAATTTCTAAAGATCTCAATCCTAATCATAATTTGGTAGATAATGGAGTCATAGTCAAATTGACAAATATTGGACTATATTTGTGAATTAAAATGGGAAGCTCAACAAAATAATTTTATATGGTCTCTTGGGATTACTACTGTAGAACTTTCCTATGGTGAACCTCCTTACATGAAGAAAGATATAAAGAAAGAAAATTTTGAGTGAGTCTCATCTCATGGAACACGGGCCTTGATGTGCCAATAATATTAAGAAATAATAAGGGATGGGTTGGATATAGATACCAGGTACATTCTAGTTAATATAGTCTTTATTCTAGGTGGGTACACTCTAATTAAATTAAATAAAGGATTAGTTCTAATGCTCCTCTATGAAATACTCTATATATGTTAATAATTTATTATTGTTCTATCCATGTTAAGATGCTTGTTATTGGACTTGATCAACCTGATAACTTTGTACATGTGTCATAAAGTATTGTATAGAAAAGATTTCTTTAGTATATTATCAAGCCATTAATTACCCATGAGTCTACAACAAGGTGTTATGTTGAAAATTATTTTTAGATATTATCAACACCACGTTGATAGCAATATAGACCAATTTATATTTCAATTCTTATTGAATTAAACTTTTCCAAATACTTTGTTTTAAAGACCGTGAAAAGATATGAACTCTTTTAGGGTAACTTTGTACTTGTTTCAATTCAATTATACTTGATGTATAGGAAAAGAGAATATTCATGTAGTCCATAATGTGTGATTATCATCTTAGAATATATTTTGAGTAAGTAGATTATATAGTTCAATGATGAGTGACTGCATAGTATGGGATATGCATTTCATTCACTAGGTAAATGTTATGTCAAACACATGTTAATATTTTTTTAAATTTAATGTTGAAGTTATATATTAAAACATCCATATTAAAGAAAATAGGTTACATTAGAGAAAATTGATAAAGTTGAAATATGTGTGGTTAAACATATATAGAATATTATTAATTTCTTTGATTGTAAATTTATTATATGTATGTATGCATAATTCTTGTCATAATTTTGTTTGGAAAATGATTTTCTTGAAATTACTTGTTAACTTAAAATAAAATTGGAAAAGAGAGAAATCTATGAATTAAAAGAAGAAAAAGATGCAAATGAAATATAATATATATAGAAATATTATTAAGAATAAATATGTTCAATATCAATTTCTTCAAGTATTGATTATGTGTTTTTGAGTTGTGATTCAGATGCATCACATGCTATTGAGGACAATAGCCAATCTACAAGGGGAGAAATGTTATGTAACTTTTTCCCCAAGAGAAGAGAAAACTATGAAATAACCCTTTAGAATTAAAAGGGAGATAGAAAAATAAAGGATATTTGATCCTTTGGTTAAAAGAGAGACTAGTAAAGAAAATATTTTTAAAAGGGAGAAATAATTATATTTATGAAATAATAATGAAACACATCCTTTGCGAAAGCATGTGATGGTTTGGAAACCACCCCTTAAAAGGATATATAATTCTTCATGTGAAACTTGGAAAGGCATGGAGAACATTCAAGGAAGGAGAACATTCAAGGAAGAAGAAAGTGGTTTACTGAGCTATGGGCATAAGATAAAGAGGCACACAAAGTGTGTCCAACCCAGGGTACAAAGTACATTCAAGACTGTCTTGGCCAAGGCTTGGGTATTGCACTTGTGTTGAGCATTGTTTGTTGAACCAACACTTGTGTAGAGCATCACAGTATGCTTTGTTCCTCCTAGATTATTCCATAGCAAGAGCCAATACCACCAATTTCTTCCTAGAGTGAGAGTGGATTTTCTAAGTGTTGTTATTTAGATAAGTATTGAAAAACATTGACTCTAAAATATATTGAGAATATTAATTATATGATTTGGTATTAATCTATATGAATTATATGGATGTGTATTCAATTTACTATGTTAATTATTTATTTTAGAATCCTTGTCTAATTATTACATATTACAGTCATATTGGTTAATCTATATTAGTTATTCACATCATTTTTGTGATGTTACATATTGTAAATTACCTTAACTCTAACATTTAATCTATTAAATTCATTGCTAATACTTTAGAACTTTAGGGGAGAAAAGTGGCATTACAATCAATGTGCAAAAGAAGTTCACGAAGCTTTGATATAAGAACGAAAAGTTACATCATGTGATATTGCACACAATGAAGTCCAAAGGAAAATCAAGGAAAAGGAATTTTAGGAATTTACTAAAGATTGCACTAATGAATTAAAGGATAAAAAAAGAAGCAAGATGTAGAGAAAAAAAGAGGAGACAAGTAATTATCTTTATGAGCTAACAAAGAAAGTGGTAAAAATTGGTGAGAAATCAAAGAAGAACAATGACTAAAAAATAGAGAAGTGTTCAAGTTGAATTTTTTGACAAGTTTATGAGTTCAAGAAATCTCTAAATGTGTGATAGAGGCATAAAGCTAGCTAGGTTCTAAATGTCAGCAAGTTTGTGAGTTTACAAACTTGTTGAAAATTTGGAAAAAAAGGAAGAGATTCAACATGTCAAGGAGCCAAAAGATTTTTTTAACTTCCTAAAATCATAAAGAGTCAAAGGAGAAATATCATGTTTGAAATTTTAGTGATTTTTAGAGTTTTTAAACTCTCCAGAAATCCAATAAAGTTCTAAAGTTCAACAATCTCATGAGCTCATGAACTTGTTGAAAGGCTAACAAGCAAAGTGATGGAGATAAAGAAGATAGGTTATAGGTGAGTTTTTTGAACTTACTGAAAGTGTGTCAAGGTTCAAGAGGAGAAAAATATTAGATAGGTAAAGATGAAGGTAAGAATAATGAAGTTTTAAAGACAAGAAAGGGAACCAATGGAATATTTAAATGTGACATTGCATTGTCTCACCTACCCTCATTTTCTCCAAGATGTTTCACCTACCATAAGTAATGGCACAAGAATTTTTAGGGTTCTTTGTATAGATTTTGTGGGTATTATATCACACCATGGTACTTCACATTTAGTTCACCATTAATGTGGAGACATTTCTAGATCACAAAATAGCATTCCTCCATGCCTTACATGTGCAACTAGATATCTTGGGTTGTGATTTTAAGAATTATTTAAGGAAAAACTATGCCCAATGGACATGGGTGTCCCTTGCTACATACTAGTTGGGATATTTTTATATTTAATGAAGTTTTCACACCTCTCGACCTTAGGCTACTTGCATGGAGATTATAAAATTTAGCTCATCTTAATTTTTCATAAGATTGGTTATTTATTATTCTCGCTATTGGTTATTTATTATTCTTGCTAAACTAAAGTGTAGAGAGAATTCTAAGGTTCCAAATATACTAGTTCATTCACCATCCAAGACCATTCATTCTAGAAGTTGTAGAGAGGTAGTTGATTAGACTTGACACTTGTAACTAAGTGTCTCCTTGGCCAATTGTTGATATTTTGGAAGATTTTGAAGTCGAGGGGTGTGATAGGCCCTCCTTGTCTAAATTTTTGTCTCACCATATTTATTAGTGAGCTTATAACATGAATTTGATAAATATCATGACACTTTAATTTACAAAAAAATATATTTGTAATGGTCTCTTTCTTGATACATATAATTTTTTATAAATTTGTAGAAGGATTATTAAATAGATTGTGTTGTTGGGTATCATATCTTTCTATTATTTATTTCTTATTGTTTTTTATGATTGAAAGTGACTTTGTAACCCATATAAGGCACTGTTATTGAGAACCTTGACCCTCATATGATTAAAATAAACAAAATATTTAATCAATAGTGTAGGATTAGGAAGTAGGTTCATATTGTTAGACACACAAATACTGAGAGGGGGGGTGAAACGGTTTTTAGAACTTTTCACTTTAAATCACCACATTCATAAAAACATGAGAATATAATCAATGGTAATGCAATTAATGAACACATCCACACAAGAGAACATCCTACTTATGTGGAAACCCAAAAGAGAAAAACCATAGTGAGAATAACTTCTAGGAACTACTACCCAATTCTAGCCTCACAAAATAGTAAATAACTTACAATAATTTTGTAGGCACCAATCCACATGGATTACAACCCTAAGGGAGACACCAATCACCTTGAATTTTGATTTGCAAGCACAAACCTACAAGAGACACCAATCCCCTATGATTGAGCTATAAATCAGTCACTAAGCACCAATTCAAATTAGGAGGCTTCAACCTCATAAATATAGATTTTCTTTTATACAATCTACTTTGCATCAACAGGCGAACACATCCTATGATGATATCTCAATTTCGCTCAACACACTTGACTTCTCTCTTCAACTCGCACATCAATTACTCATAAATTTTGCACATACTTTGCTCACCTTCTCTTCCTATAATTCTTTCATGAAATTATTCATAATATATTCATTTCATCATATTAACATCTAAATATCGACTAAGGACCCTTTAACACCATCCACAATAATCCATATTGACAAAGGATAAACCTTAATTTTAAAAGTTATGAAACGTGTAGTTGACTCGACCCCAAATCAAATGTGTTACATCAGATATGTGACAAGGGATGCAATATATCATTCAATGCACAAGGTTGTGAGATTAGACAAACAAAGCACTAGTAAGCTTGTTGCCAAAGGAAGTAGGACAAAAAGTAATGTGTACAATCTTAGTGAGATCAAAAGAAATAAATGTCTCTTGGGACATAAAGATGAAAGATGGATTTGGCATAGAAGGATAGGTCACATAAATTTTGATCGTGTTGTGAAGATCAATTCCAAACAAGTAGTAAGAGATATGCCTAAAATTGCAAATCCCTCATGCACTCTTTGCAAGGAATGTTAAGAAGGAAAATTGGCAAGAGCAAGATTTCTGAAAAAGGAGTATTCCACTACAAAGCCATTAGAGCTAGTTCATACAAATTTGTGCGGATCAATGAGGACAAAGAGCTTACAAGGTGACATGTACTTTTATGATGCTAATTGATATTTTTTCTAGGATGTCATGGGTTACTTTCTTAAAAGATAAATCATAAGCCTTTGAGAAGTTCAAAATATTCAAAGCTTTGGTAGAAAATTAGATTGGTCATACAATCAAGTGTTTAAGGTATAATAGAGGTAGTGAATTTACTTCTAATGAGTTTGAAGAATTATGTGAAAACATGGAATTAGGAGACAATACTCTATCGCAAGGACTCCTCAACAAAATAGAGTTTTTGAAAGAAAGAATAGAATAGTTCAAGAAATGGCAAGGATAATTTTGAATCAAGCTATGATGCCTAATGTATACTAGAGAGAATATGTTCATACCATAGTCTACATTCTCAACAGAGGACAAATAAGAATGAACAACACTAAGGAACCTTATGAACTATGGAAAGGAAGACCGACATCAATCAAGCATTTCAAAATATTTGGAAGAAAATGCTACATCAGAAGAGGTGAAGATAATCTAGGTAAGATTGACTCAAGATCTAATAAAGGCATATTTCTTGGCTATTCAACTAGAAACAAGGTATATAGGTGATACAACAAATGATTGAAGAATATTGTTGAAATTATAAATGTAAAATTTGATGAGACACTACACTATAAGTTGGCATTAGATGATGATGATAGCTATTATGATGGATCATTATGTATTAGTCAAGAAGATACAAAAAGTGAGCCTAAGAGATCAAATAACAAAACTCTGACAAGGTATGTTTAGAGAGATTATTTTGAGAGCCAAATTATGGGAGATAAAGACAATGGAGTTATAACTAGAAGAAGGTTAGTAGGGATGAATGAATAGGTACGTTTTATTTTTCTATCCAAAATTGAGCGAAAATATTTTATGAAAGCTAGCAAGGATGAGAATACGATAGAAGCAATGGAAGAATAACTGAACCAGATTGAAAAGAATGAGACTTTGGAACTCGTTCCATGTCCTAAAGACAAAAATATTATTGTCACAAAATGGGTATTCATAAATAAACCAAATGAAGATGGAAAATTGACTAAAAATTAAGGAAAAGTTAGTATGTAAGGTTATGCTCAAGTGGAAGGTATTGACTTTGAAGAAACCTTTGCTTTGGTAGCAAGACTTGAAGCAATTAGGATGTTTTTGGAACTTTTTTGCATTCAATAACTTCTCGAAGTATATAAAATGGATGTCAAGTCAACATTTTTCAATGGAGACTTAGAAGAAGAAGTCTACAATGAGCAACCAGGAGGATTTCAATTGTCTGAGGATCAAGATTTTGTCTAAAAATTGAAGAAAGCACTATATGGACTCAAACAAGCCCCCAAGGCTTGGTATTCAAGACCAGAAAAGTATCTACAACAACAAGGATTGGATAAAGGTATTGTTGATAGAAATATCTATATCAAAATAGAAGGTGATCTTCAGTTGATTGTTGTTGTTTATGTTGATGATATTATTTTTGGTGGCACTAAAGAAAAAATGTGTAAGGATTTTACTGATTAAATGTAAAAAGAATTTGAAATGTCTATGCTTGGTGAGTTGTCATTTTTTCTTGGTTTACAAATCTCTCAGTCAGACAAAGTATATTCATATCACAAAAAAATTATGTCAAGAAAATGTTAAATAAGTTCAACATAGAAGATTGCAAACTAGTTAGTACACCTATGGTTATTGGATGTAAGCTCAGTAAGGATGACTCCTCCTCCACAATAAATCAAAATTTGTATAGATCAATGATTGGAAGTTTGTTACATGTAACTACATCTAGACCAAACATTATGCAAGTTGTGTGTATGGTTGTAATATTTCAAGCTGCACCTAAGGAGATACACATGAAGGTAGTAAAAAGAATCTTTAGATACTTGAAAGCTATTATAGACTATGGTTTGTGGTATAAAAGAAGCAAAAAGATCAAATTGATAACATATACAGATGCATATTAGGCTAGAAGTGTTGATGATAGGAAGAGCACTAGTGGCGGTGCATTCTTTCTTGGAGATAGTCTTGTATCTTGGTTGAGCAAATAGAAGGATTCAATGTCCTTGTCTATTGTAGAAGCACAATACATTGCAACAACTTCATGTTGCACTTAGATACTTTGAATGAAACAAACCTTAAAGGATATGAAAGTTGAATATGATGAACCCATTTCAATTCTTTGTGACAATACAAGTGCAATCAATATTTCAAAGAATTTGGTAATGTACTCTAGGAAAAAGCATATATCAATCAAGTATCATTTCTAAGAGAAAATGTTACAAATGAAGAAATTAAATTGAATTATGTTGAGACAAAATAATAGATTATGGATATCTTTACTAAACCTCTTCTAGAAATCTAAAGGAATTGATTAGTGGATTCAAGTGGTGGATGATGGTGTGGCCACGAGTTTATGTTGTGCAGGCCCATGCCTTGTAATGAGGCACAATCTGCATGTGTAGTGAGTCTACTTGCATGTATGTGGTGGGGGATTTTGCTAGTGTTTAGGTGCATTTTCCAGGTTGGGGTGGGGTTTGTTCCTATTTCTTCTTCTTTTGTTGCTCGTTCTTGTTTGGTGTCAGGGTTTGTCAAGGCATAAGGGGTCTTGTGTTTTGGTTTTTCACCTATAGATGTTGGTGAAGCATCGGGTTTTAAAACCCAATATGGATTTTCGAGCAATGTTACGTGCAAACTCTCAGTCTCCTTTGAGGCTTGATGTTGAGGGTCATTTTAAGAATAAAGCTTCTAGGGTGGAGTGGATGGCTCCGTCTAGAGGCCCTCACATCCCAAAAATTAATGGATGTCTAGAGAGGAGAAAAGATAGACCTATTTTGGTGATTCAACCAGAATCAATCGTTGAGGATGTGGAGTATTTTTCAAATCATGCTTGATTTATAAATTCATGGGGATGTGTGTCTTTCTCCCATTCTTGGAGGTGTGGGCTCAACAAACTTGGGCTCTAGAGGGTGAAATGGAAGGAATTTTGTTAGCAAACAACTACTTTATGGTTGTTTTTAACTGCATAGTCGATCACAACAAAGTTTTCGAAGGAGGGTGTTATTTTCACAACCAAATTGGTTTATTCATCAAGCCTTGGCACACTGGTTTTAACCCATCAGAGGGGCTCTCAAATCATGTTCCTATGTGGGTGCGCCTCCCTTGGTTCCCAATTGAGTATTGGCGAAATGACATTTTGCAAATGGTCTTTGCTTTTGGGGAAGCCGATGGGTCCCTCTCAGCAAATTCAAGATAGGAAGGTAATGAATTTTGCTCATATTTTTGTTGAGATTTATTTGAGTAACCCTCTTCCAAACCCTTTGTAAATTCATGCGGGTACATCTTCTTAGATGCGGTAGCTAGATTGCTGGTTGTTCCATGAATATGGTCATTTGCAACAAAGATTTCCTAGGTACAGATCTTCAGAGTCTTAATCTACTTAGCCTCCTCACATCCCTCCTTAGGTTGATAAAGGAAAGGCTAATATTCCTGGTGCAACTGTAGATAATGAGGGTTTCACTCCTGTTAAGCCCCATAACAAGAATCATGGACAAAAGAGGACTTTCAAGGAGCAATAGGAAGGGGACACTTTTAATCGTTTTGATGTGTTAGATGACCTTAGTCAGCAAGAGGTGAATCCAGGTATGATGGCTCTAGACCAAGGTGTCTTGGATCTGGTTTAGGAGAGCACTATTTCAGATTCACTTCAAAATATCTAGGAAGGTGGTGCATTTCAAATGGATACTGATCTTAGTCTGGTGGAATCAAAGGTTCCTGAGGCCATTGTTGCTATGGAAAAGATTGAGGTGGAGAACTCTCTTCCATTAGGGAAGATGGTATTTGATTCAAAAAAAGGAAATAAGGCTTCTCCTTCTTTGGGGCTTCACCAGAAAAATCTTAAGAAAGGGGCTTCTGAGAAGGCTTCCAAGGTAGAGAGAAAGAAGGACCTGGAGAAAATTAAGATGATGGGGGAGACATTGGTGGAGTTAGGATCTATTAAGACTCTAGATTCTCACTTTTCCAACCCTCATAAATGATTATCCTCTCACGGAATGTAAGGTGCCTAAACAATGGCCCTTGACAAAAATTTATTCATGACTTGGTGAGAAATCATTCTCCTGATATTTTTTTATACAGGAAACTAAGTTTTCTGTTGAGAATATGTGTGGTGTGGTGCCTAAACTTTGGGGGCGTGGTCAATGCCAGTGCATTGGTGCCCAAGGTAATGTTGGGGGATTGGCTTGTTTATGGAATCCATTGAAGATTTTCCCTCTCTGGTAGATGTCCAGTAAGTCTTCTATTTTTGTGGTTGCTTCAAGCCTAGAAACTAGAGAAACCATTCTTCTTTCCAATATCTATGCTCCTACTGATTTGCTTGGTAAGCAACGCCTATGGTCTCACATCCAATTTTTCGGAGTTCTACTCCTTTATATCCTTGGATTTTTGCAAGTGACTTTAATGCTATTATTGATTTAGAAGAAAAGAGGGGAGGAATTTTAAGCTTGGAGCCTTTTTCTCTTCTTCTTCGTGATAATATTTCTGGATTGAATCTTGTTGATATTAAGCCTAGTAATGATTAGTTTACTTGGAAAAACAAGAGATTAGGGGAGGATTGTATTGCTAAGAGGCTTGACAGGTTCTTGGTTTCTTGTTTTCTGGATTGGTGGATCTCGGTCTATTTGTTCTGAGATTTTGGTATCTGCTCATGCAACTTGTTCTCCCTCTTTTAAGTTTCAACTTACGTGGCCGGGACATCCCTCTATGTAGGATTATTATGTTGCTGAGTGGTGGAATTTGGGTAGACCTGATTTTGGTACCACTATGTATTCTTTTACCAAGTAGCTACAGTATGTGAAGTATCAGCTCAAAATGTGGAACAGGTAGTGTTTCGACAAAATCTTCCATGCTAAGATTATTGCTCAAGCTGGTTTGGATGCTATCACCCATGAGATTAGGGAGTTTTTCCTTTCTGAGGACTCTCTCAAGGAGGAGGCAAGGGCTTTGAAAGTACTAGAGGAGTGTGAACTATGTGAGGAGATTTACTAGAAACAAAAGGCTTGGGTTGAATGGTTATAGGAGGGGGACAAAAACACTACCTTCTTCTTCAACTCTATGAAGGCCAGGAGACATGGTAATTCGATCCCTTTTCTTATGAATGCTAGGGGTGAGCATTTGTCCTCTTTGGGAGATATCTCCAGAGAAGCTTCACGGTACTTTGCTTCCTTGTTTAGGGAGGACTCTCTGGATGAGTTGGTTGAAGAAAATCATGTTATTTTATGTATTCCCTCTTTGGTTTCCATGGAAATGAATGTGCACCTCTTGGGTTGCATTTCCCTGGAGGAATTGGAAGCCATTGTCTTTCAGATGAAGAAGGGGAAAGCCCCTGGGTTTGACGACTTTCTAAATTGAATTCTTCCAAGAATTTTGAGACATTATAAATCTAGATTTATTAGAGGTGGTTTGTGAATTTCATAGGAACAAGCAAATGTTGAGGGCTATTAATTCCACTTTTCTTGCTCTCATCCCAAAATGTGATGGGGCAAATAGATTGAGTTTGTTCTGACCCATTACTCTCTACAATGTGGTGTATTAAATTCTTTCAAAGTTGATTGTAGAGAGGTTGAACCAGTGGATTAGTAGACTTATTTATGAGGAATATGGAGGCTTCGTGGAAGATAGGAAAATCTTGGATGGTGTTGTCATTGCCACTGAAACAATTCAGTCCATGGCGACCTCTAAAGAAAAATTTATGTTCATCAAGCTAGATATGGAAACGGTGTATGACAGATTTCAATAGTCCTTCTCGAGTAAGGTGCTTGTTACATTTGGTTTTGTTGAGGAGTGGGTTATGTGTGTTATGAGTTGTGTCATGACCACTTCTTTTTTGGTTTTGATTAATGGGGAACTATCTTCCTTATTAGAGGCCTCCAAAGGTCTCTGACAAGGGGATCCTCTTTCTCCTTACTTATTCATTCTTTTGGTTGAAGGTTTGGGGAGAGTTATTAAGAGAAATGTGGCACAAGGTCTTATCCAAGGTTGGATCTATGGCAATGGTTTACCTCCTCAGTCACATCTATAATTTGTTGATGATATTGCTTTGATGGGCATGGCCCAGGTTAGAGAGGCCACTAATATGTGCAAGGCTTTGTACATTTATCTTGTTACTTCCAGCCAGATGATTAATGAGGGTAAATCTTCCATTTTCTTCTTTAATACTTTGAGGCTCATTCAACAACAATTGCTCATATTTTGAGATTTTAGATTGGTTCTCTTCCTATGATTTATCTTGGCATTCCTATCTCTTCAGGCACCTCAATAAGGGCTCATGGAAAAATATTTTAGACAAGTTTCAAGTGCAAAGGTGAACCATTGGACTTATAGATGGCTCTCTTTCACTGGCCGAATTCAACTTCTTAAGTCAATGGTTCAGGCTCTTCCCATTTACAGGTATATGCTCCGGGTGGCTCCCATTGGATTTATTAAGGATTTGGTCTCTCTAGCTAGGCAATTTTTATGGGTTGGATGATTTTTGTCTTCTAAGTGGAGTCTTGTGAAGTGGGATATTGTTTGTAGGCCAAAGTATTTTGGTGGCCTCGGGCTGAGGAATTCCACTCTAACTAGTTTGATGTTGTCTGCCAAGATTTATTGGACATGATGTTTGGAACAGGATCATGTCTAGGCCAAGATTATTTCTCATAAATAGCTAAGTAGGATACTGAAGGAGGAGGTTCCTCAATACCCGCTTGTGGGGAAAGGCTCTGTGATTTGGGAAATGCTTAAAAAAGGTGCTAAGTTGATCAAGGAGGGTTTGTTTTGGATTTGCAATAGGGGGTCCGAGGCTCTCTTCTAGTTTGACTATTTGGATGGGTTTTCCCCTATCATAAGCAAGTATCCAAATTTGCAGGATCTTTGTCAGTGCTTCTTGGATGTTGGTTGGTCTTGTGTGATTTATTTCAAGACTTCCTACCTATGTGGGCATGTGGAGGTGTCTAGATGGAAAGTACCTAGTGAGTGGCCGATGGCTGGCTTGGAGGAAGATTGTGTTGAGCTTCATAATATTCATGCAAGTAGATAGTGCAAATCTCTTAGGGATAGGGATATTTTGGCTTGGAGTTTGGATCCTTAGGGGGTTTTCACAATGGCTAGTGGGTATCAGGAGTTGATTTCTTAGAAGTATGGTGAGTTGGAAGTTCCTTGGTGGAAAAATGTTTGGAATAAGTTCTCCTAACCCAAGTGTAATTGTTTCTTGTGGACCTTAGCTTGGAATAGATGTTTGACTTGGGAAAATCTTTGAAAGCAGGGATTCTAGGGCCCATTTATTTGTGTTCTTTGTGGCTGCAGTGAGGACTCATCTCACTTTTTCTTTTGTTGTCTTTTCTCTATGCTTATTTGGCATTTTTGGTGGGGTATTTGGAGACATCCTTGTGTTCATACCTCTTCTCTAGTTGAATTTTGGAGTAGCCTGGAGAGACCTCCAACACAGGCCTCTTTCCTCTAGATTGTGTGGTGCATTGGCCCTACTTTCATCCTTTGAAAAATTTGGTTGGAAAGGAATCATAGGATTTTTTGTGGGGGAAAATTGATGATTCAACAAGTTTGACAGAGAATTGTTTGTATGATTCGGGAGACCGTGAATGCTAAATGTGAAGTGGTTTTTCCTTTGGAAAGGAGTGATGATGAGATCGTGAATAGATTGGGCTTGCGTGATTTGGCCTTCAACTCTTTCTATGTCCAAAGAGGTGGGCATGATAAAAAGAAGGTTTAGAGAGTTGGGAGTTGGGAGTTGGTCTCCTCCTCCAGTGGATTTTTTGAAGATCAACACCGATGGATCTTCTAGGGGTAATCTTGGGCCTGTTGGGATTGGTGCGGTTGGGAGAGATAGCTTTGGTTCCATTATTTTCCTATTTTCCATTCATAGAGGGCAACAATCCAAAAATCTTATGGAGGGGTTGGCGATTCTTTGGGCTATTGAATGTGCCTATGCTCTTGGCTAGCGTAAGATTATCTATTAAATATGACTCTCAGACCATTGATAATTCATTAACTAAGCAGAATTTGAAAGGGGGTAATTGGAAACTTGGTTCGGTTGTACAACATATTTGGAGGTTGTGTTCCATGCTGGAGGTGGTGTTTTTTACTCACATCCCTCGAGAATGGAATAGGGTTGCTAACTGTTTGGCCAAATGGGCTTCTAAACATGCCAGTGATTGGCAAATTGAGGGATGGGAGCAGTTATCCCCTGATTACTTCCAAGTTTTAGAGAAGATTATTTTGGAGGACATGGTTGGTTGATGTTGGTGGGTTGTCGGCTTGGTTGTGGCTTTGTGTCTTGGTTGGGTTTGGGCTGGCTTGGGGATCCTACTTTTCTTTGGGTGCCTTTGTGGACCCTGATTTCTTTGTATTAGTGATTTTATGATATTAATAAATTTTTACCCTCTTTTTAAAAAAAAAAAAAAACCTCTTCCAAAAGAAATATTTGAGTATCTTAGATAAAAGTTGTGATTGGCATCTCCCTCCTCTTAATTCATAAGAGGAAGTATAGGTTTAGGGGGAGCTAATCAACACATCATTCATGAATCCCCAAAGTGCTAATGTTGAAGTATCTAATAAAATCATCTAAATATTTGAAATTGTATAAAGGAGTCACTATTGTGTTTTGACTCCCTGACACAAATAACACAAATGATATGCGATAAAGTGTGGTAAGATACAAGGGATGGAATATATAACATAGGGGGAGATAAATCCTAAATCAAAATTTCTTAAGAGTCCCTTTTCCATTGATTTCAAAGGGGGAGAAAGTAATGAAATAATAAATACATGGGGGGAGAGAGAGATGAAATTTATTGTAATGCAGTACAATTGTGATCTAGAACATCAAGCTATGGGGAGAGAATGTTGAAAATAGCTATGAAAAAAATATGAAACTATAATGCAAATTTGGATTGGTCATTTATTTATTTTCCATCAATGACAAAGGGGGAGATTGTTGAACATAGCATTATCATTGATGTGAAAGTGTTGTTGATTGTCAATGATGTCAAATATATGTGAAAGTAGTATGTTAGTTGCAAATATTGTAGAATGTTAATGTTATTGTAGGAATGGTTAAAATTTGTGGTAAAAAGGAAAAGATCAATGATAGCAATCACAACTACCTAAAATCTAAGCCTAAAATCCCAATCCAAACAAAGAAGTACAAGATAGCATAAGGAAATCAAATGAAAACAAAACTAAATTAAACTCCCTATGCTAAGGTTGATTCCTCTTCCTTGCATCTCCTCCATTTTGCTCAATGTGCAAGGTTTCCCTCAAATTTTGATGTGTTTGAATACCTGCAAGTGACAGTGATGTGATAGCAAGAATATTGGAGATAGTGGTTGTAAGGTTGGAACGAGGGAGACAACTCACTTTTATAGAAAAGCTTCTCAAATGAATGGTCAAGATCAAAAGCCAAAAAGATGCCAAGATCAATAGTTGAGGTTGCATGCACCACATAGTAGTGGGGTTAGGGACGGCTAAGGATAGATGGTCAAGATTGAAAGAAGACCAAAGGTGATCAATGATTGAAATTTGAAAGAGAAAGTGGAGGGAAAGTGGAGGCATTCAAATAATAATTTTTAATTCGAGAAGGGAATCTTGGCAATTAGGAGATGAAATGGAGAAATAAATAATAAAAAATGATTATTCATTTATGGAGAAAGAGGGAAATGACATTTAATTAAAATGATTATTATTCAACCATTTAACTAAATGTGGAAGAAATGCAATGAGGAGAGGAGAGAAGAGGTTAAATGAATAGCCAAATAATAATAATTAAAATAATTATTTAACTATAGACGAATAGTGGAAGATGAATAATTAAATAAATGATAATTTATTTAATCATAGAAAGAAATAGGATATTAACGACATAATTAAATAAATAATTTATTTAATTAATCAAAGAAAAATAAAGAAAACGAAATGAATTAATTAAATAATTAAAATTATTTAATTAATAGAGGAGTGTGACTTTAGAATATAATCAAATAATTAAAATTATTCAATTATGCCGAGAAAAGAGGAAATTGATGCAAAAAAATGACATTTGTAGGCCCAATACATTTTTCAGTGTCTACATTTTGCCCCTCTTTGACATAATGTGATTTTGAGCATTGTTTCAAAGAATAATTAAGAAAATTTGATTCAAAACATGCTCTGATGTTCTTGACGAAGGCGGGATAGACTTATGCCCCCTCAGAATTTTCTTTTGCAAATTTTGGAAAAAAATTCCGACAAGCAAATTTTGTGCACTTATAGCAAAAGGTTTCAATTTTGGATCTCCAAGAAGCTCACATTAGGGTTTGGGTTCAACACTTGACATAGCTAGTGAAAAGGGAGGTAAAAATCCCATGTTAGGAAAGTATAAATGTGATTTGGTTTCTAAAAATAGTCATTGTGGATTTTTACTTTGAGTGAATAGTGAGTTGAGTGAAAACTTGTTGCAAAGCTACTACCACAAAGTCTCTAGTACCACACACTATGAACTATGGATATCACGTTAGGACCTACAGACAGCCAGAGGGCTCGGGGGACGTGGTAAGTACACCATCCTTGCTTTGTGATTTTTTAAATTTTTGCTAGTTTGAAGGCTCCAAATGTGAGCAAACAGATGTGGTGAACCTCATTTTCCACATTTTTTATCGCGTTCACTACAAGTGGATGCGGTTCGCTGCATCTGCTCGATGCAACACACTTGCATAGGGTAGAGCTACAACTAATTTTCATGATGCAAATGAAATTTGTGATGCAACTGTAGGATTAGACGATGCATGTGTGGTTTTGAGCCACATGTGCAATTTTGAGACAGAATTGCGAGCTTGAACATTGCATTTGGCTTAAAGGCTGCATTTGATAAGGTACTCAATGCATTTACAAATGTGAATCGCATGTGCGGATTTTGCGATGCATTTAACTTTTGAGATGCATATGGTAGACAATGTGATGCATTTGCTTGTTTAAAGTTTTTCCCCAGTTTTAGATAATTTTTTCTCTGCGACCAAGGTCAAATAGGTATGCATAGGATTTATGGTTGACCTGGTGTGCTTACTTGTGATTGTAGGTGGCACTAGACCCTATTTATACTTGAGAGAGTCATCCATCAACCTTTAGACCGTGAGAGCGGCTAAAGGATGACCAAAGGGATTGACTTCTTTCCATGGGATTATATTACATCACCTTCATACCTACGGTTTAGGCTAACAGGGGTTTACTGACTGCTCTGGTTGAGCGATAGCATTCAGAGACTAGCTCGTTCCATTTTCGATAGGAGAGGCCATGGTGAGCTTACAGGATGTGTGGCAGATCCTCAAACTTCCAATTCGCGGACAATGCGTGTCTTATGATCCTAAGTAGGGATATGGTGTTATTGTAAGTGCTTTCAAGCATGAGAACATCACTGAGCTAGGAGTGGAGGAGTACGAGATCCGCTGGGATGTGCTTGTGGAGAGATATGATCTCTTTATTATTGTTCTTTGTAGTGTTATTGGTGGAGTTGTGTGCCCTGATCAACATGACATGGATTTCCAGTTGGTTGGGGAGAGATGTTGGTTAGGATGCTTACTCAAGATGTGGTTTATGTTTGGGTCTATGAATTTTAGCCATGTTATATTTATAGCTCCATGATGTCGCATATCAGGGTGCTCAGAGCATTAATTGTGGGATGACTCTCCTGATCTTGTGGACTTGGAAGCACATTGTAGTGTTTTGGCAACCTGTGCAAAGCCAACTTGGGGAAGGATTAACCTATGTATTCATATATGGTGGAGTTGTTACCCAGACTCACGTGGGTAGGTTACTAGAGACATGCTATAGACATTTTAGATTCTTTCACTTGGAGGCCACACAGGGACTTACTCCATTCATGGATGATGATGACCATTTTCCCTATTGCTGCTAGACTCAATACTTCATTGGTCGGATTGTTCAGAGTCAACACATTATTGAGAGATATCTACCAAAGTGAGTTCTTTGATAGTTAAGCGAGCAACATGGGCTACCAGTAGGCACTATAGAGTTTGTGAGATCCAATAGAGAGATATAACCATGGGGGCCATGATTCTCGTGGCTACAACTAAGCAGGATATAGACGGATTGTAGCTAGTGCAATGGGGCATAAGAGCAAAGGTGGCAGATGCAAGAACCATGCCAGGGTATGATGCGTGGTGGGCACAACATAAGCCAGTGCCACTGACAGATCTAGATCAGCCTACACTAGTGTAGAGGCGAGGGAGAGGGCCTAGGGACAGACTTCGAGGACGAGGAGGTGGAGGGGAGGATGGGGGAGATGATGGGGATGGGAGAGATGAAGGAGGGGGAGGAGGTAGAGGAGGCAGGGATAAGAGAGGTAGAGGTAGAGATAGACAACCACCTCATCCACCTCGTCCATCGAGACAGGATGACAATCGATAGGTAATAGAGGCCCCTTGTTAGGAGGGTGAGGTCAGAGCAGTAGTTGCAGTGGTTGCAAGATAGACATATGCATCTCCTCACCAAGAGGAGAGACAAGTGGAGGAGCAGCTAGAGGTTGACATCAATATAAATGTCGAGGTAGAGGAGGTTGGCTAAGATGAGGAGATGGTGGATCATGAGGAGGAGGAGAGGGAGAGGGTAGTAATGGAGGAGGAGTTGGAGGAGATCCCCATCATTGAGGTGATGGAGGTGGAGGCGAAGGACAAGTCAGTGGATGCCTAGATTGCAGAGCTATAAGTATGACTATAGGCTGCACAGGCAGAGGTTCAACAATTAAGGGTTGAGAGGGACACCGCTGTGATTCAGGCACAAAGAGCATAGTAGAGTGCCATTGATTTTATCAACTGATGTGGTGGCTTGATAAAAAATTTCACACAAGAGCCCAGGAGGGCTATCTAGGCTGATTAGTATTACAGAGATATCTATGAGAGAGAGGTGCCCCCTAAGTGGAGAGGGCCTAGCTTTTCAGCAGTTATGAGAAAATATTAGAGCAGGTCTCACTCTCGACAAAGTCAGAGCAGTGGAGGGGTTTCTCAGCTAGGACCCTCACCCTATCAGCGACCATCAGGATTAGGATCCCATCAGCCTCAGGATAGACAACCTCCTATAGGACCCTCCCCATCAAGCTATAGGCGGAGCATTGACTAGATCTCCTTTTCATTGTATTAGACACATACATGTATATTTTGACTTAGCCTACGAGCTCCATTTTTTGAGATTCATCTCGATATTGTACTGTGACATTGTTTTTTGATATATATATGCGAGATGTATTATTTTGGTGACGACTATCTGATGTGTCATTTATTATGCAAGTTTCTATGATACGATGTTATGCATTTATATGTTTATGAGATGATTCTACATGTTATGATGCATTATGGATGATGTATGGTTTATGCTTATATATGATATCTATCTTATGATATATGGATGGATGCACATAAATTTATATTTATGCCTATGCCCTCTATATGTAGGGTGGTTTTATATGATTATGATTCTTATGTGGATGCACATGTGATGTATGCTATATGATTATGATATAATGCAATATGGGTATGTATATGATGTATGCAAATGCAATAAAATGCAATGATTATGTATGATTTCCTTTTTTATATGCAAATGTGATATGCATGCGATAAAATGCATGCAATGAGATGTATGTTAGTGGTTTATGAATGCAAGATGATATTATGTGATTATGATATGTAATGCTTATATGGATGCATGTATGCATGTATGTGTGATGATGCTATATATGTTTTTGTATTTTCTGATGCAAATGGATGACCTAACATGTTGATGATGATGTCCATGATACTTCTAACATGACTATGTATGCAAGATATATTTTGTGTCATAGGACGCCATCAGGATGATTGTGGATATAAGAGGCGTGAATGCGGAGAAGATGGATGTTAGTGTAGAGAAGATGAATGTTAGCATGGGGTTAGCCAAGGGATTGATATTCTTGTTTAATAAATGCCATACTTGCATGTTTATCATCATTGGGTGGTGAAAATTATAACAAATGGACAATAAACACCATGGTATGACATAGACCAAGGTGTGCAATGCTATCCCTTTGCAAAAATAGACATTCAACAAAGAAGGAATGCAATGACTCATACTAAGGACCAAATTGCCCTAGTCTTTTTGTCAAGACAAACCACAAGTAGCAATCAAAAAGAAAAGAGGTCATGATCCATCATTTCTCCTCTAAATCCTTCTTGGGACATCCTCAAGGTGGCTAGTAACATGAGCAAATAAAAAAAAAGATAAGACCAACTAGACCAACAAATTCAACATCCATTTAGATTGTTTGCTAGAATTTATTTGCTAATAAGATTGATGAGATTGATTGACTGATTGATTGACCAAATTGATTAAGTGACAAGGTTGACCAATTGATTAATTATTTGACCAAATGGATTGATTGACAAGATTGATTGTTTGACCAAATTAATTGACCAGATTGATTGAATGATATGATTGACCAATTGACAAGATTGATTGATTAATTCATTGACTGATTGATTGACCAAATTGATTAAGTGACAAGGTTGATTGATTGATAAGGTTGACCGATTGATTAATTATTTGACCAGATGGATTGATTGACAAGATTGATTGTTTGATCGAATTGATTGACCAAATTGATTGAGTGATAAGATTGACAAATTGGAAAGATTGATTGATTAATTAACCATGCCTGGTTTTAGGAAAGACATATCTTGTATATGGAAAATGATAAAGTTGACAAATGACAATATTCAAATTCTGGAGGGACACATCCTAAATAAGACAAAATGATAAGACCATTGACTTGACAAGTATTAATGATTAGGCAATTGGCTTGCTTGGATTGAAGACTAGTTGGATAGTTAATCTGTTGGTTCATGATTTGGTTTAGACATCCGTTTTCTTGCGACTAAAGTGTTGAACTTAGCAAGGGACAACTTATTATAGGACCAATGATGATAGAGCAAGATAGAACTAACAAACCCTAAAGGACTGACCTAGTGTATTGGGGGCTTATCGAAAAATGCCCTTGCCTATGTTATACACGCAGAGACATCGTATTTCGATTGACTTTGACCATGAGCGACTCATTATTATGATGTGAATCATGATTGATTCGACTAAACAAAACCATAAGGGATTGACCTAGTGCCTTAGGGGTTCATCGAAAGATGGCCTTTCCTACGTAGCAATGTGCAGAGACAATGTAGTTCGACTGGACTTGGACTGACATAGACTCTGACTCTATTTTTTGGAGTTTTTGATGTTTTATGATTTTTTTTTGGACTTTTGATGTTTTATGATTTTTTGGGATTTTTGATGTTTTAAAAGTTGACACCATGTGTAGGATCCCATAAAGACATAGGTTGAGGAATTGCCCCCAGTCAGGTGTAGGACCAACTTATTATGCGTGAGGGGATTGATGGATTATAAGGATGGTCATGAAAGGGGAAGGACGATAAATGTCAATGGTTCTTAGACCATGAGAAGGATGATAAAGCTTTATTGTGATAAGTGAAGGATGGGTAAATGGGGGCGAAAACCAGATAGAATGATGGTAGACGATAGATGCAAGTGTTATGGATAGTTAAAGTTCCAAACATTATTGCATTGCCTGTTGTAAGGAAGCATATATTTTTTCAATCATATGAGGAAATTCAAATGCAATTTCTATTGTAACTAAGAGATCTTATACTCACAACCCACTATGTTTTCCAGCTTGCAAATGTACTGTGCATTTTATTTTTTGATCATACGAAGAAATTGAAACATAATTTTTATTGTAACTAACAGTTGTGGTAAATTTTGAAGGTGTCTTTCATTACATTCATACTCTTTAAATAAAAAAGGTTTTCAAGATGTTCATATTGTGAATAAAATTGCAATTTGGAAAAATACTAGGTGTTATAAAACCTGTAACCCACATAGTGTTTTAAAACCTTGAACATGTAACAACCCAATTGGTTAGACACCCCTCACCTCAATTTGCTTTGTTTTATGATTCTCTTGAAATCCTTTTGTTATGTAGATAGTAAGAATGTACTAAAATTGGAAAATAGTGCGTGTAATAAAACCTGCAACCCACATGTTGTTGTAAAACCCTCTACACATAACAACCCAATCGGTTGGTCACCACTCACCTCAAATTGGTTATATTTATGTATCCCCCACCTACAACTCCTCCCTGTGCTCTCCACTCTTTAGCTTTGGATGTGTAGAATGAAATGACTGACAATTGACATTGTGTTTTTCAACCTGTAATTATTTTGTGTATTTTTTATTCCAATCATATGAAGAAATTGAAATCCAATTTTTACTCTAAGAGTTATTAATTTTGAAGGTGAACCTCATTACATTCTTACTATTTACAAAAGAAAAATATTTTCATTACATTCATATTATTTTCATACACTGCAATTTTCAAAACATTGGGTGACTAACCAAATTGAGGCAAGGTGTGACAAACCAATTGGGTTGTTATTGTGTACATAAAAAAGGTTTTGATTACATTCATACTGTTTTATAAAATTGCAAGTTGGAAAACACTCGGTGTTCTCAAACCTGCAACCAACATGTTTTAAAAATCTCTACACATAACAACCCAATTGGTTAATCGCCCCTCACCTCATATAATTTAACTGTAGAGCCCACGTATTTTCCAACAAACAATTATATAGGCATGTCATTTATGGTTTGTCTAAACATTATTCCATAACTATTTGAATTGTAGAAAATAAATGCAGGTTGGATTTCCATAGTGGGTTGTGAGTTATTTCATTTTTCTTCCTCAAATAGTTTTGGCGTGAATATTAAAAATGTAAAATTTACAAACCCTCAATAGAAAAGCACATAAACAACTCTACATGCCACTATAGAATTCCCACTTCCATGTAGTAACTTGTATTCAATCTAGGTGATGTCATAAGGTGGTGGGATCACAACCATATATATTTTTTATACATTTTTTTGTAAAATTCTACATCATTGGATGAATAGTTAACAATGTATTTAGGAAGGGAAATTTGATTCACACTCTTTTTAGAATAAAAGTTATGAAAGTCACCAACAATCATAAACAATAAAATTTAATATAAATATTGTACATGATTCAATATACAACAATCAACGACTTAAGTTGTATTACATAGATTTTCACACTAATTCATTGGCATTTATGCAACACATTCACACGATGTAAAATATCTAGTTGGAAAATCAATACCATAGGAGTACAATTACTTGTGAGACCACATGTATTTTATATTAGTGATGATAAAGAGCACAATACATACTTTGTGCAACATTGCTTTCAATCATTTTATATCACTCTTGTTGGAAAAGATGTAATAATTGTTTTAATTATTTCATTAGATGGGTCTACCTTACAATTCAAATTTTATAACCAGTTTTTTTTCACTTTGTTAAATCGATTGAACTATAAATAAGCCTCATATTTGGATTTTTAGCAATGTTCATGGGAACAATAATGCAAGATATTATATCAAATATACACTAAGAAAACAAAAATCAATTATGGCGAAGATAATTTAAATGATGCAATGTCATTATTCAATAGTGTTTTAACCATTTCACATGTAACACTCACACTTGAAGGAGGAAACATTCTCCACATAAAATTGGGGAGAAACTAATCTCCTAATAAAATTGCATGGTCTTAGACATGATAACATAATACCCCATACCCAATACGATGACATCCTTACGAGATAAGACTGATGGATGGACGATGACAAACATTTAGGTGTGTGTCATTAGCGAGTGTCGTCACCTGTCCCATTGTCGAAAAATGTGACACGTTGACAAGTTTTTAAAATAGTATGTTTTAGATTTGAAATAGATTTCAAAACAAAAAATCCACCATTTGAGATTTTCAAGGTTTCTGGGGAGCTCAGAAGTGAGTTGGAGGTGAGAAGTAGAGCAACCATTCTCCCTTCAATGACACAGTTATTAGATATAATACATCCACAATAATGTAACATTTATTTTATTAAAATTAAAATGCAGATTGTTTGCATTCCCCACAGTAAGCATCTCATCTATAAATAAATCACTTCTAAATGCAAAATAAATTTAACTATCCAGTACACTTGCAATTCAAGCTATGAGAGCTAGAATCACCTATATTAAATGCAAATGCTTCATGTCTCCTCAAGCGTCCTTCAAAATCCACCTGGCCTTGTTTTATTCAATTTTATTGTCACCTATATCAACCACCTGGAAGGAAGACAAGTGTTAGTGATAGATTAAATTGGAAAATTAAAGACATTTGGTGCTACAAAGATTTCATTTTATTCCAAATTTCACCAATATTGGATTAAATGTTGTGCTAACTGCATCATGCCAACTTGTACAAACAATAAACACACATATTAAATTATACAATGCGAATTTAATTTCCAATTTAATTTATCACTAACACTGGTAATATATATCAGCAATCTACCATTTTGCCACTGTTGGAATTGTGAAGAAGTGAACGTTCATTCAAATATATGAAAAACTCATCTCTCTTGACCTCTTTTTTCGATGGCATACTATTTACAAATGTAATTGTAGGTTGGAAAACACAATTTGGGTTGTCAGTTATTTTATTATACATGTTCAAAGCTAAAGGGTGGAGAGCATGGGGAGGAGTTGTAGGTGGGGGATACATAAATTTAATTAAATTGAGGTGAGGGGTGATCGACCAATTGGGTTGTTATGTGTAGAGTGTTTTACAATAGCATGTGGGTTGTAGGTTTGATAACACTGAGTGTTTTCCAAGCTACAATTTTATGAAACACTAAGAATGTAATCAAAACCTTTTATTATTAACACAGTAGCAACCCAATTGGTTTGTCACTCCTCACCTCGATTTGGTTAGTCACCCACTGTTTTCCAAATTGAAGTATATGAAAACAATATGAATGTAATGAAAACCTTTTCTTTTGTAGATAGTAATATAACTTAAAATTGTGTTTCAGTTTACTCATATGATGGTAAAATAAATGCACTAAATCATTGCAGGTTGGAAAACAAAATGTGGGTTGTTAGTTATTTGATTCTTCATGTTCAAAGTTAAAGGGTGGAGAGCATGAGGAGGAGTTGCAGGTGAGGGATACATAAATCTAACCAAATTTAGGTGAGGGGTGACCAACCAATTGGGTTGTTATGTGTAGAGGGTTTTACAATAGTATGTGTGTTGCAAGTTTTGTAACATCCACTATTTTCTAATTTTATTACATTTTGACTATTTACAAAACAAAAGGTTTTCAATTCAATCATCAAAAAAATCAAATTGAGGTGAGGGATGACTAACCAGTTTGGTTGTTATGTGTTTAGGGTTTAAAACAGTACATGGGTTATAGGTTTTATAACACCCAGTGTTTTCCAAACTATAATTTTATTCACAATATGAATGTCTTGAAAACCTTTTTTTATCTAGAGAGTACAAATGTAATGAAAGGAACCTTGAAAATTTATCACAACTGTTAGTTACAGTAAAAAATGCATTTCTATTTCTTCATATCATCAAAAAATAAAATGCATAGTGTATTTGCAGGTTGGAAAACATAGTGAGTTGTGAGTAGATGGTTTATGAAACCTACAACCCACACACGTGTTGCATTATGTTGGCATGACTAGGACATGCGTTTTTGTAGGGAGATTAATTTTAAAACCTACCGACATGCCACACTTTTCCAACAACGGGGCACGTGATAGAACTTGAAACGACACACGCCTAAACGTCTGTCGACATCCATCTCTCAGTCTTATCTTGTAATGATTCCATTGTATGGTTGATGGGGCATAATGTCATTCTGTCTAAGACATGCATTTTTGGTTTAAAAATAGTATGTGGGTTGCAGGTTTTATAACACCTCGTGTTTTCCAAACTGCAATTTTATTCACAATATGAATGTCTTGAAAACCTTTTTTTATTTAGAGATTATGAATGTAATGAAAGACACCTTGAAAATTTACAACTGCTAGTTATAGTAAAAAAATGTGTTTCAATTTCTTCATATCATCGAAAAATAAAATGCACAATATATTTGTAGGTTGGAAAACATAGTGGGTTGTGAGTAGATGGTTTATGAAACCTACAATCCACACATGCATCACATTATGTTATCATGTCTAAGACATGCACTTTTGTAGGGAGATTAATTTTAAAACCTACCAACATGCCATGTTTTTCCGATAATCGGACATTTGATAACACTCAAAACGACACACGCCTAAATTTTCGTTAGCATCCGTCTCCCAATCTTATCTTGTAATGATTCTATCGTATGGTTGATGGGGCATAATGTTATCTTATCTAAGACATGCATTTTTGGTTTTAAAATAGTATGTGGGTTGTAGGTTTTATAACACCTAGTGTTTTTCAAACTGCGATTTTATTCACAATATGACTGTCTTGAAAACCTTTTTTATATAAATAGTATGAATGTAATGAAAGGAACCTTGAAAATTTACCACAATTGTTAGTTAGAATAAAAACTACGTTTCAATTTCTTCATATCATTGAAAAATAAAATACACAGTATATTTGCAGGTTGGAAAACACAATGGGTTGTGAGTAGATGGTTTATGAAACTTGCAATCCACACATGCGTCACATTATGTTATTATGTCTAAGACATGCATTTTTGTAGGGATATTAATTTTAAAACCTACTAGTGTGCCACATTTTTCCGACAACAGGACATGTGATAGTACTTGAAATGACACACGCCTAAACGTTTGTCAACATCTATCAGTCAGTCTTATCTTGTAATAATGCCACCATATGGTGGATGGAGCATAATGTTATCATGTCTAACACATGTGTTTTTGATTTTCAAACAGTATGTGGGTTGTAGATTTTATAACACCCCATATTTTTCAAATTGTAATTTTATTCACAATATTAATGTCTTGAAAACCATTTGTTATTTAGAGAGTACGAATGTAATGAAAGACTCCTTGAAAATTTACCACAACTGTTAGTTATAGTAAAAAAATGCGTTTCAATTTCTTCATATCATCAAAAAATAAAATGCATAGTATATTTGCAGGTTGGAAAACATAGTGGGTTGTGAGTAGATGGTTTATGAAATCTGCAACCCACACATGCATCACCTTATGTTATCATGTCTAAGACATGCATTTTTTTAGGGAGATTAATTTTAAAACATGCTAATTATAAAACCTGCCGCTGTGTCACGTTTTTTTGATGATAGGGCATGTGACAACACTTGAAATGACACACGCCTAAATGCCTCTCAATGTTCGTCTGTCAGTCTTATCTCGTAATGATGCCATCATATGGTGGATGGGGCATTATGTTATCATCTCTAAGACATACATTTTTGTAGGGAGATTAGCTTCTGCCTCTTTTTCCATACTTTTTATGTAATTAGAATTTAATTATGGATAAATTATTTGTCAGGAAGATCACTTGTAAAGTAGCAGCAAATCAAACTTAAAACGAGAACTCATGTGGCAATTTCACATCGTTATAATTCAAATTTTCACTATTGTATGTTGTGTATTTGATATGATCTTAAATTTAATTAATGTGACATGACATGATATATCATGGGTATTGAAGCTTCTAAAAGTGACAACGCCATTTTTATCACTTTTATCTGTACCTTCCATTTTTATAGACTTTTTGTTGTACTCCACCTCGTTCTCTCCAACCTTCAGCTTTCAACGTGTAGAATGAAAAACCCACAACACAGAGTGTTTTCCAACTTGCAATTAGTTTGTGCATTATCAATTTAAACACATCTTCTAAAAACACATAGTTATTACAATTTAGAATGCGTCTTACCCATGTCAGTCTCCAATGCTAGCAGGTGCACATACTTCAAACAAAATGATGGCTTCTCACATAAGCCACCATGCCAACAAATTAAATGGGAAAGGCTGCCCACAACACTGACAATTGGTGAAAGGTGGAAACTTTTACTGATGACACTGTTATCTCCTCATCTCCATCACCGTAATGTTTCCTCCCATCTACTGGTTTTGTCACTCTTATCCCCTATCTTGGCGGGCCTCGCACTACGCCGTCCCATCATGTTATGTAAGTTTCTGTGTATGTTTTTATGCATTTTTGTATGTTGTCATGCCTATGACATGTCATTTTCTTGGGAGATTAGCTGAGATGGGAGAAGCTAATCTCCTGACATATTGTTAGACATGATAACATAATACCCCATCCCCCATGCTTCGCATCGTAAATGACATAAGACTGACAGACGAAGCTAGCGAATGTTTAGGCACGTGTCATCATGTGCCCCGTCATTGAAAAACGTGGCACGCTGGTGAGTTTTAAAATTAACATGTTTTAATATTAATTTGAAAGTTGAAAAAGTTGTCATTTGAACATTTCACATTTTGAAGGTTGCTGGGGAGCTCAAAAGTGAGTTACAGGTGCTTGGAGGTCAAAGCAGAGCGCCCAATCTCCCTACAAAAACACACGTGACAAGCATGGGTAGCTAGCTAGCCGGTATGTATATTTTCCAGAAGCTTAGATACCCATATGTCACACCATGTCACATTAATTCAATTTCACATCATATCAATCCACAAATCATATCAGATTCGCAACATATGAGTGAAAATTCAAATCAAAACGAATGTAAAATGGAGTATATGATTTACATTTTGATTTTTCCCAAGTTTTATCCATTGACTTTAAGATCTACTTAAAGCCTGCCTAGACTCTCATTTTTTTATATTGAGATTTGAACTCAACACCATCTAGGTGCTTACAACATGTCATTGCCATTAAGCCAACCTTCCCATCAATTGACTCTCATTATTAGTTTGGTAAGATTAGACATTAGAAAGTATGATAGATCAATATATAGTTTTGTGTTAGAATAGTGTTCTTTAGGCTTTTTTAGGTTGTAGCTTGATATGTATATGCATCTTCCACTATGTATTGATGGTGAATAAATGCCACCTATAATGAGAAACATGCTATTTGATAAAATAGAACCCCATCTATACATTTGTACATCTGCATTTCATGACAAAGTTTGCATATAAGTAAAGGCAATCTTCAAAACACATTGTGTTTTGCAACCTGCACTACACAACATTCACTGCTGTCAACAAGTTTATTCAATATTGCCATTAATAGCAAGAAATTGATGTTCTTGCTATTTGCAAGGCACACCTACATATAAGGACTTGAAAAGCATAAAGGGTTGGGGGACACAACTAATCTCCTGAAAAATACCATGTCACAGGCATGATAACATACAAATTAATGGCAAAAAATTGGTGTTCTTGCTATTTCTAATGCACACCTACATATACAGACTTGAAAACCACAAGGGGTTGGCTACATTGTGATGTGGAGGTTGACAAATATATTGTCTTATGAAGCATGCTTTTCATTGAACTCTCTATCAATATTTCAAATCACTTTCTGATCACTTATTACAATGACAAAAGAAAGTATGATTTGAAATATTAACTCATTTCCCCATCCTAATGATAGATCACTAATTATGATTCAAAATATTAATACAAACAAACTTATACCAATAAATTAAAAAACCCTAATTTAAAAAATATTAATATTCACAAAATTGTATGATAATTTTATAAAAAAAATATTATAATTTGGATGATTTTGTAGCTACTGTTGTGATGTGGAGGTTGACAAACACACTCTGTTATGAAGCATGCAATTTCTTATATCAGATAGCCTTTGTAGGTTTACCTGTCTACCCTGAAGCTTGGTCTATGCCATTAAGTGTAGTTGACAAACAACAGTGTGTTTTCAAACCTCTTATTTGCGTGAATACATTCATAACTCAACATGTAACAACTAAAATGGTTAGTCACCCCTTAGCTCAATTTCAACAGTTTTCCTAATTCAAGAGATAGTTATGGAGAGAACGTTAAAATCAAAGTTTAAAAAGCCTCAACAAAAAAACACATAAACAACTTTGCATATCAGATGAAAACCCCTTTTCGCTAGGAAAACCCTTGGAAAACCGTAAATTCAAATGAATACCCAGTATTTTGCAACAAATACCCGTTCAATTCTTCATAGTCCCTAGGAAAAATGGCAAAATGACATATATTTCTGGAAAATCTACATACCTGCTAGTTAGCTGCCCATGCATGTCCCATGCGTTTTGGTAGGGAGATTAGCCACTCTGCTTCAACCTTCGAATGCCTGCAACTCCCTTCCAAACTCCCCAACAACCTTCAAAATGCAAATGTTGAAAATAGTGACATTATGGGCTTTATGTGGCTTTGAAAACATCTAATTTAATTGTAAACCCACATTGTGTTTTCGAACTTGGTTACATACTCTGCGTCGATTCTAATTTGTCTACACGTTATTCCAAAACTGTTTCAATTACAAAAAATAAATGCAGGTTGGATTTCCATAGTGGGTTGTGAGTTATTTCTTTATGCTTCCTCATATAGTTCTAGCGTGAACATTCAAAACACAAATTTTACGAACCCTCAACAAAAAAACACATAAACACTCTACGTTTCAAATGAATACCCAATGTTTTGCAACAATTACTCGTTCAATTCTCCACAATCCCTACATAGAATGACACAACAACATATATTTCTAGCAAATATACATATTTGCTAGCTCGCTGCTCATGCTTGTCACATGCATTTTTGTAGGGAGATTGGACGCCCCTGCAACTCCCTTTCGAGCTCCCCAACAACCTTCAAAATGCGAAATGTCCAAATGATGGCTTTTTCGACTTTCAAATTAATATTAAAACATGCTAATTTTAAAACTCACCGATGTGCCATGTTGTCCAACGATGAGACAGCTGACAACACGTGTCTAAACATCCGTCAGCGCCGTCCATAGTTTTATCTCGTAAAGTTGCGATCCTATGGGGGATGGGGTATTATGTTATCATCTCTAAGAACATGCCGTTTTGTCGGGAGATTAGCTTCTCCCGTTTAGGTAGTAATCAAACAAAATACCACTTTTAAAATTTCAAATAACCAAATTCTGTGCCAGCTGTTTATTTTCAAAGTCACCGGATGGTGTATGAGCAACCTGATGTGGAGGGGCGATAATAAGAGAGAACGATGGGGAGCATTCATAGCAGGGCTGGCGTGAGAAGCATTAAAACGGTCAGAGGAAGCTACGTGTCATCATCACTCTCACATCTTTATTCTCAATGGGGGAAAGGAGGGAGGAGGAGGAGGAGCAGCGATGGCAAAGCATACAAGTAAGAGGATTAAATTTCTCTTACAGTGGGCAGGGGCAACCTTGGTTTATTACTGATTTCAATCTGAATCTCCCCAAGGGATCTAGGCAAATCCTCGTTGGTGCCAATGGCTCAGGTGACGTCTTTCTTATCTTTCCACTTTATAACAATTATGATGGAGACATCCCACTTTGTAAACACCTACTCACTGTTATAGAGGACACTGTCAGATCTGCCAAGGATATAGAGATTCACTCGTTCAAGAATATGACCTCGGGGAAGTTCCTCCACAAGAAGAAGCCTATAAACCCTTCTCTACGTGCTTTTTTTCACTTGCCTTTTGCCCCATTTAGGTCGAGGATCTTGTAGCACATCATGGTGATCCACAGTACTTTTTGGGAAAGTCCAAATTTTCAATTGCCTACAGAATACCCATCAAACGAAACAAAAGCAGCTAGGATGCAATCCACCCCACTATCGGGGTTTAGTTTTATTACATCAAATGATTCAAATTTCTCAAACCCATCTCCCGCCAGATGTGACTGATGTATTCCAACAATCCTTCGCACGGAATGTGATCAGAAACATTGGTATAATATTGTTACGCATTTTTCTGAAGAGAAATTTGAAATTTACTTTACTTGACTGGGAAAATCTAACGCTACTAATAATCCTTGTTCAGTTAACACTGTACTGTCTATATTTGGCAGTCCTTTCCATTTTTGTGATGCTTAAGGGGAACTGTTGTATTATGCATAGGTGTTTCTATATAGTTCTGTATGAGTAAATAGGTTATGTAGATGTTAATCAGTAATGCAGAATGGTATCAATTATACGGGAATATATCTTAATTATCGAGGAAAAAAGTTGGTTGTGTTGGAGTAAATCAATTACACACGAACATGTGGCAATGATCATTACTGCGCCAATAACTCATAACTAGTTTATCTATCTTATTACATAATCTATATAGGAAACGCCGAGATATATCAACTTGCAAGAATCCATTTTAGCAATTTTATTGTTGTGTGTTTGTCGTTATGTATTATTTAGTTGCATCATAATATATTATCATTGGCTTATCTTCTATGAATGTTCTATGAATGTAGAGTTCCACCACATGTGTATGATATTGAACTTAATTGAGGAGAATTAATATTGTCTATAAACTAATTAGACTATAACTATTGTTGAACCATAATCATAATTGAACCCTAATTGAACTATAATTCAACTCTATTTGAACCAACCCCTAATTGAACCCTAGTATAACCCATATTGCACCCTAATTGAACTCTAATTTAACCCTAATTGAATTCTAATTTGATCCTAATTGAACCTTAACTCTTATTGAACCCTAATTAACCCCTAATTGTAATTGAATGCTAATGTAATGGTAATTGAACTCTGACTTAACCCTAATTGAAACCTAATTGAACCCTCATTTATACTTAGTTGAGCCCCAAATTGAATTGTAATTAAATTCTTTTTTATGATTATAAGATTATTAAAATGTGCTTAATGTGATTGTATTATACATTTATTTAATATATTATATTAGCATTGGTAGTTGGTATATGTAAGAAAAATAGATCAATATATTTCAATTATTATAGACTTATTACGCCTTATTAATTATTAATTATAATTGGAGCATGGGTATGAGAGGAGAGGAACCATATTTGACCTTTAATTAGCATTGTCTAGTTTCTGATGGAAGGAATTGGATTTGCTCTTACTTCAAGCAACTCCTTCAATTGTAACTTTTCCTTGTTTTGATTTTGCCATTTGTTAGGGCACCTTCATCAAACTGGCCTTTAAATGTGTAATTATGTCAAGCCATAAATCAAATACAAGAATTCATAACAATTTTTTTACCATTTTCCTTATCTGCCAAAAAACTTCACAAATTTTTTCTTTAATTTTGTTTTTTCATTTCATTTTGTTGATAATATTTTCTATTCTTATTCAAAGGGGATTTTCTACACATTCTTTTGTTTACAATTCTATATTTCAAATGAGATATATTATACAATCCTACTACATTACATTCTCAAATAAAAACAAAACAAAAGTACGTTTGGTCAACATTGACTTAAAATTTTTATTAGTTTTCATTTCACGACTTCTTATTGCCCTTTTCACTGTTAAAACTTGGTCAGTTGCTCAGCAGTGAGATTTCTTTAATATGTTTTCCATTGATGTTGATTTTATATTATCAAAATCCTTTTACAATTTACCTCATTGATTTGTTATAGCAAAACATTCCTCAGATCAAATTCTGGTTTTGACCTCTAAAGCTTCTTTGATGTGTTTTTGCATGGATATCAGTTCAATGTCATCAAAATTTTTTAGCACTTACCTTATTGACTTTGTTATATTGGAAGTCATTCTAATCCAATTCTGGTTTTGCGCTCTAAAGAAGCCTTAAGAAAGACGCTGATGCATTGATAAATCTAATTCTTGAATATTTAATAAAAAAAGCAACTACTGGAAAAATGATAGCCAACCATCTTAATGTCAACCATAGGCCCATCATGTACACCTGCCTACCAACTTCATTCCAGTTGGGTGATTAGAATTGTGCTTTTGAGGCAAATGAGTGAGCAAATTAATAACACCACAGCGCAAGACGAATGCAATCCATCCAATGAAGACTATCAGCAATGCAGACCTTCTCAACCATTACAGATTCATAACTGGTTATAATACATTTTGAATATTTTATAAAAAAGCAGCTCTGGAAAAATGATAGCCAACCCTTCTAATGTCAACCTTAGGCCCATCATGTACACCTGCCTGCCAACTTCATTCCAGTTGGGTGATTAGAATTGTGCTTTGGAGGCAAAGGAGTGAGTAAATTAATAACACCACACGGCAAGACGAATGCAATGCATCCAATGAAGACTATCAATAATGCAGACCTTCTCAACCATTACAGACTCATAACTGGTTATAATACATTTATTTTATAAAAAAAGCAGCAACTGGAAAAATGATAGCCAACCATCCTAATGTCAACCATAGGGACATCATGTACACCTTCCTGGCAACTTCATTCCAGTTGGGTGATTAACATTGTGCTTTGGAGGCAAAGGAGTGAGCAAATTAATAACACCACACTGCAAGATGAGTGCAATTCATCCAATGAAGACTATCAGTAATGCAGACCTTCTCAACCATTACAGATTCATAACTGGTTATAATACATTTTTGGTGAGTCCATAATGATAAGCCACATGAAAGGTGAAAATTTAATTTTAAATAAGAAGTAAATCACTGTAAATGCCTACAAGGAAAAATTACCAGAACATTTAATGTATTCCCAATCATGTATGCCACACAGGGAAGCAAACAATTTGAGAAAAACGGGTTAATAGTATCTTTGATTGACTAGGTAACCATCTAAGATACTGCGACCAATTTAATGAGTGATCCACACTTTTGAAGCTGAAACATTTCAGACTTGGGGCATTTTTACATTATTCTCTAAATTTTGGAACTATTATACTATTATGTTCACAGTACAATCTGACTAACCTTTGGGATGTGCTGACCATAATTGTACAGTAAGGAGACTAACTCCAAAGACAAAACTTAATATTTTCAATGACCATAATATTAATTTCAACTTCAAAAGTTCCATACATAAAACTATCCAAGAATTGGAGTCCTGCTTCTTTCCAGCAGCCTACTTAGAAATATCAAAGTGTTCAATAATTAATCTTCTATTGCATTCAACTGTTAGAAAGCGGCAAGTTTTTTGCGCTCTGTGAGAACAGAACTAACCATAGTAGATTGAGTTGCTTTATCATTCCTTACAGCATAAGTCAAAACAGGGTATTTACCTACTTTTTGCAACTGTTATAAACTATTGAAGCAAGAAAGAGTAATGCTTTGAGACAGCGACTTCAGCAACTCTTGTAAACAGTCTTACTTAATAAGCAATAACACAAAGACACAATTAATGCATTAGTGGAAAATGGATTACAGTTTACAACTTGGAATTTAGTTCACCATCACAGAACAACTTGTGGAGTTGTGCACCTTAATCAATGATAATGGTTACCCCAAAGATAGAAATACAATATTTATTGAATGCTATGATTTTGAGCAAGAGATATAATGTTGATGTCTCTCGATATTCTTAGTGAAATCAACATATAAGGTTTATACGTAGCTTATAAATTGAAAATAAACCTAAATTTCTGCACCTCAATGAAATGAGGAACCATTTCTACAAAATTGCATACTATTTGTAAAATGCCTGAATGAAGGTAACCACTTTAACAGATACATCACTGCAGCTTTTGCTTCTGCAATTGCTTAGGATCTATAGTGGAATCTACTCCCAACAAATTCTACAGCTTCCCATCGATTATTTCCCTGAAGACACTATCAATTTCAAGAGTAATTAATGATTACATACTACCAAAACAGGCAACATGTACACAAGACTGCAACTTTGTTGTGGCATGGGCTCCCAAGGAAAATTTGAAGGGATGGAATAGTATGCCAGTCATTTCATTAAAAAAAAAGAAAATATATTTATAGGCTAATATTTAACAGAAACATTGGATTCACTGTTGGCAAAGCTTTGAACTTTTGATGGCAGGAAGTGAGTTTCAAAACTTTATTGCAGGCAGAGACAACTGAAAGGCAATTAAGTTAATTATAATCGAATGAAAGTAGCGGAAAACAAATTACATTTACTCCATTATCAATCACACAGTTTAAACTTTACAGCCATAAAGATAGATCTTCCATAGTTTCACTGTCTTGCCACTGGGGAATGGGAAAGACAACTCTAGCCAAAGAGTTGTTCAATAAGAAGCGTTTTAAATACCATGGATCATGTTTTCTCTTCGATGTAAGGGAAGCATCTTCAAAAAGCGAATTGCTTTATTTGTAATCTAAAGTGCTCCAAGATCTACTAAAGGAAAAACACACATTTCAGAGTATAGATGAAGGAAGGAGCTATCTTGGGAGTCGTTTGAAAAAGAGCCAGTTTATGTGCTTCCTTCTTGTTGTAGATGATATTGATCATCCCAACCAATTGGGTTCTCTACTTGACATAGATTCTCTGACCTCTGGCAGTCTGGTAATGGTTACAACCAGTGATGAAAGGGTGTTAATGTACAGGAATTACCCTTCATTATAAAATGCCAAGAATGGACATGAAGCATAGCACAGAGCTCTTTTGTTTGCACGCTTTCCACCAACCATGCCCAGCCACAGGTTATGAAGATTGGGTTGAGAATTTTGTGAAAGAGTTTGGAGGTTTGCCTTTGTCTCTTCAGGTCCGGGGAAGGCAAGTTTATGGAAGTAGTGATCAACATTATTGGCAATTAGAGTTGGGTAAAGTTCGCAAGATGCTGCCTCAAGATATAAAACATAGACTCAAAATAAGCTTTGATGCCCTCGACAGTGACCAATCCAAACAGATTCCCATATACATCGTACTGCAATCAAAGCCAGAATAGTATTTCAAATATCAAAGCCTTCACTATTGCAGAAAAGTACATCAAATATCACAAATATGTTGTAGAAAAACACATCAAATATTAGAGAAGCACATCAAATATTGGAAATTTGTTGCTGAAAGGCACATTAAATATCGAAAATCTGATGGTGAAAAGCACATCAAATGTCTGAAAATTCTCTTTAAAGATTGTGGTCATCTATATGTATACGACATAACATTCAAGCTTTATTAGGCTCAAAAGATCCTATTAAACAAATTTTTAGTCTCTCCAAAATTCTTTTGACAGATGCTTTAAAATCAATTTGATGTGATGAAATATCAAACTATACATTCATTCAATAACCTGAATAGAAGTTTACATGGAATTTACCTGATGAAAACCAGGCTCCTTTGACAAGGGCGCACCAAGCTCGGCCATGCAAGCCTGCATTTTGTCATCACTTTTATTATTTTATATAGATCTGGATACCTCTGAATGCAATCATCTTGCATTGATTCCAATGCTTTGTGGCCAATGGAAAAATGATGGCAAACCCACCTCCTCCATAAGCCATACCATATGAATTTTTTTTTTTCTGCAAATGGCTTTCAAACAGACTTCCAATGTAGTACATCTGCCTATGGTCATATTGTGAGAGAACCCTAACTGGTAGGTTCTTAGCTAACCCTAACTGGTAGGTTCTTAGCTCGATGACAAACATTGTAAAATTTTAATAGGTAATGCCAATTCATTGAAGAGCATAGCAGGCACATTTTACATCATGATTAGCAAAAATAATAATGCATATTAATCTTTGGAAACATCAAACATGTCCGTGAAGCTGCAACAAATTTGGGCTTTCTAAATGTACTGAAAAATATATTGAAGTGGAATATATCTATAATTAAAAATTAGTTTAATTCAGGCATGTATGCCTAAATGAGCTGCACTAAGAGAAATGAATGTAGGAAACGAAGGATAAGACGACAAAATATTTCTGCTGCACATACGACTGTTAAAAACTGAGAAACAATTTGCCTTCAAATTTTCGTTGGTGTATACCTAAATAAATTTAAATTATAGATTTTACTCTGATTCATTAAATTTGGTTGTATCAGTACAGTTTAAGGACTTATACAAATGCTTTTAAAATGTTGCATAAATTTGATACATACTACTAATTTTACAGCTCCTAACTTTGCCCCAGGTTAGAAGTTGTGAATAAAACTTGGATTCCAAGTTCTCCATAAGGGAATAAAATGAAGTCACGCATCTTCAATACAGAATATCTGGATTGTTAAAATATAAGGGGATCTCAATTCCCCGAGCAAAGATTTTCCAAAATAAAGCTATCTGAAAAAAATGTGCAAGGTGTACAACGGTATACATCCACACGGACCTTGGCAGGATCCGTTTTATTTCCTAAATAGCTAAACATTAATCCCTTACATAAATTCTTGCATTAAATTAATGGCCATTCAAATGAAAATGGTCAGTAATAATCTGTCATAGGAAAAAACATGTGAAAATGGCAAGTATTGATCCTACGAAACCCTGTGTTACAGATGGAAGAAGCGCCATGGAAGCGGTGCCTGTAAGCATGGAAGGAGAGGGTGCCTCTGCTTCCTTTGCACCATATACTGCACATATCATCATCATCACCATCACACCCAACACAGCTAAGTAAGTGGAGTTCTATGCTGCTCCTGCCATCTCTGCTCTCTGATTTGTAAATGCCACAATTTCAGCACAAGAAGACCTGCAGTTGAAGTGAGATGTATTGCTAGAAATTTTGACAAGAGGCAGAGCCAAGGATTTCTTCTTTTCCCTCCGGGGTTTGACCTCCTTGTCCAGGCATACAAAACCCCTCATTTCATTGGGCATCCACCATAGTTTTATGTAATCCTTTGTCGTCTCCCATAAGCTAGCAGAAGCAGCTATTCCAAAGAACAAATAACAAATGGTAGGAGAAAGAAAAAAAATGATTATTATCAACTCGCAGATGAAGATAGTGTTAGTTTATTCACGTTACTATGTTTACCAACAAAGCCGCCTTTATTAATGCTTTTCAATAACAAATATATCTTTAATCGCAATCACGGGAATATAGATGCATAAAGACCACCCTTATTCATGACGTAACCGCCTGCTTTTCGTTGTTATTGTCATTTTCTTTATTTACCAATTTCAATGGTGACAATTGAAAGAATTAAACCGAGATTTCAGGTCTTGTTTTTATGTACACGGAAAAAGCTAAAACTGAATGCCATTTTAAACGCCTCTCGGTGTAAATATGTAGGAATAAATTAATTAACCTGGAATTTATTATTTATATTTTGAAGCAGTTATTAATTATTACACCAATTAATTACTTGTTCTGCCATCATTATTTAATAGCCAATTACCCACTAGTTGTGTGATCATTACTAAGAATATCATCAGCTATGCAGTCATTATTAAGAATATTTTAGCTACAATAAACTGACCTTAAAGCTGGTAAAATGAATATGAAGTCAATTACATTAAACTTTAAAGCCTTTAAGGATGCAGGAATTAAAAAGGTCTTTAAGCCTTGATGGAATGAGTTTTTGGAGATGGAATATACGGAGCAATAGCCTGAAAGAGTTTCTTGGCCAAGCGCAGCATTAATGCTTACCTTGGATTTTGCTTGAGTTGGTGCTCGTACTTTTGTAGGAAACTGATTACTTTGTATGCCATCTGAAATGTTAGTTGTAATACGGGAGTTTACAAAATCTTTTTCCATTATCTGCTGTGACTTTCCTGTCTAAAAATTGCAGATCTGTTTTGCACAATTTAGAATTAAAAGAAAAAAGAACAATACACACAAATCAAAAAAAAATCAGGGGCATTCATTACAATATTCTTCTGGTTACTTCTTTATGATTGCCTATGTAATGTCCCCATTCTCGGAGTGATACCATGGTGACCTGATTCTAGCCCATCCAGCAATCCCGTGGGTTAGATAGCGTGATTAGAGAATAATTTTGGCAAAGAGTATCAAATTTTGGTAAGATATGTTTAGAGAATTAAGAGGGAATTATCCTTAATCCAAGCAAAGCATAATGTTGATCTTATTCTATCATTATCTCATGGTCCACTTGTATGTCAAAGCACACAAGGAGGTCAAAGCAAGCAAGGAGGTATACTTGCTAGTCAAAGCAAGCAAGGAGGTCTACTTCAAGTCAAAGCAAGCAAGGAGGTCTATTTGCAATACCAAGCAAACAAGGAGGACAAAGCAAACAAGGAGGTGAGTCAACCTCATCAAATTAGATCTGCTTCTAGAAGAATTCCCTTTCCTATGGCGGTTTAGAAGACTTAAGGGAGAAGCAACCAAAATATAATATTTTAAGATCAAATCTGATCTCTCCCTTGGGCGGCTCAAGGAAGCTTCCAAATTGAAATATTTTAATATTCAAAAAGCAATCAGATCCTCTCCTAGGACGGTTTGGGAAACTTAGCCATGAAGTCATGAATATTTTAATAAGGGAAAATCTGATCTTTCCCCAAGGGCGACTTGAATGCCTTAGTGATGAAGGCAACAAATATTCTAATGGAATAAAATATGAACTTGGCTTAGGGCAGTTTGAGGTGCCTTAGTCTTGAAGTAAAGTGAATACTTTAATAAAACAGATCTGATCCTCTTCTTGGGGCAGTTTTGGCTTGGAATCTTATTTCAGAAGGTTTGGGAGGTTGAGAGAGACATGCTTTTGTGTTGCTATTCTGATTGAAGAGAGTTGTCTCTTGACTGAAAGTATTTTTCAGTCCATTCAAGGTGATGCTCCCTTGAATACCGTGGTATGGTGATGTCCCCATTCCACCATGTGAGATGATTTCAAACAGAAATTCATCATAGAGCTTAAATAGATTGCTTTGGTGAAGTTTTAGTTGCAGATTGTGACTTTGTTTTGTGACACTTTCATCTTAACTTGCTGAAAGGAGGTTTTCAAGAGGTTCGCATGGCAAAGAAGGATAATTTTGGCGATTTCCAACTTCAAGTATAACCAGATTTTTGTTACAGCAGTCCTCAAGTTGATTTCATTATCATATCTGGGGAGTTTTTGCGCATCTACAACCCCCAGTGTGCTGCTATAGTCGCATTTCAATCATTCCCAGCTGGGCATAACATCCCACTTCATAAAACTAGGGTTTGGACTTGTGTTTTGGCACAAGTGGATGCAACTAAAGGTCTGAAACTCAAATCAGACCTGACTGTTTGTACTTTCCAGCCCTCTTTGTTTGTAATCAGTTTTCAAATCAAATAAAGAAGACAAGCTATCATTGTTGGGTATGATCATCCTTGTTTATGTTCATCTTTGTTGATTGCCTAAAATCTATGTTTAAGTTTATTTCTTGTTGTTTATGCTCGGGATCTTTCAAACTACATGTTACAATAAACCTTTGTTGTAAACAAAGTTAAGAGTTTAAGTGCAGCAAAGAGAAAAAAAAATCAGTTTGAACCTGTTAGGGTACTTACAGCCTATAGACGCATCCTATTAACTATATGTTGGCGTTTAAATTAGCACCTCTGAAGTGCCGATTGTAAGCGTTCAGCTATTTCAAATGTTTTGCAACACTTCTTCGTTATTTAAAGAGGAGAAGTCCTTCTCTGCTGGGAGCAATGCGTAAGGAAGGGAAATGTAAACTAAAGTTCCTATCTTTTTATGCTTCAGCGGTAGGACACAAGGGTGCACAAACACAATGCGCTGTAGCTAAGCTTTTTCTTTGGTTTCTGCAGATCTCAACTATGACTATTCTAGCTTTTATCTATCCAATACCTTCAAGGTAAACAGAGCATGAGGGTAAAGGAGCGGGAATGGGTTGGTTGGATCACCTGAATTTGTCGTCTCCTAAGAATATGACCGAGGCTTTGAACTCTCGGGTATACACCAAGATAAGGTTGGTACAAGCAAACACTCTTTACGGTAAACTAGATCTGAGACCTGCCAAGGAGGAGGGACTCCTATCCGAGGTATGGGCTAGGAAATAGTTTACAAGAAACAACAATTTGACGATGTCTTGGCCAACGAGCTTGCTAAGGAGGAGGAACTCCTATCCGAAGTATAGATTGAAGGTCAATACATTAAACAACAACGAACGATAACTGTCAATAACAAATATCCAAGGAGGAGGGACTCCTATCCAAGGAGGGAAATGAAACAATGAGCTATTAGGTACAAGACGTAGACATAACTCAAATAGATTGATCAAAATGCAAGCGCTTTCTGATGTTCTTCTTCAAAGCTTTATCAACGAATTACAAAGGTTGGGAAAGCAAAGGCACAAAATCATGCACAATTACGATCGACCAACGAACTCTCATCCAAGAGTGAACAAATATCCGCTTTCAAAGCTGTTGGCAACAATGGCGTAGCAATTTTGCATAGCAAGTAAAAGTTAAACAAACAATGAGCCCAAGGCTCTTATTTATAGAACTCAAAGGAGTGGGCAACCCCAAAATCTCCTTGAGTCAACAATGAGTTCTTGCCAATCAATTAGCAAGATTTATTCCTAAAAAGGGGGAACAAGCAGTTCACTGGAAGACTACTTCAGTTAACTGAAAGTAAACAAAGAGTCAACTGGAAACTACTTCAGTTGACTGAAAGTAAACAAAAGGTAAACTTTAATGTAAGTATCCCTCCAAAATAGACATCCACATTTAGTGGAGATCTTAGATCCACAAATCATGGAAGCCGATTAGACATCCTTAATCAGTGGGGTCTGACAATGCATGATTTAAGGGATATGGAGTTAACTTGGAAAGGGGCATCAACTTAACTCCAATTATATTTAATGTCATCTTGAGTTGACTTGGAAAGAAGCATCAAGTCAAACTCAAGTATCATAAATGCCACTTGGAGGGTGTAGAACGTCCTTCTTTGGTGTCTTTTCACACTTCACCACTTCCGGTCAACAGCTCCTTGATCTATGTGTTGACTTCTTCTGTTTCCGGATAGTCAATGCTTTAATGACATGACATCTCCTCTTCTTGTGCAAGCTGTTGCTCTTGGTAACTTTGGCGGCTCCGTGTTTGGAATGACCTCTTCGCAGCTGGCATGCCAAGGTGCTTACTACCACGCGGGAGGTGGTAAAACTGGTCTTTCTGCTACAAGATCAGCCTTTCTTTCTTCTTTGTCCAGAGTAATTGCTGCGGCTCTCCACTGAGTGGGAGATATATTCTTTTCAAAGATAAAGATCCGCAGACTGCTGATGATGTCCGTTTGCTCTCCAGCAATGTGTGTAAGATCTGGTTGGAGAGTTGCTGGTGCAAGGTCTGGTTGTTCAATTGGAGCCCAAGGATGCCAAATTGTCATTCTGTGAAGAAGAACTCGCTTGTTGATTGTAAACACGGATGTGTTTAGACAATTTCTAAAAAATCCCTGAAAATAGCGCCCTGCCGAGAAGTATTTTTCCGGAAAAAGTCTGGCACATGGGTTTTGTTCGTGCTTCAATGCTGAACAAGCCCAGTTCCTCAGAATTTTGATTCTGAAACTTTTTCGGAAAAACCCCCAAAAATAGGGGCAGCAAGTTTGCTGATTCTGGAAAATCTGACGAGATGTGTTTCACTGGAAAATTATGCTGAATCTACCCAGTTGATCAGATCTGATGTAGCCTGTTGCTTTGTGTGACATGCAAGAAAACCTAAGACAAGAAGAGAGGAAGTAGACAGAAGATGGATTGGAAGTTTTTATCTGACTCCCTGAGAAAATCTGTCTCTTAGTCCAACCTCAGACTAGCAATCTTCTTCTGCTTTAGATCTGCAAGAAATATCGAAGAACGGATGAAAACCTTGGCCAGATCTGTAAATGGCGTCCTTGAGAGCTCATGGCTGTTCTTGATCATCAACCTGCAATGAAATAATGAAATGGGATGCCTATACCTTGATTACATAGACTCAAGCCTTAGATCCACAAGTTTGGGGACCTAACTCATGATCAAAAAGTGGTTTTGGCTTGATCTGAAGTTTAAAAAGGTGATTTCCACTGATCGTGGAGTGTTTTAGCCAAGTTTAACTCAAAATATCTTGACTTTAGTCAATAACTTGGCCTTTGACTTCTTCTAGGCATCCCTTTTGAGTTTTGCAAGTTTTTACTATTTTCTCTGTTGAATGACCCCAATTTGATCCTGAATCTAGATTGATCTGTCGATCCTGAGATGTTGTTGACACATTCACTACTGAGCTGGATCCAACTTGAAGAGAAGTGCCTGGGAGGCATGATGGTAAAAAGCTGAGTTTAGGGCATCAAAAGCAAGGGCGCCTTTTCCAAGAAAGAGCACTTTTGCTTGTGCCTTAGTGAATTTTCTATCTTCGTTCTTCAGCCTTTTGAAATGACCTCTCGTGCTTTGATCTGGATTTCTCGTTGATCGGAGAATCAGATGATTTCGCTTGATATCTTGCCAGGTAGCCAACTCCGTTTCGCCGAAGATGACTGAAGTCAGAAAATTTGAAAGTCATTTTAGGGTTTCTTTATTCAAGGGCGCCCCTCATTGAAAAGGGCGCTTTTGTCCTTTAGCATGGTTATCTTCATCTGAAAAGCTGTCTACTTTGATTTTGATTATTTGTTGACTGCCTCATCGGATGACTGTGCTTGCAGTTGCGTTGCTGAGATCTACCTAGGCTGAGAAGATTGTTCTGGGAGGCCTTTGGTCTTTTATCAGCATCTAGAGGTCCAAAAGGAAGGGCGCCTTTCTTTTGAAAAGGCTCTTTTTTCTTTGATCTTCACCTTTGACAGTCATTTCCTGATATTTCTTCAACTGCCTCTTTTCACTTCGTCAGCAACTGCTTATGATCGACTCATTAGATGATCTAGATGTTTGTTTCGTTGTCGAGCCAACAAGCAAACGCCGAGGATGACTGCCTTGGATGATCTAATAGACTACATTTGACCCTTAAAGATCATGGGTGCCCTTGCTTGAAAAAGGCTCTTTTTAGCACGTGAACTTGTTTCTCCTTCGTAACGTTTCCAGAGTTAGTCAAATTTCGACCTTTTTCAATTTCAGAAATCTCCTCCGTCGAAGATCACCATTTCTTCATGTCTCACGTTCATCATGTATGGGTGTTTGGAAAAATGACTAAGGCATTTGACTCCATAGCCTCCTCTTGGTAGCAAGGCGTCCATTCTCCAGACTTAGTCAATTTTCAGCATTTTTCATTTTTGAAAGTCCCCTCCGTCATAGAGCATCTTTTCAAGCATTTTCGCCATGGTTTCTTTGTTGAAGCTTTTGAAGCTTAGCTTTCAGCACCTGGTACTGGCCAATCTGCCATTAATGGCTGTGGAGCTCCTAACTTTGTTCCTGAAAAATAGAAATAGACCCACCAGAGTAAAACATGCCTTTTGATGATTCTGACTTGATCGATGTGATCGTGAAGCCTTTTAATCCTATCAAAATCATTTTCGATCATTTCTGGGAAGGTCCTATTTTCGGGGTTTCCCTGAAAATAGGGGCGTAAAACCCTAATTTTCAAATTTTCAGAATTTTGCACATGTGTTCCTTGACAGAAACCCACAAAGACCCTATGTTTGGTTTGACCTAAAACAGACTTTTAACGGCATTTTAACAAGATTTAGCTCAAATTACACAGAATGCCAAAAATTTATTTTGGGTACAACACTATATTATTAGTTTGAATTTTGTGATGAAACAGAGAATATAGACCAGAAAATACAACGACGAAACAGACATAGTTGATTCTTTCCTTCTCTTTGCCCGACACTATGTGTAGCCCTAATCCGTCTGGATGAACTAAATAGGCACTAAAATAGGTCGCTTGATGGGGATTTTCCCGGTTAGAAGAGAAAGCAATCTTGGTCATCGGGAGACCAGCAGGGCATGGTGTCAATCTAGGGTAAGCAGTTGAATTCACCCCTCCTTGCCTGCCTTTGCATCCATTATGTACAAATTCTCGTGCCTCGACTGTCCCGATCTGAACACACCCATAGACGGATGAGACAACACCTTGTTAGGAACCAAGCACATATAAAATCAGCTAATCCACAAGCGTAATGAATAAAAAACTTCAAAATTCATCGCAAATTCTTTCAGGTTCTTCCCGTACAAACCCACGGGGAAAATCTCGGACCCTAATCGCACCCCACCTGGATCAGACCAGTATCTGGACCCAAAATGAACTGTACCCAAACCGGTAGGGATATAGGGACAAACCGGTAGCGTAGCTTTCGGCTGCTGATTTAGGCATTGCTCTTAATCCTATTGCTTCTTTCTCAGCAAATGTTACAACTAGTATCAAGGCTGCTTGTGTTGTTTCTCCTCTCTTTCCTATTGAAGATGAAGATGCAAGGAGCACAATGCTAAAATTGAAATTCAGGGGACTAGATGAATGTTACAAGTATAGTCCTAAATAATATTATATCTTACTTTTCATTTTGAGTTGGTTGTGTCTAGCAAGTGATATTCCTAAACAGTATGCTTGGTTTATCTGTGCTGGCTGATTCCAGCATGATACATTTAGATGATATTGCTTTGGACTTGATAGTTTTGATACTTAGAGATGGTTATTTTAATTATAGTTAAACAACTAGAAATGTTGATTGCCTATTTAATGGGTGTATAATTTTGTAAATCTATACTATCCCAAATAAAAATAACGATGAAACAAAAAGCTGATTAAAATGAACAGAAAGAAAACTCTAGGTTGACCTAGGATGTGAACTAGATGATAAAGTTTTTTTTTGGTTATAGAGTGCAACTTCATTTTTACCAAATCAAGAATACTCACACAATGAATCTAGATTTTCAGAATTAAATGAAACAATAGATGCAGTTCTAAATTAGTCACAATCGATAGTCAACTCGCAACAATGCAAACTGAAATAATGAAAATGTGCTAAACAATTGGAGGATGTGTTTGTCATGATTGATTCTACTCGAAAAGAACCCTCAAACCCCCAAGTGATGTTGGTATACTAATATGAAATCTGGATTCTAATGGTTGTTTGATGGATGAAGTTAGGAAGGTGTTGATGATCTATGCATGGATGACTAGTAGCTCCTTGATCAAACCCTAACCAAAGTAGCTGAGTGAAATATTCTAGTGGCAAGGAAGAGTGATGGAGTAGGAAAGTGCAAGGTTGCTAGGTTATCCCTATCAGAGAATGACGGATAACTTATAGATTGCTTAAATATCTCCTATAATTAGAATCTTAGAAACTAATGACACAGATCAAGTGCCTAAATATCTCCTATAATTAGAATCTTTGAACGTAATGACACAAATCAAGTGATTGAGAGAAGAGAATTAAAGTGTAACCTTAACAAAAATTTCAATAAAATTCATATTGGTGTGTTTGTAGTGCATGGCAGCATTATTTCTAAGTGATTGTGTGTAGGAAATCAATAATAGCTTTGGACAAATGCTAGAATGTAGTGTGACATGATGTCAAGATGATTAATGATCTAAGTATGTGGATCTTTTATAGGCTGAACTAAAGATGAATTGGGAGGGTTGACATTACATCTAGTCGAAGGAAAGGGCAAAAATTTGAAAAATGTGAAAAATAGTCATTTGAGCTCCTTAAAAGGCACTAAGATATGAAACACAGTGGCATTGTGGAAGTTTGAAGACAGTTGTGGTGTGATAATGTCAAACAACACAGCTTCTCGGAGACTCATACAATGGCATCACAAATCTTTTCTAGGGAGGAACAAAAAGGGGCCCAAATGATCACACTCTAGGGAGACATACAATGAGTTATTAAACTTAGTCATTCCTAGGAGAGTGGTCAAGAGGCATGATGGACCTAGAGTTGTGAGAATGTTGCTTCTAGGACTGTCAATGTGGACTCTGAGATAGAAGTGGTACTTGTGTCAAAGTCACTAAGTATGTAGAGGACTCATCTTAGGTTACATTTGCAAGTGAAAAACACATCAGAAAGGATTCCTTGGAAATCTAGGTTATGTCTGACTTTGTTTGGAACAATTTGGTGTGGAACAAGCATGTGGACATGTTGTTGACCAATTTGCATTGACTCAGCCTCATTGTCATCTATCTAGTACAATATTTGTGTGAAGAGCTAAAACATGATTTATGGTGCATTGTCATTTGACAGAGATATTAGGGTGGCCTCTTTAGGAATAGAAAGAGTGATTGGAGGATAGATGCCAATGTGGTCAGGGTTGTGGTCGGGAATGAGCCAAGATGGTTTATTACTGACAATTCAGAGTCCTGAAGAAGGCAATGGGTGTTAGAAGATTGTCATGGATTATAGGGCAAAGAACTTGGAAAGACAAGTTTGTCAAGGAAGCTTGATGAGTTTCCCTTCTAGGCGAAGGAAGTGAAGAACCTTTTTAGTTCACATCTGCAAATTTGTTGAGATCTTTCAGACAATTGTCAAGTGCCACCTTGGGTGGAGGGAAGTCCTCATTCGAGAAGGGAGGATGCTTTTCAAATGAGAGGAATTGTTATCAAGGAAATGTCATAAAATTAGAAGATTTTCTGATCAATAAATATGAGGTAACATCTCATATTAACTCTCATGGTAAACAGCAGTCAGAATGATAAAATGTAAACAACAATCTTAATGATCATATGAGAGTATGGCAGTTGTCATTGAGTCAAATTAGTCAGCAGACCTTTAGTTTCCTTGATCAAACAACAGATTAATCAAAAACAGAGAATTCTGATCAATGCAGTAAGTATAGAATAAATCTGTTCAACTTAGCTAAGTAGAATAAATTTTATTGTCAATGCAGCAGTTATGTTGGTCAAAATAACATTCCATTGCTTCAATGCAGAACCACCAAAGTCAACAGAGGGTTGAACATTGAACACACCCTTTAGTCAGCATCCTTGTCCTGGTGTCAATGCTGATGTCAGGATCATGTCTGCATCTGAGGTTTCTTTTCTGTCTGAAGAATTGGTTGAGGACAGATGTTCAGTAATTATTGAAATAACAAAGGCTACTTATTGATCTTTTTATTAATATATTTGCAAACTCTTAGGATTGACTTGTCACTATTTACCACATTTAGCAATTAAGTTATTAACCATAATAAATTTTGGCATTCGATTTCTAGTCAATCAAGAGAAAGAAAATAGATGTTTATAACTATAAATTTAGGGAATGCATGAGAAATAGAATAGTTCTAGAATAATTGTTGAATGATATACTAAATGGTAATAATTATATTACTCACCCTTTGTGCGCCTTTTGACATTTCTTGCTGCAATATTGTGTCCTAGACCTGCATTTGTTAGAATATAAAGTTGACTGCAGCTCTTTGAAGGAAAGGACTACTTGGGGCTGCAAAAAACAAAATACATCCGTATAAAGCAGTGGAACTGAATCCTTGAAGTATCTTCTATCCTCCAACAATTCAGCTTCGTAATTTCTAGTGATATACATTCTGATGCAATCCTTCCATTTTCTTTTTCTTTTGTGGATATGGTTCACCAAAGAAATACTTGAATGTGTATGTTCATATTTCCTGGTTCACAAACCTGGTTGTAAATATTGTCAACTAATTTTGTTGATAACAAATAAGATCCTTGTCAAATAATTTCTCATTGTTTCATGGATTTGTTAGCAATTCAGTTATCTTACAGTAATGATTTAGAATCTGAACCAGAGGTTCTCTCTCTGTACTAATGTTAGGAGGTGAAATAAAGTTCTGCCAGGCTCCTTATATTGTCTTGTCCTTTCTTGTATAATAAATCTTAATATCTTGCACAAAAGATAAAGACTAACAATTTCTTGGGGGGAGATTTCAGCCACAGGACTGGTCCCTACCGTCTTCTGCTGTTTTGATTTCCATGTCATGCTCTTAACATTAGAGGGAACTTAAATATTAAAAGGGGCTGAATATATGATTTTTCTGGAATATACAGGCAAGACAACTTTATTAAAAATTTTGGCGGGCAAGCACATGGTGGGAGGCAAAGATGTGGTACAAGTGCTAGGTCGTTCAGCATTTCATGATACTTCTTTGGTGTGCAGTGGTGAGCTTGCCTACCTAGGAGGTTCTTGGAGCAAAGCTGTTGGTTGTGCGGTATATGTATTCCTTTCCCTGTGAAAATTTTGAATGAATATCTTCTGTTTTATGATGTTAACCCTCATGTATGAAAAGTAAAAATCATAGTAGGCAGTTAATATAGATTAAAGCTAACAGGGAAAACTTTGTTATGTTGTTTTGGAAGATCACAATTAGTAATTTTACATGATTAGTTAGCAGGGTTTAGAGATTCTTAAGCATAACATATAGGGTAAGTGACATTTACCTTTTGGGAGTTGAATTGCATTGTGCATATTCATTACATATATTAAATCACTGATGAAGAAAAGTTGTTTTCAATACATTCCAGAAGCCTTCAACCAAAATATTGCACTTATGAATACAAATGTATTGATGGAATTGGTTGTAAATAGATCACATCTGAAAATAGTTCTTATTCTTCCTCTAGAAACCATGACCATCAGACTTGAACTGGATGAGAACTTAACAAGTTGAAGAGTAAGAACTGACTTGACACTTAACATGTGAACAGTCTTTAGGTAGAATTACCATAGATTTACCCTTTTTGATTGAACATCAGTGTTATTTTCTCCAAAGTGATGATCCCTTCAAGAATTTTATGCCCTTTCACTTGAATAATCTAATCTCCATAGACTCTTTCAATCTGTTCCTTGCCTTCAAATACTTGCCAGTGAGTAGAGTTATCTGGTACTGATGGTCTAATTGTGACCTTGACCTGGCCTTGGTTCGTCAGTCCTTGTGGGGCCAGAATTATGAGCCAACAACTACCATTTTATCAGCTTCTTTACTCATTCTTCTTGCAACAGTTTGAATAGTGAATGCATCAAAAGCTTTCAGAAAATCCCAAATTCTGTGTATAAGCTCTTAGCAGAGGGTTCTTTGCAGAGCAGAGTGATCTGATCCGCCTAATGACATTTCCATCACCCCGACACACATGCAGATTCTTACTACCTTTCTTTTCAGCAAGGTGGAGTCCTAATGCCAATGTTTCATATTTTGCTACACTGTTGATGCAATTGAATTGCAGTCTATATTAATACAGTGACTTCTTATTTTCAGAAGAGTGTAGGGTCATGTCAGCCTCGACACCATTCTTACACTTGGCACTATCCAAGAAGAGTTTCCAAATTCCTTTATTTGGCAACTGTAGGAATGAGTTGATTGTTGATTCATTCTTTGAGGAAACCAGTCTTGGAACTTATTGTATCTCTGATTAGGGGACTAATGGATGCTTGTTCTTCATATCTCTAAAGGGACATTTATAGTTAGTACATCCAGGTCTCTTGGACCTTCCCTCTTGTGCCACTCAGCCCAAATATTGCTTTTTATGTAGAGATTTCTTATGGGTGGAAGATGGTATCTCATGTCATCCTCATTATCTCCAACATGGTTGGCCAAATGGCTTGAGGTTTCCTCTTGGCTAGCTGAGGTTGTGTTCCCACTGACTACGAGTTAGGACAGATCATCATATTCTTTGCTAGGACTGAATCTACTGTTGTTGCTCCCTCTAGGAGGTGAAGAGTGATTCATCTTCAAATGCCCCATTTACTATGATTTGGTGGAGATACCATTGCCTCTATAGAGACTTGGGTAACATTCTCTCTACTTCCTTTAGATATCTAGACCAGTGGTGCTTGGCCCTCTATCTATGGGAGGTCATCACCCTTTGGCATAGATATAGGGATCTCTAAGAGATCGACAGCTTTAAATGGCCCTTGGATGTCAGTACTTCACAAATAGGTGCAAATAGGCTTGCGAGATGACATTTCTCACAACTTATGCCCTAGCATGTTCCCCCTCGACAACATGGTTTTGCTTCTTCCTAGGGACATAGTTCGACAACATAGTTTTGGGGAGGATGATTGGATCATTGAGGCATTGGTCCATTGTAATCATGATATTGAATATAATAATATTCTACTATTCAGAATTTTCAATTCATTGTTGGCTCAATTGATTCTTTGTGTTTATAGTTTAACTTTACATAAAAGATATCTCTTTTAACTATTCTTATAATTAATTTTTCCAGTACTATATTATATTTGTGATGTTGCCTCTTGATGTCCCCAAATTTTGGAAAAGCAGTCCCCTTGAAACTTGTCTCCACATACTTGTGTCCTGCTATTTTGAAATTTCGTAGAACTATGATATTAATACTATTAATTAAAATAAAAAGCATAGTTATTGACTATTATATACAAATGATATCCAGATGAGTTTTTGAGAAAAAGAAAAAATTCTACCATGTACATGGGCCTTATTTTTGTAGCAAATACACCTTGAAGAGGGGCATTGAAAATATAGAATTTGGGAAACAACTATTGGCTTTTGCTTTGTTAACATTGAATAGCAAAGGAAGAACAGTGCATGCTAAATGTTTATTGTTACATACAAGTAAAATATGTGAAGTGCATTCAGTTTCTTTTGAAATACACAATTAGCAAGGGCAGGAGTCATTATTCAAAATTGCAAACCATTTAGTTGTTGCATGGATATAAATATCTTATTCAAAAATATTTTCCTATTTAAGATTTCATGATGCCCTTTATGAAGTTAGATCAGCATAAAATTTCATGGCTTGTTACTTTCACATATATATTAGTTGGATTATGTAAAATTCCCTTCTAAAACTTTACTGAAATTGTGTGCCCTTGCCCATGTTCTTTTTGGCAAAGAGTTGGTAAACTTTTGATAATGAAAGTATTTGATTTTTGCAGATTTATATACTCAGATTGCAATGGTGTTTGACATGAAATGCATTATAATTATGGACTAAACCCCAGCGAATTTTTAACAGCACATAACAGGGATAGATCAACAATATATTGCATTGAATTTCAGACCTTTTTAATTGCAACAATACTCAGGAAATTACAGAGATTTAAGAAGCTTATTCCTGACCTTTAATAACCACAAATAGAAGGAAGGTGACGTTTGAAGTCGTCACTTCCTTCAGCTTGTCGACAGCATTGCCTGAATATAATTCGACTCTCTTTTAGCAAGGTCTTTTTGAAGTGCTTTGATTGATGTAGAATGACAGTGGCAAAAGGAATAATTCAGTCATAGTATTTGCATCGCTTCAGGCTCCCCTTATGATTTCTTCTCTGAACTGGATGGCACCTTGTGACTGGCTGCGTTTATGAAACAACACAATCATCTTGGTTATTTCCCCGTCACCAACATCAACTTCAAATGATACACGGTTCTTTAGTTCCCCTTGCGATTCCTTGATATGCACATATGGAGGTGTGGACCCAAACTTCCAGTGCGCATATGAGATAACTGCGACTTAGTATGCATTCGTGTCACTTGAAATAAACATCGACTTCCTTAATACGGCTCCCTTCAGGGTCTCTTATGCCACATCATTCATTGATTCGCCCACTATGCATATATACGGTGCTCCCTTATGCAAATATACAACGCTATGTCTGTGGCGGCAACTCTTTAACAAGCTGTCCATTAACTGATAGAAGTATTTGAAATTTTACAGCCCTTAGAACAATATTGCCATCGACTACAGATACAGGCAACTCCCACTAAAACTCTCAGCCACAAATATTAAAATGTTTAATTCCTTCAGCATAGATATCTTACTTCCTCAGCCCCATATAATATATATTGAAAATATGATATTCCGATTAACCTTCAGAATCAATATCAGCACCAGGCATCCAAACATTATTTTGAGAAATTAAATCAAATACCTTATTCTGAAAATTTGATCAATATGATCTGAAATTTGTCTTCATACAAGACTTCCCAAATTTCACACAATGAAGCCGACTTGTGAACTTGAAATGAATCCACCCAATCAATGAATTGGGTTTTCGTCCTCGAGTCTCCTGAAAGCTATGCTCTCCAATAATAAATTTTCACAAGATTATTAATTCATTTCCTTTTTCCCCTTTTATACTTCACCACCTTATTAAATATTTTGCATTTGTAAAGTGACTTTTATTAAATATTTGAGCACCACATTTATTAAAGTCGCTTTAACAATTAATAAATTAATTAAGTATAAATGTTTGAAATATTATTTCAGGACAATTTAATATTTAATTAATTAAATTGACTCTCTGGTGGCTACTCGGAAATTGGGGACATTACAAATTACATTTATAAATATTTTCCTTGTATTTCTAGATCTCTATTTCTTGGTTTGGCTCTTATATATTTTTAGTACTTTTCTGATTGTTACCAAGATGAATAGATTATGAGACGGTTTTATATGTCAACAGGGGGATATTCCACTCCAAGGTGATTTTTCTGCAAAAGACATGATTTTTGGAGGTAAGAAATTCTTAGAATGTTAAACTATGGAAATCAATTAAACTTCAGTTAGCACTCAATTTGTGGATGTACTTTGGCTACTATTTGTATTCAACGTTGAATTTTGAAAGGGATAAACCAGTAGTAGTGGCACGGTTTTCAATGAGAAGAGATTTCAATGTTTTGTGAGCACGAAACTAAACTAAATTATTCAATACTTTATTTGTAAAATAGCTTGTGTTATTGATGCATATCTGTAACTATTTATGTTTGGTTCTTGGCTCTGTAAACTTGAGTGGAGCTATCATTTGATTGCCCAATGAAGCCAGCAATTGCTGGAAAACACTGTACAGTATCCATTTCTATCAAATTATCCTTGGAAAGCATTAGAATAATTAGAAATGTATGGATTCATATGTTTTTGATATTGTGCAGTGGAAGGGGTAGATCCTGCCAGAAGAGATAAACTAATTGAACTTCTTGATATTGATCTCCATTGGAGAATGCACAAAGTGTCTGAAGGTCAGCGTCGTCGTGTACAGATTTGCATGGGTATTCTTCATCCATTTAAGGTAATTATTGAGTTCGATATTTAGTTTTAAAGTGTAAAGTGAGAATGATGCAACCATGAATCCATGTGAAAGATATATGCTTGTATCAGTTTTTTTTTAATTTACATTTCTTCAATGATATTATGAATTGAGGTAGAGCACGTTTTCCTAATCTTTTTGGCATGTGGTGGATCTTGAAAGGTGACAGAAAACATCCACAGATTGCTATATGTTTCCTTCTTGTTAGCCATGCTTTACATTCTTCTGTTTTAGATTGAACTAAAAGAACAGAAAGTAAAAAAGTAATCAAACTATTGATAATATGAGCTTCTTCATGAAAGTTGCTCCTAGAAGCATAAAAACCAGTAACCCTGCATATTGATGGAAGAGTAGGCTTCTCTTGAGGTTTGCTCATCCTTAATGAAACACAATAATTCATGTTAAAGAATAATCCAATTGCTTGATTTGCTAGAATGTGAAGTATGTGAAATAGTTAGTGAAGGAATCTTAATTTGTTTTTGTAGAGCATAGAATGTGAAGAAATGTTTCCATGTTCTTGGCTTGTACATTGTAAGATATTTTTGGTAGAAAGGTATTAACATCAAATGGTACGTATCAATATTTTGTTATTAGGTTCTTGATGGCCTTACACCAGCCTTCACTTCAACGGTTCAGAAAATTATGAAAACATGTATTGCCCTTATTGCTTGAATAGAATTTATGTGCATGAGCTCTGTGTGTGTGTGTGTGTGCATGTTCGTGCAACAATTATAATCATAACCGTAATTGTTTAATCATGCCCATATGTTAGCTTAGAAGGATTGACTTAGCTTTGAAACCATTGCTAGGTCAATCCTTCTAAGCTAACATATGGTCATGACTAAACAAATATGGCTATGATTAAAATTGTTGCATGAAATCATGTAAGAATCTTTTATAGCAGCTTATTTAAAATCTCTTTTCTTCTACCCATTTTGGCCTATTGATGGTGTATGCCTTGAACCACCTACTAGACTTTGTTTTTCCTCTTAAATATGGCTATGATTAAAATTGTTGCATGAAATCATGTAAGAATCTTTTATAGCAGCTTATTTAAAATCTCTTTTCTTCTACCCATTTTGGCCTATTGATGGTGTATGCCTTGAACCACCTACTAGACTTTGTTTTTCCTCTTAAATTCCCCACAATTGTTATAAGAACATCTAAGTGTAAAAGTACCGTGTCATCCTGAACTTTATTAAGATATGATATACCAAATAGAGAGAAAAAATCTCATTTCAAAATGAATTTAGGACCCTGTGTCCCTTTAAAGCTCTATACGACCTTGGTATTAGGGGGAGTGTAACCTAGGTACATGGAGTGTAACCTAGGTATATATATATATATATATATAGAGAGAGAGAGAGAGAGAGAGAGAGAGAGAGAGAGTGAGTTTAATTATGGAGCAGGAGCAGGTAGGCAGGTAGATTAAGAAGATATTGGAAAGACACATCCAATAGTTTAAGTGGATTTCTCCAATAAAATTATGTTTATCTTTTAATAAGCTGATGCGATTTGTGAACTAGGGCTTTTGCCAGTCTTTAGTATAGGTTTGGCTGCCATGGCTTTCCCATTGTTCACCAATCCATTGCCTTTTGATCTTGCCAAATTTATTTCAAAAATCGACTCTACTCTTTTGGTTGAGGTCCCTCTAGACAATGTGAACCACTTGCTCAACAAACTTTTAGTGATGCCTTTGATTGGATGGTTTGTTGATCTCTGGCCCAATCCTTCTTTGCAAAAATGGATGGATAGTGCTTGGGGACCCAAACTCTTGGGTCCTTATGAGTGCCTTCTTTGTCAAGGTTTTCTTTCTTAACAATATTTTTCTTGTAGGAAGATAGGGATGTTATTTTCAAGGTGTTCCTTGGTTCATGAGATTGACTGCCCATTTTTGAATTTTTGTTCTTTTGTCTTTGATCCCCATGCAAAAATCCCCAAAAAGGTTGCAGTATGGGTTAGATTTCCCTGTTCTCCCCTTTCATCTTTGGAATAAGCCTACAATGGAGATCATATGAACACCGTTGGCGAGTTTTTGGTTTAGGTCTCTTTAAAAATGCACAATTCTTCTTGTGCTTATGTTTGTATCATTGTTGAACTGGAAAACAAACTCCCATAATTTGTTGATATTAAGTTTATGAATTAGGTTCATAACCAAGTGGTTGATTATGAACATTTTCCATTTAAGTGCATGCATTGCCATGTTCATGGTCACTTTGCCAAACATTACCCTAAGCGAAAAGAGTCGCCCTTGGAAGCTCAACATGATAACAACTTCCACGATTGAAGGAGGTAAAATAAAAAACCAAAAGTTCTCAGCCAAAAGAGGATTTGAATATATATATTTAGAATGTTAATCCTTTGTTACACTTTAGGATGAGGACTAGGAGGAAGATAAAGCAGAGAAAATGAATCAACAAATCAACTTGGGCAATGTGCAGCCTCTAGGTCTTAACTAGTTAGAGTAAGATCTTGAATGATAGATAGTTGATACTTAAGATGAAAGAACACCCACAAGTGTTTCCCATTAGAAGAGCCTTTGGAAATTTTGATGCATGCATTCCTTTAAAAGAGATTGAGCAGAAGAATTAATCTTGGCAAACTATTGCTAAAGCTGGAAATAAATCCAACATGGAAGTGTGCATAGAAGAGGCTAAAAAGAATGTTGCTACTAGGACACATGCCACTTTGGATGGTTGCTCCAAGCTAAAGAAACCTGGTAAAAAATAAACATCCTTTCATTGAACTATAGAGGGTTAGGAGGCCACCTAAATTAAAGCCTCCTCAGGTGTCTAAGAAGGAATAACATTCAAGTATAATAGTAATACAAGAAACCAACTTGGACTCTCTTGTAGTCTTGGGAATCATGTGATCCATTTGGAAACTTTCCTTTGCTCATGTGGTAGAAGTGAAAAGTGCATTTGGGAGGCTCATTACTGAATGGCCAAAAGATAAATTGTAGAAGAGGGAGAACTTCAACACAAAGCATTGGTCTACCTTCCATTTTATGGTAGGAGTTGCAAATATCCCATTTGCTTTTGTCAACATTTATGCCTTAAATTTATTAAAGTATTATTGTAATAATTAATGGTCATCTTAGTCGTCAGCTAGCTTTCAGTTAACTTAGTTTGCTTCAGTTAGTTTTTAGTAACTTTCTGTTTTTAACTTTAGTTCTCTTTAGTTCACGATTGTTTCTCTTTAGTTCACAACCAAAGACTCTAAGATGACTAAGAGAAAGCTTCTAACCACTTCAATTCTCTTGTGGAGTCTTGTTAACAAGAGTCAACATAGGAGATCCATTAACTAGATAACAAGTAGTACTTACTGCTCAGCCTATAATTTTTGCTCCAAACTAGCAACACTAAGCATTCTCATAGCCCTCTCCATCAATGTCCTGTTTATCCTTTCAGCAACTCCATTTTGCTCTGGTGTGTATGTGATTTGTCGTACCCATACATTTTTTTTTTCATATTGAGTCATCCTTTAGGTCAAATGTTTAACATTCCTCATCTTGTGAGTTGTACTTGAATCCTTGCCATGGTCATCATTCATCAATGGTGTTTCTGTTGTCTCTAGTTAGTGTCTTTGCAGGGCCAAATTAAGAGCTTCCCAATGTATTTGGTGAGACAAAAATTGGAGCTCATACAAGATAAAAAAGGCGAAAAAGTATCTTATGCATGAAAAATTTCAGCCCAATGGAAGGGTGTGTGCCTAAGTGAAGGGATGCAACAAATGTCAAAAGTGCAAAGGTTAAAAAGTGCTTTGCTATGTATGAGCACGTGCCTGTGTGAAGGAAAATAAGTTAAGCTCAACCATCAAAAAGTTATAGAGCAGACCATGAGAGCACGTCTGAGCACGTGCCTGTGTGAAGGAAAATAAGTTAAGCTCAACCATCAAAAAGTTATAGAGCAGACCATGAGAGCACGTCTTTGCAAGGGGATGCAATAGTTTCAAGTGGCAAAAAATGTAAAAAGGTGTTTTGATGTGTATGATCACGTGTTGCATTGAAAAGGTGCAAACTTAAGTGAAACTCAAAAGGTTGCAGTCATACAGAGAGGAGTGCACTTCACCAAATGAGAACACAAGTTCAAAAAACAAAAGGTTCATTGTCATGTCCCCCCTTTCGAAATTATGGAATTAATTAATCTCATTTAGCCTTAAGAGTGTTCACATTTGATGGGATTGTGGACTATAGAAGGATTGAGCTGGTAATTCCAAGCCTGTGAGAGATATAAATGTAGTGTCTATGCCCTTGGGAAAATTGATTGAAAATCATTGAACAACTCTGATTTTTCCCTGGGAACAGTTGAGTTGGAGAGGAAAACTTTATTCTTTAGCAAGATTAAGGAAGCCTTTTTGGTGGTCTCATTCTTGTTTTTCCCTGCAGTGTGTCCTTGCTTCATTTATTTTATTAGATTTTTTAGAGACCAGATCTTTTGTACGAATTTCATTTGTTGATTGTTACAGGGTTATAGCCCTAGTTAATTTCCACTTATACTTAAAGATCTTATAACATTGACAAATAAGTATGACTTGAGCACTATTAAGAATCATAGACATGCTGTGTGACTTAATTGCAATTGCGGATAACTGTTGTATCAATCATGTAACATGTGGGGTATGTGATTGTGCAAAATTTGGGCATTTAACTAGCTCCCAAAATTGGTTTTATTACCTGCATTTCATTGTATAGGGTGTCAGTTGTGAAGTACAGGCCTTTGTGTTTCTTTTCAGTTTGTCATATGTGATGGCTGAAAGCAAGGATTCAAATATAGCTGGCAAGTATGCAATACTTATGGCATCAGATTTGGTTATAATGTACAATATAAACAAGGGATTAATTTTATTGGTCAAGACCTTAGTAATTCTTTACAATAATAATACGAGGATTGGAAGTCCTCTGGTTTTAAGGGGTTTAGTTAACCGACATAGGGATTTTAGCTGTAAATTGGATGATTATGCATCCTCTTATCAAAAGAGTCAGTACCATCAGATTAGGTTGTAGCTTTCTTATAGGAGATGAAACAAGTGTCAACTTTGCTAAGTTTCAAGATGTTATTATTTAGCAGTGTGACCATGACAAGGTTTTGTAGAAGACTGGCCAATTCAGTCAGAGGATATCCCGATCAGAAAATAAATAACTTTATTCAGTATAGGATACCAGTTGAATTTATTGTGCAAAAAATCTATGTAAGGACATTTAATATGCCCATTTTCTGTTGTCATCTTTTGATTTATCCTTACCTTTAATATGCAAGCCAGGATTGGATCAAACATGCCCTGCTAAATTCAACCTGCTGCACTTTTATCATTTTTGTATTTGAGAAGAAATTTCGGATTTTAGAAAAGCCATGAACCCTTGATAGAAAGTTCATCATGTTATGTAAGCTATATGGACCAATATTTATGGATCTCAATCAATGAAATGAAAGTTGAGATATACATTTTTGAGATAGGTATGGCCATTTATAATGTTTTTGATTTCAACATTTGCTCAAAGGAAATTTAATGATGACAGGTTTTACTGTTAGATGAGGTCACAGTTGATCTGGATGTTGTGGCAAGACTGGATTTGCTTGATTTCTTTAGAGAAGAGTGTGAACAGGTAAACTTATGTAATTTCCCTTTTTAGTGTTGCTGCAGAAATTTCATAATCTTGTGAAGTTTTTAAAGAGTGGTATTGATTATTTGACAGAGAGGTGCAAGCATTGTGTATGCAACACATATTTTTGATGGTTTAGAGTCATGGGCCACTCATGTTGCATATATTAAAGATGGAAAACTGAAACGTTTTGAAAGTTTATCAGAACTGGATGAAATTAAAAATGCTAGAAACATGTTTGAAGTTGTCGAGTCATGGCTTCGGGCTGAAAGCAAAGACAATGATAGTGAAATTACTTTTCCAGCTAACCAGAGTGAGATTACTCGCCCATCAGATGTCTCACCATTTACATCAAGTAGGCATATGGCTTACTATCGTTGAATTGTGGGGGAATATATTATAATTATAATTGTATCCTTCAATTCATGTACAATTTTAAAGCTTGATTGACTGAGAGTTCCGAAACCTAGTTCTATTGTTAAGGAGTTTTAGGTGTCCACATTGAAATTCTTAAATGTGATGAAATTTGAAAATAAAAAAACATATGTGGACACTGCAAATAAAGATGAATTGTTTATAATCCATATTATGCCAACCTCCCTAAGTTTGCTTTACTTACTATTGTGTGGTCATTTGAATATTTGTAGTGTCAAGATCCTATACTTGGCTACACTCAATATATAAGTGGCTCTCAGCTTCCCTGTTACCTCAATCTTGAATTTGAAGCGTGCTTGATGAATGCCTTGTGCATTCCATTACATGTTTCAGTCAAACTTTATTCCCGACAGTCAAAATTTAATCCCCAAACGGTTGACCTATGGGATATATGTAAGTTGCAATTTTTTTGTCACGGTTACACTTGGCTTGGCACTACAATGTCTTTACACTGGGCATCCTTTTTTCTTGTTTGCATGGATTCTCTTCCTTATCTTCTCATGCTCATGAAATTACTAAGGTTATAAAAGTCTATTTGGAATGCTTATGAAATAGCGAAGGTTAAAAAAGTGTATTTGGAATGAAGAATAATCAATGAACATTTTTGAATGTTCCATGAAACTATCCAACCTGCAAACTTTTTCTAGAGAGGCCTTTCTTTTACCGGATTCAATTATTTTTTCCATTAAAATCTGTTGTGAATGGAGCTCCCACTTGCACATGGTTTCCACGCATTCAACATGGACAGCTTTCCTTGAACATTTAACTTTATAGATTCAGAGCTGTAGAATCTAATTGCAAAATGATATTTAAAAAATATGAAGCGTTGCTTCAATATTAGCATATACTGAAAAGAAATAAGAATACATTCTTTAAAAAAACCAGGTTTCATGAATATAACAAGCAATACAATTCAATTAATGCAATTAAGAGTTGTGGCAAATTATATAATAGAATATGGAAACCTGGAAATTAAGAGTGAAAGGACAGTTGATTTCGATGGTCGATAGATAGTTGTTAGTTGTTTTGAACATAAATCTTTAGTTGTATTTCAAAATCGCTTAAACATGGATGTGTTGGATAACGAAATCTGAATCAGGTCATTCTCAAAATTTGCTAACGTCAATCTTGGATTCACATTTTTTAACTGAGCAGAGAAAGTATTGATTGGAGAGTTGAGATTGATCTAAGTAGAGGTAAAATAGTATTTGAGCGGTCTAAGTCTGTTGTCAATGAGAGTGCTGAATCAATTGAAATCATGTGTTAGGGCAATGTACTTAGGACAGCCACACAAAGTACTGTAAAACAAAGGGGAAAGTTGCAAGGGATGCACTTTTCACCTGCATTCATGCCTATACAAATAAAGCCTGTTATTTGACATACCTATACAAATAAAGACAGTTTAGACTAGGTATTGAGGTGATTGCTTTCCTTAGACTCGAGGCCTTTATCATTGACATGAAAATTAATTTTATTGTTATTTGCTAATGCGATGAAACCAGCCAGCTAAAGGAGTGCATTGTTTGCAACACCATCTTGGTTGTAAAGTCTTATTGGTGCCACTTGATATGTAAGCGAATCTCTCTTTATTATTTTGGGAAGTATTTATTCATTACTCTACAGTTGTAGAGGGGATTTTGAGAAGGTTAGAGGAAGTATTTATCCATAAAACTTCAAAATTTGAAGTACTGCACCTCCTTCATTCTCCTTATGGAAGGAGGTAGGTTATAGGAAGTATTTATCCGTATAACTTCAAAATTTTAAGCACACCTTACCCACCCATTCTCCTCATGGAAGGAGGTATGTGGTTGCTTTCTAACATTGTAATATGAGAAAATTCAGAAGGCTCTAAAATAAAAAAAGATTCAAGAGCAATTGTAAGAAAAATAATATTGAATGCAAGTTTCTAGTGATGCTAAATAGAACATGTTCCAAATACACCGGTATAATATGGAGGCTCAAGGTAAAAAAGAAGAAGACAAATAACACTCCTATTTAACACCTTAGTATGAGTATAGGAGCCCTTATTCTTAGTTTTAGCTTGAATCTAATATATCTATTATTGAGATATCAAAATATAAATATGATAAGTTGTTCATTTATTATCTAGATTATAACAAAGACGACCACCAATTTGGCATATAAGAACCCTATTGCGGAAGCTTGTGATTAGATTTCTTTTCATCAACCTTAGGTATTGTTTCAAAAGGTAGGTTGGGTTTGGTATGTGTCTAGGGAACCTGTGAAGGTCCCCTTGTTTGTGTAAATTTGAATGGAATGCATTTAGAAACTTTGATGGTTGAAAAAGTAAGATTTTATGGTTTTCTTGGTCCTTTAAAGTCCCTAGAGGGAGTACTTAGGGGTGACCTTCAGAGAAGGATTTAGGATTTAATAAAAATTCAAATACAAGCCTAGGTCTAGGTGACAATAGGAGATTACAAAAGTTAAATACAAATTTAAATCTAATATCGAAAATATGTAGATATAAATATGAGATTGATTATTCAATGATAGAAAATAGTTACAATATTGTTGGCGTTTCAATTAGCACCTCCAGAGTGCTTACTGGAAATGGTCAGCTATTGCAAGTGTTATAGTACTGCTCCTTTGGATTATAGAGAGGAAGATCTCTCTTTGCTGATGTAATGTGTAAAAAGGGTAGAGTAGACTAAGGTTCCTATCTTTTTATACTTAGCGGCAGGACACAAGGGTGCACAAACACAATGTGTCGTAGCTAAGCTTTTATCTGGTTTCTACAGATCTTAACTACGACTAAACTAGCTTTTAATCTATCCTATTTTCCCAAGATAAACAAAGCATCAGGGCATAGGAGCGGGAATGGATTGGTTGATTCACTTGAATCTGCCATCTCCTTAGAATATGGCCAAGGCTCTAAACTCTCGGATATACGTTGGGATAAGGTTTGATGCAAGTGAACGCTCTTTACGGTAAGTTGGATCTAAGACTTGCTAAGGAGGAGGAACCCCTGTTTGAGGTATAAGCTAGGAAACAACTTACTAGAAACAACAAATTACGATGATTTGGCCGACAAACTTGCTAAAGAGGAGGAACCCCTATCCGAAGTATAGGTTGAAAGACAATCCATTAAACAACATCAAATGATAACTATCGATGACAAAATATCCGAGGAGGAACCCCTGTCCGAGGAGGAGATTGAAACAATAAGCTATAAACACAAGACGTTTGGAAGAACTTAAATCTTTAGATCAAATTGCATGTGCCCTTTGATTTCCTTCTTCAAGCTTTCTAAATGAATTACAAAGATTGGGACAACAAAGGCATGAAATCATGCACAATTACGATCAACCAATTAACTCTCATCCAAGAGTGAACAAATAATCACTTTCAAACTTGTGGCAACAATGGCACAACAATTTTGCATAGTAAGTAAAGGTTAAACAAATAATGAGCCCAAGGCTCTTATTTATAGAACTCAAAGGAGTAGGCTACCCTAAAATCTCCTTGAGTTAACAATCAGTTCTTGCCAATCAGCCAGATTTATTCCTATGCCTAAAAGTAGGTGAGCAATCAGTTAACTGGAAATCTACTTCAGTTAACTAAAACTAAACAAAGAGTCAACTGGAAACTACTTCAGTTGACTGAAACTAAATTAAAGGTGAACTTTATTACAAAGTGTGCCTCCAAAATAAACATCCACGTTTAGTGGAGATCTAAGATCCACAAATTATGGAAGTCAAATTAGACATCCTTAATTAGTGGGATCTTACATGCATGATCTGTGGGACATGGAGTTAACTTGGAAAGGGGCATAAAGTTAACTTCAGTCACATTTAATGTCTTTTTGAGTTGACTTGGAATGAGGCATCAAGTCAACTTTAAGTGCCATAAATTCCATTTGGAGGGTAGGATGTCCTTTTTGAGGTGCCTTTACAACTCACCACTAGTCAACAGTGTCTCTATCCATCTGTTGACTTCCTCAGCTTCTGGGTAATTAATGCTTTGCAGGATGATGATGTGGCACTTTAGCATTACTTCGCCTGTCATGAGCTAATGTTGAAAATGAATACACTGGGCAATTGCCTCATCGAACTTGGTAGACAAAGCTGCCACCTTGGCCAACTTGCAATCATCTGGATCATTGAGGAAGGTGCTGAGGATGAAATCTCTGAACTGATTCTGTACTATAACTAGCTCAATGTATTCTCCTTCCTTACACTGATATTCTATGTGAGGGAAGGATATTACCAACGTTCTTGTGAAGTTGATAATATTTATGACAACCCGTCGGTAGTCAATCAGCTCTACGGAATTGGCATCATGGGATTTCACCTTGTATGCCAGCTATTCTTTCCAAGCAAAAAGGTGTTGCTTGTTTTCCTCTAAGAAGACTGATTGATATGCCAATTGCAAGTTTGCAATTGTGACTTCATTGCCTGACCTCTTTTCTGCTATCTTTTGCTCCGATTGCTGAATCTCTGCGCGAAGTCCATGTGCTCTATCCCTTAATTAGTATAGATTCTCCAGTATACATCGTCCTCTGAGAACAAAATCCTCCACTTGATCTCTCAAGTGTTTTCCATATGTCATCAACTGATGATGGTTTTGCTCTGCGGGAAGATCCAACAATTCCTGTGGTAAGGCTGAGACATTTGGGGTGTTGTGCATTAAGTTGGAAATGTACATCCTCGACTGTTGGTTTTCAACCTTTAAGGCTGCTTTGTCCTTTCCATCCTTAGCCATCCTCTCTTGGACGCTCACTGAGGCGATTCCGAGAAGGTCTGCCTCCACCTGACATGTGGTCTTTCCGAGGTTAAGTTTGGACAATGTGAAGTCTTCCACTTGTACCTCATGTATGCTTTTATCCTCAGGTGGGGCAACAGTCTCTATGTTGAACTCATTCTCTGCATTCCTTTCCACGTGAACTTGCCTCTTCAATTTCTTTGCTGACATGTCTTGTGGGACATGGTCAAACTCTGTGAAGTCAAGCTCGTAGGAGGGCCTTTCCCTCTTCCTTCCTAGGAAACCTTCAAGCTAGATAGAATCTCGGCTAGCTTTGCTGGAAGGAGGAATATGGGGCCCTTGAATGCCCGATGAATGAGACTGTGTTGGAGTGATGTCTCTTGGTGGCGAGTCCAATTCGACGGGGACTTGTGACTGCTATGATGGTGGTGATGTAGGTGGCTTTGTTTCTATCACAGGCACCGTTTCTGTTGCTGGCTCTGTCTCTATAGTGACTATCTCAATCACTAGTTCGGGGGCAACAATTCCCACGACTATCTCGGGTGTGTGTGTGGCTGTCTCCACATATAACCCCTGTGTTCTTCCTCTTGTGTGTCCTGACATCCGTTTCCCTTTGGGAGGAAATCTCCACTGCTTCTACCTGGGCTTCTTCCTTGACGTGGAAGGTAGTGTAGATTGAACCTGTGGCGGCTCTGTTTTGGGAAGAACTACCTTGTCCTCTTGCTGTCTAGGTAAAGTTGACTATTCTTGAAACTCTACTCGTTCTCTCCTCTATAGATGGGTTTTCCTTTGCGTACCAATCCACTCTTCCGAGTGGTTGTGAGTCCACATAATCTACGAAGAATGAGGTGAGAATGAATTCCCCTTCATCATTAGAGAAGCCCTCAATGTCTTTTGACATAAAGTTAGCGATTTGTGAGAGCATGACCCTGCTATAGTTCCTTCTTCATACTTCATACTTATTGTCACAATTGACCTAGTAATCTTCCATAGAAGATTCATGTGATGAGCGTTGCTCAAGATGCGCCGCATAAAGACCTCTGGGATCATATGGCTTTCTCTCAATGAGGTACTTGAGATTGAGTCTCACCGTTTCTTGGCTCATCAACTTGGCATCTGCCGCTATTCTACATCTATAGAGTCCCATCTGAACGAGAAAGTTTACAGCTGGCTTCTTCTTCAGGCGTAAGTGGGCGTGAACTTCGGCCAACTGCCTTAGGAATTCCATGAAAACTACCCTATTTGAAGGGTAACATGACATCATGGCGGGATGACCAATGTAGCCATACACGTGTATGTAGGTGAAAGTGGGGAATTGGATAAACCAATCTGCCCAGTCCAACATTGCCTCCTTGGCTGCTTGCGAAATAAACATGTGCATCTCATGGTTGAGATCTCGTACAATGTGCATAATGAAAAGGTCACTTGTCCGTTTGAAATTCTGTTCCACTTTAGTAAACTCAAGACACGAAAAGTGTTCATGGACCTTCTGCACACCTAAGGTGCCCACATTGTTCAGTGTCCTGAACTTCTCTTGGAAGGAAATCAGGTATACTAGGTAGGAACACATGTGGAACCTATGAGCCTCTAGAAACTCGGTAATCTGTTGGTGGAGTGTGTCATTGATCAGGGTGGCCCAGTCATAATGTTCCCTTGTGCTGATAATCTTAGCAATGACGTAGTACATCCACGACTGAAACTGATTTCCCTCTTCTTGTCCAGTGATTCTACTAAGTAGAGCGATCAACACTACATACTCGTCTTTGAATTCTCCTCGTCCAACCAGTTTAGGCAATTTGGTCTTTTTCACCTTCAACCATTTTTCTACCATTATTCCTTGGCATTTATTCTTGGTTGCCTTGAATGCTCTATCGCATTTTGTCACTAATATAACCACGTTGGTAGGGCATGGTGGAATATCAAAACATTTTTCAATGTCCTTTGGTTTGAAACTACAGATTACCCTCCCCTCCATTGATTTGATTTCTCTCATGGTAGGATCGTATTGCTTAATGCAAGCGATTACAAGCTCCACACTCTGTAATGTGATGGGGATGGACGTAGCCTGAAGCAACCCAGACTCTTCTATGTTTTGTAATGTGATTTGATTCATGCCTTTCAAATCTTTTGGATCAACCATTGGGCTCAGTTGATGCAAGTCTATGTTAGTCAGTTTTAGGAAATCATGGTACAAGCCCATCTTGGTCTTGTATTGCACCTGAGAGTACTGCATCCTGAAAAACTTAAAGATTAACTGCACACATGACCCTGTTCTGACAATTTTTGAAAACCCTAAAAATAGTGCTTGTCGAGAAGTATTTTTTTGAAAAAAATCTGGCACATGGGTTTTGTTCGTGCTTCAATGCTGAACAAACCCATTTCCTCGGATTTTTGATCTTGAGACTTTTTCGATAAAACCCCCAAAAATAGGGGCAACAAGTTTGCTATTTTTGGAAAATTTGACGAGATGGGTTTTACTAGAAAATTATCTTGATGATACCCAGTTGATCAGATCTGTGGTAGCTCGCTGATTTGTGTGACATGCAAGAAAACCTAAGACAAGAAAAGAGGAAGTAGAGAAGAGGTGGATTGGAAGTTTTTAGTTGTCTCCCTAAGAAAATTTGTCTCTGAACCCAACCTCTGAGAAGAAATCTTCTTGTGCCTCTAATCTTCAAAAAATATTGAAGAATGGTCAAAAATCCTTTCAAGATCTTAAAAGGACGTCCTTGAGAGCTATTTGATGTTTTGATCTTCAACTTGCAAAATAAATGAGTAGAATGGGACGCCTAGAGTTGTTTTGTAGAGATTCAAGCTTGAATCCTTTAAATGTGGATGCCAACTCATGATTTTGAAGGGAATTGGCCTGATCTTGAGTTCCCAAAGCTAAATCCCACTGATTGTGGGTTGTTTGAAACAAATTTTCCTCCAAAATCTCTTACTTGGTCAACAAAACATGCCATGACTATTTTAGGCATCCTTTTCGAGATTTGAACTCTTTTTCATCATTTTTCCATGTTGAATGACATCTGTTTGATCTTCGCTCCAGATTGATCAGTTGATCTTGAGCAACTGCTGATAGATTCACTATTGAGATAGATCCGTGCTGATGAGATGTGCCTCAAAGATGCTAAGTCAGAAAATTGAGTTTGAGGCTCTAGAAGATTGGGCACCTTTCTTCAACAAGGGCGCTTTTGCACTTGCCTTAGTCAATTTTCAATGTAGGTTTTTCAATTTCTCCATTCAGACCTTCTGTGCTTTGATTTGATATCCTCATTGATTGACGAGTCAGACAATCTCGCTTGAAGATTCATCAGGTGACCAGCTCAATCCTGAAAAGGATGGCTGGTGTCTCAACTCTTGAAAGTTAGTTTAAGGTCTCAAGAAGCAAGGGCACCTTTCTCTAGTAGGGGCGCTTTTGCTCTTTTTGATCAATTATTTTATGTTGAAAACTGCTTCAGTTTGATCTGTCGTCAGATAATTGCCTTGTTGGAATCCTTCGCTGACGGTTTCGTTGTCGAGGTTGATCTAAATGAAGAAGATCATCCTGGGGGTCCTTCAACCATTTGACAACATTTGAGGGCCCAAAAGAGAGGGCACCTTTCTTCAGCAAGGGCATGTTTTTCATGCTAGGTAGTCATTTTGGATGTCTCTTGATAATAACCTCTTTGCACTCCGTCGATGTTTGTTGGTGATCACCGAATCAGATGATCTCGCTGAATGTTTCATTGTTGAGTCAGTAGGAAAGCGAAGAGGATGATTGTCTCGGAAAAATCAAGTGACTGCATTTGGCCTTTGAGATCTAAGGGCGCCTTTCTTTAGTAGGGGCACTTTTGGCATTTTGAACTGTATCCTCCTTGGTAGCATTTCCAGAGTTAGGCAAATTTTGGCCCTTTTCAGTTTCGAGAATCTCCTTCGTCAAACAAAATCTTTTTAATCCTTTTTCGCCATGGTTGTGTCATTGAAGCTTTTGAAGCTTAACTTTCAGCACCTAGTACTGGGCAATTTGCCATTAATGGTTGCGGAGCTCTTAACTCTGTTCCTGAAAAATAGAAATAGACCCACTAGAGTAAAACATGTCTTTTGATGATTTTGATTTGACTAGTGTGATCGAGAAGTCGATTAATCCTATCAAAATCATTTTAATCATTTCCGGAAAGGTCCTATTTTCAGGGGTTTCCCTAAAAATAGGGGATTGAAACCCTAAGTTTTAATTTTACAGAATTTTACACATATGTTCCTTGACAGAAACCCATAAAGACCTTATGTTTGGTTTGACCTAAAATAGACTTTTGACGACATTTTAATATGATTTAGCTCAATTTAAGCAGAATGCCAAAAAAATATTTTGGGTACAACATTAGGCTCCGTCTGGTGACCATGTCGGATACCTACAACATAGGAGAACCGAGAATCTCTAGTTTCGTAGACCAGTATATCTTATTAGTTGGGCAATGGAGTCAAGACTTATTTCCTAACACACCTAAAAATTAGAGTTCACCTATTTATTGGGCTCACCAATTTATTCACCTACAACGAGACTACTTAAGAAATCACCTAAAACACGACAATAGTTTACTGAACAGGGAAACACATAACAACATAACGTTAAAGCAAGTAAGAGTATTTACAAAGAACTCACCCCATCCCCAAAGGGACAAAATGCTTCAAGTACTGCCCGCTGTAGGGTAGTGGAAAGAGCCTCCCATCTAAATGTGAGAGAATGTAGGAATTCTCTCCTGCAATATCATGGATCAGGAACGACCCTAGCCAAAGGGAGTCAAATTTACCGTGCATTCCCTTTGGTTCGTGTCTCTTGTCCCATAATAGGACTCTGTCTCCAATCTCAAAGTCTCATTGCCGAGCCTTCTTGTCGAAGATCTTCTTCACCCGCTCTTGATGCTGAGTGATTTTATCAACTATCTCCACCCTCTCCTCTTGAAGTTTCATCAGGCACAAGATATGTTTCTCGATGGGATCTCTGAATTCCTCATCTTCTATTGCGGATGCTAGCTGTAAAGTGGACAACTCTAGAGTGATGGGTAACACAACTTTTGTGCCATATAGGATCGGGAAGGGTGAAGTGCCGATAGCTCTCTTGGGCGTGATCCTATTAGCCCAGAGAGTGTCGTACAACTTTAGGTGCCAAGCTCGTTGATTGGAATCAACCATCTTGCACACAATCGTGACTATGTTCTTATTAGATGTCTCAGCTTGTCCGTTGCCTTGTGGATAGTAATATGAAGAGTGGGACAATGTGATGCCGTAGTCAAAACAAAATTCTACTAACTCCTCTGACGAGAAGCTTGTAGCATTATCGGTCACGATCTTTCTTGGTACTCCGAAGTGTGTAGTGATGTTCTCCTTGAGGAAGTTACACACTACTTCAGAGGTAGCTTGCTTTGTAGGGATCACCTCAACCCATTTAGTGAAGTAATCTGTCGCCATAAGGATGTATACATGTCCCTTACTGGAATGTGGGTTGATGGGTCCTAGAAAGTCTATGCCCCATTGCTGAAATGGAGCATCTATCACCACCAGCCTTAGTGGAAGGGCTGACAACTTGAGTTTACCAACAAATTGTTGGCATAGTGTGCATCTATGCACCCAGTCATATGTGTCGCGGAACAAAGTTGGCCAAAAAAACAATGCTCGCAAGATTTTGAATGTAGTAACCCTTGATGAGAAGTGGCCACCGCATGCTTGGTTATGAAATTCTTCCAACAACCGCCGTTGGTGGTCCTTATTGATGCATAGTAGGAATGTTCCATCAAGCCCACACTTGTATAGAACATTTCCTCTAAGCACATAGCTCTGTGCTTGTAGTTTCAAAGTTTTTGTTTGCTGCTTACCCAAGTGTGTTGGGCATTCCCCGTAGGTCAGAAAGTACCACAATTCTATGTACCATTCTTGAGCAAATTCAACTAGTAAGACCATTGGGAGGTCTTCTTCCATTTCTGTTCCTGGGATGCCATCAGGAGCTTGGTGCTTTAGATCACCATCTTTTGCCATGAGTTGACATAGAACTTTCCCACATACGAGCTTGGTAGGCTTGATATCCAAGTCGTATTCCTGGACTCTTGCAATCCAGTTGCCTCTTTTGGTTCCCATCTCTTGTTGAGTAAGGACACTCTTGATCAAGGGGTCTATAACGTACAAAGTGGTGTGAGAGTTTAAGATGTAGAATATGAAATTCTTGACAACCCTCACAATTGCATATGCGTTTTTCTCTATCTGGGAGTACCGAGACTCGCTATCCTTGAAGCTACTGCTCATGAAAGCGATTGGTGACTCATTCTTTTCATTCAACTTCTGGGTCAGTATGGTAGAGAGAGTATGTTCCGACATGTAACAATAAAGAATGAACTCTTTATCGAAATCGGGTCGAACCAACACTGGCGCTTTACTGATGGCCTCCTTTATTTTCTTGAACGCCTTCCTTCCTTCTTCGGTCCACTTGAAGGTGGTCATCTTCTTCATCATTGCTGAGATGTCTTTAGTCAGCTCCAAGAAGTTGGGTACAAATCTTCGTATAAAGTTAACTTTTCCGAAGGATGTACCCCAATTTTATTCATAGGGAGAGTCAGGTTCTTGATTGCATCAACTTGATTAGGGTCTATCCGAGTCCCTTCCTTGGATACGATGTGGCCTAGCAATTTTCCTTCTGTCACCGCAAAGATAGACTTTTTCGGATTCAATAATGTGGTGGTACCTACACCTCTCGAACACTTTCACTAAGTGCTGAAAATGATCTTGCCGCTTCTTTGAGAATGCGGTAAGGTTGTTAAGATAGACGACTATCAATTTGTCCTTTAAGTTGCCAAACACCAAGTCCATGGCTCGTTGAAAAGTATCACCGGCGTTGATGAGGCCGAAAGGCATCCTCTTGTAAGTGAACATTCCCTAAGGGGTGGTGAATGCCGTTTTGAGTTGATCCTCTTCAACCACTGCAATCTGGTTGTATCCAGAAAAACCGTCAAGCAATGAGAACATTTCCTAACTGGTTACTGTTTGCAATGTATGCTCCATGATAGGAAAAGGATAATTATCCTTTATGGACAACTGGTTCAGGTTCCTGAAATCTACACAAATCCATATCTCTCTACTTTTCTTGCGTATAGGAACGATGTTTGACACCTAGGTAGAATAGTGGATTGGGAATATGATTTTGGCATCCACCATCATTTTTACCTCTGCGTAGATTGTCTTGGACACGCAGGTTGTAGTGCCTCTGCTTCTGCTTGAAAGGCTTGATATCAGACTTGAGTGGGATTGTGTGGGAAAATTCCTTCGGCTTGAATGCTTTTAGGTCTTCATTGGACCACACGAAGACGTCTCAATATTGCTTGAATAAGGAGATGAAGCTGTTGCTTTCCTCTATAGTGCAACATTTGCCTAAGTTGACAAGTCGAAGCTTATCTTCTGTACCAATGTTGACTTGTTGGTAATTAGCTGACGTCTTGTTGTTAGAATTCCTTTGATCCTGAACACGTTTGTCATGTCTATCAAATATATCCTCCAAGGATACTAAACCCTTGGGGATATTGGTGCCTCTTAGTTGGATGATGTTGGATTCCGTGACTTCAGAATATTCGACTATAGATTCTTTGAAAGGAGAAGCACTTCCTTCAAAGAATAATTCTTGGTAATTGTCCCCCATGTAGAGGAACTCTTTGATGTCATCATCATCAAAGATCTTCCAGTTGTTGTAGTTGTCAGGGACAACCGACCTGTAGACGAGCTCAATAGCGAAGGAATTCTGACGGAAGTCAAAATGGGGCATGAATAGAGGAGTTGATACCGTGAGGGCATCTGCTCTGTTATTTTGCTCACGTGGTATGTACTTGATGTTGAATGCTTCGAACTAATCGATTGCATTCCACACCCTTTGTTGATAAGACATAAGGCGAATTTCCTTACTTGATATTGTTCTCTAACCTGTTGGATGATCAACTTTGTGTCACTTTCGACTTGAAGGTATCTTATACCCATATCTCTTGCATTTTTGAGGCCTAGTATGAGTGCCTCATATTTTGCAGCATTGTTTGTGTTATCAAACTGCAAGCGATAAGCAAATGGGTACAGTGTTCCTTTAGGAGAGGTAATGACAACTCCCGCTCTCGAGCCTGCTATTGAGCAACTGCTATCGAATTGCATCTTCCACATTCTTGAATCTTCATTCAATGTTTGTGTGGAGAGTGCAAAACTTTTTTCTTCTTCGGTTACTTCTGACAGCATGGCATATGTACTGGGACCTGTACTTTGATGTAGCACTTGCGCTTGGGGGTCTTGAGATTTCACCACCATGAATCTCGACTTAGCCTTTGGTTCCAACTTGAAGCTACCTTTCTTTAATGGGATTGTCACATACGACCAATCCAATTGAATCTCACCTCCGAGATCCTTGCAGAAGCTTCTGCTTAGGAGAATTCCATAACTGATTGGAATGTCAGCTATGAGAATGGTCATCATGATCTTCTTCTTTGGGTAGGACGCCGATCTTACTTGAGCATCCTTCAGTTGGCCTACCAATGGCACGAGTTTTGATTCAAGTGAATAACACTTGTCATGAGTTTTCGTGCATGATAGCCCTAAAGAGATCATGATTTGTAAAGGCATGACGTTGTCTGATGCCCTTGAGTCAATTATGCAATTGCTGAGTTTATACCAAATATTCCGAGCCAATTTTTTTCGATTTTAACAATTGCAGATTACAACATTACAATCAAGTACCCGTTAAGGTTAGATGATAAACCAAAACGTACTGAAGCAACTCTAACCAGTATGGCACCGATGATGGTGAGCATTGGTCAGAGGATCTAAAATGAATTGCTTATGCTGGAAAAGGAACTCAACGCCAAGTATGTGCTACCCAATCCAAAGCGGAGTGAGGGGCGACCATATGACGGAGTGATTACAGAATTCAATACTTGAAATAAATGCTGAAACTGGAAATACTCGACACCCAGAATGTGCTTGCTAACCCAGGATGGGAAAGTAGCTACCATAGGGCGGAGCTGTAACTATTACAATAACTTTAAATGAAATCATACATTACAATCAGATTTGAACAAGAATGAGAATGACTGCCAGTACTACTGTCAGTTTTACAAATGATGTTCAATCGCCTGCTGATATCATAGAAATTTGTCAACTTAACATTACATCAAATGATCTCTTTTAGTATGGATAGAAGAGCCAAACACAATAGATCTTTCAATGTTCAAATACAAACGCTGTTTTTAGACAAATCTGCACTCTTGAATTAAAAACAGCAGTCTATAGAATTTACTCATTTACTCATATCTCTCTCTTAACTTGCCCGAATTACTTGAAACAAAATGCAACATGCTCTAATGGAGATGACGCCTAAGATAGAACACAAAACACAGATCAAGAAGCCTTTAATTATTTTGCACGGATGCCAATGCACATGCTGAATGGTACGGCCTTCAGCAGAATTTCGACCTCTCTTTAAAAATAAAAGGCTTGACAATAAATTCTATAATTCTAGGAATATGTTCCCTCTTCCCCCACAAATAGAATAAGACAATACCCACAACCCATATTTTTGTATTTTTTGAATTACGAACAAAAAACCCAATCTGCTGTAGCTAAATCTGCAAATACAGAAAACTCTCTAATATGCAAACTTACTTAACAAGATCAAACTGAAATACAAGCACAAATACAAATGCAAACTTACAAATGATTGAATCACTCATAAGCATACTAAAATCTCCACTAGATGCTATCTCTCAAGCATGAAGTCGAGCCCAGACTAGGAGGCATTCATTCCTCGAAGAATTCCCGCAACCATTTCGGCAGCATAACATTAGCATAGTCCAAAGATGCAGAAATGATGCACAAGACTCCTTTTTATAAGTTCCGTTTGACTTCAAGAAACCCTAAAATCCAACTCAAGCTCAAACCCTAACTTTTCCTTCAATAAGGCGTCCTTTTCACCTTTAGCTCAATAATCATATTTTAATTAAAACATCACCTTGATAAATGCGCCCACATTAATTTCCTTTGACTTTGGAAAATTCACCAAATATTAAATATAACCTTAATGAAGGCGCCACCCTTTGAGTCCACCTTTTAAAACGACATTAAGTCATTCGACTAGGCCAAGGTGATAAAATAACATTTTAATTATAATGTTATTTTTAAGTGAAATGAGCTCGACTTCCCGAATGCATTCTGAAGCCCGAAACTGAATACGCCACTTGAGTCAATGAAGGGGAAAGTCAATTGCCTGCTACCATCCTTAACTCAAAAATAGAATTTACTAAAATAGTAAATTCAATGCTCAATGCCGAGATGAACATACCGCTAAGCCCTCTCGAAAACCCAGGAATCCCATTGAATCCATCATCTCGAAAGCAATGACCTCTCAAAATAGGAAACCCTAATTTATCTTCCGACTAGCCTTCGGTTTCGTGAAAAGGCCAACGGTCACAAGAAAGATCAGTTTGAGAAGGGGACATTACAATCCCATATACAAAGATATGTAGAAGGGCTTTGGCTTTTCTCCCATTGGTATGAAAGATTCCAACAATGTGGGCTGTATGACAGTAGATTTCGGTATTACCTTGAGAATCCAATCTATTTGATCGGGATGGTCTTGGAGATACTCTAGCTGTGAGATCTGTACCTTCATGTTTATCATGGACGTCACTATGTCAAAATTCGCTGAAGTCGGATCTTGAGCAATTGATGTGACGTTTTTGTGTGTAGACTTGGGATTTAAAGTGGAAGCTTCTTTTCCCTTTTCATTGGACTTCCGTCTCTCCTCTTCTTCTTTCTGTGCTTTGCAGTGCTGGGCACGTGTAAACACAGGCATTGAAAGGTTCTTGTAATTAACAACGAGAGAGTATTGATGGTAGTCTTCTTCTTGATTTACGGGTTCACTATGAAAGTATCCTGTTGCGGAGTCACCATCGAAGTTGTCCATTTGAGGGGGAGCAACGTTCACATTTGAAGGTATGAAACTTGAGCTTGGAGTTGAATCTCCGACATATCCCATTATCTGATTCATCCTTTGATTCTCAGGGCATGTGGATCCTGTGTGTTTGTCTGAGTCGTGAAAATAACAAAACACATTTGACTTTTTAGTCTCTACCTATCTTGGTGGAGGTCTTGAAAACTTGGGCTTGAAGTTGTTGAAACATTGGAAATTATTCCTCTTCAACTGATATTGTTGTTGAGGCTGGTACTGCTGGTGAGGCTGGTACTGTTGTTGTTGATATGACGATGGTGTGGGAAGTGCTTGCTGTCCTTGGTTGGGTGACTGTCTTTTGAGGATAATCACCTCATTAGCTACCTTTTGTAGCAACGAATCTGTTGATGCTTGGACCAATGATCTGATAGCATCGTCCTTCATCTTCCCCGTGGTGATCATGTGATCTTCGAGCTCGATAGCCTTCTCTTGTGCAACTAACAAGTCCTCTTCGTGACCTCCTTTTATGAAAAAGGCTATCTCAGAGGGAAGGGAATTGATGAAGCTACTCATCAGAATCTCGTCTGATGGATTGAGTGTGAGAAAGACGTGTAATGTGGAGGTTAAACCTCGCTATGAACTCTCATCAGTTCTGTGGGCTCCATCTTAGAGTTGAATAGCCGGGAAAACAATTGATGGTTGTCTTCGTTAGGTCTGAATCTTGCCAAGAATTTCTCACTCATGTCCTCCCAGTTTCTGATGATACTTGGTTGTAAATGATTGAACCAATCGACAACATTCACCTCAAGAATTTCGACAAAGAGTCGAACAATGATATCTTCATGTGGTACGGATAGAACGGAACAAGCCGCTGTGAACGCTAAAATATTATCATCGGGGTGTCAAGCCCCATCGTCGTAGAATCTTGGGAAGTACTTCTGTGATCCCTTGGGAAGTTCATGGTGACCTTGTAGGGCCAATGGACCTATGTCGTTACCCCATGGTAATGGGGCAGGATGTCTTATATTTATTGCATTTCGGCCATTGTCGAAAAGATTGTGGCCATTGCCATTATTGCCATTGTTGTTGCTATCATTTTCGTTGCCATTGTTACCATTATTACGACTATTTCCGTTATTGATGTTAACGTTGTCGGCGATTGCTTGAGTAGGAGGTTCTTGCTGTGGTTCTTCTAGGAAGTGCTCTCAAACCTCTTGGTAGATCTGCTCTGTGTCAGCTGCTTCTCCAACATCTTCTTGAAAAAGAGGATTGGTTCTCCTCCTCGTATATACTCGGTGAGCTAGGATTTTTACTGCCACACAGGAGGTGGTAATACTGGTCTCTTGGCTGCATGATCAACCTTTCTTTCTTCCTTGTCCAGAGTAATAGCTGTGGCTCTCCACTGAGTAGGTGATGTATTCTTTTCAAATATGAAGATACACAAACTGCTGATGATGTCCGATTGCTCTCCTTCAATGTATGTAAGATCTAGTTGGAGAGTTGCTGGAGCAAGATTAGGTTGCTCTACTGGGGCCCAAGGACGCTACATAGTCATTCTTGTGACATAAAATCCTTAGATTTTTCTTAAAGTTTTGTGCCTCGTTGCCCCACGGTGGGCGCTAGAAAACTGTTGGCGTTTCAATTAGCACCTCCAGAGTGCTTATTGGAAACAATAAGCTATTGCAAGTGTTATAGTACTGCTCCTTCGGATTATAGAGAGGAAGATCTCTCTTTGCTGATGCAATGTGTTAAAAGGGTAGAGTAGACTAAGGTTCCTATCTTTTTATACTTAGCGACAGGACACAAGGGTGCACAAACACAATGTGCCATAGCTAAGCTTTTCTTTGGTTTCTGTAGATCTTAACTATGACTAAACTAGCTTTTGATCTATCCTATTTCCCCAAGATAAACAAAGCATGAGGGAATAGGAGCAGGAATGGATTGGTTGATTCACTTGAATCTGCCGTCTCCTTAGAATATGGCTGAGACTCTGAACTCTCGGATATACGCTGGGATAAGGTTTTATGCAAGTGAACACTCTATACAATAAGGTGGATCTAAGACTTGCTAAGGAGGAGGAACCCCTGTCCGAGGTATAGGCTAGGAAACAACTTACTAGAAACAACAAATTACGATGATTTGGCCGACAAACTTGCTAAGGAGGAGGAACCCCTGTTCGAAGTATAGGTTGAAAGACAATCCACTAAACAACATCAAACAATAACTATCGATGACAAAATATCCAAGGAGGAGGAACCCCTGTCTGAGGAAGAGATTGAAACAATAAGCTATAAACACAAGATGTTTGGAAGAACTTAAATCTTTAGATCAAATTGCATGTGCCCTTTGATTTCCTTCTTCAAGCTTTCTGAACGAATTACAAAGATTGGGACAACAAAGGCACAAAATCATGCGCAATTACGATCAACCAATTAACTCTCATCCAATAGTGAACAAATAATCACTTTCAAACTTGTGGCAACAATGGCACAACAATTTTGCATAGTAAGTAAAGGTTAAACAAATAATGAGCCCAAGGATCTTATTTATAGAACTCAAAGGAGTAGGCTACCCTAAAATCTCCTTGAGTTAACAATCAGTTCTTTCCAATCAACGAGATTTATTCCTATGTCTAAAAGTAGGTGAGCAATCAATTAACTAGAAATCTACTTCAGTTAAAACTGAAACTAAACAAAGAGTCAACTGGAAACTACTTTAGTTGACTGAAACTAAACTAAAGGTGAACTTTATTACAAAGTGTGCCTCCAAAATAGACATCCACATTTAGTGGAGATCTGAGATCCACAAATTATGGAAGTCAAATTAGACATCCTTAATTAGTGGGATCTGACATGCATGATCTGTGGGACATGGAGTTAACTTGGAAAGGGGCATCAAGTTAACTTCAGTCACATTTAATGTCTTTTTGAGTTGACTTGGAATGAGGAATCAAGTCAACTTTAAGTGTCGTAAATTCCATTTGGAGGGTAGGACGTTGTTTTTTAGGTGCCTTTACAACTCACCACTAGTCAATAGTGTCTCTATCCATCTGTTGACTTCCTAAGCTTTTGGGTAATTAATGTTTTACAAGATGATGACATGGTGCTTTAGCATTACTTCGCCTGTCATGAGCAGCTGATGCTGAAAATCAATACACTGGGCAGCTGCCTCATCAAACTTGGTAGACAAAGCTGCCACCTTGGCCAACTTGCAACCATTTGGATCATCGAGGAAGGTGCTGTGGATGACATCTTTGAACTGATTCTACACTGTAACTAACTCAATGTATTATCCTCCCTCGCATTGATATTCTATGTGAGGGAAGGATATTACCAACGTTCTTGTGAAGTTGATAATATTTGCGACAACCGGTTGGTAGTCAATAAGCTCTACGAAATTGGAAGCATAGGCTTTCACCTTGTATGCCAGTTGTTCCTTCCAAGCAAAAAGGTGTTTCTTGTTTTCCTATGAGAAGACTGATTGATATGCCAATTTCAAGTCTGCAATTGTGACTTCATCGCCTAACCTCTTTCCTACTATCTTTTGCTCTGATTGCTGAATCTCTGTGTGGAGTCCATGTGCTCTATCCCTTAACTAGTATAGATTCTCTAGTATACATCGTCCTTTGAGAACAAAATCCTCCACGTGATCTCTCAATTGCTTTCCATATGTCATCAATTGATGATGTTTTTTCTATACGGGAAGATCTAGCAATTCCTGTGGTAAGGCCGAGACGTTCGGGGTGCCGCACATTAAGCTGGAAATGTACATCCTCAACTATTGGTTTTCAGCCTTTAAGGCTGCTTTGTCCTTTCCATCCTTAGCCATCCTCTCTTGGACGCTCATTGAGGCTATTCCGAGAAGGTCTTCCTCCACTCGACATGTGGTCTTTCTGAGGTTAAGTTTGGACAATGTGAAGTCCTCCACTTGTACCTCATGTATGATTTTATCCTGAGGTGGGGCATCAGTCTCTATGATGAACTCATTCTCTGCATTCCTTTCCATGTGAACTTGCCTCTTCAATTTCTTCGTGGGCATGTCTTGTGGGACATGGTCGAACTCTGTAAAGTCAAGCTCGTAGGAGGGCCTTTCTCTCTTCCTTCCTAGGAAACCCTCAAGCCAGATAGAATCCCGGCTAGCTTCGCTGGAAGGAGGAATATGGGGCCCTTGAATGCCCGATGAATGAGACTGTGCTGGAGTGACGTCTATCGGTGGCGAGTCCAAGTCGATGGGGACTTGTGATTGCTGTGATGGTGGTGATGTAGGTGGCTCTGTTTCTATCACAAGCACCGTTTCTGCTGCTGGCTCTATCTCTATAGTGACTATCTCAATCACTGGTTCAGGGGTAGCAAGTCCCACGACTATCTCAGGTGTGTGTGTGGCTGTCTCCACATATAACCCTTGTGTTCTTCCTCTTGTGTGTCCTGACATCCGCATCCCTTTGGGAGGATTGCTCCACTGCTTCTGCCTGGGCTTCTTCCTTGACGTAGAAGGTAGTGTAGATTGAACTTGTGGCGGCTCTGTTTTGGGAAGAAATACCTTGTCCTCTTGCTGTCTAGGTAGAGTTGACTATTCTTGACAATTCTACTCGTTCTCTCCTCTATAGATGGGTTTTCCTTTGTGTACCAATCCACTCTTCCGAGTGGTTGTGAGTCCACTAAATCTATGAAGAATGAGAGAAGAGTGACTTGGCCTTCATCATCAGATAAGCCCTCAATGTCTTTTGACATAAAATCAACTATTTGTGAGTGCTTGAACCTGCTATAGTTCCTTCTTTGTACTTCATACTTATTGTCACAATTGACCCAGTAATCTTCCATAGAAGATTCATGTGATGAGTGTTAATCAAGATGCGCCGCATAGAGACCTTGGGATCATATGACCTTCTCTCAATGAGGAACTTGAGATTGAGTCTCACTGTTTCGTGGCTCATCAACTTGGCATCTGCTGCTGTTCTACATCTATAGAGTCCCATCTGAATGCGAAAGTTTACAGTTGGCTTCTTCTTCAGGCATAAGTGGGCATGAACTTTGGCCAACTGCCTTAGGAATTCCATGAAAACTACCCTATCTGAAGTGTAATGTGGCATCATGGCGAGATGACCAATGTAGCCATACACATGTATGTAGGTGAAAGTGGGGAATTGGATAAACCAATCCGCCCAGTCCACCATTGCCTCCTTGGCTACTTGCGAAATAGACACGTGCATCTCATGGTTGAGATCTCGTACAATGTGCATAATGAAAAGGTCACTTGTCCGTTTGAAATTCCATTCCACTTTAGTAAACTCAAGACACAAAAAGTGTTCATGGACCTTCTGCACACCTAAGGTGCCCACATTGTTCAGTGTCCTGAATTTGTCTTGGAAGGAAATCAGGTATACTAGGTAGGAACACATGTGGAACCTATGAGCCTCTAGAAACTCAGTAATCTGTTGGTGGAGTGTGTCATTGATCAGGGTGGCCCAGTCATAATGTTCCCTTGTGTTGATAATCTTAGCAATGACGTAGTACATCCATGACTGAAACTGATTTCCCTCTTCTTGTCCAGGGATTTTGCTAAGTAGAGTGATCAACACTGCATACTCATCTTTGAATTCTCCTCGTCCAACCAATTTAGGCAAGTTGGTCTTTTTCACCTTCAACCATTTTTCTACCATTATTCCTTGGCATTTATTCTTGGCTGCCTCGAATGCTCTATCACATTCTGTCATTGATATAACCATGTTGGTAGGGCATGGTGGAATATCAAAACATTTTTCAATGTCCTTTGGTTTGAAACTACAGATTACCCTCCCATCCACTGATATGATTTTCTCTCGTGGTAGGATCGTAATGCTTAATGCAGGTGATTACAAGCTCCACACTCTGTAATGTGATGGGGATGGACGCAACTTGAAGCAACCTAGACTCTTCTATGTTTTGTAATGTGATTTGATTCATGCCTTCCAAATCTTTTGGATCAACCATTGGGCTCACTTGATGCAAGTTTGTGTTAGTTGTTTTTAGGAAAACATGGTACAAGGCCGTCTTGGTCCTGTATTGCACCTAAGAGTACTCCATCCTGAAAAAATTAAAGATTGACTGCACACACGACCTTATTTTGACAATTTTTGAAAACCCCTAAAAATAGCGCCTGACGAGAAGTATTTTTTCAGAAAAAATCTAGCACATGGGTTTTGTTTGTGCTTCAATGCTGAACAAACCTAGTTCCTCAGATTTTTGATCTTGAGACTTTTTCGGAAAAACCCCTAAAAATAGGGGCAACAAGTTTTCTTTTTTCTGGAAAATTTGACGAGATGGGTTTTACTGGAAAATTATCCTTATCATACCTAGTTGATCAAATCTGTGGTAGCCTGCTGATTTGTGTGACATGCAAGAAAACCTAAGTCAAGAAAAAAGGAAGTAGAGAAGAGGTGGATTGGAAGTTTTTAGCTGTCTCCCTGAGAAAATTTGTTTCTGAACCCAACCCTTGAGAAGAAATCTTCTTGTGCCTTTCATCTTCAAAAAATATTGAAGAACAGTCAAAAACGCTTGCCAGATCTTAAAAGGACGTCCTTGAGAGCTATTTGCTGTTTTGATCTTCAACCTACAAAAGAAATGATTAGAATGGGACACCTAGAGTTGTTTTATAGAGATTCAAGCGTGAATCCTTCAAATGTTGATGTCAACTCATGATTTTGGAGGGAATTGGCTTGATCTTGAGTTCCCAAAGCTAAATCCCATTGATTATGGGTTGTTTGAAACAAAATTTCCTCCAAAATCTCTTACTTGGTCAACAAAACATGCCTTGACTATTTTAGGCATCCTTTTCAAGTTTTGAACTCTTTTTTTTTTTTTTATCATTTTTCCATGTTGAATGACATCTGTTTGATCTTCGCTCCATATTGATCAATTGATCTTGAGCAACTGCTGATAGATTCATTGTTGAGATAGATCCGTGCTGATGAGATGTGCTTGGGAGATGCTAAGTCAGAAAATTGAGTTTGAGGCTCCAGAAGACTAGGCACCTTTCTTCAACAAGGGCGCTTTTGCACTTGCCTTAGTCAATTTTCAATGTAGGTTCTTTAATTTCTCCATTTAGACCTTCTGTGCTTTGATTTGAAATCCTTGTTGACTAATGAGTCAGACAATCTCGCTTGAAGATTCATCAGGTGACCAACTCAATCCTAAAAAGGATGGTTGGTGTTTCAGCTCCTGAAAGTTAGTTTAAGGTCTCAAGAAGCAAGGTCATCTTTCTCCAGTAGGGACACTTTTTCTCTTTTTGATAAGTTATTTTATGTTGAAATTTTTCAATTTGATCTCTGTCATCATATAACTGCCTTGTTAGAATCCTTTGCTGATGGTGTCGTTGTCAAGGTTGATCTGAACGGAGAAGATCATCCTGGGGGTCCTTCAGCCATTTGACAGCATCTGAGGGACCAAAAGAGAGGGCGCCTATCTTCAACAAGGGTGCCTTGTTCATGCTAGGTAGTCATTTTGGATGTCCCTTGATAATAGCCTCTTTGCACTCCGTCGATGTTTGTCGGTGATCACTGAATGTTTCATTTTTGAGTCAACAGGAAAGCGAAGAGGATGACTATCCCGGACAAATCAGGTGACTGCATTTTTCCTTTGAGATCCAAGGGCCCCTTTCTTCAGTAGAGGCGCTTTTGGCATTTTGAATTGTATTGTCCTTGGTAGAATTTCCAGAGTAAGCCAATTTTTGGCCCTTTTTCAGTTTCAAGAATCTCATTCGTCAAACAACATCTTTTTAATCCTTTTCCACCATGGTTGTGTCGTTGAAGCTTTTGAAGCTTAACTTTCAACACCTGGTATTGGCCAATCTGCCATTAATGGTTGCAGAGCTCCTAAATCTGTTCCTAAAAAATAGAAATAGACCCACCAGAGTAAAACATGTCTTTTGATGATTCTGACTTGACCAGTGTGATCGTGAAGTCGATTAATCCTATCAAAATCATTTTTAATCATTTCTGGGAAGGTCCTAATTTAAGGGGTTTCCCTACAAATAGGGGATTGAAGCCCTAATTTTCAATTTTTCAAAATTTTACACATATGTTCCTTGACAAAAACCCACAAAGACCTTATGTTTGGTTTGACCTAAAACATACTTTTGACGACATTTTAACGTGATTTAGCTCAATTTAAGTAGAATGCCAAAAAAATATTTTGGGTACAACAAATATATAGCCTTATAGTTTTTAAATTTGATAAGAATGACGATAAGACATAATACAAAAAAAGAAGGTATCGCTTTAACTAAATTTCTAAATCTAAGAAGAAAAAAAATCCTATGATAGAAGGAAAAACATGTACTTATTTATCCTATGTTACCTAAATAAAAATAAATTGTTGAAGTAAATGTAGATAATAAAGTGCAATTAAATAAATACACCAACACCCTGTCTTAAGTGTAATTTAAGAGAAATGTGAAAAATGAAATGGTTCTCAATAATTAGGATTGAGTAGGTACCGATGTATAATGATAATGCCCATAAAGATGAGAAGGAAAAATCTTGTAGGACAAAGCTCCCTCAAGAGAGGATGGAGTTAGACCGTTCAACCCTCCTTCAAGTAGCCTCTTGTGCTTATGGTAGATACTCAACATAAAATGTTGAAGATACTCTATGATTGTTGAATGTTCCTTTCTTTGGGAAGAAACAAGGTCAAAGAAGAATGCAAAATATCTTCCCATTCTTGAAGAAACATTGAAATGTATGACCTCTCCAAATTCTGTTGAGGTGTTGCTATGTCGATAACAAAAGGCGCCACAATCAAATCAAGAGTTCTAGGACTAATTGATGAAAGTGACAATCCAAAATTGTAGAAAAAGGTATTGAACATGATTCAAAGATGAAAAAAATCCTCCAAATATCGCTCAAGGATGTCCAGGCCAATGCTAAATTGTGATGAGTGATCATGTGAAGAAAGAACAAGAGGGTTTGAAAGTGCCCTCATGAAAATTGAAGAAAACAATGTAACTTCATAGGATCTATCATCAAGGAGGAAATGGATATCTTCAATAGTGTCCTCTCAGTCTACAAGATAGGACTCACAAAATAAACTTGTAATGTCTATCAAGTACTTGTCCAAAGCAATGATATTTGGAAGACAATGGAAAATATCTTGCTATATTAAATCACTAGAAGCCTTATCTGAAGCAACATTGAACTCTGAAGAAGTGGGAGAAAGAGGAGATGGATAATCAACAAGTCTCTTGAACCTTAGTTGCTAAAAGGACTTGAAGGTTCAAATGACCATATTGTACCTCCTAAAAAATGTCCTCACAAAATGCTTGAGTGTGAACAGAAGGATTTTTAGGAGTAAAATGTGAGGTGTATGATCTAGATTATCATTTAACTTCCCAATTGCAACAATATATCTGCTTTGCAAATTTAGAATGATAATAGAATTGTGAACTCAACACTATTCTTTGTCCCACTATGTGTGGTTTGATAGAAAGGAGATCAATTAATAGTGATGGTATGTAAATGATATCATTAAAATATTCCTCACTAATGTTAATAGACGTTGTCCCATAAACATGCATTTGTGTATTGTTACTCATCAAGATATTTGGTGTAGAACAAGTCTCAAAGGAAGAAAATATACTATGAATTAGTCATATGATGTGAAGCTCTTGAATCAAGGAACCATCTTGACCCAAAATCTGCAACAATAATAAGTGCTCACTCATTTTTTTTTACGAAGAAGTTGGACCCTTTGACTTAGTTATGACAACCCAATTTTATTCTTTTGTAGAAGATGCTTCAACTCAACTATTTGTTTTGAATAACATTGATGTTCATCATGTCTTAGTTTCTTGCAATACACACATATGGGATTTTTTTATTATTATCTTAGATGATTCCATTTATGAGGGAGAGAATTCAAAATATTATTGTGCATGATTTTTCTTTTTCTTTTTCTTCTTTTGTTTCTTTTTAGGATTCTCTGATTCTTTCTATACTTTAGGCTCACTAGTCACTAATGCTTGTGTTTTAAAAGACTTGACGAGGTTCATTTTAATTAACTTTGTTTCCTCTTGGATTAGAAGATTGGACTATGTATCAAATGTAGGATCAATATATGTAGCTCCCATAGAAAGCTAATGGGTGTGAAATGTAGAATACTTAGAACCAAGCTTGGATAATACATTCATAATTAATTGTAGGTCTTCTCTTTTAATTTTGTAGCTCTTCAGTTGTGCTCTTAGTTGCTTTATCTTTGAGATGTTGCTTTGGATGTGGTTAAAATGGTTAGGGTCAAGATTTAGCAAATCATTGTCAATTTGGTATCCCCTAACTTTTTCATACATTTTTTTAGTAGTATCTTGTTGTACCCAAATCAAATTTTTTGCTTCATTAAGGCATTTTGCTTAAAATGGTCTAAACTTGGTTAAAATGATGTCAAAACATAGTTTTTGGGCAAATTAAGTATGGACTTTGAGTCAGTTTGTTGTCAAGAAGATATTGGTGAAATTTTTAAAAATTGAAAATTATGGTTTCAAGCACCCCTATTTTAGGTCGCAAAACCCTAAAAATTGAAACTTGTTAGAATTGGCTGAAATCAATTTTGATTGGCTTATTTCACATTACGATCACAATGGTGAAGTTAGTTTCAATTAAAAGTCAGTTTAAGCCTGCTGGGTAGTTTTCACTTTTTTAGGAGAAAAGTTAGGATCTTTGAGGTTGTCAATGGCAGTTGGCCAATACTAGGTGTCAAAATCTAAGCTTGAAACTCAAAGCAAAAGATTATGTGAAGAAAGATGCTGAAAAACATGCTTCACGACGGAGGGGATTTTCACATGGTGAAAAGTGCAAAAAATATTCTAAGTCTGGAAACACTATGCCTTGCTACGTGGGAGACGCTTGTGCAATCAACGTGCAAGTCAACTTTGCAGTGTTCGTACACAAAATGGTGAAATAAAGTCACTACTCATGTCAACGACAGTAATGCTTCTACGTAGTCAACTCAACAGCCATCATGGTGTTTGCAGAGTGCGAAATGGAGAAAATTATCACTTACAGAGAAAATTTGTGCCCCTTCAAACTATGGGTGTCCTTCAATTTGGAGGCTCAAATTTAGTTGTTTTTGGTTGCAAATACATTCATTCTCTTCAAAATTCTATCAGCTTTCCGGCAAGCTATCAAGTGAGTCTATTCGAGTTGCAAAACTCTTGTAGACGAAGGCGGAAGTAGGAGGTACAAAGAATTTACATACCACAGAGAGTCAAATTTGGAGTTTCTACGCCCCTGTAGCTCAGGGGCGCTCTTGAATTAGACCTGTCAGATGATATAATTTGCAAAATCCATTTCTGGGGGATCTCTTCTAATTTAGCCTAGCTTCGCGATGCATTCATTCACAAGTTTGTTAGATGTCTTGAGTGACCGTGGCAGTTTGTCTAGCAAGCATGTAAAATGGAGGGAAAATAAAAGTGAAAATATCAAATTGTACCTCTATAGGCCAGGGGCGCCTAACCTTTTGGCTAGCTAGATGATGTTTTTAGCAGTTGTCGTCTTCACGAGACTTGTGTAGAATCCTCCTAGATATTTAGTGAATCCAACCGTTAGCCCTTAGGGTTTGTCAAACGCCCGTGAGTGAAGAATCAACAGAAAATACTGAAGAATGAAAACAAGCAAAAAAATGGCTAAGTATGGAATTTACATACTCCCTTGGAAAAGTTTCCCTTCTATTGGAGGTCTTAGAAGCAGTTTTCTCACTTCGTCACTTCTAGCTTCATCTCTTCCAAGTTGTTCTAGCTTCGTGATGAGATCAATGGTGTGCGCATCAGAGCAATCCAACTCTTGATGGAAAGGGTCAAAGTACAACGTTCAATTGAAAGTTGCAATTTAGAAAATCATTCTCAAGATTGTAATTGCGCCTCTGCGGGCCAAGGGCACCCTTGCATTTGAGGGACTTAAACCCACTTTCAAACACTCGACATATAATCATTCTTTGGGAAATTATTCTATCTACGTGATGGATCTGACATCCAGTCGACGAGATTCATCATTCACCGACAGTGGAAAATTGAAGCACTAAGAGGAAAATAAGGAAAATGGCTAAGTCTGGTGTTATATGCACACTTTTGGGAAAAGGCGCCCTAGTTTTTGAGGCATTAGACTCAGTTTTTAGCTTTCACAACTCCCAACAACATGTCATTAGACTTGTTCCAGCTACATAGTGGATGTGTCAGCTCAGCTCCAACATCAACCAGGCATCCAAAAATCAGAGTTCAACAGAGGTTCTAGTGACATTTTCAGGCAACTACAAAATAGTAAGTTAGCTAAAAATATCAAGTTTTGAAGGAGGGCGTCTGGAAAGTCAAAGTTTGACTTTTTGGAATCAACATGCATTTCCAAGCCAACCCAAAAAGAAGGAACTCAATTAACTGAATAAAATAATATTAAAATATTCAGTTTCATTTGTCAATTTTTGCTTGCAAAAAGGCGTATTTCTTCAATATTTTAAAGGTGACGCCTATTTTGAAACTCAATGTCAGCTTTGCATGTTGAGTTAAACTGAAATTTAAAGAGGTGGCGCCTATTTTTGACACAGAGTCAATCTTTGTTTAAACAAAATGAGGTCCAATCAAAATATTTTGTTTTAAATTAAAGATTATCTCCTAAATGTGACACCTAAACCTCAAAATTCTTTAAATATGCAAAGAGGTGTCCATTATTCTCACAACAGGTTGAGTGCAAGTAAATTTTCTCTTGTGCAAGCATGATTTTAAGGCACCACAGTTATTATATTTCAGATTTCCTTGCAGATACAGGTCCAGAATAATCAACAAACTTCAGTCAAGTATGGCGATTTTTGCAGAAGAAGAAACATAAAACTTCTATCTTTTGTCTTAAATTCTTCTATTCTTGTCTTAGGTTTTCTCTCGCGTGTCCAAGAATTCTACAACTTTTGACAATTTTGATCATCTGGGTTTGCATGACTTTCTCTACAAAACGCATGTGTTAGAATTTTTTAGGAAAGATTGCTTTGTAGCTTCAATTCTCGAAGCTTTGCTTTTCTTTTTGGAAATTCCTTTGCATGGTAGAGTAAAAGTTAGTATTTTTCAAAACGAAGGATCTGAGTTGGCTTAGAATCATTTTCTGCACAAAACCCAGTTCTCAACTAAAAAGTCTTTGCATGACAAGTTAAATGACATTTTTTCAAAATTCTGACATTGTGGGTTTGCTTAGAATCATTTTCTTTACAAAACCCACGTCTCATAATTTTTCGTCAAAATTGCCTCCGGATAGGGTATTTTTAGCCTCACTAGGAGACGTTTTAGCTTTCCAGAGAAAGTTGTCAGAACATAGCCATGTTTACAGTCAACATGCGATTTTTTCAAAATGCAGTACACCCAGATTGAATTCAAGACCAAGTTAGTCTTAATTCATGATTTCATCAGAACAACCGACACAGATTTGCATTAGGTCTATCTAGAAGTTGACTTGAATGCGTTAGAAGTGAACCAAATTACACTTCAAAACATTGAAGAATTCAAGTTGCTAGAGGAAACTTCATTCCCTATTCTAGTTCATTGAATAGAATTCATGATGTCTTGTGTTAAGCATTACAATTCTACTGCCCGAGAAATTCAATCAGCAGATGGACGGGTGATTTGTAGTCTCAAGCCTAGGGACATTGAGAAGTGTTTTGTATTCCCCAGCATTTGGATAGTTTGGTCATTACCATGGATTAGTGTGAGAAGGAATTCATTGCTGATAAGGATAAATGTCAAAGTAAAATGGCAAAAAAGTGGCTAAAACAAAGGAAAGTTAACTTGCCAAAGAACATGGGTCGCGGTGAATTCAAAGATGAGTACGCGATTTTAATTATCCTTCTTAATCGTGTTTCCGGTCATATAGATGCTCATAAATTCCAACCTTGGATGTATTACATCACGACTCAGGTCATTTACAAAAGGGAGCATTACAACTAGGCCTCTTTGATCAACGACGTACTCCACAAGCAGATGACCAACTTCTTGGTTGCTCATGAGTTTCACATGTGTTTCCACCTCGTGTATTTGATCACTTTCTAGGGTTAGTTTAGAGGGTTGAACATTGTGGGAATTCTCAGTGTATAGAAAGTTCATCAAAATTACGATCAACTTGAGTTCATGAAGTTAGAATGATAGTACAAGCATGTGCAGGAGGCATTTTTGATGTACATAGTTAGGAACTTAGACCATCAGTTACATGTACGTATCTCAACAGAAGCCATAGCAACAATGGTAGAATGGGAAGATTGGTTTATTTAGTTCCCTACCTATATCTACATCCACATCTATGGATATATAGGTCATCCAACCATGCTACCCTGCTATCCTTCAGATAGGGTGGTTTTCATAGAGATTCTAAGGCAGTTGTACGATGTTCACTTACATCTGCATAACAAACGCAAGCCAGCTGCCAATTTTCCATTATAGATGAGCATTTTTTAGGTGCAAGACAATAGTTGACAGCAAGGCTATGGGACATGAGTTAGAAAGATTCAATCTTAAGTACCTTGTTGAGAGGTGCTCATATGACCCTTGGGGTTATTACTCAGAGCGCCTTGGCAGTCGCTCTTTTCACAAGTTTTCTATGGAGGACTATTGGGTCAACTGTGAGGACAAGTTCGAGGTGCACTGACATAGTGACAACAAGTTCATCCTCTCACAGATTTCTATCTTCATGTCAGAGGATGTGGGAGGATTATTAGATGATGATGGGGATACACTTCCTCAATTCTTCAAAGAATAGGTTGATATGTAGCCACTTCCAGCTGTCGATTGGTTTGCCAAGAAATACTCATCTATCAAAGAGAGATCAAGTAGAGTCATTCAGAACAATATACTCTACTTGGAAAGCAAGAAGACAAGGAGGGAAGTCATGCCAAGTATAGAGGCACCACCGGTGGAATCTTCACTACCATCCTCGTCAAAACCAAAAGAAAAGAAAAGGAGTAATCCTTCTAAAGGAAACAAAGTGTCTGACAATTCAAAAGGAAAGGCACTTGTTACAGAAACACATGTGGAGACAGTCACAAATACAGTTCAGAGCATGCCAGAGCCAGAGGTACAACCTCCTTTTCCATCACCAACACTGCAACAGTCTCCAATTTTGGTTCACATTGATTTGGAACTAGACTTGCCACCACGTAGAAATACTTCTACACATTCCCGCTCATTAGGATTTCCTATGACTAGCACTAATCCTTCCAGTGAGATTAGTAGAGATTCATCTTGGCTTGAGAGTCAAGTGGGTAGGAATAGGAGGCAACCATCCTACAAACTAGATTTCTCAAATTTTGATCATGTCTACCAAGACACACCAGATAAAAGGATAAAGAAGCAAGTCCATGTTGAGAGGAACATTGAAAAGGAAATCATAATAGAGACCGCTGCACCCCCAGAGGACAAAAACTTGAACGAGGTAGAAGTTGAAGACTTCAACGTGATACATGTAAACCTTGGTAGAAGTACACGCCAAGCAGAGGTTGATTTCCTTCAGGTTGCAACATATAGCATAAAGGATAGAGTGATAAAGGACGAAGAAGACAAGGTAGCCCTCAAGGCTGAAATCCAACAGCTCCGTTAGTATATCTCTAACCTCATTTATAGCACTGAAAATGTCACCGCCTTGCTCCCGCAAATGCTAGAGTTACCACCAGAGTAGAATTAGCTTAATCAATTGGTTGTATACGAGAAGTGCCCGATAGACTGGGAAGAAGAGTTTGTCACAAGGGGTCGCTTCGTACTCGCAGAGTTATATTAATTGAGGTACAACGCCCGCAAACTCCGTCTACAAATTCAGGAGTATGAGCGAGACTTGGCAATTGACAAACCTAGAGATGAAATCATGATCTCTCATCTGAGGATGACATATGACTCGATCACCGATGAAGAAGATAAATAAGCTATTTTTACTTGGAGGACATAATTAATCTTCAAGGAAAAAATATAGGAGACAATGGCTTTAGAGTTGGTCGAGAGCATAGAACACATGACTAGTGCACTTCAGTACATGAGAACTTTCGTGTCTCGAGTTCCTTGCTAGTATCAACATGAGGGTTTGATTATGTCGAGCTTGCTGACGTTCAGTCAGAGTTGCAGGTGCTCATCCATGGTATTTTCAGTGGATATTCCATTGGCTATAAGTTAGATCAACTTACAGTCATGTCAGTGTTATTTGATGAGGCGATTAAGAGTAAAGGAGAACTTCAGAGTCAGATCACGGGCAGTGAAGAGATGTTGTGAAGACACATAGTGCTACAAAGAAGTATCAGTGCCCCAGATGGTGATGCGGTCAACAACCTCGTGGAGGGGTTACTTGCTCGAGATTGCGGCCAACGAACTCCAGATCAGGATGTCCCACCTTTTCATGATAGACATCAGACACAACAGTTAAACTCGATGCCTCTTTCCAAGTTAACTCCCACCTTTTCATGATAGACATCAGACACAACAGTTAAACTCGATGCCTCTTTCCAAGTTAACTCGTTGTTCCACATTTCATGCCTGTTTGTCTTGGAATCATCTATGTACAGTTGGAGTTCTCATTTAGTTTTCATTTCAATAAGGACGTACATGTTGCACATGTCCATTTAGTTTAGTCTTGTTTCGGTTAACTGATGGTATTCTTCCAGTTAACTCTATAGTTTCATTTATTTTTGTTTAGCAATAAATCTTGCTTTCTTGCAAGACTCATGTTAAGTCAAGGTGATTTTAGGGTTCCCTACACCTTTGAGGTCTATAAATAAGAGCATTCTTGCTTATTTGTATTTAACTTTTGCTCGTGATAGCATACATGCTGTGCCACCTTGCCTATAGTATTGCTATTCAGCGTCTATTCACAAACGTTTATGGTGATAATAAATAGTTGTGCCACCTTACCTAAATGTTATTGTTATTGTAATGGTTCACCTTAGATTAAATATAGTTGCTAGTTTGATTGTTTATTGTATGTGTGTCTCGCCAACGCAATTTTCTATCCTGGTTGCTATTTTGTATTGTGATTAATAGTTGTTCTTTCATAGCTACACCTCGGATAGGGGTCTCTCATCCTTGGAAATTTAGAGAGAATAATTATCATTTAAGTGTTGTTTCCAATAAGCTTGTTGCATATCTACGCCTCAGATAGGGTTCTCTCCTCGGAAATATAGTAAGTAAGCTTGTCATTTGATGTTGTGCCTAATAACGTTCATATCAGTCTACACCTCGGATAGGGGTCTCTCCCCCTTCGAAATTATGTTATAAAGTTTATCGTCCAAAACATTCCCTGCTCCTAAGTCCTCATGCTCTATTTTTTTTGAGGAAATAGGCAGAGTAAAACTAGAGAAAACCCTTAGCTGCAATGTTCTTGGTTTCCTTAACCTTGTGCGTCTTCCAGCTTAGTCAAAAAGATAGGAGTTAGATTAATTTTTCATGCGTATCAGCACAAGAGGGAGCTTCCCCTCCTAATTTGAAGAGTAGTCATTAAGCATTGTGCATAACTGTCTGTGGCTGATTCATACTTTAGAGGTGTGAATTGTCACGCCTACAATTTTCTAGCACCCACTGTGAGGTACGAGGCAAGAAAACTTCAAGAAAGCTTTAATGCTTTATGTCATGGGAATGACCATTTGGCGTCCTACTACTCCAGTTCATCAACTAGGACTTACTCTAGTTGTCATACAACTGAATTTTGTTTTCATTGAAGCAGAGCAATCAAATATCATCAATAGCCTGTGCAATTTTATCTTTAAAAATCATACATCAACTACTCAGTGGAGAAACACAACTACTACTCTGGACAACGAAGAAGAAAGAGCGGATCTTATAGCCGACAGACCAATTTTTCCACCACTTGTGTGGGAATAAAGCATCCTGGCGTACCAAGTATACATGAGAAGGAGAAATAATCCTCTCTTTCAAGAAGACCTGATCTTTGAAGAGGTTCCTGATCATTTCCTAGACGCACGAGAAGAAGAATCTCCAGTCCCAGTTGAAGCAATGGGCAACAACAACAACAATGGTCGGAACCAAAGGAATGTGAGATGTCCAACTCCATTACCATGGGGTGATAACATTGGACTGTTGGTGTTAGCAGGACATCATGAACTACCCAAGGACCAAAAAAGCATTTTCCCCGATTCCACAACGATGGGGCTTGACACCCTGATGGACATATTTCAACATTCACAACAGCTTGTTCCATTTTGTATGTTTCACATGAAGACATCGCCGTCCGTCTCTTTGTAGAGACCCTGGAGAATAATGTTGCAGATTGGTTCAATCATCTTGAGCCAGGCATTATCACAAGTTGGGTAGACATGAGTGAGAAATTCTTGGTGAGATTCAAGCCCGCTGAGGACAACCATCCATTATTTGCACAACTCTCAAACTCAAAGATGGAGCCTATTGAACCAATGAGGGAGTTCATAGCAAGGGTTAACCACCTTGTCACATGTATTTCCCATACTCTCAACCCATTTGATGAGTAGCTTCAACAATGCACTACTGTCAGAAATAACCTTTTTCTTGAAGGGGAGTTAAGGAATAGATCTACAACTTACACAAGAAGAAGCTATCAAGCTTGAAGATAACATGATCATGATGGTAAAGATGAAGAATGATTCAATTAGACCACTTGTTCAAGCATCTACTGATCCATTGCTACAGAAGGTAGCCAATGCGGTGACTATTCTCAAAAGGTAGTCACCCACTCAAGGGCAGCAAACAATGCCCACACCACCATCATATCAACCTTAGCAACCATACTAGTCAAAGAGAAATAACTTCTAGCCATTCAACAATTACAAACCAAGGTTTCCGCAAGGATAACCAAGAAAAACAAATGATGTTGAGAAGGTTATAGTCTATTGCACTTTCCACGATTCTGATGCACACACCAGAGCCACATGTTTGAAAAATCAAAGGATGAATCAACTCATGGGATTTGTTGATGTTTCTCCAAGAAGTTCAGGTTTCGTACCTTCACCAACTATAGATGTTGTCTCACCACAGATGAACAACTTTGATGGCGACCCCGCAACAAGATAATTTGACAGAGAACCCATTAATGAACAAGAAGAAGAAGAATACCGCCAATTTTCTCTTGTGATAAATCATGAGAACATATCATTGCTTGTGTTCACCCATGTGCAAAACTTCAAAGCATAGAAAGAAGAAGAGGAAAAGTAGAATACAAATGAAAAGGGAAAGGATTCGCCTTCCACTTCCAATCCCAAATATTCACTAGAGAATACCATGCCGGTTGCTCAAGAATCATCTTCAACAAACTTTGTCATTGTGTCTTCCATGATGAAGATGAAGGTACAAATCTCACAATTGGAGTATCTTCAGGATCACCCAGAGAAGTTGGAGAGAATCCTCAAATTTGTAAAGAAGAAGGCTGCAGTCCAGCCTACACTACTAGAGTCATCTGTGCCAGTAGAAGAAAATCCAAAACCATTCTATATATCTTTGTATATAAGAGGTTTTAAAATTAGTAATTGTATCATAGATAGTGGACCTTTAGACAATGTTATGCCCCTACATATCATGAATGCGCTGGGAATTTCGTGCACCAAAACTCAGGAAAAGTGTTACTTGAGTTAAAGCCGGTGTCGTCGGTCGATCAACTGAAAGATGCAGAAGTCAAACTAGCGTCAATCTGGTGACTATCTTGGTAGCTGACATTCCAACCAGTTACAAAATGTTACTTAATAGGAATTTCTACAAAGACCTTAGAGGCGAAATTCAATTGGATTGGTTATTCGTGACAATCCCGTTGAAGAATGATAGTTTCAAGCTGGGAGTAGAGGCCAAGTCAAGGTTTACAGTGGTAAGGTCCCAGGACCCACAGGCACAAGTGTTATATCAAGACACGGGTCCGGGCACATATGCTATGGTGTCTGAAGTAACTGAAGATAGTTAGAAATTTGTACTGTCCACAACTACATCATGTGAAGAATCAAAAGTGTGGATGATGTAGTTCGATGATAGTTGCTCAACATTAGGCTTTGGAGCGGGAGTTGTGATCAATTCTCCCGAAGGTCGTCTATACCCATTTGCATACTCATTGCAATTTGAATGCACCAATAATACAACAGAATACGAGGTGCTTTTGTTAGGTCTCAATAATGCGAAGGATATGGGGATCAAGTTACATAGAGTTGAAGGGGATGCAAAGTTGATAGTCAAACAAATTAGAGACCAGTTTCAGTTTAGAAAAGATTGCCTTCGATCCTACAGACAAAGGGTGTGGAATGCCATTGGCTGGTTCGATGTGTTCAACATCATTTATATTCCACATTTAGATAATAGCAGAGGTGATGCCCTTGCGGTGTCCACTGCTCTTTTCATGCCACATTTTGACTTTTGTGAGAATACATTTGCTATTGAGCTGATCTACAGGCTAGCTGTTCTAGTTAATGTAGACAACTGGCAAGTCTTTGATGACGATGATGACATTGCAAAATTTATCATCATGGGAGACAACTACAAAGAGTTGTTTTTTGAAGGAAGTACTACTCCTTTTAAGGAATCACTCATTGAAGACTCTGAAGCTACAGATTCTGGGATCATACAACTGAAAGGAAATCTAATTCCCAAGGGTCTAGTGTCTTTAGAGAATTTTTTTGATTGGCATGACCGATACATTCAAGATCAAAGGATGTCAAGTGTTAATACTTCTGCAGAGCATTACCAAGTAAACATCGACACAGAAGACAAGCCTCAACTTGTTAATCTAGGAAAGTGTTGTACTCCAGAAGAAGCTGAGAAGTTTACTGCCTTGTTCAAACAATACAAGGATGTATTTTCTTGGTCTTATGAAGACTTGAAGGTCTTCAAACCCGTAGAATTGTCACATACAATTCCTCTAAAGTCTGATGTCAAGCCTTTCAGGCAAAAGCAGAGACATATTAATCTGTGAATCCAAAATACTATCTACGTGGAGATTCAAAAGATGGTGGACTCGAAGATAATATTTCCAATTAATCACTCCACTTGGGTGTCTAACATAGTTCCTGTGTGCAAAAAGAACGGTGAGATCAAAATTTGTGTGGATTTTAGGAATTTGAATCAGTTATACTTAAAGGACAATTACCCATTACCAATCATGGAACATACCTTGCAGACAATCACCGGATCAGAGATGCTATCACTTCTTGATGGTTTCTCCGGATACAATCAGATTACAGTGGCAGAGGAGGATCAAATCAAGACAACTTTCACCATGCCATGGGAAATGTTTGCTTATGAAAGGATGCTTTTTGGCCTTATAAACACCGGTGCAACTTTTCAAAGGGCCATGGATTTAGCGTTTGGGGATCAAAAGGACAAGATCATAGTCTTCTATCTTGATGACTTAACCATTTTCTCAAATAAACAAGAAGACCACTTTTCACACCTCGTGAAGGTGTTCGAATGATGCAGGTATCACAAGATTTTACTGAATTGCAAGAAGACCATCTTTGCGGTGATAGAGGGAAATCTTCTTGGCCACATCGTTTCCAAAGAGGGGACTAGAATTGACCCAAACTGGGTGGATTCAATCAGAAACCTATCTCTTCCAACAAAAAAAACACAGGTGCACTCTTTTTTCGATAAAGTCAACTTTATCCGAAGGTTTGTACCTAATTTCTCAGAGCTGACGAAGGAGATCTCAGCCATGATGAAAAAGACGTTCACTTTCATATGGACAGAAGAAGGCAAGCCTGCCTTTATCAAAATCAAAGAAGCTATTGCTAACGCACCAGTGTTGGTTTGTCTTGACTTTCAGAAGGATTTCATCCTCTATTATTATGCGTTGGAACACACACTGTCTGCTATATTAACACAAAAGCTTAGTGAAGAAGGAGAATCTCCAATTGCTTTCATGAGTGCTAGTTTTAAGGATAGTGAATTGCGCTATTCTTAGATTGAGAAGAATGCGTATGCTGTCGTTAGAGCTATCAAAAATTTCAGATTCTAACTTTTGAATTCACATACAATGGTGTTTGTCACCGATCCAACGGTTAAAAGTGTGCTGACTCAACAAGAGATGGGCACGAAAAGAGGAAACTGGATTGCAAAAGTTTAAGAGTATGATCTAGAAATTAAGCCAACCAAGCTCGTCCACGGGAAAGGTCTTTTTCGATATTTGGCAGAAGATGGAGATCAAGAGTATCAGAGTAATGTTGGAATTGAACCTGAACCAAAAATTGAAGAGGATCTTCCTTTGGTCCTATTTGTTGATTCTATGGAGGAATGGTACACACCCTTGTGGTATTTTTCAACTTATGGAGAATGTCCACGTCACATGGACAAACAACAAAAGAGAACATTGAAGCTGAAAGCACAAAAATTCGTGCTTATAAATAACATTCTATACAAGCATGGCCTTGACAAAAATTTTCTATTATGCGTCGGGAGGAACCAACAACAGAGATTGTTGGAAGTTTTTCATAGTCAAGCATGCATGGGACACTTTTCATCAAGGGTCACTACATTTAAAATCCTGTGAGCACAGTTTTATTATTCAACTATGTTTTGTGAAGCATATGAATGGGTGCACAGGTGTCAACAGTTTGCTGGAAAATTCAGATTGGTAGCTACACCACTCAGGCCAGTAATCATTGATGCCCCATTTCAACAAAGGGGTATAGATTGTGTAGGTCCTATCAACCCAAGTTCTAGTAAGGGGCATGTCTATGTCCTGACAACAAAAAATTATTTCACGAAATGGGTTGAGGTAGTTCCTACCAAACGAGCTACTTCTGAAGTTGTCTATGACTTTTTGAAAGAGAACATTATTTCACGCTTCGAAGTTCCTCGCAAAATTGTGACCGATAATGCAACGTGTTTCTTGTTAGAGGATCTTTTGAATTTTTGTTTTGATCACGACATCACACTGTCACACTCATCAGATTATTACCTTCAAGGTAATGGACAGGCCGAGTCATCAAACATGAACATAGTCACAATCGTGGGTAAGTTGGTTGACTCAAATAAGTGGGCTTGGCACATAAAATTATATGTTGCTCTTTGGGCTGATAGAATCACTCCCAAAAGAGCCATTGGCACCTCACCTTTTATACTTTTGTATGGTACGGAAGCAATTTTTCCCATCGCATTGGAGTTGTTTTCCTTGTAGCTGGTATCTAAAATGGAGGATGGAGAATACAAAGATCCAATGGAAAATCGAATGTTGTACCTGATGAAACTTGAAGAAGAAAGGGTAGAGGTTGTCGATAGAATCACTCAACATCAAGAGCAAGTGAATAAATTTTTTGATAATAAGGCTTGTCAGAGGGACTTCAAGATCGAAGATCAAGTCCTGTTATGGGACAAAACACATGAACCTAAAGGAATGCACGACAAGTTCAATTCCTTATGGTTGGGGCCTTTTCAGATCCATGAATCAACATGAGAGAACACATACATTCTCTCATATTTAGATGGAAGGCTTCTCCCCCTGCCATATATCAGGCAATATCTCAAGCACTTCAACCCTTCGGGGGAGGAGTGATTTTTGTAAATAATTTTACTTTATTTTTTTTTCGTTATGTCGTAATGTGTTTCCCCATTCTGTGAAGTTATGTCATGTTTTAGGTGATTTCCTAGGTATTCTTGTTTTAGGTGATTAGGAAAACTCCAAGTGTATTAGGTGATTAGGAAAGAGTATTGACTCCAATGCCCAATGGATAAGTCATTGGTCTACAAAAAAAAAAGAGAATCTTGGTTCTCCTATGCCATAAGTATTCGACATGGTCACCAAACGGAGCCTAATGTTGTACCTAAACCAATTTTTTTGCTTCATGAAGGCATTTTTCTTAAAATGGTCTAAACCTTGTTAAAATGATGTCAAAACATAGTTTTTGGGAAAATTAAGTATGGAATTTGAGTTAGTTTGTTGTCAAGAAGATACTGGTGAAATTTTAAAAAAATGAAAGTTATGATTTCAAGCACCCCTGTTTTAGGTTGCAAAACCCTAAAAATTGAAACTTGTCAGAATTGGCTGAAATTAGTTTTGATTGGCTTATTTCACATCACGATCACAATGGTGAAGTTAGTTTCAATTAAAATCCAGTTTAAGCCTGGTGGGTAGTATTCACTCTTTCAGGAGAAAAGTTAGGATCTCCAAGGTCGTTAATGGAAGTTGGCCAGTACCATGTGTCAAAATCTAAGCCTGAAACTCAAAGCAAAAGATTCTGTGAAGAAACATGTTGAAAAAGATGCTTCACAATGGAGGGGATTTTCACATGGTGAAAAGTGCAAAAAATATTCTAAGTCTGGAAACACTACGCCTTGCTACGTGAGAGACGCTTGCGCAATCAATGTGCAAGTCAACTTTGCAGTGTCTGTACACTTAAAATGGTGAAATACAGTCATGCACTCACGTCAGTGACAATAATGCTTCTACGTAGTCAACTCAGTAGCTAGTACGGTGTTTGCAAAGCGCGAAATGGAGGAAATTATCACTTAAAGAGAAAATCTGCGCCCCTACAGACCAAGGGCATCCTTCAATTTGGAGGCTCTGATTTAGTTGTTTCTGGTTGCAAATACATTCATTCTCTTCAGAATTCTGTCAGCTTTCCAGAAAGGTATCAAGCGAGTCTATCCAAGTTACAAAACTCTGACAAACAAAGGCTGAAGCATAAGGTACAAAGAATTTACATATCATAGAGACAGTCAAATTTGGAGTTTTTGTGCCCCTGTAGCTCAAGGGCGCCCTTGAATTAGACTTGTCAGATGATGGAATTTGCAAAATCCATTTTTGGGGAATCCCTTCAGATTCAGCCTAGCTTTGCGATGCATCCGTTCGCAAGTTCGTCAGATGTGCTGAGTGATCATGGCAGTTTTTCCAGTGAGCACATAAAATGGAGGGAAAATAAAAGTGAAAATATCAAACTGTACCTCTATAGGCCAGGGGCACTTAGCCTTTTGGCCAACTAGATGAGGTTTTTAGCAGCCGTCGTCTTTATGAGACCTGTGTAGAATCCTCCTAGCTATTCAGTGAATCCAACCATCAACCCTTAGGGTTTGTCAAACGCTTGAGTGAAGAATCAATGGAAAATATTAAAGAATGAAAACAAGCAGAAAAATGGCTAAGTATGGAATTTACATACTCCCTTGGAAAAAGGCGCCCTTCTACTGGAGGTCTTAGAAGCAATTTTCTCTCTTCATCACTTCCAAGAACATCTCTTCCAAGTTGTTCCAGCTTCGTGATGAGATCAACGACACACACATCAAAGTAATCTAGCTCCCAATGGCAAGGGTCAAAGTACAACTTTCAGTTGAAAGTTGCAATTTGCAAAATCATTCTCAAGATTGTAATTGCACCTCTGCGAGCCAGGGGAGCCCTTGCATTTGAGGGGCTTAAACCCACTTTCAGACACTCCGCATATAGTCATTCTTTAAGGAATTCTTCGAGCTACGTGATGGATCTAACATCCAGTTGACGAGATTCATCATTCACTAGCAGTGGCAGATTGAAGCATTGAGAGGCAAATCAGGAAAATGACTGTCTAGTGTTATATGCACCCTTTTGGGAAAAGGCACCCTAGTTTTTGAGGCATTAGACTCAGTTTTTAGCTTTCGTAGCTCCCAACAACATATCATCTGACTTGTTCCAGCTATGCAGTGGATGTGTCAGCTTAGCTCCAACATCAACAAGGCATCCAGAAATCAAAGTTCAACAGAGGCTGTGGTGACATTTTCAGGCAGCTACAAAATAGGAAGTTACCTAAAAATATCAAGTTTTGAAGGAGGGCGCTTGGAAAGTCAAAGTTTGACTTTTTGGAATCAACATTCATTTTCAAGCTGACCTAGAAAGGTGGAACTCAGTTAACTGAATAAAATAATATTAAAATTTTCAGTTTCATCTATCAATTTTTGCTTACAAAAAGGCATATTTCTTCAATATTTTAAAGGTGGAACCTATTTTGAAACTCAATGTCAGCTTTGCATGTTGAGTTAAACTAAAATTTAAAGAGGTGGTGCCTATTTATGACTCAGAGTCAGTCTTTGTTTAAATGAAATGGGGTCCAATCAAAATATTTTGTTTTAAATTAAAGATTATCTCCTAATTGTGACGCCTAAATCTCAAAATTCTTTAAATATGCAAAGAGGCATCCATTATTCTCACATCAGGTTGAGTGCAAGCAATTTTTTTCTTGCGCAAGCATGATTTGAAGGTGCCACAGTTATTATATTTCAGATTTCCTTGCAGATATAGGTCCAAAATAATCAGTAGACTTTAGTCAAGCATGGCGATTTTTGCAAAAGCAGAAACATAAAACTTCTATCTTCTTTCTTAATTCTTCTATTCTTGTCTTAGGTTTTCTCTTGCATGTCCAAGAATTCGATGACTTTTGACAATTTTGATCATCTAGGTTTGTTGTGCACGACTTTCTCTATAAAACCCATGTGTTAGAATTTTTTAGGAAAGATTACTTCATAGCTTCAATTCTTGAAGCTCTTCTTTTCTTTTCAAAAATTCCTTTATATGGTAGAGTAAAAGTTAGTATTTTTCAAAATGAAGGATCTGGGTTGGCTTAGAATCATGTTCTGCACAAAACCCATGTTTCAGTTTTCTCGACAAAATTGCTTTTGGAAACCCTAAAACCCCAATAGTTCTCGACTAAAAAGTCTTTGCATGAAAAGCTAAATGGAGTTTTTTCAAAATTCTAATGTCGTGGGTTTGCTTAGAATCATTTTCTCTACAAAACCCACGTCTCATAATTTTTTGTCAAATTTGCTCCCAGACAGGCTATTTTTAGCCTCACTAGGAGATGTTTTAGCTTTCTAGAGAAAGTGTTCAAAACATAGCCGTGTTTACAGTCAACAGGTGATTTTTTCAAAATGCAGTACATAGAGACTGAATTAAAGACCAAGTCGGTCTTAATTCATGATTTCATCAGAATAGCTGACATGGATTTGCATCAAGTCTATCTAGAAGTTGACTTGAATGCATAAAAAATGAACCAAATTACACTTCAAAACATCGAATAATCCGGGTTGCTAGAGGCGGCTTCACTCCCTATTTCAGTTCATTGTATAGAATTTGTGATGTCTTGTGTCAAGCATTGCAATTCTACTACCCGAGAAATTCAATCAACAGATGGACGAGTGATTTGCAGTCTCAAGCCTAGGGACATTGAGAAGTGTTTTGGTATTCCCCAACATTCAGATAGTTTGGTAATTACCATGGATAAGTGTGAGAAGGCATTCATTGCTGATAAGGACAAATGTTAGAGTAAAATGGCAGAAAAGTGGCTAATAAAGAGGAAAGTTAACTTGCCAAAGAATGTGGGTTGCGGTGAATTCAAAGATGAGTACGTGATTTTGATTACCCTTCTTAATCTCGTTTCCGGTCATATAGATGCTCATAAATTCCAACCTTGGATGTATTACATATGACTCAGGTCATTTACAGAAGGGGGCATTATGACTGGGCCTCTTTGATCTACGACATACTCCACAAGCAGATGACCAACTTCTTGGTTGGTCACGAGTTTCACATGTGTTCCTACCTTGTGTATCTGATCACTTTCCAGGGTTAGTTTAAAGGGTTGAACACTGTGGGAATTCTCAATGTACAAAAATTCCATCAAAATTACAATCAGATTGAGTTCACAAAGTCATAACAACGCTACAAGCATGTGCATGAGGAATTTTTGATGTACACAGGAGGAACCTAAACTGTCAGTTATATGTACATATCTCAGTGGAAGCCAGAGCAACAATGGTAGAATAGGAAGATTGGTTTATTCAGTTCCCTACCTATACCTACATCCATGTCTACAGATATATAGGTCATCCAACCATGCTACCCTGCTATCCTTCAGATAGGGTGGTTTTCATGGAGATTCTATGGCAATTGTACGATGTTCACTCACATATGCGTAACAAATGCAAGCCAACTACCAATTTTCCATTAAAGATGAGCATTTTCAGCTGCAAGACAACAATTGATGGAAAGGCTATGGGCCATGAGTTAGAAAGATTCAATCTTAAGTACCTTGTTGAGAGGTGCTCATATGACCCTTGGGATTATTACTTAGCGCGCCTTGGTGATCACTCTTTTCACAAGTCTTCTATGGAGGACTACTGGGTCAACAGCAAGGACGAGTTTGAGGTGCACCGAAATAGCTACAACAGGTTCACCCTCTCACAAATTTCTATCTTCATGTCAGAGGATGTGGGAGGATTATCAGATGATGATGGGGATACACTTCCTGAATTCTTCAGAGAACAAGTTGATACACAACCACTTCCAGCTGTCGATTGGTTTGCTAAGAAATACTCATTTGTTAAAGAGAGATCAAGTAGAGTCATTCATAACAGTATACTCTACTTGGAAAGCAAGAAGGCAAGGAGGGAAGTCATGCCAAGTACAGAGCCACCATTGGTGGAATCTTCACTGCCATCCTTGTCAAAACCAAAAGAAAAGAAAAGGAGTAATCCTCCTAAAGGAAACAAAGTGTCTGACAATTTGAAAGGAAAGGCACTCGTTATAGAAACACATGTGGAGACAACCACGAATACAGTTCAGAGCATGCCAGAGCTAGAGGTACAACCTCCTTTTCCATCACCAACACCGCAACAGTCTCTAAATCTGGTTCACATTGATTTGGAATTAGACTCGCCACTGTGTAGCAATACCTCTACACATTCCCACTCATCAGGATTTCCTATGACTAGCACTAATCTTTCCAGTGAGATTATTTGAGATTCGTCTTGGCTTGAAAGTCAATTGGGTAGGAAGAGGAGGCAACCATCCTACAAACTAGATTTCTCAGATTTTGATCATGTCTACCAAGACACACCAAATAAAAGGATAAAGAAGCAAGTCCATGTTGAGAGGAACGCTGACAAGGAAATCATAATAGAGACTGCTGCATCCCCAGAGGACAAAAACTTGAACGAGGTAGAAGTTGAAGAATTTGACGTGATAAAGGTCAACCTTGGTAGAAGCATAGGCCAAGCAGAGGTTGATTTCCTTCAGGTTGCAATAGATAGCATAAAGGATATTGTGATAAAGGACGGAGAAGACAAGGCAACCCTCAAGGCTGAAATCCAATAGCTTCGTTAATATATCTCTAACCTCATTTATAGCACTGAAAATGCCACCGCCTTGCTCTTGTAAATGCTAGAGTTACCAGCAGAGCAGAATTAGCTTAATCAATTGGTTGTTTATGGGAAGCACCTAATAGATGGGGAAGAAGAGTTCGTCACAAGGGGCCACTTCGTACTCGCAGTTATATCAATTGAGGTACAACGCTGACGAACTTTGTTTGCAGATTCAGGAGTCTGAGCGAGACTTGGCGATTGACAAACCTAGAGATGAAATCATGATCTCTCATCTGAGGATGACATATGACTCAGTCATTGACGAAGAAGATAAATAAGCTATTTTTACTTGGAGGACACAATTAATCTTCAAGGAAAAAATACAAGAGACAATGGCTTTAGAGTTGGCCGAGAGTAGAGAACACATGACTAGTGCACTTTGGTATGTGAGAACTTTCTTGTCCCGAGTTCCTTTCCAGTATCAACGTGAGGGTGGTATGTTGAGCTTGTTGACATTCAGTCAGAGTTGCAGGTGCTCATCCATGGTATTTTCAGTGGGGATTCTGTTGGCTGTAAGTTAGATCAACTTACAATCATGTAAACGTTATTTGATGAGGTGGTTAAGAGTAAAGGAGAACTTCAGAGTTAGATCATGGGTGATGAGGAGATTCCACGAAGACACAGAGTACTACATAGAAGTATTAGTGCCCCAAATGGTGATGCAGTCAACAACCTAATGGAGGGGTTACTTGCTCAAGATCACGACCAATGAACTCTAAATCAGGACGTCCCACCTTTTCAGGATAGACATCAGACACAACAGTTAAACTCAATGCCTCTTTCTGAGTTAACATGTTCCACATTTCATGCCATGTATGTCTTGGAATCATCTATGTACAGTTGGAGTTCTCATTTAGTTTTCATTTCAATAAGGATGTGCATGTTGCACATGTCCATTTAGTTTAGTCTTGTTTTAGTTAACTGATGGTAGTTTTCTAGTTAACTATATAGTTTCCTTTATTTAGGTTTAGCAATAAATCTTGCATGCTTACAAGACTCATGTTAAGTCAAGGTGATTTTAGGGTTCCCTACACCTTTGAGGTCTATAAATAAGAGCATTCTTGCTCATTTGTATTTAACTTTTGCTTGTGATAACATATATGTTGTGCCACCTTGCTTGTAGTATTGCTATTCAATATCTATTCACGAAATTTTAAGGTGATAATAAATAGTTGTTCCGCCTTTCCTAAATGTTATTGTTATTGTAATGGTTCACCTTAGATTAAATATAGTTGCTAGTTTGATCATTTATTGTATGTGTGTCTTGCCAATGCAATTTGATGGCTTGGTTGCTAATTTGTATTGTGATTAATAGTTGTTCTTTCATATCTACACCTCAGATAGGGGTCTCTCCTCCTTGGAAATTTAGAGAGAAGAATTATCGTTTAAGTGTTGTTTCCAATAAGCTTGTTGCATATCTACGCCTCAGATATGGGTCTCTCCTCCCTGGAAATTTAGTAATTAAGCTTGTCGTTTGATGTTGTGGCTACTAACCTTCATATCAGCCTATGCCTCGGATAGGGGTCTCTTCTCCTTGGAAATCCTGTTATAAAGTTTATTGTCCAAAACATTCCCTGCTCCTAAGTCCTCATGCTTTGTTTTTCTTGAGGAAATAGGATAGATTAAAAGAATTTAGTTAGTTTTAGTTGAGTGTTAGAGAAAAACTAGAGAAAACCCTTAGCTGCAATGTTCTTCTTTTCCTTAACCTTGTGCCTCTTCCAACTAAGTAAAAAATATAGGAGTTAGATTACTTTACTTTTTCACGCATATCAACACAAGAGGGAGCTTCCCCTCCTAATTTGAAGAGCAGTCATTACGCATTGTGCATAGCTGTTCTTGGCCAATTCATACTTCAGAGGTGTGAATTGTCACGCCAACATATCCCAAGCCTGTTTAGGAGTTTGACATGTTTCAAGATGAAATTGTAAATCAAACGATGCCAAAGGAAAATGTAATTAGATTTTTCTCTTAATTTTTCTCTCACATTATCTTTTCATTAGCATCAATAGGTTCGACAGTAGATTTTTTTACATAGCTAGTGCAACCTTTTCCCCTTACATATTGATTGATCCATGAGTAGTTATATGGAGTTAGGAGTTCAACTTGGTTTTTTCCCATTGCAAGAACACATAAAAAGAACTAAAAGAAAACCACCAAAGGATTATTCCCCCCAATTAATTCAAACAATGACCCCCCCAATAAAATATGATGGAACATTATAATTAGAGCAATATAGTTGCCACCTGTCAAATCAATGAAATGGTTTTGATATCAATTTATTAAAAATTCCATAGGCCACATAATTAAAATTTATTTTTTAATATAGAATGAGATAAATTAAACCACATTAATGAAAATTACATAAAAATTATGCACTTTTAAAAAATTGCACCTAAACATGATACTGAATAAGTTTAAATGGAGGCTCATAAGTTCTCAAAATAAGAACTATTTAGTATCACTTGTGAGAATATGGAATTTCTAAAAAAATAGATACCAAAATCAAGAATCATCTACATGATTGTAAAGTTCATAAAAAAATAGCCCATATAAAAAAATTTCTTGAAAGAGGAGCAAAAACAAGCAAGAATGGAGTCTCTAAAGCTTAATTGCCCAAACCAAAATTGCATTGGAGAGGTGTCCACTTGGAGGGGAAGAATATGCTAGTGTCACATGCTAGAAAAACAAAGAAACATAAATATACCATTTTTTAAAAGATTTAATGTTACCCTTGGACTTTGCAAAACTATTTTCTACTATCAAAAGTTGCCTCTTTCAAAATTGAAATCACCTAGATTGGGTGCAACACCATCTTGGAGGAGAACAATGCTTTTGAGGGGTGATGTTTCTCAAAAGGAAGTGGTGTGACTAAGGTCAAAATGGTACTATATAAATTTTTTATTTTAAAAAAAAATCTGTATGGTATGACTGCCATATCGTAGAGATGCAAACAAATTTTGCCTTGAATTTTTTGCATTGAACTTAGGCAATATTTATGTGAAAATGGGGGTTAAAATGAGGGTTTCTAATCCATTTGGATTGAATGGAAAGGTCTATTTGGTCTAAAAATGCCCCAAAACACCTTGAATTCTAGATTCATTGTCAAACCCTTATGAGAATCCAAGCTTCCCAATTTTTAATTTTGGTGAAATAAAAGACAATATCGACTTTCTCAAGCCTTGTGAACATTGCAACGAGCACATATTTTTTTCATCAAGCTCCAAGCACCTACAATAAAAAGAAGAAAAAACCTTAAAAACATGATATAATTTCTCTCCTACAAAGCTTTGATTGAAACCTCTATTTCTCAAATTACATAAAACAACTACAGGCATCAACTTGACTCTAATACCATGTAGGGTTTAATGAAAATATGAATACAAGATTAGATATAGGTGACTATATAAACTTGCAAAAGCTAGATGGAAACCTAAAGATTATACAAAATACAAATATAAACTAAAATTCAATATCAATAATATGGAGAGATTAATATGAATGTAATTATTTAATGATAGGAGATAACTACAATATATAGCCTTACAATTTCCAAATTTGATGAGGATGAGGATATGAAACAAAATGAAAAAAAAGGGATTGTTTTAACTAACTTTACAAAATTTGAAAGAAGGAAAAAAGTAAAGTCCCATGAAAGCAAGAAAATACAAGTACCCATTATCTTGTCCTACCTAAGTAAAAACAAATTTCCTAAATAAACTTAAATAATAAGGTGTAATTAAATAATTGCACCAACAAAGACATAGAAAGGTCTTTCTATTAGATGAAAGGTGTAAGAAACATTTTTCTTTTACAAGCCTTCCTCTACCCAATTTAGGTAATGAAAGCAACAACTCTCTCCCCCTTTGTGTTGATTACAAAGTGAACAATACATTAAAATTTTAACAATAATTTTTTAAAATTCAACTAAACATATGATTAAACCATAAAATATTTCAGCAAAGCATGAAGATGCATATATAAAATTAATTAACACACTAAATGGACACCAAATTTATGTGGAAAAACTCTTACAAGAAAAAAATAAACTAAAAAGGCCCAAGCTTGTTTTAATTCCGATAATAAAGTACACCAATACAATTCATTTATCCCTTTGATTGATAAATGACAACGTAACAATACCTTTGAAATAACTTTCAATCCTCTATCCCATGCCATCATTATATAGGAAAATAAAAAATAAGAAACCACCGAGTGGTATTCAAAGACTAAGAGTAAAACCATGAGCCACTAGTAAAAGTTCAACATCCCATAGTTGTAGTCAAGCAACTTGGAATATAGTGTAACTCTTATGCTTGTTCCACATAAGTTGGTGATTCATGAAGTAGATATGTTGTTCTTTAAAATCTCTTGCACCTTTTGCATCTTTTCAACATGTCATAAATTCTATTATAATTGTCATATTGATCAAATTTTCAATCTAGGTGCTGCATGAGGGCAATCAATGGCATGCCATAGCACCTAAATTGGGAAGATCCTTTATAAATTCCATTTTTCTATTTTCCAAGTAACCTTCCTCCAATGCCTTTTTACATATTTTGTAAAACCAGATGGTGTCTGATGGCTATATGCAATAGGAAGTCAACTATCCATTTCTAGTAATTGTTTTCAAGCTATGAACTAAAAATACTTATGCTGGAATAAAATCTAAGAAAACATATAAAATATCATTCTACATCTGAAACATATGAATTTTAATCTTTAGAAAATATTTGATTTTTTTTTTTAGACTTTAGGAATCTGTTGGGTATCCGTCCCCCTATAAACAACAGTGCGCTTGGTAAATTTTTTTCACATGACTGGTGGCGTTGGCATGACACACCCTCCGGTACCACGGGGACAATGGGGAGACTAGACCTTGTGACTGGTGGCATTGGCACGACACACCCTCCGGTACCATGGGGACGGTGGGGAGACTAGACCTCATGACCTCTTTCCTGCAACATGATGCTTTAGCTAATCGAGCTAGGCCCACCGCCCAAAAAATATTTGAAAATTATTGCAGAAAGGAAACAAAGTTTTTGAACTATTTAATTGTTCTAGACAAAGTTTTAAATTTCTTAACTATTCTGCTAAAACAATGCTACATTACCAAATTCTTCCAAACATTTTCAAATAAATGAATTCCGTAAGTTATAATTGATTATTGATTGTGTTTCTATTAAATACAATGCTTCATCATGCCATTAAGATGCTAAATATCACACAAAACACACAAGTTATACTAATAAATATCCTATAGATACAAACTTAATAATTTACTTTATTTACATAACACAATTACTTTAACATAGACACAATAATTCAAAATGATGACAAAAATCAAATCACTTATCTCTAAACAACTATTTTGGTTCCTCAATTGAGTGGCTAGCTCTCTGAAGGATATAATTTCTAAGACAATATCATCCACATATTGCAAAATGTATATGAACTTAACATAGATTAATTTTTTATTATTCATATTTAGAAAATAGTTATCTTCCATAATGAACATCAAAGAGCTATACATTTACGTACTAATGCCTAGAATTTAACCTCATGGAAGTTATGCATGACTACTATACAAAAAATCATAAATATTAGTTCGACTATGATTAATGAAACAATTTATCCATAACAAAGAAATAAAAAAAATGAGGAAATAGTTATTAAAAATGATTATTCATCTTCACAACTTTTTGGATAATGGATAGATTATGCTTTAATTATTTCTAGTGTTTCACGAAATGAGAGAAAAGTGTAACAAGTAGAGTATATTTTTTTGTTACCATTACTTCTCTATAATTTCTTTTGCATCAATTTTGGAACTGTGAATATTTCAAAGTTGTGACAATTTCAGAGTTACTTGAGATGTGGCATTTATTCCCACTTCTTCTAGAGTTAATATGTTGGAGCATCTTTTATTACTTTCTCAACAAAAATGAATCTTGCTAGAATTATTATTATCATTGAAGTCCTTTTTAACACAATACAAAAATCTGAATACATACACTATTATTAACTAGGATAGCTAATAATTCATCACATAATCAGATCAATATCATCATGACATGGTTTTTAGGTAGTAAATGAAAGGCATTTATTGAAACTATGAGGCAAAAATACATACCTCATCACTCCCCCATACCTAAGATTATGTAGGTCCTCCTACTTATTTCTATGTGGACTTCCCTACTTGTTGTTTCTTTAATTACTATTGTTTATTTGCCTCCTATTTATTACATTCCTCTTCAAATTTTGGCTATTGGAATACACTAAATGTGTAGAGGGATCCATTTCTTTAAGATTGGGAATGTATCTCCTATCATTTTCCATTTTATCTTGCCACCTTTGAAATTCTCACTTTAACTTCTCCCTACTAACATGTAATAGAGTGATTGGTTGAAGAAGAAGAGGAGGTGTGAACCTCATCTCAATCCATTTTTTCCTCAATTGGTGCATCAAACCTACAAATATCTTGGCTCACTGGACATACCACATGATGTTATTTGTATAAATGGCTTCTCTTTTTATAAGTTGCATGGGTATAGAGTTGTATCATTCTTCACAAGCCACAAATGTTGATTTAGGAAATTAAAGAATTAACATTTTACAGGGCTTGGTAGCATCGCTACAAGCTAATGATGCATTGTTCTACCACTACCAAATATTGGAGTGTTATTTGAAATTGGGTCTAGAATACCTATGGTTTATGGTGCGGTGTCTCATCAACAACCCTACAATCTTCTCTACTTGATAATATTCTTTTGTTCTTTCCTACCAAGCTATCTAATTTTGTACTATTGAGATAATGGACCTTACATGTACTTATACAACAAAAAGTTTGACAAAGAATTTTGTTTATTCTTCAACCAAGAAGTTGTAAATAATTCACAGAGTAAATTTTCTGGTTCTAGAATGAAAATTTTTGAGGCCTCCAAAAATTCTTTATCATTTGGATCATGTGCCAAATTAGAAGAAATTATTAATAATTTCCACCTCAAAAGATACTCATTCATAAACATTTACATCCATGATGGTTTCCTAAATGCAAGAAGTAGTTCTCCTACTTTTAAGGCTTTTGTTTTCACTTCTTCTAACTGATTGTGTTTTCTCTGTAAATTTACCATTTCTTTTTGCAAATTTTTCTTATCCTTTTTTGGAAAATTTTTTGAGACCTCCCTTTTTAGGATTATTTGTTGATATTTCTTGTGGTTGGTTTATTTGTTCTTTCAAGTACCAAATTTCTTTGTCTTTATCTTCTAAGAATATTTTTTAATTTCTTTGAGACTACCATAGGAGCCTTCCTTTTGGTTGGGCTCCATTGCAAAGGAATTTCAATTTCATCATCCTTTGGAGTCATTACTCTTTCTTTCTCCAAAATTGGGCTACCTCCCAGTGCCATTTTTTTATTAATAGGTGTCTCATGCACCTTTGGAGGGATTGTAGTGGAAGTGTCCTTTAGATCTATCTCTATAGGGTTTTATTGAATTGGAATCTCTCATAATTGCAAAGGATTCCTTTTGGGTTTATGCTAATGGAGGCATGTGTTGGGGCTCTTACACTTGGGTCCAACCAGTGTCAGAGGTTGATTTAACTATTTTCCATTTTCTCCTCCAAAGGTAAGGAAGAATTTGCACCCTTCTTTTGGTCCTTTTCTCCTCTTTAGTTGGCTACTCTATTTCCTCCTTTGCATCTCAAGTAAATATTTCTATCCTTTCATGTTGATTAGGAATTTTTTGTGTTGATTACTTTTGTGAAAATTCCTTATTAGATGGCCAAGTCCTCATGGTCTTACCACACATTTAGGAAAACTTGAGCACCTAGAATCTACTATTTTGGGTCCATAAAAAATATTGTTGAAGAAAAACTCTAGATGCTTCTCCCACTTCTTATTTTTTATAAAAAGTTTGACCATTTCCTATTTGTTTTTTGATTCTTTATAAAAAAAATTTCACATAACAAAGTAATGAATCCATGGTGTTAGTAGTCCTTCCATACATACTCCATCATTTTGTTTATAAAATCTAGGGACCCTCCCCCTTTTATTTTTGATGTCTTGTTCTTTTAGTTAGGTTTGGTCATTAGTCTAGGTTCATTTTATGTCCTTCTCCTTGTTTATTTTCTTTTCATTGTGAGGGTTCTAATACTTTCAAAGTCTTGAAAACCTCTTTTGTTCTTGTCAAGCCATAGGTCTTGAAAGGAACTTGGAACCAATGTTTTAGGTTCTAGATTAATCCCATGACCTGGTTCTCGACTCTCTTTGTCTTGCTTCAAGGTTCACTTTGAGTGGTGAGCCTCAAAAATGACCTATAACTTGGTTTGAAGTCCTTTTCGATCAATGACTTGCAACCCTCTACCACTTTCCTTCTTGAACATTTTTGGTTCTTGTGTTTTCTCTCTCGCACCCCTTTATATTTATTCTCCTCTTTTTTCATCACCTTAAATGTTTCAAGCTCTCTCTTTCCTTCCCAACTCCTATGACCTTTGTGTATAGTGAGTGAGTGGATTCAATTCTTGATGGCAATTTTTGCTTTCTTTTGTGGATTTGGGAAGATGTGTGTTTGCTTGTGGTTCTTCACCTCTCATGCATTCTCTCCCTTTCTTAGATACTCAATTACGACGTAAGTCATTTTTACCCTATAATTCACGACTTCTTTTACTCTTTCTCAATAATTTTCTTTATCTTGGGTTGCTCTTTACTTAGTAGTAGTGTTAGTTCAAGTTTTCCTATCTCTAGGTTTCCACTTGTGCCCTAGTTCAAGTCCTTTGTTGTTTATATTTTTCTGGTTTCTTTTTCATTTAGTTAGTTTTTTTCTATTTAGTTTTTGTTATGTTTTAGCTTATATTTATTGGTTCATCTACATCATTCTCAGAGATGTTGAATACATTGACTAGGTATAATTCGTCAATGACAACTTGCATCATTGGTTAATAAATGTCTAGGAAACCAAAAAGTTCTCTATAACTTCTTATGTTGTTTATCTACTTGAAAGGAAAGCTACCTTCTCATGGTTAATGACAAAAGATAAAATGGATGAAGGGGATGGTCAATAGGGGGTATAGGAAAATTATACTCAACACAAACTTAAAGAGTCCTAAAACACTACACAAGGGTCAATGATGCATTCATTTACCCTATCATCAACAAGTTCTCTGGGGATGATTCAATAAGGATTTCAAATGAAATAAAGAATCTGGTGTCAATATGGGGACATTGGTTTATTTAGTTCCCTAAGTCAAGTTATATTAGAATATGGGGATTTTTAGGAGCCCCTTTCTTGCTCCCCAAATTTTTCAATGACAAGGTAATATTGCTAGAGTTTACTCAACAAAAATTGGAAATTCATAAGAAATTCATAGAAAAACATTAGTTGAGGGTGAAATTCCCTTTTGTTTTAGGCTATTATACCTATCCTAATATAGTATGTTCCAAAGATTTTGAAGAAAAATCTCCTTAATTTGAAGAAATATAATACACGGGATGGATATGACCTTGATGGTAAGGTAGATAAATTTTTTGGTCTTGAGTATAAGCATAATGAAATTATAAAATAATTTTGGGTAGATTGTCATAATCATTTTGAGGTTAGGAAAAGAGGTTTTCAAAGGTTGTCATTGAAGCCAATGAAAGATATAGGGATTCACAAAGATATACTTGATGAATTGACAAATGTTGTTGAACTCGACATATGATATGCATAATATATATGGCATGCCTCTACCACTGATCAATTGAGTAATAGTAGAGGACCATGAATTGAAAGTAATTAATAAAAAAAATACACTTTGAGATGACCGCAATTTCACAAAGATCAAAAGGGAAAAGGTAAGGAAAAGAAGAGAAAGAAAAAAAGTGATCTTCCTCCTTCATACAAGAGGAATAAAATCAAGAAAGAAAATCTTCTTGAGGAGAAACTAAAGAAATATTTTGAAAAATCTCAAAAGACAAAGGAAGATGCTAATGTGAGAGTAATTGGAGGGTTTGGAGTAGCTCCTTTAGAGTTGGATCATCTTAGCCAATCAAAGGTTATCATCCCTGCTCCATCATTGTACATAAACCATCTAGGGAGGTTTCAATTTGGATAATCCCCCTCTTCTGAAGAGAATCCTCTTCTCATTGAGTCACCACCAAGGACACCTATTTCAACAACCCTATAAAACATTAGAGGCTCATAAGGTTTATACAACTTTGATAAAATTGTTGAGGTGTTAAAAAAAAAAAGAACAATTGAAGAAAAGGGGAGATATTATACAAACTTCTTAATCCCCTTCAAGTAGAACTGAGTCACAACATGATGTTACTACAATTGAGGATACAAAGGATGAAGATGATAAAAATGTTCAACAAGAATCTCATACACCTTTTAATAGTATTCCTCAGTAGGATATAGCACAATCTCCTCTTTAGGGTTCTCAAAAACAACAAACACAATATTCTCCTATCCCACCACCACAACAAGAACAATCTACTTTTGAAATAACCATACAAAATATACCTAGTGGCTCAACTTGGATAAAGTTGAATTTTTCTACTAGGGGAAAGAATGTATAGGTACAACCATTGGATTTGGTAGCAGTGATAGCCATGGTAAATAAAGAGAGACTCTAGAAGAAGCCCAAGGTCCTCTTGGGAATTCACATGAACAAAAATAGAGAAATAATTTCTGAAATAGCTACTTTTGTCATAGACAAGGATGACAGAGAAATGAAACCTCAAGATTACCAACTTACTTAGGCGAATCAAGGTAAACAAACAAGAGAGGAATAGGTGACTTATTTGGATATAGAAATATAATCCTTGAAGTTGAATGTTGCAAAAGAATATAAAATCAAAAGATAGCTCAAAGAGAAAATGTAATAGATTCAATTTTTTTTTAAGGAGCTAATAACTTTGGTGAATACATTTCCCAATACTTCTATAAATATTCTTGTTTTGATGTCAAAGGGTGAAGTTGGTAGTTTTAAATCTATGAAACAAAAGGCACATGCTTTAGATAGTTGGATAGACATGATGATATAAAATGCATGCAAACAAATATAATTTGGCTGCAAGTACCATCAACAAGTCATTTATTTGGATCAAATAATGGAAAAGTTCTTAAAACTCATGAGAATAGAAAATTACATGTATGAAAATGAATTTCCTCTACTTAGAGAGATAAGAAAAATATCTTTTAAGGTATTTCTCAAAAATAAATTTTGCAACCTGATGATGAAGATTTTGTCAAGAGAGTTATCAAAGCTATAACATTCAAACAAGATTTACTAATATGGTATATTTAGAAGATCCTAGAGGAAATGGAAGAACTTAAGGATACTTTTGAGAAATTAATAGGTGTCATAGGGGAATAATGGGTAATGGTTAGAAAACATAATTCAAGCAGTTAGGGTTAGAAAACACTAAAAAATTACAAGATAAAGATCATGAAAACCCATACTCAATGAAATTAGGGAAATAATGCTTCAAAGATTCAAACAAATGTTAGAAAACCAATTCAAATGACAATTAAATCAAAGAAACAATGCAAACCTTACAATCCCATTGTAGGATTATGCTCCAAATGCATGTGGATTGCTCTATTAAGCATAACCCATGATTGCAAAATATAAGATGATGAATGTGACTCACAATTGATGCTCAAAGTTTTCAAGATTGCTCAAGAATTCAAAAATGCCTAAGCTCATGAAAATTGTGAATGAATGTTAATTCTAGCACATGAGGATTGTGAATGATTTTATGAAGAAATGACTTGTTTTTGTAGATTTTTTAGGATGTTTGATCAACGATGAAGATCAAATTTGAAGATCGACGAATGAGTGGAAATCAAGGAGATCAAAGAAGTTCAAGGGATGAGATTCAATGAGAGCCCAAAATATCCCTATTTTCATGGAAAATTGGTTAAAGATATTTTAGAGGAAAAATATCTATTCAAATTTGAATTTGAATTATGAAATATTCCTTTTAAAGGGAATATGCCATTTAAATATTTTGGAGGGAAGAAGATATTTTGAAAAGGGAATATTCTCTTTTTGAAAAAGGAATATGCTTTTGTGCAAGTTGGAGGAAAATTAGGAATTAAATAATTAAGAAAATTATTTAATTGTGAGGATGAGAGAAAATTAGGATTTTTAATTAAATAATTAAAAATTATTTAATCAAGTGGGATTGAAGAAAATTAGAATTTAATTAAATAACCGAAATAATTTAATCAAGGTGGAAAGAGGGAAATTTAATTTAATTAAATAATTCTAAATTATTTAATTAAGGGAAATTAGTAAGAAATTATGAAAAATGATTAATTAATCAAATAACATTAATTATTCAATTAATAGAGGAGAGTAATGAATTTAATCAAATAATTGAAAATTATTTAATTAAAATTGAGGAATTAGGAGATAATGAGGAAAATGATGTTAATAGGTGAATTGAAGATGTGTGATGCTTTCAAATAATTTTAGGTGTCTACATTTTGCCCCTATTTGAGACAATGTGTTGCGTTGTTTCAAAGACCTGATGTTGCTTGATTTTTTTTAAAATTATTTGATGCCCCATTGTGCCCTAGCAGATGAAGGATGGTTGGTTGCCCCCTTGAGAGATCAACTAGAAAAATTATTTTTTCAGGCCAAACTTGCGATAGGATGACAAGACTAGTTTTGTGGAGAAGAGGACAAAAAAATCAAGTCTTGTGGGTCCTAGAAACTTATTAGGATAGATGGAGAAGGCTAAAAACTCAGTTGAAGGGTGATAGAGGGAAAAATCCTAGGTTTTGGGGACCATATATGTCTTTGGAGACATTTTTAGTTCATTTGCACACTTAGAGTTCAAGATTTTTAGAGCTCTGAGCCTTCGAGCTTCCTAGACTTATTGGAAAGACGTGATCGCTATGGCACACACAGTTCACACACCACATCGCATAAACATGGTCTACCAGTTCCAACAACCTGCCAGAGCAGATCCCCTAGTACGTGTCTAACCCATTTTACCTTACACATAGTTTTAGGTGTTCAAATTTATAGCCAAAGGTAGGGAAAACAAATGTGTTGCTTGATCAATGACGCTTATGAAACCCAATGTGATGCTTATGAAGACCGATGTGATGCTTTTGACAAAAGCATCAAACTTTTGTAAAAGCGTCGAGGTTAAAAAATTGTAGCGCTTATGATTGTGGTAGAGCGACGTGTTTGCAAAAACACTTAATTTTGAAAATGGTAAAGTAACACTTTTGAAAAAGTGCTTGCTTTTGAATGAAACAAAGTGATGCTTTTAAAAAAAGCTCATTTTTGCTTCAGGCTTAATCAGATAGATTTTTTAGCAAATTTTGACAAAATTGACATTGTGGGCGCTATGCTTGTAGGCTATTCTAGATCCTATTCTATCTCGAGAGTGGAGACCTCAAGTTCTGGATAGGAATACACATTTCATAGAGGTCAAGGTGGAGTTCCTTAGTGCTATGGGATTGTACTACATCACGTATATGCTAGAGATTAGGGCTCACCATGCTTTCATGACTGCGTTGGTTGAGAGGTGGTAATCTGAGACATCTTCTTTCTTTGTACTGACTGGAGAGTCTACCATTTCACTCGAGGATGCATGGCATACATTGTAGGTGTTGATCCATGGAGACTGAGTAGTGTATGATGCAGATCATGGCGTAGAGGCTCTTGATAGAGTGATGGAAGATGATGAGATGGAGATAGATGATGGTCAGATAGACCTTTGTCACTATATCAGTCGATTCGGTGATACCATCATCATAGTGGTTGGGTTGATCTATGGGTAGATCATGCATGACACTAGATCTTGAAGATTTAATGTCAGATGGGGTTAAGTGCTAGAGCTTATCATGGAGGAGGGTCATGTATTCACTTTGGGACCTTATATCTTGGCCCATTTATACCACGATATGCATAAGGTGATGTATAGGTCTACCGCCAACCTATCTACAAGAGTTAATTTATTGCATATTTGGGCCTAGGAGCACATTGATTTTCTTAGGCCAGTTGGAGAGGTGGTATAGGAGGTAGGTTATCCCATGGTGTACCGATATGAAACTATGCTCACTCAACACAAGTTGGGTGACCTATATTACTAGAGATGGTTGATGGGTGACCTATATTACTAGATATGGTTGATCAATGAGATGCCCAAGTTTAGGTGGGGGTCATGGCTTAGAATCGAGGCCTGGGACGATGATGGAGAGCACCTCCCATATTGCAAATAGACTAGGTGGCTCATCGGGTGAACCCAATACATCCTAGACTGGTATCTTTCAAACAGGGTTCAGTGATAGTTTGAGGAGACTCAGGATGTCCCCATAGATGAAAATCATGTCATTTTGACTCATACTACTAGCGAGATTAGAGAGTGGGGGACTATGCCCTCCCCACGAGTAGCCATCACAAAGTTTGGTCAACTTGCATAATTTCAGTGGATTTGGGTCGATGGCCAAGATGACCCTGGTACTTCTCTTGATTATGATACATGGTGGATCCCTAGGAGACCACTTAGATTCACCCACCTTGACGGTGGGGCAATAGGAGGTTGATGGAACAAAGAGGTTGAGACAAGTAGGTCCAAGAGACAGAGACACCATGTTGAGGCTGAGATTCTTGTGGCCGAGGACAAAAGACATGACCAAGGACCTGCTATTGGAGTCATAGCAGCTATTGCACCCATAGAGGGTGATAGAGGACAAGTTGATGTAGATCTTGATGATTAGAGACTTAGAGTCACTCTTCAATAGCATGACCAGGCACATTGTGAGCGCAATGGTTATAGAGCTAAGGGGGATGGAATTACTAGACAACTAGCTCAGTGCACCATAGAGAGAGAAAATGAGACGTGAGTGAGATAAGAGAGACCAAGAGAGGGATGCAAAGATCTCTTGATGAAAAAAACTGGAGGCCCAACTAGCACAGATGACAGCTGAGCATGACCAAGAGAGAGGGTACTGGCAATAGTTGGAGGCTGCCAATCAGGGACAAGTTATCCCTTTTTCACAATATATACAAGACATTAAGTTGCTTCAGAGTGAGGCGACCTCTCACAAGACCTTGTATAATATCACCATCCTTGCTCATAGATGCCAACCAATATTTTCATTTAGGAGCAGTGGTGGTCCAGTAAGATTAGATGGAGGATCAGTGGGAAAACCTTCACAGGGCTCATAGGGACATGGCTAATAACCTTAGGGTTCAAAGGGAGAGGGCCAACAGTAGCAAATCCCTATTTTACTATAGATGGGTCCTCCTCAGCTTCCTCTTGATTAGGAGGAGAGGGGGAGATCGATGTAGATTTATTTACATATATTCTTGATGTACATATATTTGATGTATATACATTCATCGAATTTAGACAGCCTCTTGCATAGATATTCATTGTACAGACTCTTTGATGTATATATCTAATGTATCACACTTTTGATGATTGTATCATAAAATTTTAATTTTTGATGATATATATGAGATGATCCTTGTTTTGGTGTGGTTATGATTATGATATTATATAGCACATTGATTATGGATGCACATGATATATGGATGTATTCTTTTGGTTTCTATGATGTTTCATGATATTTGGATGGAAATGTTAGTGTGATGTATGATGATGTGTGATTATGATGATGCTAATGATTTGTAGATGCATGATGTATGATATGAAAATGATGATATATGGATATGATTCTTTTTGTATTTTGATATGATATATGATGATCATGCATGATGGATGATATGAGATGCTATTGACGGTTTATGGATGCAAGATGTGATGCATATTTTTTTGTATGTCATGATACTTGGATAGAAATGTTTGTATGATGGATAATTATAATGGATGATTAGATAGATAAAATACAATGAGATAAATGATGTTGATCAAATACCAATAAATCTATGATTATTAGATGGTTTTGAGATTTTTTGGATATTTGATGAGATAGGATAGATAATTTTTCTTTTTCTTTTAGGTTATGTGAAATAATATAGAGAAATCCTTATTTTGATATAGCAAGTAGACACTATGCACCAAGGTATGAAAAACCAGGGTGGCGTTGTATATATTTCATGGAATTTGAGTCTATAAATAAATAGGAATAACCTTGTTCATAGTTGACATACAAAAACCTTGTTTTATCATGTGAGAGAATGAATCCATCGAAGTAGACCAATACACAAAAGGTATAAAGAATCGGATATGCACAAGCCATTGTATTACTCAAGACTATCCCTCCACACACAAGGAAAGTATTCACCAAGGTTATATTACAAGAACATTTGATAAACATAACAAATGAAAGCAATGGCTATGCCCCATTACGTACCCCTCTAGACACACCAAGATATTGAAGATCAAGGTGCTTCAAATGAGTGATGGAATGCGACAAAAGATAAAACCAAATGAAAAGACCGAGTGAAAAAAAACATCAATTCCATCTTATCTCTTGGCAAAGAGTTTAGGTTTAGATGATATCCAAAATGATGCCTATTTTAGGAAAGATATATCTGTTAAGACATTCATTGGATGGTGATATTGATTTAGAAAATGATTTTGACAATTGATATGAAGAATTTGATATTTTTTGACAATGATCAAGACTTATGATTTTGCATGAATTTTGTGTTTCAATGATTGTTGTATTTGCTTTTTTTTTCTTTGTCAAAGGTGAGGGTGATGATAGGTTTATTATGGACGATAATTTTATTGCAAATGGATGATTGGTGATGGGTGATTTTTCTCTTTTTAGATAAATTTTTGAATGTTTTTGAGATTTTTAGATGTTTTGAGGTTGTTTTTGTTCTTTTGGAATTTTTTGAGTTTGCTTTTGGTAATATGCACTATTTTGATATTTTTGGATTTTTAAAATTATTTGGATGCTTTTGGATTTTCAACATTATTTGGATTATTTGGATTTTGGAATTATTTGGATGTTTTTGGATTTTTGAATTATTTGAATGTTTTCAAGATATTCAACAACTTAGGTGACATACAAGAATCCATTCTGATGACTAGGTTTAGGAAGATGCCCCTAGTATGATGTTAGACTACTTAGTTATGAGCTGGATGAGATGACCTTAGGACAATGCCAAGTAGTACTAATAGTGATAGATACTATTTAAACACCAAGCCATGCTAGGCATGTAGATGGATGGAATGAGAAAGAGTGTTTGATAGATGGTAGATGATGCTTATTTACACATGCCACTTGTTTTCTAGGTTTTCACCAAGGTACTTTCCCAAAGCGTCACTGAAGTGGTTTTCACTAGAGAAGGATTTTTCTCTTTAATATTTTATCCTTTTCTTGGATTTATATAATTTTTTGATTTTTTGAAATAAGATTAGCCCACATGGGTTAGGCATATAACCATTTTAGATGAATACTCTTGATAGGTTCCAACAAGGGATTCCCTTCAGGTGTTGCTATTTGATATGCTCCATATCCATATCTTGTGGTAATAACAAATGGTCCTAACTAGTTAGGTTTGAATTTCGCTTTGCTATTTTGATCCAAATAATTCTTTTGATTCTCTTTGAGGACTAGGTATCCCACTTGAAAGTGTCAGCCAAGTTTATTTTCTTGTTATATCTTCTATAAAGATGATTTTTATATGCTTGCAAATGATTAAGTGCTTGTAGATGTCACTCATCTAGCAATTCTAGCTCGTTCAATCTAGACATTTGGTATTCTTCATCATCAATCAGGTGCTGCAATGAAACCCTTAGTGATGGGTGCTCGACCTGAATGGGTAAGATGGATTTGGTTCCATAGACTAAGGAATACGGAGTGGCACCAATAGGTGTTCTAATACTCATTTGGTAAGCTCATAAGACAAGATTTAGTTGCAAGTGCCAATCTCGACCAATGTTATCAACAATCTTTTTCTAGATTTTCAAGATAGTCTTGTTAGATGCTTTGACTTGACTATTCCCTTGGGGATAATAGGGTGTAGATCCATTGGGGATAATAGGGTGTAGAGAAATGATGCTAGATATGAAATTGGGTGCAAAGTTCCTAGTTTTTGAAGGGTGTTCCATTGTTTGTGATAATGGCTTGAGGAACACCATATTGACATATTAGGTAGTTGAGGATAAACTTGGATATTTTCTTATCAGTGATGTAAGTTAGGGGAATGGCTTCAATCCACTTTGCAAAGTACTCAGTGGTAGTAATGATAAACTTATGGCCATTGGATGAAATATTTCCAATGAGATCAAGTCCCCTTTGTGAGAAAGGATAAAGTGTCATTATAGGTTGTAGTTCCTGCATCAGAGCGTGGATAAGATCACCATGTTGCTGATATTGTAGGCATTTCTTTACAAATTGATTTTCTTCTTGTTCCATGGTTGGACAATAATACCCAATTCTAAGTGACTTTTTTGCTAGGGTAACTCCACTTGAATGTGACCCACAAATACCTTTGTGTACCTCTTGTAATGCCATCATAGCTTCTTCCAAGTTAAGACACCTAAGTAAAGTGCCATCACGAATTTTCCAATAAAGGGTATTGTTACTAATGACAAAGTGAGATGATCTTTAGATAAAAGGTTTTATGGAGGTTAGTGGTAAGGCTAGGTGGAATGATACCATGATGAAGGTGTTGATAAATGTCATGGTAACATGGGGAATTGAGACCAACAACTTGGCACACAAATTCTAATTCGAGGACTTCAAATGCTGGTATGAGAAGTTGTTCCACAAGAAATTCACACTTATGGCTATTGTGCGACATATCTAGTAGAGACCCAATAGTCTCCATAACATCTACTACTTTGTTATCAACCCTCAAAATTTTCTCAAAATTAATGAACGTGAAGTATTCTTTGAAGTTGTCGAACATTCTTTTATATGGCATCAAATTGTCATCCTTGGTTTGATAGTCATCATTAACCTATCATACCATTAGTTGGGAGTCACCAAAAACCTGGAGTTCCTTGATTTGCCACTGAATAGACATTCTTAAGCCCATTATGAGTGCTTCATATTTAGCTATGTTATTGGTGCATGAAAAAGCCAGCTTGTAGGATTTTAGAATGCAGTCACCTTGAGGGGTGATGAATATAATCCCTTCAACTAGTCCATTTTGTGTATGGGAACCATCAAAATACAACTTCCATTGATTTTTTGATGTTATAGTAAACATTGCTTCATTTGGGAATTCAGATACCAAAGGATTTTCAACATATATAGTTGTCTCTGCTAGCTAATTTGCTATGACATGTCCTTTAATTTCCTTTTGATCCACATATTCGATATCAAATTTTCTTAGGATCATAACCCACTTAGCCATACTACCTGTAAGATTTTCTTTTGATAATGAGTACTTTTGTGGATCAACTTTAGAAATAATCTTAACTTGATAACTAAGCATGTAATGTTGTAGTTTTTGGGAACCAAAATCTACTGCTAGACAATCTCTTTCAATAGGAATATAATTAATCTCATAACCAACCAATGTTCTATTGATGTATTGTTGGCAATGGGTGTTGTCATTGATGTTATATGTGTATGATGAATCTTGTATATATTCTGGAGAAAGTGCAAGTGCAGAGATATAGTCAACAATACAATTAGATGTATGAATGGTGATATCACTGGTGTTTATGAGTGATGTGGTGGTTGGTACACTTGTTCCAATATGTTCCCTACATTGCTACAATAATATCATTCTTGATTGGTGTACCACAAATTAAGATAAGTTGCAGAACATTGGAAAATGTATTAGTTCAATGTATTCACTATAACAAAGTCATGAATTTTTGGTCTGCATCCCTCCGTAGAGTAAGTTATTGTCTTGTAGTTCAAGAAATAAGTTTGCTGTGTTGTAAAGGTATTATATCCAAGAAATCAAGTTTTTGCACCTTCTACAAAAATACTTAGAGCTAACAATGTTTCGATTTTTGTAATATAATGTTAAAGGCTTGTTGGAATGCTCCACATTCCTTCAGTGAGACATATGTGACCATGCAGGCTTGGGAATATGTTCACAAAGGGGTATGAGTTGTTCCTTGCAAGTCTTAGGTGTTTTGGTGGTCCGCAAGATCGGTTTTCAAATAATAGTTTGCTACAACTTGTCTGTAATGCTCTATTCTTGTACTTTCAGTGGGTTTCTCCTCTTACACCAACATTTTATGATCAAATACTTAAGGAAAAGGTTGAATGAATATTTTACATGATCTACAATACCTACATCTTGGTCTGCATGATGATTTTGGTACCTCCCCAGCTGTGTGAAGTCAAACAGTGAGATTGTTGATGGTATTGATACTATTTGAGTTGAAATGACTTGTTTCATTCTCTGTGGATTGATCTTGATAAATTAATCTTGTCTTGAAGGATGTGTTGTGATGCATTTGGGCCCTGCCATAGCGTATGATGACCTGAAACTAAATCTCTTTTGATTTTGGATGTGTTTTGGAGCTGACCTATACAATATCAATCGTTTCATCCAATGGTCATCTTGGAGCTGACTTAATTGGTGTTTTATGTTATTGTGAAGGATATATGTAGAAGATCAAATTATTTTATGAAGTGACCATTGATAGTGATTCAAGACATAACTGAATGAAAGAGATGAAGTGTCCGAAATTAGTGTGAAGGGAAAATTGTGCAAAATAGTGACTGCACCATCAACATATGTTAGATGCTTCCTCAAAGTAGTTCATAATTAATTTTATCATTATATTCTTCATGTATCCCGCTCTGAGACAGTGAGTCTCATCATGACCTTTATATCTTGCCCTAAGGTTGCATACCTTAGTCTGCAAGTCTATAGGCAATGAGCCTTAATTATTGTAATTCATGTTAGCAATTAGATACATATATTGTGAGTTAATCCTCACTGTGGTTTCTCCCTCATTAGGTTTTCCACATAAAAAATCTTGGTGTCTTCATGTGTTCTTTTTCAGTTATGTGATGTATTGTTAATCTGCAAATGGAAATGGTTAAGTTTTAAGCTATGCTGATTCACCCTACCTCTCAGCACATAATTGTGTTCAACATGCATTAAATGACTCTTTCTTTTCCCAAATTGTCATGTTGTGCTAGAAGAGATCCTAGTGCTACTGATGTTGCTGAGATGTAGAAAATGAAAGGTTTGTACGCAACTGGTGGCATCAACACTAGTGGAAATGCAATATAGTATTTTAATTGTTGGAATTCCTATTGGAATTTATCATCCCATTTGAAGGCTACACCTTTGTGGAGAATGTGTAAATGGGTGGCATTTATCGGCTAGTTGTGTAAGAAACCTCCTAATAGACTGCAGCTTTACTTGTAGACTTTGAATTTGATTGAGTGTTTTAGATGAAGGAATCTCAATGATTGGTTTGAATTTGAAAGGCTCCACTTCAATTCCTCTTCGAGATACTATTTATCCCAACAGTTTTCCCGAAGTGACTCCAAAGACATTTTTTGGATTAAGCCTTACCTGATATTTTTCCAGTCCGTTGAAAATTTGAGCTAATACCTCAAGGTGACCTTTGCTTGTTATACATATAGCCAGTATGTCATCCACATAATCTCCCAGAATGGTATGAAACATGTCATGGAAAATTATAGTCATTGCTCTTTGATATGTCACTCCTACATTTTTGAGGCTGAAAGGCATGCTATTCCAACAATATGTACTCCATGGGCATGTAAATGTAGTCTTTTGTTGATCCTCTTGTGCTATCCTTATTTGATTGTACCCTGAAAACCCATCCATAATAGATAACATCTCATGTATGACTGTAGGATCTACTATGATGTCGATGTTGGGCAACAAAAAGTTATCTTTGGGAAATGCCTTGTTGAGGTCTCAAAAGTCCATACATATCTTGATGCCCCTACTGGGTTTTGATACTAGTACAAGGGTTGAAACTCACTCAGGATAGTCTATAGGTCTAATGAAGCCCACACCCAATAAATTTTTCATTTCCACTTTTAGTAGTAATTTTGTTTGAGGATTCATTTTTTCTGAGCTTTTGTTTTATTAGTTTAGCATTAGGATACATCTTCAAACAATGTACTACTAATGATGTATCAATCCCTGACATATCTGAATAAGATGAAGAGAATTTGAGCTTTCTCTATTTCAAGAAGCTTTCCAAGTTGTGTTGTTCTTCTTTATCTAGGGATGTAGCATAATATGTGGTTTGAGGCTGATCAACTATTTCGACATTAAGTGGTTGCATGTCTTCAAAAAGGATTGTTGACTTTTCTTGATTTTCTTGATCTAGATCGATACTATGGAGATTGAATCCTTCATCCTTAAGCGCTTTAGAGAGGTTTTCAATTTTTGATACATCCTTTCTTTTTACTTTTTCTTGATCCGAAAGTGCCACTTTGTGGTTTTCACTAAGGAATCTCTTATTGATTTTTTATGTTTGTCATTTTACGACTAAAGCATCCAATATTGTCACCATAGTATGCTTGTGTGTCAAGTTATATGTTGAACCATGATTTATGATCACCCAAAGGTATGCCATCCCATAGTCCCATGAATTTGATGATAGCTTCATATTTTTTGAAAAAATCAAGAATTAGTGCTTGTTGTTGGTTCCAATCAAAGAGCTAGGGATAGACAAGTTTGAGGCCACTATTTTTAGTGGGGTAAGTGAATGATGTGGTCATGATAGAGTATATAGATGCATTTTCAAATAGGTTCATTATACACATAGACAAGTATCCGATGTCAACATTATTAAATGGATTATACCAAGGAGAAGCTAAAACTTCCTCGATAGAGGTACCCTCAATGAGAGGGGTCACATTTTTGTGCGAGCCATACCCAAGATCTTTATACCTTTGTCACTTTTCTAAAAGGATGGATTCTCAGATGTCTTGTTGATTTAGACCATATCCACCATTCTTATGTATCCCATGTTCTTGATCATTTGGAATCCTTTGCTACTCTAGTCAATAGGAAGAGGAGCTTCTTGTTCTTCTTGATATATCCATTTTGAGAAGTATTATTTATCTATAACCTTAGTATTAAGCTCTCCTAATTTTTTAAAAATTGTTGGTTTGAACTTGATAGTATTGGACGCCTTGTCGATGTGATGAGGTTTTCCATATGTTTTCAGAGAAAGTGATAGCCATCCCACATAGAAGGATTGTTTAAGGTTGTAGTCACCAAAACCATTGTCTTGTATTTGTACCTTGAATTCAGAGGTTGTTTGATAAGAGGTAGATGTGGATGCAAGCATTGATGGATCAACATAGGATGATAAAGGTAGATATTCATCATTATTAGGAACTCATACAAAGTTATGATACCTTTCTTCCATATTTTTTGCAATAGTAGAAGGGTTCGGGATCACCATGGATGGTAACCTTAGTAATGTTGTAAGGAAACTTGAGACATTGATGGTATGTAGATGGAACAACCTGTATGTCATGGATCCATGGTTGGTGTAGAAGGATGTTGTAAGACAAGTCAAGATCCAATCATTGACATGTCGTTTCAGTTATTATAGGACCAACTTTTATAGGCAACCTTATGGTTCCTTTCGAGTCCCTTTTATTATCATCATATGCTCTGATAGTTATTCCCTTTTGTCTTTCGATCACTCCTTTAGAGTATCCCAAATGTCTAACCAATTGAACAATACAAATATTCAAGCTTGTACCTCCATCTATCAAATCTCTCTTTACTTTTGTTTGTGGACATGGATCTCAAGATGTAATGAAAAATTATGATATGTTTGAGAGGGAAGGTATTTTTCCATGAATATAACGCAATGAGTGGATGTGATTTTCCCTACCATGGCCTGCAATTGTTATGTATCTATATCAGTAGGTATAAATGATTGTAAGAAAGCCTTGTCTAAGACTTATTTATGTGCATGGGAGATTCTCAAGAGTTCCAAGATTGAGATTTGTGTTGGGGTTTTCTTGAAATGGTCTATTAAACTATAATCCATCAGATTTGCTTTTGTTGGACCTTTTGGTTGCAAAGGAGCTCCTTGGATGGTGACTCTCCCTCTTCATGTGGTGACTCCAAACTCAAGATTTTGTCCATGTATTGTAACAATGGAGATATGGTGGTTGGCATACTGTGTATGCCCTATGACATTGTCATAGGAGTGGTTGACTTGGTTGTAGACTTTTGAATTTCTAGCTTCATTTCCTTTAATATGATCAGGCATCAGATTCTTGTATATACCTAACTCATTATTTCTAGAGGTCCTTGGGCATTGATCAATGCTTACCTCACCGTAATCTATGAGGTCTTGAATGATGTTTTTAAGCCTCATATAATTTGACATTTTGTGCCCTTTTGTCCGATGATACTCACAATAGTCATTATCATTGTACCATGCGGGTTTAAATTGAGGTTCTTCGTATTGTCTAAAATTAGAAAGCTTGATTAAGTTTGTTTTAAAATGTTTCGATGGGTACCCCTGAGGGAGTGTACTTGTGTCTAGCCAGGTAGATTTTGGTGGTCCTCTTAGAGGATTGGAATTTTATATATTTTGCTGCTTGTTCGGTTGAGTTTATGTGTTTTGTGCAAACTTTGTGTCCTCAAAACTGTCATTGGTTACATTTTTATTTTTGACCCATAGGCATGGTTTATTACTGGAACTCAACGATTGGTTGTTATCTTTATAGATCTTAGCTAATATTTTAGCAATAAGAGGTCTTTTGATGGTGAGACCTTTCTCTATAAGTTCTTCAAATGTTGTAGCACATTGCATGCATAGGTGAAAGCTAACTTCTGTGTTTAGATTATTCACAAGAATGCCTACTTATTTTTTTCAGAATAGGCCATTTATATTTTCTTGCTTTATGTCTCCATCTTTGTAGAAAGGAAGCAAAGGTTTCTACATTATTTTGTTTGACAAGATATAAGTCATTTAATGTGACTTCCACATCAATATTATAGAAGTGTGCAAAAAATTGGTCTACAATTTCTTGAAATGTATTAATGCCTAGGAGTAAGTGTGAGAACCATTCAATGGCTTGTCCACCTAAACTTCATGGAAAGAGGCATATGAGAGATGTATCATTGTAGGAAACCTCTAAACAAGCTACATAGAATTCTCGTATGTGCTCTTCTGGATTACCATGCCCCTTGTACCTGTCAAAATTTGGTATCTTGAAGTTAGGGGGAATGGTAATGTTGTTATGCTCTTATCAAATGGATAGGGACATAGATCTTGGAAAGCATACAATTTCTTGGTTGTTCCCATTTTTATATCATGGATCTTCTATGTTAAGCTTTGTATTTGTGATGTTAGTTCATTAGGGGGATTTTTCAATGTGGGGTTATATGTGTTATGTTGAGGTATGGTAGATGAATTGTATGTTGGGTTTTGATTAGGGGGATGTTAGGTGTCATGAGATATGGGTTGTATTGAGGTTGAGGATTTGATTGGTATTGTGGATTTTTTTGTGGTGGAGATACGTTATATGGACCATATTGATGTTGTGGAATGATGTGTTATTGGAGGTTTTTTGGTTGATAATGGATGTATCATGGATGCTCAAGGTTTTTTTGCTAATAGTTAATGTTTTGTTGTGATTGTGGCATTTGTTGTCGTTGGGAGATGTAGTGATGGTGCTGAGGAGGTTGTTGTGGTGTAGGTGTTTGTTGAGAAATGTATTGATATGTGGGTTGTTGTTGAGAGGTTGTGATGTTGGAGTTTGTTGAGAGATGTATTGATGTTGGGGTTGTTGTTGAGGAGGTTGTGGTGTCAGAGCTTTTTGGTGTTGTTGATATCTAGATTGTTATTGAGGAGGTTGTGGTATCAAAGTTTGTTGAGAGATGTATTGATGTTGTCGAGGATGTTGAGGTATTAGATTTTTTTGGTGTTGTTGACATGTGGATTGTTGTTGTGGTGTTGATGGATGTTGTTGGGTGTTAGGGACACTTGGGTAGGACCTACGTTATGTGAAGGTGGTGTTGTGAATGGATTAGTCCCATAGTTCATTGTGTTTGGATTTGGAATTTTTGGATTGAGTTGATTTGTGTATGTTGTGGTTTTTGTTTTGAAAACCTAGGTTTGTTTGATTTCCTATACCTTGGTTGAACAATTTTTTTATATATTATGTTAAAAATTTAAACAAACTTGTCGAATGAAGGTATGATAGGTTGGCCTGGTACATTTGGTATAGGAGGTATTGGAATTGATTGTATAATGTGATGTACCAAGGGTTTGTTTCCATATGTACGATTAATTGATTCCATAGCATGTGTAGGGGCTTGTTCCCTAAGTTTATTGACATCAAAGTTAGTAGGTAGTTTTGCATCTCCTTGTGCAAGTTTCAACAAGTATAGATTAGGGTCAAATGCTAACAAGGCATTAATTTCCTTAGCCAAAGATGAGTCTTGTTGTATTTCAAGGATTTGTTCCCTAGTGAATTATGTGAACCCTTTATTTTTCGTGGGTGATGTCTTCTATGATGACCATTTCTTCTTGAGATGTTTGGGGTGTTCTTGGAGTACTATACCCTCTAGGATTGAATTTGGCACTGAGCGTTCCCAAGGTTGTTTTAGTACCACTTGTGATAGTGGGTACACTAGAGCGACTAGGATTAGATTCCATATTTTTCTTGTGTTGGGACCTTGTTATAGGCATAAAATTTGTAGTGATCCTATGAGATTTGGGAATGAAGATGTTGGATGAAGATGATTTGGGTGGATGTTTGCTTTGTTTCAAGTTGGACTAGTAATGACACCTAAGAAGGCTTGGACCATGATTTTGATGATGTTTGGATGAGTGGAAGATATGCAACCTACAATAGACAAAGTTCTTGATTAAATCATGTGTTTGATGATAGTCCTTGCTTCTCCTAGATTGATGAGTCCAAGCGAAGGGAGAGGATAATGAGGTTACTAACTTAGAAGTAGATGATGACAACTAAGTAAGCTATCTCACAAGGATTTGATGCTAATTTAACTAGGTACTTGAAAGAGGACTATTTTCCAAGAAAGAAACTAAAATAGAGGATAAGATATGGAGATCTAAATTAAATGACCAATGTCAAATGTAGGTTGTTTTGGATGAATTGTTTTGCTAGTTTGATGTTTGATGAAACTGATTTTGATCCAAAGATAACTAAGAGGTGTTTAAAGAAGTCCAAAGTGAACGGATGATGTGGGATGGCGATAAGATGTTATATGTTGTTGTTTTGGATGGTGATGATGACTACAAGTTTGTTTTGAACAGGTCTCTGATCCTATACTGACTATTGGTTTAAATTAGGAATCTAAGATTTTTGAGAATTCTAGTGATTTGTGACTGACAGTCAAATGTGTCACTTTGAAAAAGCATCATTTTAATTGGAAGAAGCAGTGGTCTATTCCCTACAAAAGTGACAAGGTTTTCAAAAGCATCGGTTTATTGGAAAAAGTGTGATTGTGTGAGTCAAATGTGTGTGAGTCAAATGTGTCAATGTTCCGCTTTTGAAGATTTACCTAAAAAAGGAGAAGTACATGATGAGTTACTTCACACATGATACTGTACATTGCATTATCCCAAGCTAATGGTTGAAAGTCTTAAAGGCTACTAATAAAGAAGGTTTTTAGTGAGGGTCGATGAATAATAAGCCCGACCGTGGATGCCTGAGTTAAGGGGGGTCTCCCCTTTCCTCATCACCTATACATGTTTTAGTGGACCGAGGTTCATGAGGCTTGGATTGAAGGACACTGGCCACAACTTGGGGTACAAATTTTATTCTCACCCCTTTATATACCCCTCCTGAAAACATGGGTTAGGTCAAACTTGAGGTGATGAAATCCCCAAGCAGGTGTCATAATTGAATTAAATGGTGATGACACTATTTTTGATTCTCAAGATCGTTCTTAAGAGTCATGAGGGAAGAGAATATACAAACAGTCACACCTCAGGTGTACAAAAAAATATTTCAAACTAATGGTGCTTTTAATTTCCAAGATTGTACATAGCACAAGGAAAGAGCATACACAACCACTAGCTTACTAAACACGACATATAATTCATTTTAGTGCACCAAATTCACAGATAATATTTGTTTTGTTCAATTTTAATACACCAAAATTAAATGTGCAAGTTGTTTATTTTAAAAGCACCAAATTGAAATATGCAAGTTGTGGGTCCAATTTTTAAAGCACCAAAATGAAATATGATAGTTGTGGGCTCTTTTTAGAGCACCAAATCGAAATATGATAGTTGTGGGTTCAATTTTAGGAGAACCAAAAGAAAATATGGAATTTGTTGTTCAGTTTAGGAGCACCAAATAGAAATGTGAAAACTAGATTAAATAAAACCATACAAAACAAAATCATTAGTAGTGTTACTTTTTAGCCTTCTCCCAATGTAAGCCATAAGCTATGTAAATGTTAGCTCAAAAAGATCAAGAAATAGGTACACTTAGGTGTTAGACAAATGAAAGATTCAAAAAGAATTTGCAAATCCTGAAAGAACAAATGAGTCAAGTTGTACCAAACAAAAGTGTTGCTTCTCTACAAAAGTGTCACTGTAAAAAAAGATAGAAGCGCCAAACCTTGTCACATCTCATACTTTGATGCTACCTAAATTTACTTTATGTGGAACTGATCTTTGGATTATTGTGTGTGGTAGAATAAATATTATGCTATTTTGAAAGATGAAATAAGTAAGTGATTATTTTATTTTGAAAAAGATGAAATGCAATGAATATCATTTTAGATGCAATATAAAAAATTGTTATTTGGAATGATGAATTATATTGCTTTGATATATTTTTGGACACTAATCTATTAATGGGTGCCTAAGTTTTCATGAGTTGTAGGTTGTCGAAGACCAAGGGTGTGGTTAAGGTAGAGGAGGCTAGCTACCTAGCAGGGTTAAGATGGAATGGTCTCTCTCTCACACACAAACACTTAGTAAACATATAGTTGCATTTAGAATTTCATTTGGTTAAAGATTTAATATTATTTCTTACTTTATAGTTAGTTATTTAATTAATTGGTGGTAAAATTAAATGCACATAGAAAATAAAAGAAATAGTTTTTATTTATTTTAATTATTGATTTCATTTGAAGATTAAATTATATTTATTTATTATTTTGTGGATAATTGTGATGCATGGCTAATAAATCATGTTTCCTATTAAAAAATTAGTTTTATTAGAGAGATTTGAAATAAATCAAGGAAAAGAAAACAAGATTTTTTGAAAACAAATCAATGAGGAAGAAAACTTTAGAATATTAGAAAAATAGAAGAAAACAAGTTAAATTTAGAAAACAAAACAAAGATAAACAAAGATAAAAAAAAAGAGAAAGAAAATAATAAAAGAGAATAATCTCTTATTCTCTCAAAAATGGAAGATTTAATCATAATACAAGCTTCGGTCCCTATTTTTCAATTTTCAAAAACAATAACTGAAATAGGAATAGTAGAGTATGGTTTTTGAGCAAAGTAGAAAGGAGAACGGTGGAAAAGGGAGAAGAACAAGAAAAGAGCCAAAACAGGATAGCGTTTATCCAGGTTTTTATGCAATTTATTTTATGTTAAACCTTTGTATGTGTGAATAAATGATTGGAATATTCTCAATTAGTGTGAAAGGATAAATCTCTTTATTTTTGCCAAATTGATTTTACCAATTGTAATTGTGCATTTGATGATTAAATCATTTTTCTGTATGAGAAAATCAATAAATCAAGGTTGTATATCATTATTTCTTTGTATAAATATATATATTTATATATACATATAGTGTATATATTATAAGTGAATATATAAGTAATTTGCATATACTGTAAATACAATTTCATTTAATATTTTACCACCTGAGTCGCTGAATGCATTTTCAAACTAGAAAGAAGTTAGGAAATGAAGTATTTAAAAATAAGTATTTTTTAGCTTTTAGCTGTAGGGAAGCGATGTTGTGGAAGAGATAGCGACCCAACCCATAGGCCGCAACCTATGGGAAGGGCGTTGCCCTTCCACAGGAAGCGTCTCCTTGAGAGGTCGTTGCCTCCTCTCCTCACTACCTTCATCTTTGGAAATAAAGACATCTCACAACAATAAAAAATGCCTAAGCTCTGTCTCGAATGCATAATTCACTTGTCTTCGATTTCTTTTGTGAACTTTCAATTCTCTTGATGGCTAAAACCTTCACTGGATAATACTTTGTGACTGCGATTTTCTAAATAGTTGAATTGCGAATATATATATATATATATACATTGTTTAAAAAGCAGTATTCAGTATTCACTTTGTTTGCTGAATATGAACATATACACACATGTGTGGAAAACATGAAATGAATTTATACATGTATATCTGTTATCATTATATTATATATATATATATATATATATATATATATATATATGCAAGATTATTTTGTCAATAATACTACAATTGAAATCAGTTAATATTCAAATTGGAAATTGTTTATACAAAATGACTTATAGAATTTAGTATGCAAATGGAAAGACATGTAAATGCATATATTGTTATTTTCACTTGGAATAAAAGTAAATTGATTGGATTGACTTGTAGAATTAAATATAAACAACTTGTTTTCTTATGGATTATTTCATTTTCCTTGGAATTGTAAATATAGTTGGACATGAAAACCAAAAATAACAAACTTTGGAGTTAAAATGTGTTTCCGAAAGGACTCAATGATTAGTGAATGCTTGAACTTAAACAAACTTATGCGATGCTATGTTTTATTTATTCTTTCTATGGAATTACTTCCAGGACAGGATGCCAAATGTGGGCTCCCAGAGACGGTAATTTAATTTTTCTAAATTACCATTATGTTTTATTATTGCTTGGCCAAGATACTATACCAGTGAAATAGATGGTTTAAAAAGCCTAGATTTTATATTATATATATCTCTGCCACATCCTGTATGCAAGATATATGTTTTTCTAGTATAGGAATGCATATAGGCATCAAGCACACATCGAGAGATTCCCTCCTGCTTATACCATTCCAGGTTGCTAGGATCCTCGTGCAGGGTCGGTTCTTTCTTCGTGTTAGGAAGAAACCCGAGGAAGTTTTGTACTTCATGGTTGGGCGAAAAAAGTGCCTTAACCTCTCTCTTGGCCTCGACTTGTGGAAGATCATAAGAGTCATGACAGTTGAGGACAAAGATTCTTGTAAATTTATTTTCATGGATGTAATTGTTGTATTGATGTAAAACTTATACTTGTAACATTGAAACAAATGTAATGTAACACCTTACTAGTGTATGAGATTTGTACTTCATTATTGTAACTTGCTATAGAGCATTTATAGATATTTTATTTAATATATGATTCACTTTCCTTATTTAGAATAAGCATTTATTTTTGGAATACTATTTTTAGTATGTGAGTTTTTTGTGCTTTACATTACACAAACATGTCAATTTAACCTGTAAAACATAAAGCAAATGTGTCAGAATAGAAGTATCAAAATGGAACAAATGCATTGTTGTATATTTGGCATAAGTGTCAAAGATATACAAAAGCATCGAATGACAGTCAAAAGCAGCTTTGCAACACAAAAGTGTCACTGTAACCTACAAGAATTGAGAGAAAATAATATCAGACAAACATGTCAAGTTAGAAAAAAAGTGTCACTATTTTTTGCATACATGTTGATTCTTGGCAAAAGCGTCACTACGAGGAAAAGAAAAGCGTTGTGCTATTGTAAAAGCAGTTTTGTAACCTATAGTTCAACAAAAACTCAAAAAGATGTCAATTCAGGGATGTGGGTCTTACCGAGTGTGCCAAAAGTCATAGGGGAATAATGGGTAATAGTTAGAAAATGTAATTCAAACAATTAGGGTTAGAAAGCACTAAAAAATCACAAGATAAAGATCATTAAAGCCCATAATTAATGAAATTATGAAAACAATGCTTCAAAGATTCAAAAAAATGTTAGAAAACCAATTCAAATAATAATTAAATCAAAGAACCAATGCAAACCTTACAATACCATTATAGGATTATGCTCCAAATGTATGTGGATTTCTCTATTAAGCATAACCCATGATTGCAAAAGCTAAGATGATGGATGCACTCACAATTGATGCTCAAATTTTTCAAGATTGCTCAAGATTTCAAGAATGCCTAAGCTCATGAAAATTGTGAGTGAATGCTAATTCTAGCACATGAGGATTGTGAATGATTTTTATGAAGAAATGACTTGTTTTATAGATTTTTAGGATGTTTGATCAATGGTGGAGATTAAATTTGAAGATCGATGGATGAAAGGAAATCAAGGAAATCAAGGAAGATCAAGGGATGAGATTCAATGAGAGCCCAAAATATCCCTATTTTCATGGAAAATTGGTTAAAGATATTTTTGAGGGAAAATATCTATTCAAATTTGAATTTGAATTATGGAATATTCCCTTTGGAGGGAATATGCCATTTAGATATTTTAGAGGGAAGAAGATATTTTGAAAAGGGAATATTCTCTTTTTGAAAAAGGAATATGATTTTGTGCAAGTTAAAGGAAAATTAGGAATTAAATAATTAAGAAAATTATTTAATTGTGAGGATGAGAGAAAATTGGGATTTTTAATTAAATAATTGAAAATTATTTAATCAAGTGGGATTGAAGAAAATCAAAATTTAATTAAATAATCAAAATTATTTAATCAAGGTGGAAAGAGGGAAATTAAATTTAATTAAATAATTAAAAATTATTTAATTAACATAAATTAATGAGAAATGATGAATTAATCAAATAACATTAATTATTCAATTAATAGAGGAGAATAATAAATTTAATCAAATAATTGGAAATTATTTAATTAAAATTGAGGAATTAGGTGATAATGAGGAAAATGATGTTAAAAGGTGAATTCGATATGTGTGACGCGTTCAACAATTTTAGGTGTCTACAATAGGTTAGGTAATCAGTTTGGATTTGGTGAATATGACAGCATATTATCAAGTTTGCATAAGAAGTTCAACAAGTACAAAATGTTAGAAATCTGAAATAGATTGAATAACCCAAGGTAATTTATAAGAAATTCAAAACATTAACTGGAAAAATATAAATAATGCAAACCAACAACTTCAAGAGATATGCAATGTTAGGATGAAGTTAGGATGAAAAAACTGCATTAAGAACTTCCAAGATGAAAAATACAAGCTAGGTAGTGAGTTTATATAGAACTAAGGAGAGGATGGAGGTGACAAATTAATCAATGGGAATTGACCACCAATAACCACCAATATTAAATAAAGTGATGAAAATGTAAATACTCCAACCTTTAAGGGTGGAGACACCTCATCACTTTATCTCCTAATTATGAAATAATAAAATCACTTTATTATCCAAAGAAAGCTTAATAAAAGTGTAGGAAAAACCTATAATCAAGGGAAAATAAATTAACCCACTAGGAAAATAAAAATCTACACCAACACCCCCCTTAAGCATAGCTTAGGAGGATGTAAAAGATGATGGGTTTAAAAAAATGAGGCCATGTTAGGTACCCATGTACATATCAAATTCCCCCACAAAGAAGAAGCCCCCATAAATAGAGAGAGAATACCCCAAGAATAGAGAGAGATGAAGAAGAGGACTAAGTAGCCCCCCCAAAGAGGATACCAACCATACCCTAAGAAAATCTCATAAATGAAGGAGCTTTCTCTTAATGAAGGGTTTGGTGATGATGTTTGTAGGCTGATCCGATGTTGGACAATACTTGAGATTGATGATCTATTCATGTATCAAATCCTGAATGTAATGCATGTGGATCTCAATGTGTTTGGTCCATTGATTATGGATTGGATTGTGAGAGATTTGAATTGCACTCTAGTTGTCACAAAAGATGGTCCTCTAAGCTTCTGAAAGGGAATGCAAAACTCAATGATAATGTTCTAAAGCTAGATGGCCTCAGTATAAGCATTAATCACCCCTTGATACTCAACCTCTATAGATGAAAGAGAAATAGTAGACAATTTCCTGCTCAACCAAAAAATTGGACCAAAACCAAGGGAGAAGCATTACCCTGAAGTAGACTTACAATCCTAAGAATCGCTTTCCCAATCTAAATATATGTGTCCCACTAAGTCAAAATCCATGTCCACTGCATAGTGAATCCCATAGCTATGAGCACCCTTGATGTAGTGAAGAATCTGCTTAACTGCTTTCCAATGCAGCTCATGTGATCTTGCATGAATCAATAGACCATGCCTCTAACAAATGAAATGTTGGGTCTTGTGTGAGTTAGATAGATGAGACTACCAAAAAGATGTCGATACAAAGTGCCATCCACCAAGGCTAAAGAACAATTAGCCTCAAGTTTGACCCTTGATAGAAATAGAGTCGACACAGGCTTACAGTCAGCCATGTGAAACCTGTGGATCATATAAATACGTACTTAGGTTGTACAAGAGTGATACCCGAAGAAGACTAAATGATCTCAATCCCTAAGAAGCAGTACAATAATCCCAAGTCTGACATAAAAATGGATCATGAAGGGAAATTTTCACTACCTAAATGATGAATGAGTGACTTCTTGTGATCAACAAGTAATCAACATAGAGAACTAGGAAGATGTGAGTATCATCCTTCTATAAAATGTAGATATTAGGATTAGAGTAGTATCAAGTGAGCTCAACTTTCAAAAGGAAGGATTCCATCTTGGCATACCAAGCCCAAGGGACTTGCTTAAGGCCATAAAGATACTTGTGAAAATGACAAACACATGAAGGATCCTATATGAACCCTTGTGGATGCTCCATGTATATCTCCTCCTAAAGATCACCATGAATAAAATCACTCTTCAAATTCATATGATGAAATTCCCATCTATGAGTTGCAATGATAATAAAGACAAGTCGAATGGAATTCATTTTGGCGACTAGTGCAAAAGTATCAAAGTAGTCAATCCTGAGAACTTGAGAGAATCATTTGGCAACCAAGCGATCCTTATGCTTGTCAACCAACCCATCTGCTTCAATTTTTTTCCAATAGATCTACTTACATCGAACAAGTTTCCTTCCCTTAGGAAGTGGGACTAGATCCCAAGTGTGGCTCCTCTCTAATGAACTGAACTCCTCTTTCATAGTTGCATTCCACTTAGGGACACCAAAATCTTCTTGAAAGGATTGTAGATTAGAAGCTGTGGCAAGGAAAATATGTGGAGTACCCTAAAAGTGTGATCTTTTTCTTTTGTGATGTGAAGGATCCCCTACAAAATCTCCTATTGACTACAATGTCTGATGATCCCAAAGAGGCCTTATGGCTAGAGGAGGAGAGTTTAGAGGAGAATCATCATCCTTTGAATGTGGGATACGTGCACCCTCATGATCATTGTCATCTGAAGTGGAGGAAGATGACTCCTCATCAAGATTAGAAGGATTATGTAATATGCAACCCTGTTTGCCTTTGTTTTTTTGTTTTGATAAATGTTTTGTGATATATTTGCCATGTTTGATACAACAATATAATGTAGAAAAATAGAAGATATTGCAATAATATTTTCAACTCAAAAACTAAACATTACATAGGGAATATACAACTAAAAATTCTAGATTTTAACACAAGCTTAGATACTTAGTATTTTCACAAAATATTGACAACCCAATTCATAAAATATCCCCTATTATCAGAAACAACAATACCCAAAAAATATGGGAGTTGCAAATCATGAACTCACAGATAAGATATACCTTGAAACCCTTTGAAAATGGATGCCAACTACAAGTAACACCTCCAATGGAGGAAATGATGCCAACACAATGCTCTCACCTATCAATATATGCCTTTCAAAATTCACGCAAGACCTCTGAATATGTTGTATCAATCAGCAATGCAAACCCTTGAATATGCAGTAAGATGGTGACTAGCTATAAGAAACCCTCCAATCCCAACATTTGCAAAATTAAAAATATCCAAATCCCATGACTAGATCAACGAGGATTGACTTATACATCAACAAGTAAATCCTCCAAATTCAATCAATATATCTTCCAATTTCTTGTTGATTCCTTTAAACCCTAAATATTAAATCTCTCCTGCAAATTAGTGAAGCACAAGCACAACCTCTGAATGAAGTTGTTTGCAAGCTGGCTTGGGAGATCTTTCACTCCTACATCGAGATGTGAGGGATTTCGTCCTAAAAAAGTTAAGTGTTTCCAAACTCTCTAATCTCCTACAAAAACCTTTATCAAAATAATATTCTCAACAATGAATTAATGAATGTGCAAATGAGCTCCAAATGGCTTTTTATAACTCCCACTCCCTAATTTGCATTTGTTTAAATATATTTCATTTAATTTACTTTTTTCCCACCTGATAACTCCCTTTTTAAGTTGCACTTAACTTTATATTATAAATTGCACTTTAAAAACATTTCTATCTCACTTTTAATAAAGTCCTTTAATATATTATAATAACGTATAAAGTTAATTAATTTAAATTAACTTTATAATTAACATTATTAAAATTAAATACATAGGACTATTGAATACCAAAATGTCTCCAAGATATAAATATGCCATCACGTCCAAAATAGTAACTCTGCCAATTGACCATACCAATTATTTACTATAAATAGTAAGTATGAGCAACTCATCCAAGTGACTTACTAAAAATAGTAAGTGTGGGTCAAAGTGTCCTAAATGGCCTCCGAAAGGCACACCACAAATAAACTAGGAAACTGAGCTAAAGAGTACTAAAATAAGCACCAAAAGGCCTGTTGAAGAGCCATAGATCACCCTCAAAGGGCCCTCTAAACACCATGTTAGCCTATGAGGACTAAGTGATAGGCTAACCACTACATCTATCAACTGCGTAGGAAAAGGGGACATTATAGATTATGATCCTCTGAAGAACTATCACCATGATGCAAAGACTCCAATCTGATGGTGGTTGGAGAAGTGGTAAGAGAATAACTGGAAGGACTCTCCTTGAAATGAACACTCCTCTCAATGAAAAACTCATGTGTGGTAGGATAAAGATGCCTATAGCCTTTGACATCATCATTATATCCAAAAAAATATGCAAGGTTTGCTCTACAGATCCATAGCCTTGTGTTTCTTTACTGGAATGTGTGCCCATGCACAAGAGCCAAACACTCGAAAGTGCTTAATTAAAGGATTCTAACTAGTCCAAGCTTGAAAAGGAGTTGCTCCCTTCACAAATTTGTGAGGAACTTAATTTTGGATATAACACACATAGTTAATGGCTTTTGCTTAGAAAGGTAGTACTAAAGACTTGGGACGAATCACACAATTGGCCATCTATTTCAAGGGTTGATTCTTTCATTCTACAACTCCATTTTTTTGAGGACTATAGGGGACTATATGTTGCAAATCAATTCCTTCTACTACATAATACTACTCAAACCTATGGTTGACATATTTCCCCCTATTATTGGTGTAGTAATGTAAATTGTCACCCATGACAATTTCACACTATGTTTTGCTTCCCTTTGTGGTATTGGACCTAACTAAGCATTCAACTTCTTAAATTATGCATTCCACAACTTATTTTAAATATTTTACAACAATTTGCAAGTATGAAACAAATACTCTCATTTAATACTTGTCCCAAAATTTTAAAATTTCAGGAAATAGGGTTGGGACATTGGTGCCTAGGGCGCCTATGTCCCCCTATTTTGGCTCCAAATTAAAATATGTCTATTGTGACACTTTATTATTTGAATTTCAAATACTTAAAGTCAACTATCGGGATTTAATTTTTGGAAAATTGAATAAATTCCTATAAATACCTAGTTATTGCATCATTTCAAATCTAACACTCATGAACAAGCAAGAAGCCAAAATATTGAGCAAATACTATTGTCAAGAGAATTATTGAGCATTCAAGAGCAACATTTTTAGAGCATTATTACAACAATTCAAGATTTGACATCATGTCCAAGTTTATGTGTGTTCATGTTACTTTGTGAAGGAGACTAACATTGTTGTAGGTCTCCAAGCATTAAAGCATTAAAGCATTAAAGCATTAAAGCAAATCTATCAAGCAAGATCCAAGATCCTTGAAGTGATGTGTGTGACTTCAATCCTTCAAGGAAGCCATTGAAGGGTTGTGAGTTGTAACAAGTGGTTCATTCATCATTTCCTTCCTTTCTTTTATCAGTTTATCATTGCCATTGTCATTGTGAAGTGGAAACACTAACATGGGGTTTGACTGAGGCAAGCCCCTAAAAAGGCACAACATTTTCCCTCATTGTGAATGTGCAGGTTACAGGTTGAAGAGGACCAAACGAAGTTTGAAGATACTTTGTTCATTGTTGAATTCGAAACCCTAGTCCTTGAAAACCCACGAAAAATCAATTATAGAAATATTTGAAAGTGATCTGGAAAGTTTGCAAGCGAGAAACAAAAGTATAGATCTGACATTAAAGGACTATGAAAACATATCCAAAAAAACCCTAGTAGGATAGTGGCGCCCCCAACACCAATGTCCCAACAATTTTTGCTAAAATTTATATCACAGGTGCACAATGCTCTCCCCTTTCTATTTTTGGTGTATGATTTCCTTTGTGATATTCCAAATCTATTATTTTTGCATGAAATTGATAATTTGCATCATTAGGACAATTAGATCATTACATTTCATAATTAGGTTATTTCTAAATTCATTTCCAAATTTGTTCGAGGGTAGGTTGACTCACCTTTCAAGTTGTAAGTCAATCTCATACCTTGTCCAAATTCATCAATATCCATTCCATCCTCACATTCATCCATTCCCTTCTCATAACTCCCTATGAAACAAGAATTGAAATAAAGAGATTCAACTATAATTGTCATAAAACCTCTAATTGTGATCAATTTGGATGATGATGTTGAAATTGCTAAAATTGATTAGGAGGCGCATAATGAGCTTAATGTTTTATTTTCAAAGAAAATGAATTTAGATGGATGCAACTGTGCTAATCCTCCTGATGAGAGTGACCCACCACGTGTTGCACTTGGAGATGCTCCTAGTATGACACTTAATATAGTTGCTTTAGCTACTGCCTTCCATTTATGGTGAGCAAGATTGGGATGCAAACGACCTGCTCTAGGTCAGATTGCATATGTACTTCTTTTATGTGTTTTATTTCTATGTTCTTTGTGTTTGCTTTCATGTAATGTGATCTCCTGAATTGTGCTGCTTGGTGTGTCTTTATGTTTGTGAAGTTTTCTTTGGATGACCCTTGTTGTTTTGTTGGCACAAGGATACAAAGGAAGCAAACCTGTCACAACATTCTTCTATTTGTATCTCGATTATTCTATATGTCATAAACTTTGTCTTTTCATTTTGTATTGTATTTCCTCTTTTGGGGATGATGCAAGGTGTTGAGACATTTAGGTCTCTTCCATGTTGACCCAAAAGCTTCTTTGTTTTCTCTATCTATGTGTCATTCCTCCTTTGTGTTTTTTGTTCCATAAGTATGTGGGGAATGATGTCAGTTTCAAGCTCTATTATATCATTGTAACAAAGACGTATACTGACCCCAAATCCATGGATCCCTTAGTGTACATTTCAATGTTTTTTGTTGCATTACATTTGGGGGAAACCCCTTGTTATTTGGAAACATATCATTGGCATACAACTTTCCAAATAAGTTCTTGTGATCTTTTGTTACACGACAGTTATCATTTTTATGCTTTAAAGTAATTTCTCACAACATGGTGTTTAATAATCTCTTTAAAGTGGAGGTATACATTGGCATTGTTTTGCTTCACTTTGTTCAGAAAGGTTGAACTTAGTGGTGTGTTGACATTAATATTTGACTTTTTTTCTTGGCTTCACTTTGTTCACAGGGGCTGAACTTAGTGCAAGCATTGGCATAAAATATTGATCATTTTGGTAGCACTTTATCAAGGCTATCATGGTTATGAGCACACCTTGTAGACCTAGTGTGTGTTTCTTATTTTGCTACCTATTTTGGGGGCTCACCTAGTGAATATCAGACTTTACTAGCCTGTGTGTCTTTCCTATTTATGTTTCACCTAGCAAATATCAGGCTTTTCTATTGTGTGAGTCATAAACATTTTTGTATGGCCACTAACATAATACAACTTGTTATCTCATACCCCCTTTTTCTTTTCTTTACATTTACTTTGACATTGTATATTTGTGTATCTTGTCTTGTTGCATATAATGCATGTGTGTTCCTTTGTGCCTATGTTAGTTTTCCATGGGATCTTGGATCCTGGGGACTTGGCCACCTCCTTGATCCTTAGTCATCCTATTTTTTCAACATTTATACCATTGGACCCCTCTTGACATATATTTCTCTACTTTAGTGTGAGTCTGAGCATAAGTTCATACTCTCACTAAAGTGGGGGATAAATGTATGTTGTAAATTGTCACCCGTGACAGTTTCACACTATGTTTTGCTTCCCTTTGAGGTATTGGACCTAAATAAGTATTCAACTTCCTAAATTATGCATTCCACAACTTATTTTAAATATTTTATGACAATTTGTAAGCATGAAACAAATGCTCTCATTTAATACTTTATCCCCAAATTTCAAACTTTTTAAAAATAAGGCTAGGACATTCGTACCTAGGCCGCCTATGTCCCCCTATTTTGGCTCCAAATTCAAATATGTCGGTTGTGAAACTTTATTATTTGAAATATAAATAATTAAAATCGATTTTCGAGATTTAATTTTTGGGAAATTGAATAAATTCCTATAAATACCTAGTTATTGCATTGTTTCAAATCTAACACTCATGAACAAGCAAGAAGCAAAAAATATTGAGAAAATACTATTGTCAAGAGCACTATTGATCATTCAAGAGAAATTTTTTTAGAGCATTATTACATCAATTCAAGATCCAACATCATGTATAAGTTTATGTGTATTCATGTTACTTTGTGAAGGCTAACATTGTTGTAAGTCTCCAAGCATTCAAGAATTCAAGAAAATCTATCAAGCAAGATCCAAAATCCTTGAAGTGATGTGTGTGACTTCAGTCCTTCAAGGAATCTATTGAAGGGTGATGAGTTGTAACAAGCGATTCATTCATCATTTCCTTCCTTTCCTTTATCAGTTTATCATTGACATTGCCATTGTGGAAGTGGAAACACTAATATGGGGTTTGACTAAGGCGAGTCCCTAAAATGGCACAATATTTTCCCTCTTTTTGAATGTGCAGGTTATAGGTTGATGAGGATCAAAGGAAGTTTGAAGATACTTTGTTCATTATTGCATTCAAAACCCTATTCCATGACAACACATAGAAAGTCAATTATAGAAATATCTGGAAACAATCTAGACAGTTTACAAGAGAGAAGCGGAAGTACAAATCCAACATTAGAGGACTATGAAAATAGATCCAAAAAATCCCTATTAGGATAGTGGCACCCCTAATACCAACGTCTCTATAATTTTTGTTGAAATTTATATCACAAGTGCACATTTCCCTCTCCTTTTTGTTTCTGGTGTCTGATTTCCTCCGTGATATTCCAGATCTGTTGTTTCTACATAAAAGGGATAATTTACATCATTAGGACAATTAGAGCATTACATTTCATAATTAGGTTATTTCTACATTCATTTCTAGATTTGGTCCAGGGTAGGTTGACTCACCTTGTCTAAATCCATCAATCTCCATTCCATCCTCACATTCTTCCATTCCATTCCCATAACCCCCCTATGAAACACTTTTGGGAAAGGTGTCAAATCTCTAAAGGTTTCCCTTTCCCCATCGTTTCAATTAGTACATAGAACTTTGATGGATTTTCTAGTTTATTTCTCTACAAAATCCTTGAATTTCAAGAATGAATCAAATAATTCAAACTTCTATTTAAGAAATTGCATAAAAGTTTACTTGAAAAATTCATCAATGAAGGTCAAAACATATCGAGCTCTACTAAAAGATGGTGTTGGAAATGGACTAGCCAAATCACTATGTACCAACTCCAAAAGATGTGAGACTCTCCAAGATTTTCCTTTGTCAAATTTCTCTTCAAGATGCTTGCAAAGAATGCATCCTTGAAAAACACCATCATAAAAATGAACTATAGGCAATCATGTAACCATGTCTTGTTGATTGAGCTACAACAAATAGCAATAGTTCAAGTGGAAAAATTGTAGATGCCACAAATTACATCATCAAAATGAGTGAGTAGAATAGATGAAGGTAGATCAGGAACAAAGTGAGAAAAAATAAAGATAATATTGATGTTCTCTCCCAACTGCAACTGTAGAATCATTGTGTAACTCATGAATCACCATTGAATCATTAGAAAACTCAACCCACTTTCTTGAACCTATGTGAGTGATTTGATAAATTGATAGGAGATTAGTTGATAATGAGGGCACATAAAGAACATCCTGAAATGTGTCATCTCCCATATCAATAGACCCTCTCCCACACACCTCAATAAGAGTACATTATCACCCATCAAAATAGAAGTCATAGTACATGACTCCAAAGATGAAATTTCATCCTCAAATGAAGCCGTATCATGCAAAGCACATGAACCAAGAACCCAAGTGGATGACAGAAAAGAAACTGCTACAAGGGACTTGTCCTTTCCTTTCCCCTTGTTTTCTTTAGCCTTGTGAGACTCCTCATCTAAACTTTGTTTGATTGATTCAAGAACACTGAGATTATTCTTTTTAGGAATGCGTGTCAAGTGATCAACTTGTTTCTTCAAAAATTTATACTCATCATGACCAAGTATTTTATAATAGGCACATTTGACCTTCTCTTTCTTGGACTTATTATCATTTGAAGATGAGGTCTCATTAGCTGCTTTTGGGGCATCTAATTTCTATTTTTTTTATCTTTGCTATTCTTTTTTTTCTTATCCTTGTTACTACTTTTTCCCCATTGTTCATTTGTGCCATGGTTGGTAGCCAAGGCATGTGAATTAGAAGACTTTAGAGTTCCCATATGGATTATCTTATCTTTCTTCCATGTGAGAGAAGTAACAAAATCATCCAAAGATAGCATGGTGAATTTAGACCCAAATGCATCCTTAGTAGCATAGAAGGTAGAATAAATACCGAATATTCAAAATTTAGCTTGGAGAGAATACTTATAATCAATTGTTCATATTTCTTATCAATTCCACATTGCTTTAGCTATAGCCTTAGTGATTTCAATTTGTTGAAGAAATCTTGAATTGTGTTGAAATTTCTTGGACATAAATTGATTAGTTCATTTTCTACAATATGAACCCTCATAGAATCTTAAGTGCCAAATAGAGTTTCTAGATTAGTACATATTTGCTTTGGCATATTCAAAGTTCAATATGAAATAGAAAATAAGGAGATACAGACAAACACAATGCTCCATATGCTTCATCACATCTATTAAACCACTTAGGCTTTTCTTCAACTTTAGCAGGTTCGATTTCTAGTACTATCACAAAGAAAGACTTCTTAAGTGTATTCAAATTTTAGAATTCCAGTCAAAATAGTTGTATGTAGTTAGAATAGGAACTATTTTTTGATCCATGTTGAAGAGTTGCAAAAAGAAGTGTTGAAAGAAAGTGCACACAAGAATGCCAAAAACATCCCCACCCTTTTCACTAGTATCAAGAATCACCCCCTAATATTATAAGGTTGACACTTTATAGTATAGTGCAATGACAAAGCCTTTTCCAAGATACAATACTCAATAGGCTCACAATGATCAAAATTACAAATTTTGATACAAATGAACCTGAGACAAAATTAAAAAATTAGTCATGTAGTTGTGTAGTACTCTTCACCACCTTTCCAACACTTAATCATTTCCAAAAATCGGATCACCAAGGTGAAAGTTATGGTCCATTGAAGGAATTAGCAACAAACAACTTTAACCTGAAATATTTGGAAAAAAATGGCAAAAAATATTTTCAATACCTATGTGGATGGAAAGTTCTCATCTCCAACTTTTCGGTCATATCTTGCTTTCAAAAAATGGACACTATGGCGAAAAGTTATGCAAGTTTGAAAAAAATCCCAATTTGGCCCCTATGAGGGCCTTGGTGGCCCCATGGCGGTGTTGTCGATGACAATGTCAATTGGGCAATGGCTTGGTGGCACTAGTTGTAGTGTTGGGGTGGAGGTTTTATTTATTTTTTTAGCGGTCACATTGAGTTCAAGGTCACGATTTTGAGCATAAGTGTTGTAGTTTTCTTCTTAACCACTGACCTCTTCAATACTTGTGGCTTTTAAAATCCCATACATAGGTGCCTAGCGCCTGGGCTCATTGCTTTAGGTGCTAGGGCTAGGAACTTGTAAGCACTTAGCTCTATTTTATTTTTTTACAAAAAACATACGGATCTTATGCTAGGGCCACAAGGCCCTCCTAACATTTTTTTTCCTTAGTAACTCTTAGCTCTGAATATGGGAAAATTTTATGTCAAAATTTGTCTCCTCAGCCTCCTGAATGTAATCGAAAGGTTTTTTTTGGCCAAAAATGCTCTTGGAAAATTTTGTTCGCTAGTTATGAGGTTGAAACCCTTATTTGCAATTATGTCAAATGATCTCCAAATTGGATGAAATGAAAGCTATTCTTGAATTTCTCGAGCCTCCTAGATGTGTTGGAACAGTTAAAAATACCACCAATATAACCAAAAATACTGTAATCACCCAAATCTCACAAAAAACATATGCAATATGAAGAGGTTATTAGATTCTTGTAAACCCTTTCTAATTCTTAAGATCATTCAAAACATAAGAGAAGAGGATACAAGATTATACAAGATCTTACATGAAAAACTCAAACTCTCAATTAGGAATATATGAACTCTAAATTCTTAAAAAAAATCTCTAATAACATGTTAGAAATCTGAAATAGATTGAATAACCCAAAGAACTTTATAAGAGAAATTCAAAGCTACTTAAACTGGAAAAACATAAACAATGCAAACCAACAACTTCAAGAGATATGCATTATCAGGATAACAAAATACAAGCTAGGTAGTGAGTTTATATAGAACTAAGAAGAGGATGGAGGTGCAAAATCAATTAATAGGAATTGACCACCAATATTAAATCAAGTGATGAAAAAGTAAATACTCCACCCTTTAAGGGTGGAGACACCTCATCACTTTATCTCCCAGTTATTAAATAATAAACTCACTTTATTATAATAAGCAAGCATAATAAAAGTGCAAGAAAAACCTATAACTAAGGGAAAATAAAATTAACCCACTAGGAAAACAAAAACCTACATGAACACTAAAAGGTAAGGTGGAAGAGTTGTATAACAAGATAGATGTGAATGCATTGGATCAACTGATGCAACTCAAGTTTGAATTTAAAAATATGGATAATAGTTTGCATGATATGAATAATCAAAACTTAGAATCTTCAAACATTATATATATACATGGATTTCCTAAAGGGTCTTGACAATGAAAAATATACCAAGTATTTGAATGACTACATGGAATACAAGTAGAAAGGTCAACAATGAATTTTGAAATTTGAATAAATTTTGGGTGCTAAGTTAACTTCTTGTTGATAAGATAATTATTATTTTATTATTTATTTTAGTTGTAATATTATAAACACTTGTTGAAAAGTGTGCCCCATCCAATGAATAAGGTGGTTGCTATTTTTAGATAGTTAGTTAGTAGTTAAGTTGTCGGTGTTTCCAACTGATTGTCAAGGTTTTCCTAAAGATTAGTTAGTTCTTATGCTCAAAAACCCTAGGTTAGTGGCCAATGAATAAGAGATTAATTTTATAATTTTATCAGTGTTCCACGGGGATGCGCTCCCCCCCCCCCAAATTTCAGCCATCTCCCTAACCCAAACATTTCAGAGACTTGGAGATAGCTGAGAGATGTCCCCCCATCATCCCCCCACCGTCTTCGAGATGTGGGAAATTTTGAGGAAACGTCGAGGACAGTTGGATGTCTCTGAGACATCTCAGGGATTCCCAACCGTCCCTCGAGCATCTTGGAGATGCCCAGGCATCCCCTACGCTGGAACGTCAAAAAAAGCATTTTTAAAAAAAATTCTTTTGATTTCTTGATATTTGAGCCTGGGGACGAACCCTAAAGGCTTGTGAGAACCATCTAAAAGCCTCTAAACTAAAGAAAACACTCTCATTGTTCATTTTTTTGCTTACATATGCCATTTGATGTTTTGTAACAGCTAGGTGAAGAAGAGGAAAACCGGTGAGAAGAGTGAGTTTGAGGTGCTACAAGTGCAAGAGGGGTGAGAAGGAGAAAGAAGAAGAAGAGGAGGAGCATTCTATACCAACTTTTAAGGATTTTTGAAGCATAAGGTGGGTTTTTATGACTGTTTTTTGAAGTTTTTTCAATTTTTGTTGTTTTTTTTTTCTAAGTTTTTAGATTCATTTTGAAAATGTAGTTTGATGTTGAATCTTACAATGGGAATTGAAATGAACACAGGAATATGCATTTGCAGCCATGTCTATGAAATTATGATTAAAAAATTAATCATAATTTCATATACATGGCTGCAAATGCATATTCATATTTTCATTTCCAGGTTCATTGTTTTTTTTTTTTCATCTTTCCATCAAGATTCAACATGAAATTTTAAAATTTTATTTTAAAATTTGTTAAACTAGGCTGAAACTAGGCACTTATAGAATTTATTTGTTTATTGAAGTGTCACAATGAGCTCCCATGACATGAGTGAGGATGAGGTCCATTCACATAGTGATACTAATCCTAAATATGCTCCTGAGGCTAAGGGGGGTGACCATGGGGTTGAGCATGAAGCCCAAACTAGTTCCATGGCAAGTGAAACAAGTAATTTAGAGTAACCTTCTACGATATTGGTAGAGTATGCTAAGGATCCTGTATCACAAATCCCCTCTCAAACAATTTGCAACAAAAATACTAAGCAGGCAAGGGGAAACATTTGGTGGCACAAGGAGGTGGAAGTGAAAATTTTGTGGTGAGGAGTGGTCTGGGAGCATCACTAGAGTTAATGCACACCTTATTTTCATTAGAGGAAAAGGTGTGGAGATATGTGAATTTTTGGAAAAATCGGAAAACATCAAATGCAAAGTTGAAATAAATAAGTTATGGGGTGTTCCTGATGATACTCCAACTGCACCTGTGCCTACTACATTGCTTCATAGGACACATCTTTAGCATAGCCAACCATAGAGATCCAACCATACTTTACAGACAAGAGTAGGAGGGACACCGGGTTCTTCTTCCAGTGCCTATGTAGGAGAGGGGAGGGGGGAACATAAATTGCAAAGTCAAAATCAAAGTTACCCCATAGCAGATTTGTTTAATGTGCAACTCAAGGATGACATAGATGATGCCATTGGAAAGTTCTTCTTTTCCAATGGCATCCCATTTCATGTTTCCCAATCTCCTTATTATAAGGAGATGATATTGATGGTGGAAAGGGGAGGACCATCATATGTGCCACCAGGTGAGACAAAATTGAGGACCATGATCTTGGATAAGAACTATTCAAAGATCAATTTGTTGATGGAGAAGATGAAGGAGTATTGGGTTAAGATAGGATGCAACATAGTCATGGATGGGTGGACTGAAATTAGCCATCATCCACTCATTAACATCATGGTTACATGTACTGAGGGCCCATATTTTCTTAAGGTAGTTGATTTTTCAAGGCATCGCAAAGATGTTGATTTTCAGTTTGAGGTCCTTAGGGATGTTATTGAGGAGGTTGGGCCACAAAATGTGGTCCAAATAGTGAGGTTGTTTATAGGCATATTTGGTGGACCCCATGTTGTGTGCATGCCATGAACAATGCACTCAAGGACATGGGAAGATTGATTGGATTAGATAAGTGGTAAATGATGCGAGAGATGTGTAGATGTTTATCTGCAACCACCACACATCACATGTACTCGTTAGGACCTTCACTAAGAAGGAGTTCCTGAAACCTATTGATATGAGATATGCTTCCTATTTCATTCTCTTGGAGAGAATGATTGAGTTGCAAGAGGCACTACAACTCATGGTTATGACAACAGATTGGAATAGGTGGGACGAGTCTAAGACAGAGCAGGGGAGGAGGGTGAAGGATACAGTGAAGAGCGATGTGTTTTGGGGTGATGCAAAATATATTGTCGCCATCATTAAACCATTTTTCCAAGTTAAATACAACTATAATTAAGCTTTACAATGTTAATGTGGCTCATTTATTTTTTATTTAAAATTTATGTTCTTGCTAGACATTTTCACATATTTACAACATTAATACTTTTATACCATAAATATTGACCAATCTTGTAGCCTATAATTTTATTAATTTTTTCGTATTAATCAATTTTGTTGGCGGTGACATATATATATATCCTATTATTTAAATAGCCATGATCAAATTTCCCACCATTTTAGTGTAATGCATGGGATTACTTTATAAATTATTTTTATTTATTGAATGGAGTTATTTCCATTCAAATAATGTTACATAAATTGGTATAGTACATGCTTACAAAATATTTATTATTATTTATAAATGTATATACACCTTGGGACCTAAAGGGTGATAATTTTAGTGATATTTACAAAGTGATTTAACTTTTATAATAATAGAAGGAACTTCATAAAAAAATCCATTATTCTATTGTAAACATTGCATACACCCATTATAAATATTTTGAATGACTTAAAAATGAATGCTTCCTTATAACCAAAAAGTTATACAAAATATTTACATAAAATGAAGAATTAAAGTTCATTATTCTAGATTCTTTCCACAAACTATATTTTTTCCTTCCTTTTATACATGCATTTTGTAGTGCAATAAATTTCATACCCTTACAATTCCACACTACATGGTGTCCTCCATTTAGCCCTTGATATCAAATATTTTAATTTCAAAATGTTAGCATCTAAATTATCCATTTTATTTAATTTTATAATGTTCTCAACCCTTTGTGTTTGGAATTTTTTGGATGGGAGTGCTTTGCGTGGAAATTCGCATGACATGCTAGTGTCTTGTAAGAAAATGTGATTCCAGTGGTCAATGGAGTGTTACCTTCCCGTATACTTTTTGGGTATATTGCTCTTGCATGTAGTCACACTGAACAAAATTAACTTGGCTTACTATTTTGAAAAAAAAAAGTTAATTTTCTTATGGTCTATCTCTCACACATTCAAATCTACAACTTTTCAAATAAGCTCTCTTGTTTTGATAATACAACAAGCTATTCTTCACTTTGCATACTACTCTCTTGAGGTTTTTTCATCACCATCCTCTCAAGGCTACGTAGAACAACAATATCGAAGCAACATATTTAAAATGGAGATTTTTCAAAAAGCTTCAAGGTGATTATGTTCCATTTTTTCTTATATCTTTCATTTTATGTTAGTATTTGATAATCTCAAGTGTTAGCATATTGTTATTAAATAATTTGTATCACAAGTTTGGCCTTTTTTTAAGTTGTCATATTTACATTTATTCAAATTTAATTCAAAAAATCTTGGTTGTCATAGAGTTAGAAATACCAAAATGGAGGGTTGACTAAGGCAATTCACTAAATAGCCATACAAAAACATTTTCTTTTTTCTTTTGTATGTGCATGTTATCTTTTGAGGAAACAATATTAATTTGATTGTATCCTTCAAATATCATTTTTCTTTTCCTTTTTTCATTTAAAAATAAGTTTTATCATTATTTCTAATAGATAAAATATTTATCATACTCTATAATTTTTTTGTTTATATTTCTATGTGTAGGAACAATTTCCACATATTTTGTTTCACATCTACATCCAATGAAATTGCAACTCAAGGATGTCTATGCTATGTGTCGATATCCATGGTTGATACTTCCCAAAAGCTACACAATATTCTTCAAGATCAATACTTATTTTTCTATGTGAATTAAGTTGTAATTTTTATCATGCAGAGATATAATTTCACTAATTCATTATAGCTAGATATTTGGCTTTGTAATAGAATATTTTTATTTTTATTTCCAATTATAAACAATTGTAAAAAGGATAATCAAAATAGTCTTTGGAAACATTGATTCATTCTAATGTAATATGTGAAGAATTAATCTTGAAAGGTTTGAGTACTTTTTGTTAGATTATATTTTTTATATACTTGGTGAACCTAACATTTTACACATAATCCTTTTACATTTTAAACAAACATCAAACTATAAAATTTTATACAATCATTTTTATCTTGCTATTTGAAGGATAGTTATATTGAGTGTTGTAAACTCTCTTATGAGTTTTATGACTCCATCTCTTTCTTCAAGTGACATAGTAAGGAGTCTTCAAACATAAAACATGTCACAATCTAGACCCTTTTCAACACCTATTTGCACTGGTCATGATTTATCTAAAGAACAATTCACTACTAGGATGCCTAATTTCCCTCCTACATTTACTCTTGATCTTGATTCTCCATCTCACACTTCTCCTCCTTCGGATGGGAGCTTTGATCATGAGGCTACTCTATAGGTTCCTTTCTCAAAAATTCAAACATTAGACCATAACATAATTTTCAAGAATTCTTAGCAAGAGACACCATCACTGAAGCGACAGTTGTGGTTGATGTTATTCATAACATGATAGTAGCTAGACCATAGTCTCCTAAATTTATTAAGGGTTGGAACACAGTACCCAAAATAATATATCGTCTTAACCTCTATCTACACAAACATTATAATTTTTCATTCAAATTTTACCAGCACACGAGTCTCCATGCCAATGTTAGTACCTATCATGCACATGGTGACTACTACACTCATGACCATAGTAGTTAATACTACTAGTGGTTTCTCTTCCAGTTTCTATGGAAGAACCTTTGGCACCTCTTATCCCTTAGGTTCTATTGTTGTTTCATTCACTAGCCCATAAACATGCACCAATTATATGCCTATTTTGATCTCATGCTTAACCAATTAATGCATATTGTTGGCTAGCTATAAAGCCAACTCACCACCTTAACAACACATCATCTCAACCACTAATCAATCCTTATTATAGATGCAATCCCCTCTCATTACATATTCTTGCTACACCCTTACCTATTGGCTTTGAGATGCCTAGGCTCGAGAAGTATAATGGGAAAGGTGACTCTTAAACACATGTTTATGCTTTCATTGCTTTATTTAGTGACTTCTTATTTTAATATAGAAAATAATTCTTGTAATTGTTGAAATTGGAATAGTTTTTCTCAACCCATGATCATTATATTTGCATATTCTAATAGTTAATAAACCAAATCCTCTAGCATTTTCAAGTGAACATTGGACCATCAGTCACCTTCACTAACCTCATCCATTGCAAGAAGCAACCTATTAAGAAGGAAACTAATTTTAGCTTTCGATACCAATATTTATTTTCACAGATCCCATATGTGCTCCCTGATTTTGATGTATAGAGAGTATTCATTGGAAACTTGTAACTAGAGCTACAAGATAAAATATTATTAATGAAGTACACTTCCTTTTCTCATCTTTGTATGACCTTACATGATTATCAACAATCCATAAGTTGGTATGAGGGCTCTACCTCATTGGATCCCTTTGATGACTTGGGTGGTGCCTCTTCTTCTCATAATTATAAGAAAGATAAATTCTTACAAAACACAAATGTTATAACTACATCACAAGCTTCTAATGTCTCTATTATAGTTTATTAGTAGCACAACCAATTTATGAAACTATTTGAGTCATATATAACATGGTGTAAAAAATTTTAAAAAAATTAATAACATTACCTCATATTAACTTTCTTCCAACAAACCAACCTCTTAAGGCTTCCTATAATCTAAAAGCCTTTTGTCAATTCTATCACACCCTTAGACATGATACCGAGCAATGCATGCGTCTTAATCACTTGGTTCTATCAATGATGAATATTGATAATTTTCATATTTTGTTTCAAGTTCTATAAATATTCATGATAGAAAATAAAAGAAAAATAAAATGATATCGAAGCCGAATCAAAATATAAATATTTATACCAATCTCTTTCCATCACATTCATCCAACTTTATTTCTATCGATGCTTCTCTTTCTTATGCCGATTCTTTTCCTCCAATGAGCAACATGATTAACATGGTTGATGCTTTCCCTTGATCATCTCAAGTGTGTGATATTGTTACCTCTACCATATCATTCTCTAATAATTATTTATTAATGGGGATAGTGAATGACCCTCTTTACATTCCTACTTTTTTTCAATGACAAAACCATTAATGGGGCTCTTGTCAAACTTGGAAGAAGAGTTAATGTAATTACAAAGGAAATCCTCTTGATCAAATAGTTGTATAAAGAAAAGTATGATGAATCTCAAGACACTGTACACATACATGATGATTTATCTTTTCCAACTATGGGTTCTATTTCTTTATAGATTAAATTTTGACAAAAGTGGGTAGAAAACACTTTGTTATTTTGGAATCAAGTATATTTTATGTGAGCTTAGGCATTCAATGGATAAATTCCATGAAATTAGTTATCTTTGTAATCCATAAATGCTTAAAATTTCCTCATGAAGGCATAATGCATACAATCCATCATACTAGATACAAACCACTCATCTCTTGTGGTGGATTCTCTCTTGATCACTTCTAGCCTACTGCTCTAGGACCTTTGCAACCTCATGGCGACTTACTTTACAAAGCTCATTTAAATGTAAAGTGAGTTGTGTAGGGTCCCCCTCAAATCTTGCTTCTATCTTAGTTACCCAACCAGAACAACATTCTTTTGTTCTCGTGCTTAACCTTTTGGTATCTATGTACAAGAATTCTCCATTGGATTGAACTCCTGTTCCTCCTAAGGTCTCCCAACTTCCAATGATGCCTCATATCCTCCACATGTTAGTAGAATAGATTGAGGAAATGTACCCATATTGTTGAGATCCTCTCCGTGGGTTTTTTGTCCTCTAATGGCTCCTATCATTCCTCAACCTACCCCTCAATTAGGAAAATGAATGTAGCCTATTGGATGGAAATCCTCTTGTTCAATGCCTACAACTTGTCTTCCAATGGTACCTTTCATTCCTATAACCGCCCTTATGACAGAAAGAGGAAAGGTGCCTATGAAGTAGGTTACATGAGTGCACCCAAATATCTCAGCCTCTACCTATTGGGACTATTCTTCCTCCTATTTTAAAGGTGAAGAAAATTCCACAATTAGAGTAGAGTGATCCACTCCTTCTCCTACAGTTTCACCTGGACATCACCATCAACATAACCAACTTGTGTGTGAATAAAACATCATCGACATGAATTATTTTTTGAGTAGGTGGTTATGGAGATGTCCACTATTGATCACCCCCTCCCATGCAACCACATCCATATCTTGACATGCCTCATCCCCTTTCTCCACTTCTTAGACCTCCTTTTGATGATGAGCCTCCCCCAAAAGGGTACAAATTTTTTTGGCTACTTTGATGGACTCCCCACTCATTCAAAAACTTCATAATGTCCCTCCTTTCTTTGTGTTGTTGTACACGCCTAACACATCTATCATTTCCAACACCACACTCACCAACCTTGTTCCATTCTAGCATACTAATCATAAATATCTTTACAGATGTTCTTTGTCCCATTGCCATTGACATTAATATCCCCCCTCCACCTCCCAAATGAAATCCTAAACATTATCCCACTCCCCCTTACCAAAAAAAAACTAAACCCACATTATCCACCACCTCTAGACCATTCTTCATTTGTTCCCCTCACAAAGTAATTCCCAACTTCTTATGTTCCTATTATTGCTCCCTTTTAGGATATTAGCAGTTATAATACCCTTATCAACTATTCTATAATGATTCACTAGCATCCCCTCATTAGGATAAATTTTTCAAATCCTTCATGGATATTATGGTATTTTCCAAGATCTTCACAAGATCATTGACATTTACCTACCAATACATTTAGGATGATGTTGTACTTACAACTAATTCCTTGGCTATTGTTGTTGGCGAGATGCCTAGGATTGCTCTAAGGGTAATTCCTCTACAGGCTCAACCTCCCTCCCCTCATCATCAATATTGGGAGACTGATGATTTGTTTAGGGATGCTCCTTAGAGCTATGGTTTCATTTATTTAGATTATAAGTGTTCTCTTGATTGTTTTGTGTTCCCTCGTACTTTTTTGTTTGTTAATCTATCATGGAGGACCCATGATACCCTTGTAGTTACATGGAGATAGAGCAGATATACTATCATAAATTATTCTAAGTGTACCATCATTCTTCTATTTTTGTACCTTTGCATTTTCAACTTTTGGGGACAATGCAAAGTGTTGAGGCATTTGAGCCTCTTTCTTGTCAATCCAAATTGTTTATTTTATTTCATGTAACTTTTCTATTTTGTGCTCGTAGTTCCACTAGACTTGGGGAATGATGAATTAATATTTCCTTCCTCATATGATATACATGATTATCATGCATTCATACTGACCCCAAGTTTTTGGATCCTTTAGTGTATTTTTACACAAGTGATGTATTCTCATGAGCATAATGTTACATGTTTCATGATACAAAATCCTCTTGATACTTCCTCTCAAGAATATTCTCTTTTTCTCTCCTAAAAATAACTTGCATTCTTGGCATCATGCAATTATTTTAAGGTGGGCTCTCATAATGCACACACCCTACTTTCTCAAATTTCAAAACATCATTAATCTTCATGTTTTCCTTGTAGCTTGGTAGCATATTAGCCATCTAGCATAATACAACGTGCTAGATTGTGGGCTCTCATATGGCTAACCCTTTTCATGGTTATCCTACAATGCAACTCGTAGTAACCATGGTCAATAAAAAATATTGCATGGACTCTAGCATAATGCAGCTTGCTAGCCATACCTATTAAATCATTTATCTAGAGCTCTTATTGTTCTCTCTCTTCCTGAATGTTGTTTTTTGTATGTTTGCATGAGTATTTGTTTTGTTCTTTTCTTATGTTTAAGTGTATATTTTAGCTAACATGTTTGTTTATTTAGGCTTTGCATAATGTCTATGTTTTGTGCAAGATATTTTAGTTGTTTTTGCAGGTCTTCTTTATGGGGGCATATTTACCTAGATTGAAGATTTTTCATCCTCTACGATATCTTTTATAACATTTATAATTTTTCATTTTCTACTTTAGCGTACATATTTAGTGTATTTCATGTTCCTATTAAAGTGGGGACAAAATATCGTGTCGTAAATTGCACAACCTTGCAATTTCACACTACAGAGTGTCCTCCCTTTAGCCCTTAATATCAAATGTTTTAATTTCAAATTGTTAGCACCTAAATTTTTCATTTATGCTAATTTTATAAGGTTATCGACCCTCTATGTCTAGAATTTTTCACATGATAGCACTCTACATGGACATCCAAACAATGCACTAGCATCCCGCAAAAAATATGATTTTAGTGTTCATTGGAGTGTTACTTACATGTAGATTTTTTGAACATGCACTCTTGTATTTAGTTGCATTGAACAAAATCAACTTAGCCTACTATTTTAAAAAAATGATTTTCTCATGCTTTCTCTCACGCATTTGACTTTGCAATTGTTTAAAGAAGCTCTTTTTTTATAATGTAAGCTATTCTTCACTCTACATGCTACTCTCTTGAGGAATTTTCATCACCATCTTTGCAAGACTACGTAGAACAACAATCTTGAAGAGCAAATTTTGTCTTAGAGGTTTTTCAAAATGTTTTAAGGTGATTTTGTTTCTTTTTCTTCTTGCATCTTTCATTTTATGTTAGCATTTGATATTTGATAATCTTAGGTGTTAGCATATTATTATTAAATCATTGGTATCACAAGTTATAACATTTTTATTATGAAGTTATCATATATTTTTTTAAAATCTTATTCCAAAGTTCCTGGTTGTCATGGTGGTAGAAATACCAAAATGGGGGTTTGAGTAAAGCAAGCTCTTAAATAGCCAAACAAAAACATTTTCTCTTTCTTTTGTATGTACATGTCATCTTTCAAGGAAACAAGTTTAATATGGTTGTATCTTTTAAATCTCTTTTTTCATTTAAATAGTTAGTTTTATCATTTTTTTGATAGATAAAATATTTCTCATACTTTGTAAGAATTTTTTTACATTTTTGTGTGTAGGAACAGTTTTTGTATGTTATGTTCTCTTTGTTTCATGTTTGCATCGAACAACAATGTGATGTGAGAACGTTTGCACTATAGGCTGGTGTCCATGGATGAGACTTCCCAAATGCTACAAAATATTCTTCAAGATCAATACTTTTTATTTCTATGTGAATTAAGTTATACTTTTTATTGTGCAAAGATATAATTTCATCGGTTCATTATAGTTGGATGTTTGGCTTTGCAATAGAATATTATATATTTTTATTTCCAATTATAAGAAATTGCAAAAAAGATAATAAAATAGTCTTTGGAACTATTGATTAATCCTAATGTGATAAGTGAAGAATTAATCTTAAAAGGTTTGAGTACTTTTTGTTAGATTATATTTTTAATACGCTACACACATATAATTATGATAATATTCTAACATATTTAAATTGACTAAAGAAAAATTGGTATCCATATGTGTTGCAAACATAGAAATGTTGATCTTCAATTTGTTGGTTGAAGAAGCTAATTTTTTCTAAATAATATAATTTATTAAAATCTTCATTTTCCATCACACAACCAAATTAAGATTATGTCTCAACAAAAAAATAGGCCTAGTAACAATTTACCCACATAAACATTGACAACAATCACAATGAACTAAAAACAAACAAAACTAGAAACCTTGGTTCATAGAAGTGCTCAAGCTCACAATAGTACTCAGGCTCACAACACTACTCAAGCTCACAATAATACTCTAGCACTTTTGGTGATTAATTATATAGTCAAACTAAAAGATCCATATTATAGAAATAGGAAGGCTAGATGATCTTTAATTTGTTGGTCAAAAAGCTCTTTTTTTTCAAATGTTGCACAATTATCTTTTCCAAGATTTTGTTTCCATTGCTTGGAACCATCTTGAATTTAGAAAAGATAAAAATAAATATAGTTTGCTTTAGCAATTCTCCAACCATAAGGTTTTTGGCATTAGACAGCTAATGAGAAATTTTATTACATCACTAATCCAATAAGAAAACCCTAGCTTAAAATTTACTATTCCACGTTAGACACCTACAAATAAATTAGACAGGGCAAAAACATAAAAAATTTCTTCTCTTTTTTCTTTGTTTGATATAGATTGCCTTTGGACCTTAAGGTGCCATGCCATTAAGATGACTCAGAAGTCTTTAAACATTATGAATGAATACTCTATTATAAAATTTTGACATCAAACAAGTACAAAAACTCAAGATTCTTGATGTAGTGATCAAAGATAGTAAACAAAGCATAAATGTGGCATATGGAATTTAGTCTCTACTGGCATTTGTTAGCTTTAGAACTATTAATTCTATCTTATTAAATGGAACTAAACCTTTACTATCATTGTTAGTCTCATCACACATGAATAAAGTAGACAATTTGACTATATTATGAATATAATTGTAATAATGTTTCTGATCCTCTGAATGTGTCTTGTTGTGTTTCTCTAAAAAAGTTATAACCATCATCCTTTTGAGTTCCTCTTATTTTAAAACTATTGTCACTCCCAATACTTGTGAAATGTCCTATTTAGCTCTCTCAACTTCCTTCAAACCCTCATCTCATTGCTATTAATTTATAAATCTCATCATGCACAATTTTGTAATACCATGAATATGAGATTACAATGCAATAGGTATTGTAATTTTTTATACACATATAAATGTCATTATTTTCTCTCTAACATAAACTATAAACCTCATTATGCAGGTTTTTCAAGTGTCACACATACTAGTAATTACAATATAAACATGACTAATATTTTTTCTTCTTCATTAATAAATTATAATAGTTCTAACTAAAATCAAACAGATGAAATCAAATTAAATTAAAAAAAAAAGTATATTTCACAAATCTATTAGCAATCTCACCAACATTAGAAATATCTAAACCATAAATGAGATGAAGTATACATGCACTTAAATAACATTACATATCTTATCTAGAATTTATAATTTAGTCTCAAATGGTCATCCTGACATAGGCAGAAGATAATACAATTAATCCAAACAAAATAATTATACAAAATGGCAAGGGTTGATTGTGAGCCCTCCTATCCTATTCCTTACTAGTCGAGCATCTTTCCATTTACTTTAAGTGTTCTTCACCTTATGTTTTTTCCCCATTCTCCAGCTCTTCATTTCATACATATGCAGATTTCCTGAAGACAATTCAATGAAACGTCCATATTATCATAAAACACGTCTTTGATAGATATCCCAGTAATTCATACAAACAGTGATCTACCTTGAACTCTATGCATCTAATTCAATGAAGACAACATCATGGTCTACATTGCCAAATACTCAAACAAAACAAAAACTTTCTAGAAACTGAAGATATAACCTTCTTCCTTCATTATTACTGCTGGTCTGACAAAATGCACATCATTATAGTGCAAGCCTTTTTTTCAGATTGCTTCATTTAACATCACCAATAATCTCCACAAGAACATTTACCCTGTTTAAAATGATGGAAACGGTTTGCATCTCTCACAACAATTTCTCTTGCAACAATCTGGGAGATAAATTTTGTTGCTGTGTGGCAATCAGCACATACTCGAAGGTTTTTAACAACTCTAATAGTTGTTCCAGGGGGCGTGTTTAACAAACCAAATACAATTGCCAACTTTTCACTGTGGTGGCAAAGAAATAATTCTTTTTCCTCCTCTTCCACATCATTATGTGAATGTCTTGAATCTGGAAAATATCCTGCTGCCTTCATCTCCCATGCCAATTTCTCCAATTCTGCATAGATCTCCTGTGTTTGTGGGTGTGATCTATCTCTAGCACAAAAAACATGTATCATTTTGTGGCTTTCAATCCAACTACATCCAGGGATCTTTTTAATTCTTCTATCTTTCATCAATCTCCTTACCATTTCAACCTCACCCCACCTGCCCACTTCTGCATAGATGTTTGAGAGAAGAACGTAAGTTGCAGCATTTTGGGGATCCAAATCAAAAAGCAGCATTGCTGTAAATACTCCTAAGCCTATATTCGTATGTGATCTACAGGCACCAAGAAAACACATCCACATAACCACCACAGGTTTAACTGGTATCTTGATGATAAAGTTTAGGGTGTCCTCAAGATAGCCAGCACGGGCAAGAAGGTCAATCATGCACACATAATGATCAACTGTAGGAGTAATGCAATAAGGGTTACTCATATTATTGAAGTATGTACAGCCCTCATCAACTAAACCTACATGGCTGCACGCAAATAGAACACAAGCAAAGCTTACAATGTCAGGATATGTTCCAGAGTGCTTGAATAATTCAAAGATTTTGAGAGCATCCTTAGATAATCCATTTTGTGCATATCCTGCAATCATGGCATTCCATGAAACCACATTTTTTTGAGGTATTTTGTCAAACAGTTCACGTGCCTTGACAATGCTTCCACATTTTGCATACATGTCTACAAGGGCATTTGCAACTACAACATCCAAGAAAAATCCCCCTTCCATTATGCTTTGATGGATGTCCATTCCCTGTTCCAACGCTCCCATTTTGGCACAGGCTGGGAGAATGCTGGCAAAGGTTGTGGAGTCTGGCTTTACACCTGCCAATTGCATTTGCTTGAAAGCTTCTAAAGCTTTTTCGACAAATCCATTTTGTGCATATCCTAGAATCATGGCATTCCATGAGACCACATTTCTTTGAGGCATTTGGTCAAACATTTCTCGTGCCTTGTCTATACTACCACATTTTGCATACATGTCTACCAAGGCACTTGAAACTACAACATCTGACAAAAATCCCCCTTCTGTTATGCTTTGATGGATGTCCATACCCTGTTTCAAAGCTCCCGTTTTGGCACAGGCAGGAAGGATGCTGGCAAAGGATGCAGAATTTGGCTTTACACCTGCCAATTGCATTTGTTTGAACGTTTCTAAAGCCTTTTCAACAAGCCCATTTTGTGCATATCCTAAAATCATTGCATTCCATGAGACCACATCTCTTTGAGACATTCTGTCAAACAGTTCACATGCCTTGTTTATGCTTCCACATTTTGCATACATATCAACTAGAGCATTTCCAACTACAACATTTTCCAAAATTCCTCTATCCTTTATGCTTTGATGGATGTCCATGCCCTGTTCCAAAGCTCCCATTTTGGCACAGACTGGGAGTATGCTCGCAAAGGTTGTAGAATTTGGCTTTACACCTGCAAATTGCATTTGCTTGAAAGTTTCTAAAGCCCTTTCGACAAGCCCATTTTGTACATATCCTACAATCATTGCATTCCATGAGACCACGTCTCTTTGAGGCATTATATGAAACAGTTCACATGCCTTGTCTATGCTTCCACATTTTGCATACATATCTACTAGAGCATTTCCAACTACAACATTTGAGGAAATTCCTCTATCCCTTATGCTTTGATGGATGTTCATACCCTGTTCCAAAGCTCCCATTTTAGCACAGGCTGGGAATAGGCTGGCAAAGGTTGTGAAATTTGGCTTTACACCTGCCAATTCCATTTGCTTGAAAGTTTCTAAAGCTTTTTCAACAAATCCATTTTGTGCATATCCTGTAATCATGGCATTCCAAGAAACCACATTTCTTTGAGGCATTTTGTCAAACAGTTCACGTGCCTTGTCTATGCTTCCACATTTTGCATACATGTCTACAAGGGCAGTTGCAACCACAACATCTGATGTAATTTCTCTATGCTTTATGTTTTGATGGATGTCCATACCTTGTTCCAAAGCTCCCATTTTGGCACAAGCTGGGAGGATGCTGGCAAAAGTTGTGGAGTCTGGTTTTACACCTGCCCATTGCATTTGCTTGAAAGTTTCTAAAGCCTTTCCAAAAAGTCCATTTTGTGCATATCCTACAATCATGGCATTCCATGAGACCACATTTCTTTGAGACATTCTGTCAAACAGTTCCCGTGCCTTATCTATGCTTCCACACTTTGCATACATGTCTACCAGAGCATTTGCAACTACAACATCTGACAAAAATCCGCCTTCTGTTATGCTTTGATGGATGTTTATACCCTGTTCCAAAGCTGCCGTTTTGGCACAGGCTGGGAGGATGCTGGCAAAGGTTGTGGAGTCTGGCTTTACACCTGCCAATTGCATTTGCTTGAAAATTTCTAAAGCCTTTTCAACAAGTCCATTTAGTGCATATCCTACAATCATGGCATTCCATGAAACAACATTTCTTTGAGGCATTTTGTCAAACAGTTCGCGCGCCTTGTCTATGCGTCCACATTTTGCATACATGTGTACAAGGGTACTTGCAACTACAACATCTGACAAAAATCCCCCTTCGGTTATGCTTTGATGAATTTCTATTCCCTGATTCAAAGCACCCATTTTGGCACAGGCAGGAAGGATGCTGGCAAAGGTTGTGGAATTTGACTTCACACCTGCCAATTGCATTTGCTTGAAAGTTTCTAAAGCTTTTTCAACGAGCCCATTTTGTGCATATCCTACTATCATTGCATTCCACGTGACCACGTCTCTTTGAGGCATTCTTTCAAATAGTTCACATGCCTTGTCTATGCTTCCGCATTTTGCATACATATCTATTAGAGCATTTGTAACTACAACATTTGATGAATTTCCTCCATCCTTTATGCTTTGATGGATGGTTATTCCCTGATCCAAATCTCCTATTTTGGCACAGGCTGGGAGTATGCTGGAAAATGTGAATTGATCGGGTTGGAAACCTGTTCGTTGCATTTGGTGAAACAGAGTGAGTGCCTCGTGAGGACACCCATGTCTTCGGTATGCTGCAATAATCGTATTCCACGAGCAGACGTCTCGTTCTGTCATGGCGTCAAACAGTTTCCGAGCATCAATCAAACTTCCGCACTTGACATACATGTTGATAAGGTTATTATAAAAAGTTATGCGTGTCGCAAATGCAAATCGCCTGTGAGCGATGAAAGAGTGGACTTCTTTCCCTTGTGAAAGAGCGTTCTTGAGAATGCAGGTCTGCAATAATTGAAGATATGTAGAGTCGTCTCCGGGGGGTTTGTGTGTAGTAAGCAGAATGTGCAGCGCCTCCTTCAACTGCCCCTCTCTGCATAATGCTATGAGATTCGCATGAGTTGTGGGTGGCAATGGCATTTTATGATTGTAATTGGAGCGTGGAAAATAAGATTGTTATTCAGTCCACGTCTACCACCATGACATTGCCTGAGGGCATTTTCAGTGTACACAAGCATTGCAGCGCAAATAAGATTGCCTGAGTGAGGCTTCCAAAAATTAATGTCGAAAATCCAATGTACACTTCGTATAATACATATATCATTCCAAAAACGAATAAATCAGGCGTTCTCCAAGGCGGGAAGGGAGATGATGTAATAAATCAGATAAAGAAACATATGATAGTACCAAAAATTAATGTCGAAAATCCAAAATTATATGAAGCAATAACTATGACTGGTGGTAGAGATAACAATCTCTGAACACACACAGTAGAAAATGCAACAAGCGATCTTAGTAGCAAACTGTTGTTCTGATTGATTTTTTTTTGGTTACCCTTCATGTAGGGTTTAAAATCGATGGCCGTATGGCTGTATTTGATCACACTTTTTTTTTTTTTTTTTTAATAAAATACAATCAATTTTTAAAAGGATTATAAAAAAAGAAGAGAGATTTTAGATAAATTTTCAAAATTTATATAGGAAAAAATATATATATTGATGAGGGAAAAGGGAGTACTAACAATAAACATTCCAGTAGGCAGGCAGGTAGGTAGATTGTCAATCTTAAGAAATTTTAGAATGAGGTTGTGGAGAGTTTGATAGGAAGATGGGGTGGAACATGGAAATGGGTAAGGGTAATCGTTTATTCATCTTTAGGTCAAAGATTGATGACAATTTTGAGATGATTTTATGAACATCATTGAAAGACAATGATGTTCAAAATATTTTTGAGCAAACAAATATCTCTTTTAGACATCCTAAAGGCTTGAGAAGGAAAGGCTACAAGAAAGGATTTATTGTCAACTTAAAGATATCTATTCCACCAAACATTGAGTTTAGACAAAAAGTTGTTAGAAAAATTACATTGTCACTTAAATATTGCATTGAGGGACAAGGAAAATCTTAAGAAAGCAAGGATAAAGAGATTTGTTTGATAGGGAAAGGGAAAAAGTGTTTGGATGAAATTCAATGTCAAACTTTGAAGGAATTGCATGGTGAGGTTGTTGAGAGTTTAATAAGAAGATGAGGTGGAAAAGGGAATGAACAAGGTTAATCACTTGTTCGTCTTTAGGAGAAAAATTGAAGTTGATCTTGAGATGATTCCAAGAACACCATTGAAAGACACTGAAGTTTGAAATATCCTTGAGCAAACAAATACCTCTTAAAAATTCTAGAGGCTTGAGAAGCAAATGCCAAAGGTAAGCATTCATTGTCAACTTGTTGATATTTATTCCACTAAATGTTGAATTTAGGTCAGAATATATTGAAAAACTTACACTATCATTTAACATTGAGATGAGGGACAAGGGGAATCTTAGGAAGCAAGGATAAGTATATTTTTGGAAAGGGAAAAGGGAAAAATGCTTAGATGAAAGCTAATGCCAATCTTTGAAGTAATTGTAGGGTAATGGTGTGGAGAATTTGTTGAGAAGATGGGGTGGAACAAGGAAATGGACAAAGTAATCACTAGTTTGACTTGAGGAGAAAGATTGAAGGTGACCTTAATATAATTATAGAAGCATCATTCAAAAACAATGAATTCCCCAATATCTTTGAGCAAACAAATACCTCTCTCAAACAATTTGGAGGCTTGAAAGGGAAAGGATACCTAAGGGTTTATTGTTGGCTTGAATATGTCCATTCCACCAAATAGGGGATGTACATAAACTTAAACCATGCTTGAAGGAAAAATCATTCCAATTCATAAATTTAGAAACTTAATACAACCTATCTATATAATTTGAACCATAGAAGAAGCCTACAATTGTAAGTAAGGAGCTATAACGAACTTGTCAAGATAATTAACTTGTTGCCAATTGATTTTGGCCTTAGCCATAGAGATTATGTGGTGAATAATTATCTTCCAAGGTTCATTGCCACTAATAGATTGAGTGATCTATATAGATCTTAAACAAATATATTGAATATTCAGTTTATTTAAACCTAAACCTCCTTTGTCTTTTGGTTGAGGGTAATAGTGTAATGGTGCAAAATTGCATCACTTGCACTTTTCCCCATTCACTTTACTCACTTTAAGAAGTGGATTTTGTTATGATGGCTTTGATATACCATATATTGAACCCAAACTTGTTACTGACCATGTTCCAAACTTTTTATTTGAGTTATCCCTTGTAATGTACCAATTTTTTCCCAAAGATATTAATGGTTCAAAATAGGATGAACATTTTTTTACAATACAAAAGTGGTATTAAGTAAGCCACACTACACTCCTTCATGCTCAAGGTGTCAAAACACCATACAAAGACACATTTTGACATGCATGCCAATGCACAATGCAAGGTGACACAAGTAAAAGACTTAAAACACTTGGGATAAAAAACCATGATTAACACCAGTGTTAAGATATGAAGGAGATTTGGGTTCTCAATCCATCTTACAAACCTAACAACTTTCCTACCAAGCTATTCTCCTAAAATCTCAAAAAATGTGACTAACAAGACAATCTTACATTGGCTTAGACTTTAGGGTATAAATTGCAAGAAGTTCAAACTATAGAGCTTGATTTAAATGGATTAGACTTTGGGATTTGAGGGGCATGTTGCTTTTTACATATTAGGCTTCAAATTTTGAGTTATAGAATTCAATCTACAAAATGCCTCCATAATACCAAGCCTCGGCACAATAAAATTTGGGCTTTGGATCTTGAATAACCAACAAAAAATATAAAAATACAAGTCAAATCCAATCTTTATTGGTCAAATATAGAAAGCCTTGGGGTCTAACTGACTAATTTACATTGGCAACAACAAGAATTCTTAAAGAGAATTTTGATTCATCATAAAATCACCTCAAACTTAGAGGTTGAAAAGAAACATGGTCCTCAACATTATAGTCTAAGAAGCATCTAACATGATGTAGAATCTCTTTCCAAGGATGAACTGTAACCATCATGAGATTTGGACTTTGGAATCTAAATTAAATTATACACCATGCAAAAGGCCTAGAAAAATTTGAATGGTATGCTCCTTTCAATTTGGACTATGGACTCCAATTTTTAATTTGTAACACAAAAAATTACAAGTAAAAAACTAAAAATCTCTTTTTTTATTAGTGAAACATAACTTCCTAGACTTTCACTCTTGTTAGAACTGAGATATAGCTTTGATACCATGTTAGAATTGGCTATGGCTGCCAAGATCTTGAGACCAAATGGAAAGCACAAAGAGAGAGAATGGAATATGACAAGAATAAACTATATTCTTATCAATATGATTCAATGATAGATGTGTTTTTACAATGAGAAAGACCCCTTATATAGCCAAGGTGAGATGCAAGATGTCAGAGGATTATGACAAGTGTCTTAATCATATGACATGAGACAACTAATCACACTTATGTAGGTTCACATGTAGTTGTTGTCAAAGGATAAAATAACAACTAATGACAACTAACACCTTCTAGAAAGATTCCTTCCTAGGACCTAAGTAAACTTAACATGTGTAAATAAGTCCTCTAGTAATGAATGAACTAGGTACAAGACTTTATTTACACCAACACCCCCCTTAAGTGCAACTTAGGGAGTAGCAGATTATTATGCAAATGACACAAACATGGGTCCCGACTACTAGGCCATGTTAGGTACCCATGTACATATGCAAATGAAATCTCTCACAAACAGAGAAAAGGAGAAAAACTAGTTGGACAAAACTCCTCCCCAAAAGAGAGATGAAATACAAAAAATGAAATGCTCTCAATGAAGAATGAGAAGGACAAAACCCAATGTGAGGAAAAAAACCCCCCCATAAGAGAGAAGAAGAAGAGAGACAAGGCAGCCCCCCCCTCAATGTTGAGTCTCCTACAATGATGGTAGAAGCTTGACATTGAATGCTAAAGATGATCCAATCTCGCCGAACAACATTCCTCCCCTTAGGAAGAAACAAAACCATGGATGTATGCAGGATGTCAGGAATATGGATGGTGTATGATGATGCCTCTGAAACATGCTCAAGTGTCTCCATGTCAATGTCGAAAGTTGACACACTCCAAACATGCGTTCTAGGCCACACTGCTGAAGAGGACAATCTAGAATCTAGTAGAGACGGATGTAGAACATGATCCAAAGACAAGGATATCCCCTCTAAAGAAAAATAATCCTCCTCCAATTGTTGTCCAAAAGTATCCACACTCACGTCAATCTGTGAAGAATGATCATGTAGAGATTGAACAAGAGGGACAAGGTGTTCCCTCGCAACAACTGAAGAAGGCTCTTCTCCATCAAAGAGAAGATGAATGCCATCAATGATGTCTCCCAAATCTACAATATGGGACTCCACAAACAAGTCTGAAATACCTGTCAAGAAGCCATCCAAAGTAGCCAAATTTGAAAGACGATGTATGTCCTGCTGTGCTGAATCACAAGGAGCCAAAATTGTTGGATCACAAGCATTATCAACTACAACAGTAGATGGAGGAGATATAATGCATGGCTCAAGAACTGGATCTGATGTGAGAACTCCCAAGTTCAAGTAGCCAAATGTCTCCTCTGAATCATGGTTCATATCAATAGTCGAAGGAACAATGTTATCATCAGAAGAAAAATTTGTAAAGGTATACAACTGAGATGAATGATCAACCACCCCAGTAGCAATGATCGCTCTAGTCTCCAAGTCTCGAATGATGATTGAATCAGGTGTGAACTCCATAGTTCTCCCAACTCTACCATGTGTAATCTAATATATGGAAAGAAGATTGTTCGTCAAATGAGGAACACAAAAGACATCCTGAAAAGTGTTGTCCCCAACAATAATAGATCCCTTCCTTGTTACACTCATGTATATATTGTTTCCCATCAAGATAGGAGACATAGTACAAGGATGAAATAAAGAGAAGATAGTCTGTGAAGATGCCATATGATGAGATGCTCCTGAATCTAGAAGCCATCTCCTTGATCCTGGACTTGAAAAATCACAAAGAGCTTGACCTTTATTTCCTGATGTAGATGGTTGACCTTTGTCCTTTTTAGACTATTTTGAAGAAGAAGGAGGTGATTCAGACATTCTAGAAGGAAAATCAATGTGATTCCTTTTGAGAATATTTTTCAACTCATCAATATCCTTCTTATAACAATAGTGTTCTTCATGTCCATCCTTCTTGCAATATGCACAAAAAGGCCTCTCCTTCTTTGATGATTCTCCTTTTGATGAGGATGAGGATAAGGATTCTTTATGTGGCTTGTTCTTTTTCTTCTTTTGCTTCTTATCAAGATTCCCTGATTATTTTTGTCCCTTTGACTCACTAGTCAACAATGCTTGTGACTTGGAAGACTTGATTAGACCCATGTTTATTAACTTAGCTTCCTCTTGGATTAGGAGATTTGCAAAGTCACCAAACTTAGGATCAACATATGATGCTCCCATAGAAAGTTGATGGGTATGAAAGCCAGAAACAAACACTGAATAATCAGGACCAAGCTTGGATAACACATTCAGAATCAACTGTAAATCCTTTTTTTCAATGTTGCATTCCTTCAACTGTGTTCTTAGTTTCTTGATTTTGGATATGTAGTCTTGGATGTGGTCAAAACATTTTGGATCAAGATTCATCAAATCATTATCAATCTGATAGCCCCTAATCTTATCTGTTTTACCATACAATTTTTCAAAAGTCTCCCAAGCTTCTTTAGGTGTTTTACATGATTCAATATGAAATTGTAAATCAAATGAGACTAATGAACATATGCATCCAAGTATTTTCTCATGATTAATCTCCCATCTTGCCAATTCTGAAGCATCAGTAGGTTGAGAAATGGTTTCCTTTAGATAGCCTATTAGACCTTTTCCCATGAAATAGTTCCATACTGATTTTCTCCATGTAGCATAATTATGTGGATTTAGGAGTTCAATTTGAGATTTCCCCATTGCAAGAACACAAACCAAGCAAAAGAATGCAAGCAACCACTGCAAGATTACCCCCCCAAATTACTCAATCAAAAAACCCCCCCAAGCAATATCTGAATTAGCACTTTATACTTAGTGTGTTTACAGTTGTCACTTGCCAAAAACAACGATGTGGTCTTTGATCTTGGTACATGCAAATGCCAAATTTGGCCACAAAATAAAGTACAATTTTTGGTACAAAATAAGATCAATATAATCATACCACTGAGAAGTACACAGAAAATTATGCACTTTAAAAAAAAACTACACCCAAAAATGTTACTGTAGGAGCAAGACATGAGCTCTTGAAGTTCCCAAAATGAGGACGAAGCAACAACACCTATGAGAATCTGAAATTTCTGGAAAAACCAAGCACCAAAACCAAAAAATGATTACACCACTGTGTAGAGCATGAAAAATTAGCCCAAATAAAAAAAAATTGCTTGAAAAAAGGAGGTCATGAGATCAAGATATGGCCTTTTGAAGTCGGACTGCAAAAATGAAAAGCTCAATGGTGAAGGGGGAAATTTTTTTAGCATGCTGACATCATCGATGACGCGGTGATGACATCAGCAGAATAAGCGATTAAATTTGATAGTTATTTGGCCGTCACCGTTGATTGAAGCTTAAAATTGACACCCGTCTGGACGTCACATGTTGGCTTGCCTCTAGAATATTCTCAAAGAATCTTCGATGAATGGAATATGCTAATTGCCGGCTGGAATCTTCGGCCAATGATGGAATATTCTCTGGTTTAGCTGGGCCCACAGATGTGACTGTTGGATTTTGAAATTCTTCGGTGGTCGAATTCTCTTTTAAAAAAGTCACCGATTAATATTAAATCTACCACTAGTGAGTACTTGAAAATGTCAATTTTTGTGAGGGTCTGTCGCAGTTGGTGGGGCCGAGGTGCCCACATGGCAGGGAGGGCCCGCCAGGTATTGGAGCATACCAGGTACTTGGCAATAAAGAGCCTGCAAAAAATTTATTTCTGCCTTTTTATTTTTATTTTTGACTTTAAATAAATCAAATATTTTTTTCAAAAAATATTCGGCCTCCAATATAATTTTAAAAAAATAAAAATTTCGAAAAATAAAATATTTATTTTTCAAAAATCATACTACATACTTATGGCGACCTGGGGGTCGTACGACTCCCTCGACAAAAAAAATTTGCCTCACTGGATAACTGCTCCAATTTGGATGATTTGGCAGTCGATCTTAGGGTTTTTGGCCCTTTTGGATGCAATGGTAGGGTCAAATTTGACCCAAAATGCTCCAAAATTGTAGCTACCTTATGGATCTGGCAACCACTTTTTAGCTTCAAACCCTCATTGATTTGGCCTCGTATGTCCGATTTGGACAAAACAAAAGGAAAAATCAACTTTTTCAAACCTTCTGGACACAATGGTGAACTTAGATTTGCACCAGCAAGCTCTGATATGAACCTGCAATAAAGAGCCAAAAATGGAACACCCCCAAATTTGGTATCTCTCTTCAAAAAAAGACTCTCCATTGGCACCCAACCCGCTCTGATACCATGTTAGAATTGGCTATGGCTACCAAGATCTTGAGACCAAATAGAAAGCACAAAGAGAGATAATGGAATATGACAAGAATAAACTGTATTCTTATCAATATGATTCAATGATAGATGTGTTTTTACAATGAGAAAGACCCCTTGGTTATATAGCCAAGGTGATATGCAAGATGTCATAGGATTATGACAAGTGTCTTAATAATATGACATGAGACAACTAATCACACTTACGTAGGTTCACATGTAGTGGTTGTCAAAGGATAAGATAACAATTAATGACAACTAACACCTTCTAAAAAGATTCCTTCCTAGGACCTAAGTAAACTTAACATGTGTAGCTAAGTCCCCTAGTAATGAATGAACTAGTTACAAGACTTTATTTACACCAACAACTCTAAGTGAAAATGACCCAAAATAAATGGTTGAGAACATATGGGTTCTATGTTCATTGTATAAGAACCCCCCAAAATGGCATAATTCCTTAGAAACAATGTGAAACATAACACATGCCTCTTATCATAACCATCACAATACACAACATGATATCAACAACATCAAAGCATGGAAATTAAATAGTGTCTACATCTCATGTCAAGATGAGCAAGACATGAGCATAATAAAATATTATATTTCAACGTAATATCTAACATATAATAATAGATAATTAAAATAATACAAATTCTACTTCCATCCCAAGAGTGGATAGTTTACCATGGATTACAAGTTCAATTATGACTCCAATACAATCAAGTCAAATAATGATTAATGTCTTTATTATAAATTTCATATTAAATCGTACAAGAATTCCTACCATGCCACTAGAAATAATGAGTTCAATATGCATTCCAAGCATAAGCATAAATCCAACTAGTTTGGGTAATGGAACACCACCATCCAACCATGTGGAACCCTTAGGCCCACCTCTCTAACTAAGAGATGAATAATTTATAAATCATGTACACATACATGAAATAAAATTATGAGGGCAATCTAAATCATGACATCAAACATAGAAAGAACATACATCATGAAATCAAGTACATAATGGTATAAAGGCGTTATAGCCTCCAACCAGTAACACATAAGATGATATGGTAACAACCACCAAAACCAAAGAAATAAATTCACATTATCACACTCAAGTAAATAAATAACAAGGACACATAGGGTACCAATGAATTGATAGAAAATATTGAGGAACTACTACATATTGGACATAGAGTACGATATCATTATCTTATGTGATTCCCTTAGGCCTTCATGCACAAGTAGTGGTATAAATAATAACTTGCATGATCCCTTCATGGCCTCCAAAAAAATTATATTATAGTACTAGTCATACATGACTCCTTTTGGGCCTTTAATGCAAGTGATGTTCGTAGTGATTTCTTATGTGAAATTCTTTTAAAGTCTTCATGCACAAGTATGTCTAGCACTATCCTACATGATTCCCTTAGGGTCTTCATCATAAGTAATGTTTCAAGTTATTTAGTTTAAATCATTTTACATATTTAAATCCCCAAATTTATTTTATCGTTTATTATATTACCCATATAATACTTCATATATATTAGGATATGTGCAAATTTAAAAGTATGGCATGGTTCCACTCTAATCCTAACCTTACTAGTCAATCTTAGATTTAAAATTCAACCTTCACCCATAAGGTCAAGGCACATAAAATAAGGTCAAATTTTGTGATCCTCACATCTTCCATCCACAAAAATAAGGCATGGGGAATGAGGTCCAAGCTCCAGATCCTCACATCCAAAGTTTGGAAAATACAACTCAAAATTCAACCTTAGCCAAACAATCAAGACATAGAAAAGAAGGTTGAATTTTTCAATCCTCATATCAAAAAGACTAATAAAATTATAAGGAACACGAGGCTCTTCATCTCACAAAATGAAATATGAAATCGTTCTTTAAATTCTAAATTTTCTCTTTTTTGAAAAAATTCAAAACCACAAAATCCCCCAAATCACCATTGATGACATTGTCCAAACCTTCAAAACTTATTTTCCAAAATACAAAAAAAATTCAAATTTCTAATGTATCATTAACTAATCCTAATACACAACTATTTTTGCATCACACAAGAAATTAAGGGAATTTTGTCAACATAATAGTTGTAAAATTGATTTTCTAAAATATCTTAACATAAATAATATTCTTGATGAAATAAAGAAATCCTAACTTCAAATTCCAAATGAAATCTAGAAATATATTATCATATGCTATCCACCTAATGCAAGTATGGTTTCAAAACATGAAAGATGAATCATAATCAAGAATGAATACCTTGAGGTTCCATATAGTTTTCCACACACAAGGGCTGAATAATACCTTTTGGATCCACACATAATAGGAAAAATCCTTTGAATCTTCCTTCCTCACAAGCATAACAATTATCTATGCAATCCAATTCTCATTCCAAACCAAGAAAAATAGAAGGAAATATGATTTTTCCAAGCTAAGGGAAGAATGAATTAAAATGCTTCTTTCTTTTCCTTTGTAACTATTCAAAATCCCCAAACCCTTCTTTTCTTTTCAATTCCCACTAACTATATAAGTGGATATATCCTGTAAGATATTTTCATAATAGTGATTTTCCAATTTAGAATTCAACCTTAAGAAAATATTAACATTACTAATATTTCCAACTTAATGCAATTAGGAATTTCTTTTCCAAATTAAATTAACATATAGATTAAATTAATTTAGCTATGATTTAAAGAAAATAATCTTTTAATTCACAATGCATTTTCAAAATAATAACATATTAAAATGTAGAGGGTCATTCCATAATGGAAATTAAATTAAATCAATTTCATGCATTTAAACCATAAAAGGTTAGTTACAAATACTTTACAAAAAGTAATACATAAATTGATTAAAAATGTGAACATAAACCAAACAATAGAATAAACACGCATAATGAAAACACACACACATTACTAGTCTATTCACAATACTTGGATCTAGAATCAACCTCGATTTTATTCTTAGCTTCACATAATTATAAGATACATCCCACAACTTAGTCAAGTAAGAAAAAGGATATACACAACACATTTACCCAAACCAAACCATCTCTAATTAACCATTATTAGGGTTAAAACTTAGGATTTCACACTCAATAAAGCATGAGGCATATGTGCTCCATAGAAGATAGTTGAAGCATATCATAAACTCTCAATGTGATGTAATATATATGAAATCAATATCAATAATTGCATCAACTAAACATCATAATGCTACATGATTCCAAAAACAAGTGTACAAATCAATAATCATTAAAAATACAATATTGAACTTGATAATCATAATCATGTCGATAAAATATGGTAAACTACTAAAAGTGTTAGTTCTTCAAAAGTATGTGAATTTTCTTTTGATAAAACAACATTAGATTACCTATTAAAATGTTTATAAGGAATAAATTAGAAATTGACAAATCATCATAAATAAACAAATAACTTGAGATTTACATGGAGAAGCCCTTGTAATAAAAAATCCACCATCAAAGAGGCACAATTCTATATTAATATTCAACATAAAAGTACATATACACCATACTTCTCCCTTCAACATTCCAATAGCCTCAATATACCTATGAAATATTTATAAGAACTCACTACTCCCACCCCTCATGCATGTGCATCTATTAATAGGCACATATAAAAGGTAGATTCACAATACCATGGGCACCAAAACTATGGGACAAGAAAATAACATAGAAAGTTCCCAAAAAGACAAAAATGACAAAATAAAATTATAAGGGTGGGCTATGCCCCACTAAATCCTCTAACATAGCCTGTAAATATGTGATATAACCTACAACTAAAGTGTGTAGTCTTCAACTCCATTTTGGGTGTTAAGGAGTTGGGGGACTTTAGGCCCTAGATAATCACCTTAATATTATTTTAATTAAATATCACACAATCCTAATAAATTGAATCATGTATAATAGGTATAGTGACAACAATGATGCTAAACACAAATAGTCTCAAATACATGATCCATACGTAATTTCAAAAAATGTATACCCTCACAAATTTCATATTTTTTTTGGGTTTTATTGAGTGTTCATATCCCCTAAAGGCTTTTTAGGTTTATTTGATCTTGTCCTAGCCTTTTCCAATCCTAGTGCCAACTTGTGTTTTGTGTTTGTTGGAGTAATTAGGATAATCACTTGATAATTAATTAATCATTAATTAACTATTAAGTCCCTTATTACTTTAATTACTTAAGCTAAACTTAGGAATGCCTTTTTATTATTAGATTGGACTAAATATAGGTCAATTTGTCTCATTGCATGAGATTAAACACTACAATCCTCATCTAGGGTTTTCTTTTTTATGATTTTATAAACATTCACATTCATTGTAATCATTAATTCAGATTAATTCATTGCACTATATTAGTTTATTTTTTTATCAATCTCTCTCAAGGTTGCATAACATAATCATTGCTTTGTTCTCTCATGTGTGATAGGCATTTTGGTTGCAGATGATCATTGGGAGTTGTGGGGGTTCAACAATAAACTCCAGCATGGTATCAAATCATCAGAAATGTAACTTTCTATTTGAATTTTGTGAGATCTAGTATTGAGAAGAATCATCTCATCTTGAGGCGAAACGAGCATCACTATTGAGTCTAGAATGACCAAAAACATAAGGATCAATTGTTCAAACATCAAGATTGGAAAAGTTGCAAAAAAGCAATTTTTTAAAGGGCATGTAGATCTAGGCATAAATTCCTAGATCTGCCATTAGTGTCCCCATCAGGATTAGATACGATGATTGGTCTTTGCAAAAAAATATTTTGGTTTTTTAATTTGTTTTTCAAGAAATTAAAAAAAAAAATCTTTTTATTTTTATTTTTAAAAAAGAAAAATAAAAAATATTTCAAAAATAAAAAAAATAAAAATATATTTCAAAAAAATAAAAAATATTTAAAAAACAAATAGTTTAATTGTGTGAGGGTACAAAAAGTACCCTACATGGAGCCAGCTTTTTCTGGTCAAATTAGGCCCATTGGCCTTTGCGCCCTTGTTGGCCCCATCTTAATCGACAGTCATTAATCGCAACTCAATGACAAGCAACCCACCGCCAACTCAAAACTTGACAACAATTACTGATTAGTACCATTCTCGATAGGAACACCAATATTCTTAGCATCTAAAAATGCTTTTCGATATTTTTATCGGTGAGAGAATATTCTCCCAGATATTCCAATAGGCACCCAGATTTCGGCAACCAGAATCCCATGATAGCATATACTGACTCCAAAAGAGCATATATTGACATATTTGGTTTTTTAGGGCATCGATTTTTCCAACCAATAGGGAATATTCTATCATTGACGTTAGTCGTACGATTGACCACTCAAGGCCCCTCTTGGCCCCCATTTTCTGTAAAGGATTAGTTTGTTTCTTTTTGGCATAACTTGAGCATACAATGTCCAAATAGGGAAAATGAGATACCCTCAAAAAGCTGGTTCTGAGTACTTTCCAGTGGTGTAGGTCTCGTCATCAATTTTTGCTATTAGTTCTTGTTATTCTCAGTCAAAATCATATCTACATTTTTCACTTTTGAGCTCATAATTTTCACCTGTATTTCTGATTTTCATGATTCCAAAGGCCTTGGAAAGGTATTTCAAAGCTCTTCGAATTCATATTTCACTTTTTCTAAAATCTACCCCAGGAATATTTTATTTAGTTTTTTGTGCTTTCACATATTGCTTAATTACTTGAAAATCTTGGCTCTTGGAAGGGATCTATTTGTGTTGGATGACATCATTTGATCCACTTCATATGCATTGAGGTTTTTAGTCTCTAAGTTTATCATTTGAGGATGTATCATGGGTTTTTCTATTCATCATTTTTTGATCATTCTGGCAAAGGATAATTATGAGTCTTACAAAACAACATCTTAACACATCTCAAGTGGCTTGATCTTTTTCCTTATCTATATGGACTCATACCTACACTAGACACACTAGGGAGTTTATCAACATGGGGTATCATCTGAGATTATATTCTAGGGGTTAAATGTTCTAGTGTTGATCTTGACACTATATGTGTTGTATCAAACATTGAATATCCCCACACACTTTGGACTCAACTTTGGGAGATCCATGGAGACCCTCATATCTCTCCATAACTAAAGGATCCTACTGTAGATTATCTCATCCCTCTTGCAGGTGTAGACTCCATACCCTTTGATGGTGATACTTTAGAGGAGCTTGAATATATCACAGTTCTTGCATGTTTTGATGGTTCAAATACTTTTCTTCATGTTCCCACTCTTCAGATTGAGACATCATCATCATCTTATGTTTTTCTTGATCAGTTTGACATCGCCACATTTTTTGCCCATATTGATTTAGTGCAGTAGGACATTCATCATCTTCCAAACACAACTACTTGGGATTCGTATCTTGGAGACATATCATCCTTGTTTGTAGAGTCTTATATTGTAGATTTAGAAGATTACCTTGAGGACAACCATCTCCTTGTTGACAACCACATCATTGTTGTTGGCCCACCAACTTCATCACCTTTGCAACTTGTTCTCCATTAGTCTTCACTAGTTTCTAGATTGACATAATCTCTTCTCTTTTTGACATGTGGACAGTTGAGCACTTTTTAGAGGCACATATCATTTAGATTTGGATTCCTGATTCACCCATATTTTTTGATTGGTTTCTTCAATCACTAGTGGATCTCTTTCTTCCTAAAGGGAGAAATGTTGTTTGCAGGCAGTAGATCATATTTTATCTTCAGGAATTCATCATTGGCATATGATCTATTTCTCTAAGGTGGTATTCATATCCTTATTTTCTCTCTCCTACTAGGGGAACATCTATTGTACTTGTACAACCAAAAATCAAGAAAACAACTAGAATCATAAATGACAACCACAAAACCATATGATTCAAACAAACTAATTCCAATCTATCAATGAAGAACAAATGAATGCAAGAAATATGAAAGATCAATCAAACATTATACCTTTCTCACATCAAACATCGAATCACCTCCATTGTCCTTCTCCATTTTGCTTTGTAAGCTATTGTTGCTCTTAGATTTGTATGTGCATTCATAAGCTCAAATGGATATGATAGAAAAATATTGAAGATCATGGTTCGATTACAAATGAGGATGAGGATTGATTTTATAGAAGATGTAGGTTTGATGGACGGTCATGATTTGAGGAAGAACTAAAAAGATCAATGGTGGAGAATTGATCAGAGGATTGGATCAATTGTTAACTGGATGTAGGATTCAATGAATTGAGTGCATGGATCAGTCAATTGATTGCATGATTTAGTTAAGAGGTCTGATTGGAATGTTAACTTAGACTAGGCGTTAATGGACCAAATTGATTGATTAGTGACTGAGAGTAAGTCTTAGTCAGGAGATGAGTTGGAAATGCATGAGATTTAATAATTAATTAAATTAATTAATTATTAAAGGCATGTGCAAAATAGATTAAAAAAATATTTTTATTTATTTATGGAGAATGCATAATTTTGAGTGACTTATGGATAAATTAAATAATTAAAATAATTGTTTAATTTAGAAAAGGTATAATGGATACTTAATAAATAATAATAATTTATTTAATTAATTTAGAAGAATAGGGATAATTAGTGGCATAATTAAATAAATGAAATTTATTTAATTAATCAAAGAAGAATGTGAAATTAGTAATAATTCAATAATTGAAAGTTATTTAATTATATGCATAAGATGAGAATTATTGGAAAAATGATGCTTGTGGGCTTGGAATAATTTTTAGTGTCTACATTTCCCCCCTCTTTGAGACATTATGATTTTTAGCATTGTTTCAAAGAAAAATTAAGAAAAAAATTTCTCATGATCTACCCCAGTGTGCCCTAGTGTGCCCAAGTGGCAACTAATTAATGTGGTGCCCCCTCAAGAAATTTAGTGAAAATTCCAAAAATTGAGCTAAATTTTTCGATAAGCCAGAAGAAAGTCACTAAGAAATGAAGAATGGTTAGTTTGATTGATATCAAGTGTGTATAAGCTTGATTAGGATAGAATGGATAGCATGAAATTGAGTGAAATGGATGAAGATTGATGTATATAAATGGTAGGATATATTTTGAGCTTTCATTAGTACACAAATATCATCATAGAGAATTTTTATTTTGTAAATGGATAGCATACACCAAGGTATGAAAAGAACAAGGTGTGAAATATTATCCCTTTGCAGAGAAATATAGATTGTAGACAAGGAGTGTCATGATGCATATAAGTGACAATAGAACCTTGTCAGAATATGTGAGGAAGTAACCACAAAGCATGTTGATCCTAATGCAAGAAAGCATTAGATGACCTTTGACTCGCATAGGATGTTTTGATTATGCCAAATGGAACCCCAATCACACATAAGGAACTTAGTTTCCCTAACAATATTGTCAAGACAAACTACAAACAAAAATTAAAAGGAAAAGGTCATGATCCATCCTCGCTTCTCTAATCACTTGTGGATATCCTCAAGTAACATATGAGCATAATAAAAGATAAATCAAGTAAAAGATAAGACTTATTGGACCAAATGAGTCAACAACCATTTAGATATTCTATCCAAAGATGATATTTTATTGATAGGGTTCAAAGGATTGTGTCTAGTTTCAGGAATAAAACATCTCATATAAGACATCTAGTCTGGTTTCAAGAATGCAACAACTTGTATAAGAAAAACAATAGTTGATGAAGATAGATGATGTTGATAGATGATGATGATTAAGAAATGGACTAGTTAGGCTTTAAGGCTAGTTTGATAGTTCACTTGTTGTTTCATGATTTGTTAAGCTTAGTGTTTGCAAGATGTTTTGTTTGTTTTTGATGAAAGTGTCAGTCTCGACAAGGGATAATTTATTATGGGAGACAAATTGCAGTAAAATTTTAAAGCTTATTATGGATTGTGGACTGACTTTGTTATGGAAGGTGATTTTTTTTATGGATGGTATACTATAAGGACCATGAAAAATGTATGTGAAAGATACACATAAGAAAGCATGCAAACATGCACAGGGAAACATGCACAGGGATACAAGGAAAAACATGTTCTTGCCCCTAATCAAGTTGAAAACCAATTGATTAGTGATGACGATGACGTTGTTGATATGGGAAGGACACATCTCGAAAATAACATGAGGATTGGGAAAGACATCTTGATGATGATAATGTGACTAAAGGATCAAGGTTTGCAACAAGGCTGGGAACAAAACCAAGGCATGTTTTGGATGATGTTCTAGATTGCATAGAAATTTTGTATGGATTAGGATTGTTGCATTTGAAATGATTTCTTTTTAGGATTGAATGGGATTATGGATGGATGTTAGATAAGTGGATTGGAAGCTTAGAACCACTGACAAGGGAAAATTGTCCTACAATATGTATGAAAGGATAATGGATTGCTTTGGTAAAGGATAGGAGACATGAGGATTATTGGATGGAGGATTTAGTATATGATCTCCAAGGACTATCTCACATAGGAATAACTTGTTTTCTCCAAGATATATGGGTTTGATAATGTTATATAGGAAATGACATGATATTTTATGGTGAATGGAAAATGGGTTGACTTGTCAAAAAAATTCCAAAGCATGATTTATGTTTGTACCCCATTCCTTATCAAGATCAAGGTAGGTAGGGAAGATGGATGGAAACAATATGGATTGGATAAATTGAAATGTCATGAGAAAGGTATGGAAGATGAGACAACTTGCCCCCAAGTATAATTATCCACATAGATAATTGATTTTACTTAGGATGCTTATTTTCTAGGTTTTCATCATGGTACTTATCCAAAGCGCCATAAGAATGGTTTTTACTATTGGATGAATTATTTGTCTTTACTATTTTTTCAAAAAAAAAATAATAATTTTTTTTTATGTCACACAAGACACCTATTTGTTAGGTTTTCATCAAGGTGATGTTTTTTTGCTTTTCTTGTATTTTCTAGATAGACTTGATGTTTTAGATGATCATTGGTTTTTTTGAATCCTTTGATGGTTTTGATTTAGATGTTGGTGTCATGATATGCCAATAGTGACCTCTATGGAGGATTTTCCTTATCAAAATCATTGTGCTTGCATAAAATTGATGGATGTCGTTGTGATCATTTTTTATATTAGGGTTGGCCTTATTAGAATACTCACATCATGATAAAGTTTCATGGGAGTCCTTGTGATAAAGTGTCGCTACTAAGATGCGACAAATTTGTGAAGTAGGATTTTTGGACTTTAGATGAAATTTTAGATTATTTGGAAGTTTGGATGTAGTGACTTTTATTTGCTAAACTTGGGAGGATGAATAATTACTTTTATACTTTGGATTAGGATTGTGTTTGGAACCAACACTTTTATATGCCTTGTAGGATGACCATTTTGAAGGAGGTAGAAATTTATTATATGTATGAGACCTTGTTTCTTTTTGCTCCACATTTTGATTGACCATTGGATTTGGACTCTTTTCTTTACTTGATCTATTTTTCTTTGGGATCCATTTTAACTTCATTTGTCCACTTGGATTTTTGGATTCAATGGCCTTTGACATTTGATTTTGGACTTTGGATTTTGAAGAATTTTGTTTTTTTGGTTCCAATTGATGGGTTTAATTATGTTGGAATGATGGTTTATGGTGTGGATGGAAGGAGTGTTGGCAACAACCTTATGGTAAGGACTACTCATGGCCCCTATTTTGATGTTTGTATTGGATAAAGCTTCCCCTAATATCATGGAGGTATCACTAACATCATTTGATTTGTTGATTGAAGAATAACCAAGACCTTGATGTCTAGGATTTGCATGAAATTGTATTGGTTCTAGAATGCCTTGTTCATGTAGGCCTATTCCTCTTCCTCGATACTACATGTTCTAAAATATTCTATTTGCGATGAGGTATTTATTATTTTGGAAGCAAGATGCTAACCCATCATTGTGTATTTGGAAATAATTTCTTGGTAGTTTCTCATCTACAATAAAGGCTAATTTGACAAAAGTAGATGATCCTAGTTGATAGGATATTTTGAATTTTTCCTTCATCATGCTTGTTACTTCTTGATCATTTGGGATGTCAATTGGATCCATAATAGCTTCTATATCTTATTTTTTTCTATGATCCATGTCATTTTTTTGATTATCTATGTGTCTAAGGGAGGCAAGTGTCTCATCTTGGGAAAAGGAGGTGGTTGGAGTTTGGATAAGATCAAGTTCAATTTCATGATCATGGATGGTATAGAGGTTGATGAGGGGATCATCTTGAATTTCTTCATCAATGGTAGGATCAAAGATAGGATCATCTTGGAGGTCATGATTGGATATGGGATCTTCATCAGATATTTTATTAACTTGGATATCATGATCATCTAGAGGGGTTTTTTGCATAGGCTCAAGGATAGGATCATGATCGAAGATTGGATTATCATGGATGCTATAACTAGGATCTTGATATAGGATCAAATTAGCTTGTATATCATGACCATCTATTGGGATTTCTTGGGTAACTTGATCTTGATTTATCTTGGAGTTTATGTCATCGTGCTTTAGACTTTTCTCTTGACATAGATCCAAAGGTTTAGGAATTGGAATTTGATTTTGGATAATGATAGGATTTTCTTCGATGGACTCAATATTTTGGCAAGGCAATAATGGGGTTTCAATAGGAAGATATTTTTTGATATTGGTAGGCAATGGAGGGCATGTGGTGGAACATGGTTGGATGGTGTAGGACTAGCAATGTGATGTGATCACCTAACTTTTTTTTTATATCAGAGTTTCCTTAGACCCTCTACTAGTAGTCCTCAAAGACCATTTCTAAATGATTTTTATGGAATGGACTTGTGGATTGGGATGGAGTGGATTGCAATGTATTAGTGGATGATGGATTAGAATAGGATGTGAAGGCTATAATAATTTTTTGGTTTGATGATGGGGATGAAAATATAGGATATACATGGGAGATAAGGATTTGCAATATGGTTTGGTGTTAAGGAATGCTTTGGATGGAAGATTGGTTTCCCTCGTCAAGGTTAGGATAAGGATGACTAATGGATGTTGATTGGGGATTAATGGTATAGATTGTGTTAATTAGTTGTTGATATTGAGGATAGATGGATGGATGACTAGAGATTATGGGTTGTTGGTAAGTAGGTTGGAATGTTGGGGGTTGTTGGTATGGAGAATATATGGATGGATGACTAGGGATTGTGGTTTGTTGGTATGACAGATTGATGGATAGGCTACTAGGGATTGTGATTTGTTGATATTGATGGAACATGCTTATGAGGTTTTTAGTTTTGACTAAGGAAGACTGGGATGGTTGAAGCTGGTGGATAATATGGACAAGTGTGGTAAAGATAAGCAATAAGGATTTTGATGATTTTATGTTTTTGGATATTATGATTTTTTTAATGTTTTTGGATTTTATGATTTTTCAAATGTTTCTGGGTTTTGGGGTTTTTTAAATGCTTTTGGATTTTGGATTTTTTAAATGTTTTTGGATTTTATGATTTTGAAGGATGCAAAGTAAGTATGAACTTACACTATATTTTTGGGATTTTTAATTTTAAAGGATGTTTGCAAATAAATTTTATGCTATGTTTTTGGGATTTTTTATTTTAAAGGATACTTGACAAATGATGATAGACCATTGTAATTAAAGAAAATTTCTAGACCTTAAAGGGATAAAGATAGAAATGATGGTTGATAAAAATTGAACCTAAACTAGACTTGTGAGATTTAATCCCAATTGTTGATATGATGATGAAGGAGTATGAGATCAAGACATTAAAAGGATGACTACGGTCTGATCAAAATTTGATTGGTTTCCTATTTTGAAAATGCAAAGGTTGATGGCTATGATATTGGATGACAAATGTTAATCTAAAGTTGCAATTAAGATAAGAAAAGTAGAAAATATTGAAAGTACAATGCTAAACCATGAAATTTTGACAAGTCTCAGGTCTTTGTGTTAGGTCGTTATGCTAATTAGGTCTAAATTTTGGATCCTCAAGGATAAACCCTAATTCATTAGTGTGATTAGATGCATCAAGGAAATTTGTAGATGCAATACATAAAGCTCCGAATGCAGTATAAAAATTGTGTTACAAAATAGTTTCAGATGCGTTACAGATCTAGTCAATTGTGTGATTGAGGCAAATGCATTACAGATCGGGTCAATTGTGTCACTCTACTTTTCTTCTAGGTTTTCTTAAGAAATTGTGGTACATAAAATTGTAGATGTGGTGTAGATTATAGATACATTATAGAAAGCAAAATGTGGTACAAAAATTAGATGCGACATAGAAACATGTAATTGCATGATTATGGTTTGTAGATGCATTACAAGATACATATGTGGTACAAAAGTCCACAAATGCGTGATTTTGGTTTGCAGATGTGTTACAAGATATAGATGCATGACTTTGGCTAATTTTCTAAAAATCAAGTATTTTCATTTTTTTGGACATAATACACTCATAAAACACTAAAAAATAAAATGGTTTTTGACTCTTGACTATTGGGAAATAGGGCTTAAGTCCAAAAGGCCAATGGTGTCATTGATATAACACAATTGCAAACACTTGAAGATAAGTACAACTTAATTATTCAGATAGGTGTGTACTTGGTGTAGGCCCATCACACAAAAATTTTAATACCCCAAGATTGGTGTGAAACACCTCTCTTTCAAGAGTGGGTAGCTAAAAGTCTAGTGGCACATGACCAATACAATAATAGGCTCACCTTTCTTCTCTCCCCGGGAGGCTAAAGAAGCCAAACTCAAGAATTTCTATCTCTACTCAAGGGAGTACATGGTGAGTAACTTTGAGCATGATATTGTACCCTGCACTACACCAAGTTATGACCGAAGGCACCTAGGCTTCTAATTAACAAAGGTTCTTAGTGGGGGACTACCATGAACATAAAGCCCATCTACTAGTTCTTGAGTCGAGGGGGATCTCCCCTCTTCTCTCAACCTATACGCGTCTCAACAGATCAAGGGTCGTGAGGCTTGGCTCGAATGATTCTAGCCATGCATTGAGGTATAGATTTCACTCTCTCCCTTTTTTTATACCCCACCAAGAAACATGGTTGGGGTCAAACCAAGGGGTGATGAAGTCCCTAGGTAGGTCCCCTATTGAAAATAAAAGAGGCTATCATGTGTTTCTCTTGCACCCAAGATTGCACAAGTGCACGAGGGGATAAGATACACACACAATAACCTAGGTTGACACAATTGTGCAAACACACCAAACATGGAAGATAATGGTTTTTTAACCTTAGAAAATAAAATGTGAGGTATCTAATAAAACAAAAGAACACAAAGTTTTGTTGATTTAATCTTTGACCCACATCTTACAACAAACCTATTAGTAGTCTTAATAATTAAGTCTTCTCCAAATGATAACCAAGATAGCTGCACAGATTGATCAGTAATAGAACAAAACCTCTATCTAACTAAATCAGATTGCATGAAAAAATAGAAGCTAAAAATTTATACATTCCTAATTTAACAGGCAGATGTGTCACTGTGTTTGACATTTGCATCACAAAATAGATGCATCACAGAGTGTTGTAAATGCATCATAGAATGTTGTAAATGCACCAGTTTATAAATGTGTCACATGGTATTGCAAATGCATCACAAAAATCAAATGTGTCATAGAATGTTGCAAATGGATCACTCTATAAATACATCACAGAATGTTGAAAATGTGTCATGGGATTCTTCAGACGCAAAAAAATCATGTGTTTTAAGTATAAAACATATCATACACCAAAATATGGGGTATTATATATGGAAATTCATCCCTCGACCCTTCTGAACACAACCATGATGTTTATTTTTTCCCAAGAAGCTCTTAAAAGCTTAATTTTTAAAACTATTGAAATTACCTACAACCTTCAAGATAAAAAAACACCAAAAACTCATAGACAACAAGGTTAGCCAGAAATGGTTAGTATTCACACCGAGTTCACCAGTTATATGACCAAAAATAAAAAAATAGCTAGAACCATAAACAATAACCACAAAAACCATATGATTCAAGCAAACTAATTCCAATCTATCAATGAAGAACAAATGAATGCAAGAAATATGAAAGATCAATCAAATATTATACCTTTCTCACATCAAACATCAAATCAGCTCCATTGCCCTTCTCAATTTTTCTTTGTAAGCTATTGTTTTTCTCATATTTGTGTGTGCATTCATAAGCTCAAATGGATATTATAGCAAAATCTCAAAGATCATGGTTTGATTGCAAATGAGGATGAGGATTGATTTTATAGAAGATGTGGATTTGATGGACAACCAATATTTGAGGAAGAACTAAAAATATTAGTGGTGGAGAATTAGTGAGAGAATTGGATCAATTGTTAACTAGTTGCAAGATTCAATGAATTGAGTGCATGCCAATCAACTAATTGCATGTTTTAGTTAAGAGTTTTGATTGGATCGTTAACTCAGATTGAATGTTAGTGGACCAAGTTGATTGATTAGTGGACTAAGTCGCGGGGACACCCCTGTCGCATAAAAATAATTAATTAAATTAATTAATTATTAAAGGCATCTGCAAAATGGATTAAATAAATAAAATAAATAATTTTATTTATTTATGGAAAATGGATAGTGTTGAGTGATTTATGGATAAATTAAATAATTAAATTATTTATTTAATTTAGGAAAGGGATAATGGATAAGTAAATAAATAATAATAATTTAATTAATTAATTTAGAAGAATAGGAATAATTAGTGACACATAATTAAATAAATTAAATTTATTCAATTAATTAAGGAAGAATAATAGTAATGTGAAATAATTAAATAATAGGATATTATTTAATTAATAGTAGAATGTGAAATTAGTAATAATTAAATAATTGAAAGTTATTTAATTATATGGATAAGACGAAAATTATTGGAAAAATGATGCTTATAGGCTCATAACATTTTTTAGCGTCTACAGTACTTGTATGACAAAAGCAATCCTTGGGGGGTCACATTTAGTCCTCCTATCCTTCTTTCACTAGTGTAGTTATTTATTTTTCTCTCTTTTGGAGAGGATTTTTTTCTCATGTGGTTTTATCCTTTTCTCTGGTTATGAGATATTCATTTGTTTGTAAACGGGTACCTCGTCAAGACTTGTATTTGGGACCCATCCATGCATCCATCATTACATTCTCTATAAATCTCAAACCACTGGCTAATTCCCTAAATAAAGTAAACTATTGTGAATAGGACCTAATAGGGAAATTGGTTAAGTAATATACCTCATTCACACCAATAATTTAGCCCAAGTCAAAGCTTATTGAACAAGGAATTCCACACATCTAAGTTTAGAAGGTAGTATGCAAGTTCAATTTTATACACTCTATATATCCCAAACCATTATCCACATCAAACCTTTTCATTACATTGTATGTCCTCCTATCAACACCATAGTCATATTTTTATAAGTAAAACTAAAAAAATCATGTTTTTTTTTTGTTTGTGTATAACATTACTTAGACACATCACACCTACTTATTACAACATATCCCTAATTTGAGTCAAAAAATTATCATTTATCCATTTCCTACTTGACAATGTGCTATGATATGCCACATGCCATTCTAAGTGTATTAAAATGATCCACACCTTATTGGTCTAAATTTTTAGTTACATCAGCATAGGGTTACCACATGTCATAACCTTATGATTCTAGTGACTCCCACCTCTCTGAATATATGAAGAGGATATTTTTGTGTCAAATGTTTAATTTGTCACATGATTCATTCACATTATAGAGTGGAGGTACTTGCTTTCACCCAAACTATGTGATTAATAAAATGATTTTAATAAAAAAATGTAGCCACATAAATTTTCTACTAGTCTATGGGTCAACCCACAATACTGTGTTCCCCTTTTTGTCCAAAGTAGGACATTGAAAAAAATATTTTTCACCAAATTTTCACTTTATAAAACATATAGCAACTGAACCAATAATAATTTGGATATGATATGAACTAGTGATTTGTGAGGATTTGTGTGTAGATTTTTTAAAAAAAAAATTAAAAATAAATTGTGATTTTTTTTACTTAACTATTAATAACTTGCTTTTATAGTAAACAACATTTTTAAAAAGTGATATTTATGTCATAACGCATAACTTTTTTATTGAAAGGATAGAATTATAATTTTTAAAATATCGATTTGTAACATCAATATGTAGTGTATGGATACTTTTTCATAACTTTTTGTTGCATATTTTTTAATTAATTTTTGAAATCAAATTAACTATAATTTGTACATAGGTCTATGCCATAACGCAAAACTTGTTTTGTACATTTTTTTTTTACTAAAACGAGGACATTTAGTAATTAGGGCACACATTTTTTAGAACTGTTTTCTCAATTTTTTTATATTTTCATGTGTATAAAATAAATACCTTGATGTTTGGTGAAAAACTACATTCACAAGAAATAAAATATAAATATAATAATAAAATTAAAAATTAAAAATTATTTAATTTTTGAAAAGCTTATAATAAGGGTTAAATGCTTACAAAACATCATTTCTAAATGACTTTATTTGATCCCTCAAAAGGTAAAGAAAAAGTGGTTTTTTGTTATAAGACTAGAGGGGTTCTATCTAAGGGGGTTTGATCTAAGGGGGTCTTATCTAACCCTCTTTAATTAAAATCATTTAGATGGAACCTCTCAAGGATTAAATCATTATTTTTTCTAAAAAATATGTGATTTCAAGAAAAAATTAGGATACCCAAAGTTTGGGATCTATTATTGTGGGATGACCACCATACATATTAATTTGAAGCTTTATCAAATATCACACCATGTATCATTTAAGATTATACAAGTCAAATCAAATTAACACTTACAAATATTCCCTATTTAAAAAGGCACATACATGGATATATTTTTTTATTTTATATTTGTCTTTCACATCACCAAGTTTTATATCCCTATACCTTTTCACTTGTACCTATGTGATACACTATTGATTTTATTTTATCCTAAAATAAATTTAAAAAAATATTTATATATTATTCTCAAAAGCTTTACTCATGGCTTTATCACTACCTAGCATATTCGTTAGACTCCCATTAAAGTAATAATGTCTTGTGTATATAGGCCATCTGCTCCCTACAAACATTACACATGCATTTTGAAAACTTGATACGTCACCATTTTCATCATTGTAACCTATAAACTACTTGTATATAATTTTTATAACACTTTATGGAACTTGTTTCACTCAAATATTGCAAAGGGTTGTGTCAAGAAGATGTGTGAAGGAAGTTGCCAAAATTATAATTATACATAAATATATCCACCAAAATTTGATTATAAGTGTCTTGAGTTATAAAACAACTCCCTTGTATTATATTTTACCACCATTTCTACTCATATTATTTTACTAAGTATTAGGTGAATTTTAATATTTGAGCATCTAGTTTTTGAGTTTATTGTTCTTGTTTATTACCCTAATTCTTATAATTCACTTGGTCAAGTGGCTTTGTGTCAAGAATTCCAAATTTTCATATTCCCTAGGTCAAATTAACTAATGTAGACACCATGGATTCTAAACCATCAAAAATAGATACTTCATAGGACTTAGTTAAGCAACTCCCTTAGGCATGTAATAGGTCTAAAATTTTATTAGGAAATAGGGGCCTCACTAATCACATTGAGGATTCAAGTATGGACAATAGAGATTCCATCACTTTCATTAATAGATGGGACTTGTTCAAAACATTTTTGATAAGTCCTTCAAGCCTATCCCTATGTGCAATTTATAGTACTTTGGCTAGGCGAAATTCATATGTCAAATTACTTTGTTAGCCTAGAATTGTTGGAATGTGTGTGTTACGAGTTGATCAAACCATTTCCTGCATAACCCTATGAGATAAAAGTATGAATACTTGAGCTTATAGATAATTATCATAAAAAATAAATACCATAACATTACACAATACATAGTTAGAAAAAAAACCTCACGAGGAAAAAACATAGCCTCCAAAATCATTTGTATTCAATGTATTAGTCAACAATGAAACTTTATAATACACTTATAGAATCTACATGAATAATTATGAAACATCAAGCTCCTCTAACACATCCTCCATATTTTTAAGCATAATTGGTAACTATGCATCCACACATATCATTTCATGCTTCACATATGCACTCTATAATAGAGCTCAATACAAATGACAACTAATCTCAACCACTATATGTGTACTTATTTTTATAGATTCAAGCTAACACAAATATAATTATGTTATTAGAAAAACCATGTGTCAAAACCATGAGAGCACAAAACCATTGACGAAAAAACTCATATTATTTTCCCAAAATTAAATATATTTTTTAATGTGTAATCCACACATAAAATATCTAACCAATTTTACAATACAACTTTATAAGTGGACCCAAATAAATATTTAATGTGGATAAACACATCTCTAATATATAATCCACAAATAAATATTTATTATAATTAAAATAATTATTTCTTGTGCAAGGTGTACAACACCCTTTTTCCTAACATTTTACCACTTGTTGTATACATCATAAGGGTCAATCAATAAAACAAATCCTCATAACCATTCATGAAACCACATAAATCTTTAGAATTCTCTCACACTCCATCAAGATGTCTATAATAGCATCCAAGGTGACCACCATCTTAGGTAAGAACTCTTGTCATCCTCCAACATGCAACATATGGAAGAAAAGAAACAAGACAAGGTGAATACGCACCAATCCAAATAACAAAAACATCAAATCCAATTAATAAAAAAGGCTCTAAGCTAATGCCAAGGAAAAAACCACATGTTTGGAAAATAGAAATAATAAAGAATTCTATTATATCCAATCATCCATATTTTCAAAACTATCAAGAACCATCACTATAAAAAATGTCAATGACATATCCAACCCATAATCATAATCACAAGCTCTCTATATAAAATATGTCAATAAAGAACTTACATATCCAAGAACTCCCACTGCATGGGTAATGTTAAATATAAAATTAGATCAGGGCATATCAGTACACTAATCAACACTCAAACCAAGGTGTGGCTAATCATCAAAACCATGTAGTAACAAAGAATAATAATAATGGTCTACTCATACAAAAAAACTACAACATACTCCTAGAATACAAGTTACTATAACTCAGCTAAGTCCACCACACCAAACCATGGGAACATGAAACTCCAATAAGTAGTCATAGAAAGAGAGAAAACTTATAAATCATATTGCATAATATGTCCGTCTTCTAAGACCTCAAAGTTCTATGTTATGCCAAGTTATACCTCCTTCTCAACCCCAAATAAAAATTATTAACAACATCCAACCATTCAATCTCATAAATCAAACACATGGCATGTATCTCACATACCCAACATGGATGTAAGCCTCTCTAAAACCAATTAAGTTAAAAATAAAATATATTCCATAACTAGGAATAAACCCAGTAACATCTCATAAAATCCTCACAAATGTTATCATAAATAAAAATATTATTCACAAGGAGATAAGCATGTCAAATACCCCTCAAATGATCCCTCCATAACTAATAAATACAGCTCAAGATCCATACCCATGAGAAGATAAAGCATAAAACATAATACATCTAAAAATAAAGTGAGCAATACCTATCAAATGATTATTTTCTAAGTATACCAAGAGTGGAGATGAGATTTATCTTTTAGGATACACCAAGCCACAAGGAATATCTCCAAGAATAATCTCCTCGATAGGTCCATCATGAACACATGTTCATGTCTAGGATAAGAGAAATTTCCTTAGTCTTCTTATTGAAACCTCCTAATATAATTTTTATCAACAATGTATCTAAACCTAAGAGAAATCCAACCTCAACTTAGTCTCAAAGTATCCATGAGCACCTATAATTTATTAATACATATGAGCACCTATAATTTATCAATACATAAGTTAAGTTTCAAATATAATAACACACTATTATGATAATCCCAAGGAAAATATTAATATGATCAATACCAAGAGAACTATATAGATCATCGTCAAAGCTCTCACTACATGTCTACAAAATCTAGGAGTTCACATCATGATATAATATCTCCTAGGAAATAACATGCTCCAATAAAAATATCCAATTCCCAAGATTACTTGTGTCATTCCAATACTCTAACACATGATCAAGGGTCCACCATGTAATAGTACCAAACCATCCTCTAAACCATGTATCCCCTATCAATACTAATGTCATAAAATAACACGTCACAAAAATATAAGAGTCCTCTATAGCTAACCTATATGCTAAAGTCTCCAATCACATGAAGATAATTATATCCTATCACTAAAAGTTATGATATCAAAGTAATTTGATTATTTATAAAAATCACAATCCAATAGTTTTTTCATGACACCCACAACCAATGCAAAAGATCATCCATCACCAAATTATTAATACACATCACTTCCAAAGCTCCCACTAAACCATGATACAATCTATCCATGGAATCATGATAACCATCTCCTAAATGAAGATTGCCTATGTTTCACACACACTCAACTACAATAACAACTCTACAAAATAAAGTAGAACTAGATCTCCAAACCAAGAAGAGAAAACCACCACCAAAATATTACTATCAAAAGCTCCCACTCAACCATGCAACTAATCTATCAATGAAATCATGATAAATAGCCATACTACTAGTCCAATAGTTGACTGTTTATGCACTCTAATCATCCATCCTCTCATCCCAGTATAAACACTAATACACAAATGACCACAGACAAGATAAATTAACTAAATATACATCAACAATAAAAATATATGAATATAGATATCTCACATCTGATTCATTACTACAACCAATGGGTGGATACCCCACAAAATTGTGTAACCTATAGATCCCAAACCAATGTAACATGAAAACTCACCATCATAGTCATTTCCTATAAACCAAGATAATAAAGAAGATAAACTATAGACCCCTCACAACTCAAACACCAAACCAACTCTAGATCCAATTTTCCACATAAATCCATAAATAAGTAACCATAGTCAAGACACCAAATGATCATTAAAGAGAAAATAACCTCTTTGAAACAAAGAAAAAAATAAGGTGAACTAAATATGGTGTGATGAACCAATTAGGGACCTATTTTCCTTTATTTCATTAGGAAATGAGATCCCCACAATTAATTGATTATCAACCCTTAGGTGAATCAAGTCAAAGCAACAATCTTCAGATTTCCTTATGACTGAAGGATAGGGGTCAAGGCCAAACAACACTTTGGGGAGAAAAACTAAAAAATAGAAAATCAACACCAAAATGCAATCTAACACTTGAAACATCAATATTAAACTCAATATTTGCAGAACTAGAAAATAGAATGCAGATTTGAGAAGGGAAAAAACAAGTGTACCAACCACCAAAAGTACTTTTTAGAAGCTGGCCTAAGACTCATTCACCCATGGGTGAATGGTTCCAAGTATAGGGGTTGCAATAATCTTTCAGGAGCCTCTGGTACAAACTTGAATCTTTTGATTTGTCTAGGTTTTAGTGTCGGAAAGTCAAATATCCGATCTGTAGGTTAGGTTTCATGATTTGATAGCAACTTTGTAAATATTTCTCTTCAAAAGGTCTTCAAGTCTTCCTCAACCTAAATTTTCAATCACACACACAAGAGAGAAAAATGTTTGTTTTTTGGTGGATAGGGGTTTTCCTTGGTCAAACCCCATTTTGGTAATCAAACCTTGGAATGAAATAATGCCTAAAAGAGGGAATGAAGAATGAACAAAGCTATGTTACCACTCGACAAACCCTTGAATGAAACCTTGATAATGGAGATCTTAGGAGGTCTGCAACTTGCATTAGATGGCTGAATTGGATGTGGATCTTGACAATTGACTTACTTGAAATGATACTTTGAATGCTTGACTTGATTATGAAACATACACATCACATTGTTAGCTCCAAAAACATGCATGATGTAAGAAGATATTGACATGATGAATAGATCTTGAATGCTGCAATAAATCTCTGATATATCTACTCTTGAATGCCTTTAATTTCTCTTGAAATGCTCTTGTAGATCTTAAAAAATTCTATGTGAAACTTAGTGAAATAACCTTATATTTATATATTTATAGGTATGTATCCTTAATTTCCCAAAATTCAAATATCACAAGCTGACATTGAATTATGGATTTAGAGATGTTAAAATACCACCAAAAACATAATTTAAATTTAGGTCCAAAGGTCTAGGGAGGACCTACTTACCCATGCGTGAATGGTTCCTAGGTCCATAAACCTATAACACACATTGCTCAATGTAAAGTGTTATGTTTAGGCATTAATTATTGTCAGGTTTCTATGGGTGAATGGTTCCTAGGTCCATAAACCTAGAACACACATTGTTCATAATATGTTTCTATGGGATGTAATTTGTTGGGGATTTTTGGTAGTTAAAGAATTCCTATATGGGACTACATCCATTTTGGGTATTTGACACTCCTGCCTTTCATGGAATTTTATATTTGCATATATTACTATTAATATAATATACAGGATCTTTACATTTCGCTTAAAAAAAATATATTGTCAAGTTTCTCCTTCAGAAAATATAATTAATTAGGATTGTAAATGAATTAAAGGGCCAATTAAGGCATAATTAAGCTCAATTTAATTAAGAGGGCCCAAACAAGTGTGTAAATATAAAGGGGTACATTTAACAACACTAAATTAAGGAATTATTAACTCCAATTTAAATTAGGAGGGCCCTAACAAGTGAGAAAATGTAAAGGGTTACATTTTCCTACACTACACTCTTAAACCTAAACCACACCACCACCTATAATTATGAAAATCAATCCAATATCACAACCCAATCCTACTAACTACATACATTATCATGTCATTCCAATGCTTAAATATAAATGAATATTCATGACACCATAATTATTGTCATCATTGTACCTATAGAAAACCATTACTAATTTAAGACTCCTAGTCTCAAATATGTACAAACCATGTCCTCAAATTAGAATACAACCTATATACATGTCTCCATCAAATTCCATAGTCTAAAAATACCTATAAACCTGTGTCAAAGGCAATCAAATCTAATAATATATTATACCATCATATTGGTCTCATAAAAATGTACTTCAAATTTTCACCCAGAAATTTGTCTAGATTCTCACACAATCACACTCTAAATCTCAAGATCCTACAAGTTCTCAAATAAGTACAAATCTCTCTTTACTTTCTAGTTTTAAAAAAACTCGGCTTAGTATGTAGTATGCTACAAATCATCTCCATTTCCTATTTAAAATCTAGAGGCTTTTTTATGTATGTGAAATAATAACCTATTAACCATTCTAGAGAAATATTAGCTTTAGGCACCAAACTTTAAAACAAATATAAAAATATGATGACCAAATCTATACCACTATGTAGTTTTTGGATAGATTTTGTTAGTGCTTATAAGAAGTCAAAAATCTAACACCATATGTGAAATTTATGCCCTATGGAATAAAAACACCCTCCACGGGCTAAAAGGGGGCCAAAATGGGCTCATTCATACAATTAACTTATTTTTGATGTCATACCTATATTAGAAGGTGATAGTGGGAAATTGAAAACATATCTGGATAGTTCATGTGGGTGGGGGTCAATGGTGGACCCAAAATTAGTTTCAAATTAGTTTAAATTTTTCAAAATATTTTTTTTATAAAGGCTTGTGGGGATTAAGGTTGGGCCAACTCAATTGGGGGCCAAGGCCTACCAACCTAATGATAATTGATTAGGAGTTGATTGTGGTTGACCCATGTACATATATTACTACCATGGCTATCACTTTGTACCCTCTAGTACACATGTACCAATGGCATAGGAATTTTTAGACCTTGTACTACCCCTTGATTTTTTTTAAAAAAATCTACACAAGGTATTTTTTGTATAATATTCTTTATTTTTACAAATAACTATATGATCATTCAACTGAGTACATGGAGTTTTTTTGCATCAAACACTAGTGGCCAAAATATATCAATATTCATGTCTTGGGCCCCTTGTAACCAATGAAATTTTTGTTTTACTCGAGAATGTCATTTCTACAACTTCCTCCATGAAACCCTCATGTTAAAAAAAATCCTTTTATCAAATCTTTTAAAACCCTAGATATACAATAATAACCACAAATCTACAAGCCCCAAACCACAAATTTATAACTCACATTACTTGCACAAAATACTTTATTGCAAGGTGTGTTCCCTTGGTCTCCTTGTATTGTGTAGTGCAGTGCTTGGGTTCGAGACATGGCTTAACTACCTCCCGTGGATTCACTAACTCTGGCAATTGTATCGAGCATTAACAGGTTGATCTTTTGGTGGAATGGCAACCATCTACAACAATTGGTATCAGAGCCTGGCTCACAAGTTCAAACCCCTTGCTTGTGCTAGGTGGGATTGTTGCAAGGTGTGTGCCCTTAGTCTCCTTGTGTTGTGCAACGTAGCTCTTGGGTTCGTGACATGGCTTAATCGCCTCCTGTGGATTCACTAACTCTGGCGGTTGTTTCAAGCATTAATAGGTTGATCTTTTGGTGCAACGACATCTATCTACAACATACTTTATACCTTAAAATTTCTAAAAAAATTCTCACATTGTCATGGCTTCAACTTTTCATCAAATATTCTCAATCAAGGGTTAAATAAGATAGGTTTTCTTACCTCTCATTGCTACAACCATGGATTTGATATGACTTGTTAAGAAATTACTAAGTTGATCAAACTATTTTCTACATAACCCTTTACAAAAAAGCATACATATAAGCTTACAAAATAACCATAATGCAAAGATCAAAGAAATACCACAATATTATGAAATATATACCACACTTAATTTATTATTTAATAATAAAAAATTACAAAACACTTGTAGATTCTAAATGAATACTTCTAAAACGCTAATCTCCTCTAATGCATCCTCCATGTGTCCAATCATAATGGGTAACCATACAATCACACATCCCATTCTATGCTTGACATAATAACTCTATAAGAGAGCTCAATATAAATATGAAAATCAACCTCAACCACTAAACATGTGCTTACTTTTATAGATTCAAGTTCACACAAATACAAGTGTGGTATTAGAAAAATGATGTATATCATAACTAAGAGAATAAAAAACCATTGACCCCAACTGTTACTTTTTGGCACTAAGTTTTTAATGTTAAATATTTTTCCAATGTGCTACCCACACATAAAATATCTAACCAATATTATAATACAACTTTACAAGTGGACCCAAATAAATATTTAATGTGGCTAAAAGAATCTCTAAAGATGCCCCATAAATGAATATTTATTTTACATGATTAAGATACTTATTTCTTATGCAAGTTGTACAACACCATTTTTCCTAGTTGTATGAAAAGTATGATATTGTGTCCAATAGAATCAACGGTGTATATGAAAAAACCCAATTCACTATAAATAGATGGCTAATGCAAACATTTTTCATTTTCAACCCTAAGTCTATGCAACTAATATGCCTACAAGCCTTGTCCATATAATACAATAAGGAAATAATTAGTTACAAATTGGATTAAGGAAATGAAGAAGTTAGAGCCTGCCTAATAGTCAACTTGATCTCTTTGACTTAAAACACTTTTGAGGGATATTTCAAAGAAACCTACCAAGCAATTTTTCAAGTCACGGGCATTGACATGAACAAGAAAATTCATATAGAGATAATTATGTTAGCTACTAATGTGAAAAACCCATATTCCAATAGGTTATTTGATTATGGTCAACTCTTGGTTGATAAATAGCATAATTTATGCTAATAAGTATTATTATGCTACATTTTTCTACACATCTTTGTAGAATGGAAAGACAATCTAGGTGTGCAATTGGACTTGGAGGAAGTACTTAATTGGTTAAAATTCCCTATGCATATGAGAATAATAAACATAGACATAAATTGTAAGTATTCAAATTATTATTATTACGTTGAGAGGCATTCTACAATCACAATAGGGGGTGGTAAGAGCCTGTGTCAATAAATAGAAGCTCAATTTATTTTGACAGGTTGTAGAGAGTAGCATTCAATAGCTAGCATTCTGTAACTAAAGGTTCAAATCTACAAGGCAACCGCAATAATAAGATATAAGATATTTTATTTAAACACCAAACAATTTAATGATCAAACATTAATAATAATTTTAAATAAAAAATACTTATCTTATTTTTATTAATGAAATATTACTTTTAACTATTAAACCATTATAGACCATTAACATTTATAAATAACCAATATAAAATAATTATAATTAAACTTAATATTTCCATTAATAAAAACAATACCCATTTAGACGACGGAGGAATGGCTGCTTGACAATGGTACTCTAACAATTATTTTGTAGAAAATGGAAAGAATTTGGATCCTCAAGGCAAGGCCATCTACAAGAAATAGGGCTCCCAACATTAGGGTCCCACTGGTTATCCATGAGGGTAGCATGGAAGACAAACAAGGGAAAGAAGGCACACATTCACAAGACCAAATTGGGCATCATTCCCCACCCATAGGGTTTTGAATAAAGATAAGCAACCAATTTTTAATATATATGAAGAAGATAGTTTTTCAAATAGGGATTTTCGAAGTAGACGATTTGAAGAAAACCTGATATTTTTAAATCGTTGTTATCAGGATGCAGAGGTAGATCCCAGATCTACCAAGAATGCAAAAGCATCAGGGATGCATGTAAAATATGTTGCAACACATGGAAAAGGAACAGGGTTTCAAACTCAAGAATCGTCCTCCAGGGAGCAGCGAAGGGACTCTCGTGCATGCAATGTTAAATCTCGGCAAGGTGCTCCCTTCAATCCAAGCATCAAAGAGAACAAGCAAAATGGGGTACAACAAAACCATGTTAGGTTGGAGGCATGTAATACATTGGAGAAAGGCAACATGCAAGGGTTCTTACCTCCACCAAACTCAAATAAAAAAGGAGCAAAAATTAGTTGAAAATTCTCATTCAAAGGAAAATCAAGAGCCTTGGGAAGGAGAAAAAACTGATCTACACTCCTTCAAGGAAAAGAAGGAGATTGCAAAGAAAAAGAAGTCAAAAGACATGCACAAACTGATTTTTCAATGGAAGAGGAAAGATGAGAATATCTGTAAGGCATCAAAATGTCAAACTCTACCAGATCAAGGCGGCTTGAAAGGGACAAATGTGGTCTCTATCACATTCTTAGAGGATTTGTTGCAAAACAAAATTCAATATTTATGCCATCAAGCCCTAATTTTTAAGTTTTGGGATCATGTTGAAGGCATTTTTGTTGTGCTTTTTCAAACAAAAGAACACAAAGATGCTATTTATAAAGTAAAATCTTGGATTTATGAAGGCTTTGGCTTATGCATGAACCCCTAGACCCCAAATTTTAAGTCAAATCAATTTATGTCCAAATTTGTTCCTGCATGGGTTCAGTTACAATTTTTTCCTCTGGAGTATAGAGAGTTAAAATTAATAGAGATCATGGCAAATCATATAGGAATATTCCTTAAACATGACAAGAAGTTTTTTGATTACCCAACTTTGCCTGTTAGGGTTTGTATATTATTAGATTCTTCCAAACCCTTCCCTAATTAGTCAATATAAAATCCAAACTTGGCATATGGGTTCAAGAAATTATAGTTAAAAATTAGCAGAACTCATGCACGGTGTGTCATTCTTTGGACCATACAAAAGTAATGTGTCCTAGTATTGAAGAAATTGCGAAGGAAGTTGTAGGAGAAGCTTCATTAGATAATAATTTTAACATGTACAAGGAGGGGGAACAAGCCCAATCTATTTTGATGTTGTCTAAGGAAAATGTCAGTCAACATATGGACCAAGGTAAGGCTAATAGGAATATGGACCAAGGTAAGGCCGATAGGTCTTCTTCATGCCTCAAAGCTATAACCAATCAATTCCAACACATTGGGAAAACTACCAAAGGGGGTCAATTGGTTTGTAATCTTCCAAATTTAACACTATCATGGGTTCAAATTGATAAGTTCCTCCCACAAGTGGTTTTCAATAGGATTCCCATGTAGATTTCTTTCAACAATTTTGATAAGAATGTAAGGGTTCAGTTCAGCCTTTTATGAATTTTGGTGTCAGATTTCCCCATAACAAGGATTTTATACTTGTTCAACAGAGGCAGAATGGGGTAGTTGTGAATCTAAAGCATCTTCAAGGAGATGATATTTTGCTACCAAAACAACAATTAACTTCTAAAAATCTTGAGGAGCTTGCACAAAAGTTGCTTACCTCTATAGGTTCATATTTTTTTGATGAAATAGCAGAGGAGATTCTTAATGAGGATGTTCATGTTCAAGAAAGCTTAGTCTCTTCTCAAGAAGAATTCTTCCCTCTAGAGGATTGTAAGGGGGATAAGTTGGATGTAGATATGGTGCATGAATTTTATTATTCTCAAACACTACCCTTGGTAGAATCTCCAATTTCCCACTTGCCAATAAAGAAGACCCCAGGTAAAAGAGGTGGGAAATCTAAGGAAAATAAATTAAAGGAGGAAATTGAGTTAGGGGTTCAGGCTACTCTAGATGGGAGATTTACACCTAACAAGAGGCCGAGGAGAGCATGTTGCTCTCCTTGAGTGCAATGAAGATTCTATCTTGGAATGTTAGGGGTATTAATGCCCCTGATAAAAGGGCCCAGATCAAGTGCCAAATTGACGCTAGTGGGGAAGATATTATTTTACTACAAGAGACCAATTTGTCAAAGAAAGTTTTTGAAACATAGGTAAGGAAATGGGGTAAGTGGAATGCATCTGTTGTACCAACCAAGGTGCTTCAGGAGGATTAATAACATTATGGAATGTGAAATCAGTTTCAGTGGACATAATAAATGGGGATTGTAATTGGAAGCTAATGAGTGTTCAGAGTTTTGTTCTTCATTTCAAGCTCTTCAATGTCTATGGCCCAATAGCAACTCAAGATAAGAAGAGGTTATGGGAAAATTTAACAAATGTGATTCAAAGGTTGAATTTTGAGAAGATTGTTGTGGCAAGAGATTTTAATTCAATCGTGTCTTTGAATGAGAAGCAAGGTGGTATCTGTCCACCGCATAAGACAATGGTAGATTTTGGAAACTTCATCTCAGACAATGCACTAAGTGATGTATTGCTAGAGAAAGGGAGATTCTCCTAGATGAATCGAAGGAGAGATTTTTCACAGATAGTAGTTCATCTGGACATATTTTTAATCTCTCAAAATTGGGCCTTAATGTCCAGCACTCCGACTTCACATATATTTCATTTGTAAATTCTAATCATTATGCTATTTTTATATCTATAACATCTTCAACAGTCACATCAAAGCACAAGCCGTCCTTCAAATTTGAAAGGATGTGGTTCAGATATCCACTCTTCTTACCATTGCTTAGATAGTGGTGGGTAAGTGCACCTTTTCAGCATGACACCAAAAAATTTCAATTGTTTAAAATGTTGCAGTATGTCAAGGGAAAGATTAAGGAGTGGAATGTACAGACTTTCAAAAATATTTTTATACAAAAAGAAGAGGTTGTAAAACAATTGGAAGATATTCATGACCATATAATTCAGTATGGTATAGATTCTTTCACCTATGACAAACAAAAAAATTTGCAGCAGGTGTGGGAGGAATTGGGCAAGAGGGAGGAAATTTATTGGTGTCAGAAGTCAAGAGAGTTATGGCTAAAGGAAGGGGATCAAAACACCAAATTTTTTCATGCATTTTCTCAGCAAAAAAGAGCTACTAAAACCATTTTTTCAATACAAGATGCAATAATAGGTAAGCAAATCATAAATGCAACAAAAATTCAAGAAGAGGGAGTAAATTTCTTCATGAATCTCCTTGCTCCACAAAATTTTGCTTCAGCTCAGGGAGATGAGCAAGACCTGTTGTCTGCAATACCCACTCTTATCTCACAAAGTGATAATGAAGATTTGTTGAAACCTTTTACTTTATCAGAGCTAAGGAAAGTGGTCTTTTCAATGTCCCCAGACAAGGATCCAGGGCCAAATGGTTTCACTGCTTCATTTTTTTAAAAGTGTTGGGATGTAGTGGGTTTTGATTTGTTGCTGGATCTAGAGGAATTGCGAAGATCTGGTAAAATTTTAAAGAATTTTAATGTTACAAACATTGTTGTTTTACCAAAAATAAAGGATCCAAAGACTTTTGCAGACTTTAGGCCTATTTCTTTATGTAACACTGTTTATAAAATCTTCACAAAGGCGATATATCTGAGATTGCAACACTTAATCCCTAAAATTATCTCTCTGGAGCAAGGAGGTTTTGTACCAGGTAGAGAGACTACTAACGGGGCATTAGTGGCACATGAGGTGCTTCATTCCATCAAAGAAAATCTTTTTCCATCCTTCTGTAATGTCCCCGTTTTGGAGGTAATTTGATTTAATTAATTTAATTAATTAAGTTGTCCAAAATAATGATTTTTCATGAGGATGACTAATTAGTTATTTTAATTAAATTAAATTAAGTGTTAAGTTAATTATTTATAAGGTTATCAAATAAATTAAAATTATAAGGTGACCTTATATTTAATTAATTTAATAAAGTGACTTGAATTATAAAATATCTTATAAAGTCACTTAATAAAAAAATAAAATAATGTTCTAGAAGCTTCTGGAGAAATTGAGGAAAAGGAATAAATAGACATCTTGGGCTTCATTTCATCAGGCGGATTGGATGTTGTTGTTGACATTTCATCTTGTGGAGCCTAGGGTTTCTGCAGATTGCTTCTTATCGTAGGAAACGAAAACTTCCTATTGATAGCAATTTTGAGGGTGTGAAATATCACCTGAATTATTGTAGCTGAGAGAGAGGTTACTTCAGACTTCTCATTTGCACAAAATTTGTGGCCTTTGGCCAATTTTTCTGAAGGTTCGATTGAAGACATTGGAGACATCATTGGAGCTTTGCATCATTCAATAATTTGACATGACAAGAGATCATTGTGCATCTTCAACTTAGTGGCGATTTTCTGATTTATATTTTAATCTTAAGGACCAGCTTGGGAAGGCCACAACTTGCTTGTGAAAGGATCTGTTTTATATCATAATTGCATTACAAAGTCTGCATTTGGAATAGAGTTTTATTTCAGCTTATTGAAGAAAAATATAGTACAATACAGGAGATTTGGAGATTTATGCATACTCAGATTTTGTCTTCAGACTTCACCATTTTTAGTGACTATTCCATTTGAGGCATCCTTTGCATCGATTTTCATCATAGCTTTAAGGCGCACTATTGAAGAAGGTTGTATGGGAGTTTGTAGGGTATTTTGGGGTTGCTGATATAATTTATCAGACATATATCCGCATATTGGTGGAGCCTACAATTTTGGTCATTGCTTCCTCATTTTGTATCGATTTAATCATCTATATTGGGCGCATCATTCCTTAGGACAAGTCCATCAAGTTTGGAGTTGGAGTGGAGTCAACAGAGCTGCATATTATTAATTTCAACCTTCACACCAAAACAAGGTCGATTTCATTGGTGGGGTCGATTTGGCTTCACCAAGGCATATTTGGATTGATTATTGTTTGCCACTCCATTGTCTCATCAAGGCAATTTGGTTCCAGGTTCCTTTGCATTGTTTAGAACTCATTTCCATGTTGTATTTGCATTCACAGGAAGTCTAATTTTTTGTACTCAAAATTTTGGCACACTCAGAAAATTGTAATTGGTCAAGAGTCTTGACCTTGCATTTGCATTTGCATAGACAAATAAAGTGTTGGAGTTCATTTTCAGATTTGTAATAATTTACCTTAGTTTCATGATCCATGTAGAATGCATGCCAATTGTTTGTCCAAATTCCATTGGTTGTAGGTGTTCTTATTTGATGATCAGCTTATTTGACAAGTGTTTGTATAAATGCTGACATGTTGTAGTTGCATATTTGCTGCCATAGAATGCATATAAAGTGTTTGACATTATGTTTATTGCTTTGTAAATCAACCTTACATCACTTGTAGCACATTAAGCTCTAATTGCAACACTTTGAAGGAATTTCCAAGCAACTAATTCAGACTAATAACTCAGACCAGCAAGTTGGAAGTTTGCATATGAATTGTTTGACAATATTCCTTGAGCTCATCTTCAACATTTTGAGGTCAGATTGGAGCAGGGTCATTACAATGGTATCAGAGCTTTGATCCTACCATCCTGGAGGGTTAAAGTTCTTTATGTAGCCACGTGAAGTTGGACCACATCGGTATTACACTCATCAAAGAGAAAATCAACAAAGAAATTAGATTGCAGACACATTATCAGTAGTTGTTGCAGCAAGACACCAAGAGATTGGTGGCACTATGGAGGGAAGAAGAGAAGGTAGTCCTCCCAGAAATGGAAGAAGAGATGATGATAGAGAGGTACTTGATGCTTTGAGAGATCTAAGGGCTGGTCAACAGCAGGTATCTGGGATAATTCAGCAACTTGAAAACACTCTACATCAGTTGAACTTACCTTGGAGGTAGCCCCAGGATCAAGATGATGACAGGAGTATAGCAAGTTCAAGGAGAGTACAAAGAGAAACTTCCCGCACTGCAGATAGGCCAACATGACCCACCTTTTTGAGGGAAGATCGAGCAGTAGAAGAGAATGTTGAAGAAGTTGAGGAGCCCACCTTTGAGGAGCCCACCTTTGTTGATGCATATATGGCTACCCATGATGAATGGCATCTATTAACACCAAAAGCATGAGAGCTCATGCATTTTGATTGATTTGTGCAAACAAGAATGGACTACTATAGGTATCAGCAGGAGAGAAGACCTCAGAACTAGAATAAGGATCTTAGCAAGCTACTAACAAGCTTACATTACCCATGTTTGATGGTAGTGGCAAGTCTACAACACAGTCATGGATTCATAAAGTCTACAACACAGTCATGGATTCATAAGTTGGATACTTTCTTGGCTCTTCGACCCAAGAAAGAAGAAGAAGCCATCAATTATTCCACTTTTCATTTGGAGGGTGCAACACATGAATGGTGGTACCATGGATTAGTTGCATTACAGCATAGTTAGATCACATCCTATCAGGATTTTGTGGATAGATTGGTTGAACGTTTTGATAGGAAGGATCCAGAATCATACTTCAGAGATTTGGCCCAGCTCAAGCAAGTTGGGAGTTTGGAGAACATTGGAGACTTCCAAAGGCTGTCAGTAATGGTTCCTAACATCTCAGAGAGGCGATTGGTGGTGTTGTTCATGGAGGGTTTATTGGAGCCTATGAGAGGATGGATAGAAGCCTTTGATCATCCTACTCTTCAAGAGGCTATGAAGAATGCTAGGAGCATGGAGTTTGTGGCACCAAAAAACAAGGGCTCACATAAGGATGTCCCTTCAACAAGCAATGAGACTCCTCAACAATTAGACAAGAAAAATAAATCAGCACCTATGATGGATGAGGAGACGCGAGAAGAGTTGAGGAAGAAGAAATTATGCTATTGGTGCAAGGATCCTTACAACAAGGATCATGATTTCCCTTTGAGACCTAAGGGCAAGGAAAACCGTTTCATGTGGGCTTACTTTGAGGACTCTAATTCTAATGAGGAGGACCAGTAGGATGCTTTAGGGGTTGATCAGGATGAGAAGACATCTGCTCCCATGGTGTATCTTGCCAATGTTTAGGATGATACTACATTCAGGTTTAGAGGGATAGTTGATGGACAGCATTGCATTGCTATGCTTGATACTAATGCAACACATAACTTTATTAATGGAGACTTTGTAGCTAGGTGCAGACTACAAGCCGAGGATTTTGATGGATTCAGAGTTTGAATTGCTAATGGATATATTCTCGCATGCACCAGGAAGATTGCTAATCTCACCCTGAGATTGAACAGCTATGAGTTGCATTCGGATTTTTATGTGGTCAACATGGGAGAGATGGATATAGTTTTGGGAATGAAGTGGCTCCAAGACTTGGGAGTATTTACCCTCGATGTAAGTAAGATGGAGATGTCTTTTGAGGTTGATGGTAGGAGGCATGTATTGAGGGGAATTACAAGTGGAGGTTTGCATTCTATCAGAGGGATGGACAGGAAGAGAAGGGAGAAGGTGATTCAGGAGAAACATGAGATGATTTCCAATCCATTGTTTGAGGTGGAAGCTACTTGGTCATATGAAAATCCACTCTATGGCTTGGATGATAATCACTCACTTGATTCCAATATTGAGATGAGCATTGATGATAGTATTTGTGATCCTTCTAGTGCATCGGGATTGCAAACAGGACTCATGGAGGAGATTTCAGAGGTGTACATGGTGAGGAGTTCTTACAGCTTCATTTTTTATTCTCATGTACATGACTTATTTAGGATGCACAATTCAGGTGCACATATGATGGGTAGTTTGGATGGTAGTTTATCTTGCGCAAAGTTTGTATGCAAGGATGGTCAGTCTCTTGGCTTGCCTCCTCTTGAGGCTTATACTTTTGTGGCACTTGGTGATGGTATTGGGTTGATACAACAGATCCAAGTTGAGCAAGTGTTGTGGGAGCTGATTGGTGATGACGGGGACATTATGCAGTTCTTTTTGTGGGACCCAGGTGGTGAAGTGCTTGAGGACAAGCAATTTCATGAGGGGTGGACTGTAATGTCCCCATTTTGGAGGTAATTTGATTTAATTAATTTAATTAATTAAGTTGTCCAAAATAATGTTATTTCATGAGGATGACTAATTAGTTATTTTAATTAAATTAAATTAAGTGTTAAGTTAATTATTTATAAGGTTATCAAATAAATTAAAATTATAAGGTGACCTTATATTTAATTAATTTAATAAAGTGACTTGAATTATAAAATATCTTATAAAGTCACTTAATAAAAAAAAAAAATAATGTTCTATAAGCTTCTGGAGAAATTGAGGAAAAGGAATAAATAGACAATTTTCATCAGGCAGATTGGATGTTGTTGTTGTCAACATTTCATCTTGTGGAGCCTAGGGTTTCTGCAGATTGCTTCTTGTCATAGGAAATGAAAACTTCCTATTGATAGCAATTTTGAGGGTGTGAAATATCACCTGAATTATTGTAGCTGAGAGAGAGGTTACTTCAGACTTCTCATTTGCACAAAATTTGTGGCCTTTGGCCAATTTTGCTGAAGGTTCAATTGAAGACATTGGAGACATCATTGGAGCTTTGCATCATTCAATAATTTGACATGACAAGAGATCATTGTGCATCTTCAGCTTAGTAGATATTTTTTTATTTATATTTCAGTCTTAAGGACCAGCTTGGGAAGGCCACGACTTGCTTGTGAAATGATCTGTTTTATATCATAATTGCATTACAAAGTTTTCCTTTGGAATAGAGTTTTATTTCAACTTATTGAAGCAAATTAGAGTACAATATAGGAGATTTGGAGATTTATACATACTCATATTTTGTCTTCAGACTTCACCATTTTCAGTGACTATTCCATTTGAGGCATCCTTTGCATCAATTTTCATCATAGCTTTAAGGCGCACTATTGAAGAAGGTTGTATGGGAGTTTGTAGGGCATTTTGAGGTTGTTGATATCATTTATCAGACATTTATCCACATATTGGTGGAGCCTACGATTTTGGTCATTGCTTCCTCATTTTGCATTGATTTAATCATCTATATTGGGCACAACATTCCTTGGGACAAGTCCATCAATTTTGGAGCTGGAGTGGAGTCAACGAAGCTGCATATTATTAATTTCAGCCTTCACACCAAAATAGGGGTGATTTCATTGTTGGGGTTGATTTGCCTTCACCAAGGCATGTTTGGATTGATTATTGTTTTCCACTCCATTGTCTCATCAAGGCGATTTGATTTCAGGTTCCTTTGCATTGTTTAGAACTCATTTCCATGTTGTATTTGCATTCATAGGAAGTCTGATTTTCTGTACTCAGAATTTTGGCACACTCAGAAAATTGTAATTGGTCAAGAGTCTCGACCTTGCATTTGCATTTGCATAGACAAATAAAGTGTTGGAGTTCATTTTCATATTTTTAATAATTTTCCTTAGTTTCATGATCCATGTAGAATGCATGCCAATTGTTTGTCCAAATTCCATTGGCTGCAGGTGTTCTTATTTGATGATCAACTTATTTGACAAGTGTTTGTATTAATGCTGACATGTTGTAGTTGCATATTTGCTGCCATAGAATGCATATAAAGTGTTTGGCATTATGTCTACAAGATGTATTTGTCAATTTCAGTCATGGCCATGTATGAGAAGGGACAAGAACAGTCATTTTACTATGCTTATTGCTTTGTAAATCAACCTTACATCACTTGTAGCACATTAAGCTCTAATTGCAACAATCTGAAGGCATTTCCAAGCAACTAATTCAGACTGATAAACTCAGACTAGCAAGCTGGAAGTTTGCATATGAATTGTTTGACAATATTCCTTGAGCTCATCTTCAGCATTTTGAGGTCAAATTGGAGCAGGGTCATTACACCTTCATTATTAAACTTGATATGATGAAAGCTTATGATAGGGTTGACTGGAATTTTCTTTTGAAAGTTTTGGAAAGGTTTGATTTCTCTATTAAGTGGTGTAAATGGATCTTCTCATGCCTTTCAAGGGAAATTTCTCTATTATAATCAATGGTTCACCCTTCAGGATTTTTTAGAGCAACACAAGGTGTAAGACAGGGAGACCCTCTTTCCCCTTCCTTTTTATAACCATGGCAGAGGCTTTGAGTAGATAAATAAAGGAAAAGCACATTCAAGGTTTATGGAAAGGAGTTTGCATTCCTCATACTGATATGTCAGTAACTCATAACCTCTTTGCAAATGATACCTTACTATATGGGAAAGTGTCTATCTCTAAAGCTAAGAAAATAAAAGGGGTATTGGATAAGTATTCCCTATTGTCAGGTCAAAAGATAAATGTGCATAAGTCCAAGATTTACATCTTCAATACTAAAGTTGATATCAAAAGAAAGATTGTTCACACTTTGGGCTTTCAAGAGACAAATTTACCTTGCAAGTACTTGGGGATCCCTTTTTTCATGGGGAATAATAAACCAGCTTATTAGGTAAAAGTCATTGAGAGAATGAAACAAAGAATTTGTGCTTGGAAAGCTCGCTAGTTGTCCCTTTCAGGTTGCATTCTGCTTATAAAGACAGATTTATCAGAAATCCCTAATTATTTCATTTCAATCCTTAGGGATCCTAAATCAATAGTGGAGCAAATAGAAAAAATTATAAGGAGCTTCATATGGAAGGGAAATATGGATGATACCAAAAAATTCCTTTAATCTCTTTGGATAGGATGACAATGGAGAAATTCAAACGTGGGGTGGGTTTACATGATATTTCTAAACGTAACATGGCCTTTGGAGGTAAGGTTATTTGAAAACTTTATACTAAACCAGATTCGAATGGTGTGCGTTGATGTGGGCCAAATACTTAGATAATCAGAATTTGACGAGAATATTCATAATATCTAATCCTCCTCAAGGGTTTGCTATGTGGAATTTTATGATATCATGCAAGAAAGTGGCCGCATCATATATTTCTTGGGAAGTTAATAAGGGTGATGAAGTTAATTTTTGGGAAGACTCTTGGAATGGGCATCCACCATTAAAAAATTATCAAGAATTAATGTCTGCTATTCTGGTTCTATCTCAGCTGTGGGGAATTAGGCTAATTGATTATGTTAGCTCAGTCAATTCTTCATCAGGAAGGGTGAGTTGGAAAGAATTTTCTTGCACACAAATAACAATAGATCAAAAGGAGCTTTTACTCAAAATTTTGGGTAGTAGAATAGTGTTTTTATCAGGAAAATTTGATCACATTATATGGACTCCATCCAAGAATGGAAGCTACTCAATCCAGCAAGGATATAAAGCACTTCTTAATAAATATGATTTAGTTTAGACTCAGAGGGCTTACTCTTTTTGTTGGGATAGTGCAGTTTTTCCAAAAGCGGGTAGTTTTGCATGGCTAGCCTTAAGAAAAAGAGCACTCACAAGTGATCAACTTGTAAAACTAGGAATAGAAGATCCTTTTAATTATGTCTTGTGTAATCAAAAAATAGAAGATTTTGATCATTTGTTCTTGCAATTCCCTTTTACTCAACCTTGCTAGTTATTTGTCTTGCAAAAAATGAGTTTTTCTACTCCATTACCAAATTCAATATGGGAACTTTTTACCTCGTGGACTGTGTTATATAAGACCTCCTTTTTTGCATGTATATGGTGGGTAATTCCAACAACGGTAACATGATCTATTTGGTGGGAGCGAAACAAGCGTATTTTTAGAAATGTCTCAGCCTCTAATCAATTAGTTCATGCTACAATAGAGAAATCAGTCATAGAGGCAGTGAATGCCTGGGTACAAGATCAAAAGAATGTTGGTTCTCTATTTTTGTCATGGGATAACATCATATTGAAGAATTAGCAGGGTTTAAGTCTTCCTTTTAAAGGAAGCCTGAAGTAGCCTTACAAGGCAAAGGTGGATAGGAAAACAATAAAGTGGATACCATCAATGTCAAGTTTCTATAAATTGAATTTTGATGGAGCATCTAGAGGAAATCCAAGTACTTCAGGGGCAGGGGTATGCATCAAGGATACAAGGGGTTTTGCGAAGGAAGCTAGATCAATCATTCTACCACCTGGCACAAATAACATGGTAGAGTCATTGGCAATCCTCTATGGTCTGCAGCTTGCAAGAAAACTCCAAATCAGTGCAATTCACATAGAAGGTGATTCCTTAATAGTGATAAATGCATGTAAAGAAAGAAATTGTTTTAGTTGGAATATTAAATATGGCTTGCAAAGTGTATGGAAGATCTTAGATGAATTTGATTCTTACCAAATATCCCATACGTATCAGGAAGGAAACAGGGTTGCAAACCATCTAGCTAATATGGGATGTGATAAGGTGAAGTGTGCCTCATGAAGAATGATAATAAATTAAATTCCTTTCCAGACCTAATGGGAATAATAGAAAGTGAAATCTTTGTCTAGATTTAAATATATTCAGCGATTATCTAAAGGATATTTCAATTGTGGTGGGGTTAGTAAATTTTGGATAGGTTTATGTCGTCACTCTAGGTTCATCATAAATGCTCTAAGCATGTGGATATCGGCTAGCGTCAGCATGGGCCAAGTTTCATTGGATTTTATTCAAATCTGGAGTGTGTTAAAAAGGAAATTTTCCTAATAGAGGATGATGACCATAGCAAAAAGGGAAATAGTTGCTTTCATCTACTTTAAATGGGGAATAAGGAGTTGTTTGTGTTTAATCAGTAACCATTAAATTTAAAGCTTGAATTAGATATCTTCTTGCTTTGTTGCAAGCTTTTCATCTTAAAAGGGGCGGCTATCTGGATTAGACATGTGAATCAGAAGAATATTGCATTCATACATGAAAGGGTGTGATTTGATGGTCTAAATGTGTAATTGTCAGACAACTCCTCATTCCCTAGGGATATTTGTACCGTTGTGCTTAAGTTTCAGATGAAGGACGATCCTTTCAGGGAGTGTTGGATTGTTTCAAGAGAGTGAGAGATCATGTTTTAAATGCTAATCTCTTTTTTTTATGTTTACAGGATTAGAATGGTACAAATCTTACTGTCTAATGATGTTGCAGCATTAATTCATTAGCAGGGTAATGATGTTTAGGAATGGGTTGGTTTTAAACTGATGTGGCTAATGAACGTCATGTCATATATGTGTCGTCTCCTTTTTTTTTGCACGTGTGAACAGATTGTTAAATTTGGAGAAAATCAAACCATTGTGTGACAAAAAATTGCAGCATGCTTTATGCCTAGTGATAAGCAGCAAGAGTCTTCTTTTGAAGACGAAGGAGAAATTAAGTTCAACTGGCAAGATTGCACACTGTGTCAGAGGACCGCCATGGAGTATTTTCCATGAAATTATAGGGTATGGTTGTCGGTTCTCGAATGGGAATTTCCCTTTTCAGATTTGATTGGAGATGCTGAGCTGGCTCAAGTTTTCAAAATGCACTATTTCCAGTTTCAAATAAGCATTAAGAGGATTTTAGGGGATGAAATTTTATACCCCCAGGCGAGAAGGTGTATCTTTCCTTCACAGATGATTTCCATCTTTCTGTCAAACATGTTTGATCTCCTACAATCGATTCTAGTGTTGCAAATAATTGCTTGTAAGGTGGTAAAGGATGTGTTTTTGTTGGACAATAGGCTCCTGAGGATAGTGCAAGGCTATGATTTGTGGAAAGGCCAAGGCAGAATTGGGGGTTTGTTCCCACGACATTTCCTCCTGAATGATAATGTTTACATATCTATTTTGGATGCAATCAAAAATACACTTGAAATGCAGAGCTTTAGGTATTTGCAACTAGCCTTGGACAGGCATAGTGGAGTTTTTGGAGAAGATATAGTGGAGGAGACAAAGAGGATAGTTAATGCCATATTAGCTCTCATTTCACATGATCATCAGGAACTGGTAGTGGTTCATCCTCCTCAGGAAACTCAAGGCTCTCATGCAGTGGTGGGTACTCGACCTATTCAAGTTAATCTAGACAATGCTAGTTCATTCTTCCGTCCTCTACCTACACACATTCCAAATCTCAATGCTCCATTTCCAGGGCAAGGCAGCAAAGAAGGTTTCCTTGAACAACAAGGAGAGAATGATATTCAAATGGATAGTATGGAGGAGTAACTTATGGGTGTGTTAGAAATTTTTTTTATGGTTGCATAATAGGGCTATAAAATGTTGAAAATTTTACTGTAAAAGGGGAATCCAAGCTAAATATGGGATTTTGTTGGGTATAATCATGTTTTAAAATCTGCTTTGTCAAAGCTAGGGTTAGATAATTTTGATATATGCAGGACTAGCATATTGCTAAATCAGGCTGATTAATTTTCAAGTTAGTGTAAGTATTCTAATAACGAGTTCACATATGATAAAATTTTAAATATGTAATTTATCTTAAGAGAAAAAACCAATATTTATTAGACATAAATTACAAAGATTTAAAAATATTTATTACAGATAAATCAAAAAATCAAATAAATAAATCAAAAATAAAAATAATAATAAATAAAACAAAGATAAAAAATAAATTAAAAGATCAAATAAATAAATCAAAGATAAAAAATAAATTAAAAGATGAAATAAACAAATCAAAGACAAATAAATAAATAAATTAAAGATTAAAAAATAAATTAAAATATGAAATAAACAAATCAAAGACAAATAAATAAATTTAAAGATCAAACAAAAGAGATTTGATGTGAAAGAGAAAATCAAAGATAAATCACAAACATCAAGTTAAAAGATCAAATAAATAAATCAAAGATAAAAGATAAATCAAAAAGATCAAATGAAAATGTCTATTGTAGATAAATTAAAAGATTAAATATATAAATCAAAGATAAAAGATAAATCAAATATATGAACAAACTAAAAGATCAAATAAATAAATAAATAAATAAAAAATAAATTAAAAGATGAAATAAATAAAATGAATGATAAAAAATAAATTAAAAGATCAAATAAATAAATAAAAATATTTGTTTACAAAGACAAATAAAAGATATATCACAAAGATTTTAAAATCTTTACCATAGATAAATTAAAAGATCAAATAAATAAATCAAAGATAAAAGATAAATCTAATCCTAACCCTAATTAAAAGATCAAATAAATAAAAATATTTAATCACAAAGACTTGAATCAAAGATAAATGAGAGATTTAATCACAAAGATAAAATCAATGAAAAAGTAAAATCAAATATTTAAAATATAAATGAATAAGAAATATTAAATAAATATATCTCGCAAACATTTGAATATGTAGGTTTAAATTAGGGTTATGGTTAGGGCCTAATTAGGTTTACGATTGAATTATGATAAGGGTTTGGGCTATGGTTAGGGTTAGGGTTCAATTACAGTTGCAATTCAATTAAGATTTAGAATTAGGGTTACAGTCTAACTAGGGTTACAATTCAATTAGGGTTACGATACAATTAGGATTAGGGTTCAATTAGGATTATAGTTAGGGTTTAATTAGGGTTAGGTATATAGTTTAATTAGGGTTACTATTAGGGTTAGGGTTAGGGTACAATTTGGGTTGGGGTTAGGATTGAATTAGGGTTGAGGCTATAGTTCAATTAGGGTAAGTGTTCACTTAAGGTTACAATTAGGGTTAGGTTTTGGGTTACTATTCTACAATTAAACTTAAGGTTAAGGTTACAATTGGAGTTAAAATAAGGTTACGATCAAGATTATTAGGATTAGGGTGCAATTATGGTTAATTAACATTCAATTAGGGTTACTTTTAGGTTTATGTTGCAATTAAGGTTTAATTAAGATTCAATTACGGTTACAACTAGGATTCAATTATGGTTAGGAATAGGATTAGAAAAGGGTTAATGTTCAATTACAGTTTATTATGATAAATGTTAAGATTCAATTAGGGTTAGGGTTCAAATAGGGTTAGGCATCAATTAAAGTCATAATTAGAATTAGAGCTCAATTAGGGTTAGAGATAAGATTAGATTTAGGGTTCAATTAGGGTTCGCATTCAATCAAGGTTTAATTAGGGTTACAGTGTAATTTGGTTTATGATTTAATTAGGGTTATTGTACATTAGCATTCAATTAGGGTTAGGCATCCATTAAGGTTAGGGTAAGGGTTTTATGATAAACCTTGGGGTTATGGTTATAATTGGGGTTCAAATAGGGGTAGAATTAGAGTTAGGTTTAGTATTCAATTATAGTTAAGATTTGGGATCAATTAGGGTTACGATGCAATTACAATTTTATTATAGTTAGGTTCAATTAATGTAAGGGTTAGTTTGAGGGTTATGATCTAATTAGCTTTAGGATTAAATTAGTATTCAAATTTAGGGTTATATTTAATTATAATTAGGGTTATGGTTAAATTAGGGTTATAATTTAATTAGTAGTATGGTTACAGTCGAATTATGGTTAGTGTTCAGTTAGGGTTAAGCTTAGGGTTCAATTTGGGATAGGGTTTAATAAGGGTTAGGTTTTAATTAATGTTAGGATTTAATTAGGTTACTGATTAAGATTAGGGTTAGGGTTCAATTAGAGTTATAGTTTAATTATGGTAAGGGGTAAGGTTAGGATTAAGTTTCAATTACAATTAGGTTTAGTCTTTGAGTTAAGGTTATACATTAAAGCGTGGGGTTAGGGTTATGTTTTTGGTACAAATAGGATTAGCATTTAGGTTTAATTAGGTTTAGGGATATGATTTGCTTACATTAGGGTTATAATTCAATATACATTGTCATCATTCTAACATTATCACTATTTCTAACCCCAAACCTAACTCTAAATCTATCTCTAATCCCAACCTTAATTCTAAATCTAATAATAATTCTAATTCTAACTTTAAACCTAACCTTATTTATATCCCTAACCCTAACTCTAAATTAATGCTAACTCTAACACTAATTATAACTCTAACCCTAACCCTAACCACAACCCCAAAACTAACACTAATTCTAACTCTAACTCTATTCCTAAGTATTACTCTAATCCTAACCCTAATCTTAACCCTCTTTCTAAAACTAACACTAATTTTAATTGTAACACTAATTTTAATTATAACCCTAACCTTATCCCCAACCCTAACTCTAACCTTATCCACAACCATAACTCTAATTCAAATCCTAGCCCTAACCCTCACCCATATTCTATCTCTAATTCTAATCCTAATGCTAAACTCAAAGTGTAATTCCAACCCTAACCCTAACCCTAACCCTAACCCTAACCCTAACCCTACCATAACCCTAACTCTAATTATAACCCTAATGTCAATTTTAACCCTAATTTTATCTCTAACCTAAACCCTAATCTTAACCCTACCGTTGATCCTAATACATTCTTTAATCCTAACCCTAATCCTAACTATAACCCTAAACCTAACAGTAAAATTTTTGTCTTCCATCTTGCACTATGAATTCTACTAGCATATATATTTTTATTAATAATAAATAAGAACACCGAGAGATATCCTTCTCAAGGTTTCTATTGCACTTTTATGTGACTAATTGATTTAAACATAGATTCCTTGAGAAGGAAATCTCTCAACATTTTTATAGGCGCCTTGAGAAGGCTATCTCTTGACATTTTTATATATTATTTTGTCACCTCCCATTTTAAATAAATTGTGACTTTAGAGGTCAAGGGTTACCATTGACCTTGAAATTATTAAGGCTTATAGCACTAGATGAAAAAATATATAAATCATAATTTGAGAGATTGGGTTCTTCGTGTTGATCACAATGTCATTAGAATTTATGTTTTCATATTTGTTCCCCAAAAGTTGCCAAAGTGGGTACTAAACAAGGAGACATGGTTGTACTTTTGGAAGTAATATGGCAAATGTATAAATCTAATCAAGTGCATTTAAAAGAGTACAAGAAGTAATACGTCTTGCCCCCACAAGCCTAATTTTTAGATTTTTCCAATTTTGGTTAAAGAAGGTTATGACAAGTTGGATGAATTAATAAAAAATTACATGAAAACCAAAGATTCCAGATAATTTGACCGAGAGGGTTTATTGATAGTATGAGGGAAAATGTTAAAATATAAGGGTACAATAATTAGTAATTATAGAGAGAATATTTGATTAGAAATTGTTTTGACTTAATAGAGAATTAAGAGAGAAAAAAATAGAAGAATATTATTTGGGTGGAAAAGAGAAGAAAGTTAAACAACCCCAAATATAAGGAATATTTTTATATGTTCAAAATGTAATTAAGAGAATAAAAACTAAGCTAGGAAATGATAACACATTAAGAGTAATTCCACCTAGGTTAATATAGGTAGAGCTCAAGGTTACATTGGGATTTTAGAGGGAACACTAATTTTTTCACTTGATTTACTTAGCTAATCAGTGATCATGTATGTAATGTATTTTATTTGATAGATCTTCTCCTAAAATAAAGTTGTCAACATCATAATCTATATTTAAGGGTAAATCTCACATGGTTGAAATAACTACACAAAAATTAGTTATTTATCCCAACATCGAAGGTTTTGAGGATGATATATCAAAATATGATCTCATCAAGGATGTTTGGATTCCCTAGTGTACCAATGGAGGTGTTTTACTACAACTCTATGAGCCCACACAACTATGGATCTACTATAAAATGACCCTATTATGGAGGATATGCGAAATAATTCTTGTAAATAATTCTTGATAGATGATGAATTCATCAAGATTGATGAATCCAAGATGCTAGTCTTCAAATTAAAAATTTAATCTAAAATTAAAGAAAGATATAGAGAAGGGTGACACATCAAAATTGGCTACTAAAGAGAAAGACATACCTTTAGTTCCCTCAAAGAATTTAATTTTGATACCAAGAAGATAACTCCTAAGGAGAGAAGAAAACTAGTTGAAGATAGGGGATGTCTCCTACTACCAACATGGGATGTAGCATATGTCATTAAATTTGGCACTGTAAAAATAAGTAGAGATGAGAGGGATACATTTGAAGATGCAAAACAAGAAAATAAATTCTACTTTGGCTCAAATTTACATCAAAAATATGAGACCTTGGAAACGTGGGCCATTGCACCTAAACACAATAAGCCACAAGTATATCAAATCCCACAAGAATGGAGAAGGAAATTGATTGTGTGAGGATTTAGGGACACTTCAAGCCCTCGAGTAGAATTGTTGGTAGTGTAGCATATTTGGTGAAATAGACACAAAGAGGTTGCATGTTAGAATATTATCATTGATGTCAAAAGGGTATGGATGAGTTTGTTAGATATTTTCATTGACATCAAAGGAGATTATTGAATTATGTTGCTAAAGAAAATCAAAAGAATATGGATAAGATTGTTGGAAAGCATATTGTAATTGATGTCAAGGGAAAAATGAGGTAAATTGTTAATGCCAAAGGCCACTAATAATTATCTATTTTTTGGTAGCATATTGTTTTTGATAAGGAAAATCAAGTTTTGAAGGGGCCCTGAAACCCTTTACAACGACGACAAGCTGCAAGAAAAACTAAGCAAATAACACCAGCAGCCCAAAAAACCAAAATGTTGACAATAGATAAAACTAAAGAAACCCATTAGTATACCAACAACAAAAAACATTAGCACCCAGGTTGATCAAGCAAAAGAGTCAACAACAGCTACAACATATTTTCCAAAACATTCACCAAGGCCATGTTCTACTCGATGACCCCCTCATGCATCTTCACAACCTCTTTCAGCTCATCAAACGAAAGAACAACCCTCTTCTTAGTCCTACTCCTCGTCCTTAGACACGGTCCGGCCTTCACATCCTTTTCCAAAGCTAGAGTAGAATCCACATTTTTCTCCACCAGTTTCAAGCAATTAACATCTTCAATTGATTTCTCAATTCCCCCTAACTCCAAAGATTTACCTGTCCATTTCAAGGCTTTTTCGTTTAAAATGGAAAGACCCTTAGCAGTGGTCTTCAAGGAATTGTTGCTAATGCTTACCACAGTTTTCAAATCCTCTGACAGCTTACCAATTTTGTCCTCAATACTAACAACTCTATCTCCAAGAATCTTATTAACCATCAATTCCAAAGAGGAAATCCTCTCCTCATGAGAAAAACCCCCAGGAAATCAACATCAACAACTAATTTATCTAGCATTACATTCATAGTTTTCACCTTACCTTTAATCACCCATTCCTTTTGATTGCCTCAGATCATTGCCACATAGATATCCTACCAATTTTTCACCTGGATATTGAGCTCCTTCACTTCAAAGAACATCCATTTCACCAGAGAAAGAAAATTTTGTGTTCCATCCTAAGTCATATTGCAGAACATACCCATATTGACCTCATCCCAATTGACAGGAGACGCATCTCCAAGTTATGACCAGGGGCATTTCTACGCTCCTCTTTCTACTCCTCATCTTCTTCAATAGGGGAATCCTCAACCTCGACCACCTCAACCTTAATCCTCTCCTTATCAAGTAAGTTAGCCAATTCAGCCAAAACTTCCAACTGCTCCATCTTCATAGCCCTCTCTATGGGAGAGACAAGATGATCCATATTAGGGTCAAAGTCCTAAGTGTGCTAGACCGACTCAAACCCCTGAACCTCCATAGACATGGACTTGAGAAGTAGTTCTCCCACACTAGGACTAATATCCCCAACAGAGGCACTTTTTAGAACTCCCACATCTTTAGGAACCTTTACACCAATCGCAGGGGATCTCTCCACCACACCAACCTTCCCGGGAATAAAGTCCCCAATAGGGGAACTCTTCACGACGTCCACAATTTTAGGAACCTCAACACCAGTCGCAGGGTAGCTATCCACCACACCATCCTTCCCAAGACTCGAAGAGGGCTTCACACCCATACCAGGAGTATCCACCTCATTCACCAAATCAACCTTTCTGTTTGCAAAATATTTATCTTTCCTAGGGCCTTTATATTTCCCCTTAGAATTCTTCTTCCCAGAGTGGACCATGGATTCCCTCAAATCAACATCTGTCTCATAACCCTTTTTCCACTCTTCATAATCATCTAACCCTTCCTCAGACACACCTTCATCCACATACATTTCATCAAAATCTGAGTCTTCTTCCTTAAAACTACCTTCCCATTCCACAGTAGAGTCCCCTATTCCATAACCAAAATTATTAACCCCCTTCTTGCCAGGGGTTTTAGGGGAAACAGGGATTAATTTAAGCTTAATATGAGAAAACAACAGACTCATAAGACCTTCATGCAGAATTACCTTCTTTTGGTAGCATATTTTTTCTCTAATATTTTTATGTGCATTCATAAGATCAAATGGATATGATAGAAAAATATCGAGCATCATGGTTCCTTTCAAATGAGGATGAAGATTGATTTTATAGAAGATGCAGGTTTGATGTACGATCAAGATTTAAGAACTGAAAAGATCAATGGTGGAGAATTGATGAGTGGAATTGATTAATATGTTAACTGGATGCATGATTTCAGATAACTAATTACATGATTCAATTAAGAGAATTGATTAGGATGATAACTCAGATTGACTGTTAGTGAGTTGGATTGATTGGTGAGTGGATTGAAACTAATTGACTAGTGGACTAAGAGTAAGTCTCAATTAGAAGATGAGTTTGAAATGCATGAGATTTAATCATTAGTTAAATTAATTAATTATTAAAGACATGTGCAATCCCAAGGTCATACACGATAGCAACAAGGGGTCCTACAACATCACTATGCTGGCAGGTGTTAAGGGACTTTTGTTTCATGCTCTTACCATCACTGGCAACCGTAGTTTCCAAGGAAGAAGTTTTCTAAGGCAAAGTAAGGTGTTTTTGACATCTACGACTTGCAGGAGCCAAGTTACATTGAAACCAACATGCCAACTACTTTTTTGAATGATATTCTACTCAATATTTCTTTTCCAAATAATATTTTTTTGAAGTGAAAGGTATTTCACCCTATTTTTCATAGGTCGTCAAGGAATGTGCAAGCTATTCGAGCGAAGCAAGGGTTGGGTAAAGATTTGTTTCATAAAGATATCTCGTTTAGGGTTTCCTTTCCAAATAATATTTCTTTGAAACAAGTTGCATATTGTTTTCCTCCAAGATAGCCATGAAAGCCTAATGCATCCTTGCATTGGGTGTGGAAAGAAACATCTCACTCTCCTCTGCAATTTGGTGGCCACAAAGGGCATTCTGGGTATCAAGGTTTCATGGAGATAACTCTACCAAAGGAATCTTTGAGGTTGCAAATTCAAGATCTTCATGAAAATGCTCTAATATATAATTTTTGGAATTATTTGCCTCATATTAATGTCATTAAAGATTTAATTTACATAGATCAAGGTAATGGTTTTTTCATTGTTCTTTTTTCATCAAAAGAGTAAAGAGATGCAGTGTTTAAGGTTGAATTGTAGGTCTTTGAGGGATCTGGTTTATTCATTCAGCCATGGATTCCAAATTTTGACCCTTCCATTTCCTAGATCAAGTTTGTCCCATTATGGATCCAACTGCCATCTATTCCTTTGGAATACAGAGAGCCAAAAATTGTGGAAACCATGACAAATAAGTTGTGTATCTTTTTAAAGCATGATATGGAATTTTTTAAGAGGTCAGCTAAACCTATTAGGGTTTGTGTGCTCTTAGATATGGCAAAGGCCTTTCCTACTAATATTTGTATTAAATCAAAGTTTGGGTCCTAGGTAAGGAAGGTTTTAATTGAAAACCCTCATAATGTATGCATGGGTTGTCATGTGTCTGGTCACTCATTTAAAAATTTTAAAGAATCTGAGTTACCTAATGATATGGTTCTTTCTAATGACATACATAAAGATTCTTTTCAACAAGTCTCAAATGAGCCTCTTGTCTTTGCTAGTAAGGCATTTCAAGGGGGTGTGGCTTCTTCTCGACCATCATGTTCAAGTTATGGTGATTATGACTTGGTGTGTAATAGTTAGTCTTTTTTCCAAGAATTATTTGAGCCGCATAATTTTTCTCCTAAGGTAGCTAATGGGGGTTTTCATTTTTCTTCTCATCCATCAGATGTATCTCTTGATGTTCATGACTTGGCATGGATCAAATGTTCACCGAGTTGTGATCCCCTAGAAAAGGGTATGTCTATTGTAATTTCAAACTACATGAGGTCAATGTCTTCTACATCTCAAACCTCATAATCAAATACTTCCCAACAAGAGTTGGTTTCTATTAACTTTATACCTTTCCAAGCTAAGAAAGTTGTGGTTCATTCAACTAAGGTTTCTAGGGGAAAGGTTTATGTTACAAAACATACAAGTTGTCAAGGTATGGGAATGCAGTTCTCAATTTTATCAGATGCATGGAGGCATAAAAGGGTTGTTTCACTTAAGGTAGTTGATAGGTGTTTGCACTTCTATACGCCACATTTTTCCTTGTCTAACATGCAACATTTAGATGGTTTAATTTCATCTTTGATGTGGGGAAATTTTGCATTGATTAAAGTTGCATCTCAAGGAGGTAATATTTTAGATTGGCCAACCCTGCCTCTATTGGAGTCTAACACATCTAAGGATGTTGTGTTTCTGGGTAGGGAGGATGAGGTGTCCTATTTGGAAATTTTTGACAATCAGAACTTTGCAGAAAGAGGCAATATGGAAAAATTAGCAAATCATAGTGCTACTATGGTGGCATCAAAGTTGTTTGATGAAATTGTAGAGGAAGTTACAAGGGAAGAGGGGGAGTGTGAATCAACTGGGCTTGACACACATTTAGACGTTTCTTCAACAGTTGCAAAAACGTATGCAATTGTTACAAAGTTGGGAGTTGAGGATCTTGAGGCATCAAAAGAGTTAGGAGTAAAGGCTTCAAACGAAAAAAGAAGAGGTTATTGTTAATGAGTGGGAAGAGGGTGCATATAATTTTTTTAAAGTCTTATCTATTTACCAATCACCTGTCTCACTATCTCCTCTTGAGAATTCTCTAGGTAAAAGGGGAAGAAAATATAATGCAACCAAGATTTAGGAGGAAATTGAGGCAGGAATATAGTCTACTATGGATGGGATTTTTAAGAAGAGATTGAGGGGGTATTCTGCTCTCCTCAATCCTTATGAGAATTATTTCTTGGAATATTAGGGGCATTAATTCCCCTAAAAAGAGTGCCTAGATTAAGCAACAAATTAGTGTTTGTGGGGTTTATATAGTTGTATTACAAGAAACCAAATTATCCAAGGAAAATTATAAAAAAAAAATTGTAAATGGTCATTGTGGAAGTCATGCCAATCTCAAGCTCAAGGAGCTTCAGGGGATTTATTAACACTTTGGAAACCAAATTCAGTCCTAATGGAGCCTATTTCTAATCAATCACATTGACAAATTTTGAGGGTTACTCATTTTGATTTGAGTTTTTTTTTGCTAAATGTGTATGCTCCAAACTCAACAGTTGGGAAAAATGCATTATGGTATGATCTAACTCTTTCTTTGGAGAAAGCAGGAGAAGATAAAGTTGTTCTTGCAGGAGATTTTAATGCAATCCTTTCTCTTCGTGAAAAGGTGGGAGTTATTGCGCCTCCATAGAAAACAATGGAGGATTTTAATATGTTTGTTCAAAATAATGCTCTCATAGATGTTCAATCGATTAAATGTAAGTTTAAATGGTCAAATAGGTGGAAATATTTCCTGCAGATAGTTGTTCGATTGGATAAGTTCTTGGTATCTTCTAATTGGATCATAGGGAGTTATAGGCTAGTTTCAAAAAAAAATCCATGGGCTAGTTTGGATCATCTTCCTACAACTTTGAGCATCACAACTATTAGTTCTTCTCCCCAATTCAAAGCAACTTTTAAGTTTGAGTCCATGTGGTTTCGACATCATGAATTTCTGCCTCTTTTTAAAAGCTGGTAGGAGCAAGCTATGTATAAGATAGGTTCATGTATGTTCAAATTTTGTAGAAAGTTGTTGTATGTGAAAGTGAAAATCAAACATTGGAATGTGCACATTTTTAAAAACATATTTCAGCAAAAGGATGTGTTAACAAAGCAGCTAGCAGATATAAATGTTCAAATTATATCTCAAGGTTTAATGCCACAATTATATGAGCAACAGAAGAAAGTACAAATAGAATGGGAGGAGTTGGTGCTACATGAGGAAATTTATTGGAGACAAAATTCCTATGAGTTGTGGCTAAAAGAGGGGGATGAAATACAAATTTCTTTCATGTATCCATTCAGGTAAAGAAAGCTAAGAGTGTAATTTTCACAATTTAGGATAGTGTCTCAGGAAATTGGCTGACAAATGTAGATGAAATACAAAAAGAAGGGGTCAACTTTTTCACAAATTTGCTAGCAGGACTAGTGGGGCAGCCTTCTAGGCTTGAGAAGGAAAGAGAGGAGTTGTTACAAGCAATCCCCACATTAATTACTAAATATCATAGTGTAGATCTTATTAAGCCCTTCACACTAGAAGAGTTGAAAACGGTAGTTTTCTCTTTAGCACCTGATAAAGCTCCTAGACACGATGGTTTTTCTATTGTTTTCATTAAAAAATGTTGGGAATTTATTAGCAATGATCTCTTGAAGGCCCTGGAAGAATCTAGATCTTCCTGTTCCATGTTAAAGCAATTTAACACTACTCATAGAGCTTTGATTCCAAAGGTAAAGACTCCAAAGTCTTTCACTGAATTTTTCCCAATTTCTCTATGTAATATTGTTTACAAGATATTCACTAAAGCTATATATCTACGATTGTTTACTATTATTCCTTGTATAATATCCATGAAACAAGGGGGTTTTGTGCCAAAAAGAGAAACATCAGAAGGAGACTTGGTAGTGCATGAATTTCTTCATTCTATCTCTTCACACAATATTTCCTCTTTCATCATTAAGCTAGATATGATGAAAGATTATGATAGAGTGGAATGGGCTTTTCTTTTACAAGTATTGAAAAAGATTGGGTTTCACAATAAATTTTGTAAATGGATATCATATTTGCTTAACAGGAGAAAAGTTTTCAATACTCATAAATGGAACACCATCGGGGTTTTTAGCTCCACTCAAGGTGTGTAGCAAGGGGATCCTTTATCGCCTTTTCTCTTTATTATTTTAGCAGAGGCTCTTAGTAGATCTATCAAAAATTCCCATCACCAGGACTTATGGAAAGGAATAGTTATCCCAGTAATTGGTATCTCAGTTGCACACTCTTTGTTTGTGGATGATAGAATCCTATTTGGCAAGGCAATGCTTCAAGAAGTGAGACATATTAAAAATATTTTGGATAAGTATTTTTTTGCTTAAGGGAAAAAGATAAATGCTAAAAAGTCAAAGATTTATACATTCAATATCAAGGAAGGTTTAAAAGAGCATATTGTGAGGCTTCTAGGATTTCAATCAATAGAGCTCCCTTGCAAATATCTCGGTATTCCCTTTTTCACAAGTGCAAATAAGGTTTCCTAGTGGGATAAGGTTGTTCAAAGCATTCAGTCAAGGATTGCTAGCTGGAAGGGAAGGTGGTTGTCTTTATCAAGAAGAATATTGTTGGTCAAATTGGTCCTTTCTACAATTCCAAAATGTTATATGGAAGTATTAAAAGCACCTAAATCAGTAATCAGGTTAATTGAGAAGTTAATCAGGGGATTTTTATGGAAGGGAAATATAGATAATAAAAAGAAGATTCCATTGATTGCATTGGAAAATACTTGTGTGGAAAAGTTGAAAGGGGGTTCTGGTATCCATAATTTTTTGGCTATAAATCTATCTTTAGGGGGCTAAGTTGGTGTGGCATATGTATTCCAAGCCTCATGCTAAATGGTGCAGGGTCATGCAAGAAAAATACTTGGATGTCTCTTCTCCAAGTAGAATTCTTACAATTTCAAATCCACCACAAGGATCTGCAATGTGGAACTTTCTACTAAGTTGTAGAAAGGTAATTACCCCTTACTTAACCTAGGTAATTCATAATGGGAGGCAAACAAATTTTTGGAAGGATTCCTAGAATGGATATCTTCCTCTAAGTGTTGATCAAGACTTTCAAACAATAGAAGTTTTTCTCAATTTGAGTTGGGGGGGGAAAGTTAAAGACTATTTTCAATCCATAGATGTATACATAGGGAAAGTAGTATGGAAGGACCTATCCTCCATTACTATGCCAAATAGTATTAAGAAGAAGTGGGTTGACATACTAAGTGATAGAAATGTTTACTTATAAGATGTGGTAGATAGAATTAGTTGGGCACCTTCTAAAACAGGGGACTATACATTTAAAATGGGGTATAAAAGTAGTCATGAGTAAGGGAGCACGTTCTACAACCCAAAGAGCTTTGTCCTTCTACTGGAATCCAATAATGCTTCCTAAGGCAGGGTTTTTTTGTGGTTAACAATAAAAAATAGAGTTCTCACAAGTGAAAGACTTGGTCAGCTTGGTATTGCAGCTCAATTTAAGTGTGTGCTATTTGATGAGGCCATGGAGGAGGTAAATCAATTATTCATTCACTGTCCTTTTGCAAGTGTCTATTGATCATTCATTGGAGAAAAATTAAGTTGGTATTCTCCATTGCCAAGTACTTTGTGGGAATTATTTACAAGTTGGCCGGTTCTATACAAATCCTCATTGTTTGCAAGTCTCTGAAGAGTCATCTCGTCTGTGTTTTTGTGGAGCTTATGGTGGGAGAGAAACAAGTATATCTTTAGGGGTGAAAAAATGCAATTTGATCAAGTTTTATGTAAGATAGAAACTTCTATAACTGAGGTAACAAATGCATATGTACAAAGAACAAAACATATTGGTTCAATATTTTTTGATTGGGATGCAAAGATTATGCAATAGTGGAAACATCTTGTGCTTCCTTTGAAAGCTAGCTTACATCAAGGCACAAATCAAAAGATTAATAGAGCTAATATAGTGTGGTTACCCCCACCATCAGATTTTTATAAGTTGAATTTTGATGGTGCATCGTGTGTAACCCAGGGATATTAGGAGCAGGTGTGGTAATAAGAGATCATCAAGGTTCAATAATAGAGAAAAAATCAATTCACCTCCCAACTAGTTCAAATAATTTAGCTGAGTCTAAAGCACTGTTGCATGGTTTGGAGTTGGCCATGGTTTTACAGATCAATAAATTGTAAATCGAAGGGGGTTTGATGCTCATTATTAATTCTTGCAAAGAAAGAAAGATGCATAATTGGAAATGGTGCAGGTGCACCCTAGCAAGGATATGCCTCCATGAGGCAACTTCAATTTTTTGGTTTAAATATGATGTCTTAGTGTTCTAATAAGGTCAATTATACCATTTTGAGTTTTTTTAGGGTCTAGATAGTTATTTTGGGGTCATTGGGCATTAAATGTAAGAGTTGCAAAAAGTTGACAAAAATGTTGTCATAGCAATATGGAAAAGGTGCAAAAAATGCAAAATCATGGAATAACAAGAGTCAAGGTAGTTGAAAATTTATTTTAGGCATTGGTTTTAGTTATTTAAATCCTTTTGAAGCATCACAAACTTTGAGGCAGGTTGGAGGATGATGTATGATGGAAGAACATTGTTTTATGTTAACTTTTCTGCATTTTTTATGTTTCAGGCCTCTGTACGACCATATTTAGTGTATAAATCCTCTCCTCCTCAATTGTATATTTAGGCCCTATGAATCTACTTTATGTTTCAATTGATTTCATTTAAATCCATGCTAGTTTGTGAAAGATATTGACAATTCATCTCTGGCGGGTAGAAACCCTGATCTAGGGTAGCTGTGTGCATGAAAAATTGTGTTTCTCAATATTTAACCATTGAAAATTTCTATTAATTAGTGTAGAAGGATTTCTAGATGTGTTCTAAAATATTTCAAAGTTACAAAGTCTGGAGACTTGGTTTTGGGTAGTTTATACTAAGCCCTAGGTCTGTAAATTGTGTAAAATTCTAGAAATTGACAATGTTCAGTAAACATTTCATGTTTTGATGATGTAAAGGGTATTCTCTTTTGGTTACAGTGATTCAAAAGGTTGTATTGGTGTATTTGAAACCCTTTCATATCAGGTTTTGGTGGATTAAAAGTATTTGTGTTCATTTATATGTTGATCTTTGCTTGACAATCTGGTAATAATCCTATTTTGGAGTGAAAATGAGGGTTTAGAATACATATTTGTGGAAATATCATGAATAAAGATTTGGGGATGGTCTAAACATGTTGTGCATAAATATTTACATTTATTTGTGGCATTAGGAAAGTGTAAAGGGGTTGGGAAATTGATGTTGTTTTGTGGATGTGGCCTAAATGCCCTAATTGTTGATTTGGATAGTCTACTTGGGAAAGTTCACATGTTGAAGTTGTTTATGATGGAGAAAGGGTTTGGGTCATGTATTTTGATGTTGCTAATGTGGTTTAAGGATTAAACAAGAGGTTATTATGCATTTCTATCATTTTTGGTGTTATAAAACATGAGTTTTGTGAGGGAAAAGTGAGTCCTAGTTGAAAGGACAAGCAAGATTTGGTTGTGTTCTTGTTAAGTTGAGTTTGGTTGAGAGTTTTTGGTGCTCCTGCATTGTCATCAGTTTGGTATCATAGTAGAAGGTCTGGGAAGGGAGATATTTTGTGTTTGTGGTTGTTTGTTTGTGGTTTTGTTCAGGTTGGTGGCCAAAAGACTAGGTAGAAGAAAAGTGGAAAGACCTAGGTGAGGCAAAGTGAAGTGGAAGCAAAGAGAGACTTGCTTGAGTAAAGTGAAAATGGATTTGCTGAGAAGGAATTTGCAGGAAGAGGAAAGAAGAAAAGAGAGAAAGAGGCAAGAGAAGTTTGATAGAGAGATAGCAACACTAAAGGAAGACATAAGAAGATTGGATTTGGAGTTCCAGGAGTCCCGGTTGAGGATGGAGTAGTTGCTTAGACAAGCACAAAGTTGGCATTTGACAGTGAAGAGGAAGATGGTATGTCCCATTCAAAAAATATTCAAAAGGAGAAGGTGAATGAAGATAATAGAGGAAGAAGAAACATTTGAAGATGCAGAAGAAAAATCCATAGATGAAGAAGACAAAGACATTGCATCCATTCCCAAGCATGAAGGTGAAGGTGCAGCAGAGATAAAGGACCTGACTTCAGAAGGAGAAGATATTGAGTTGGTGTCAAGATTAGATGAAGTGAAGGTCAAGGATGAATTGATCTTGGAGACTTACAAAGATTTGAAGAAAGATGGAGGTATTGTGGTAGGAATAATGTATCATTTCTTTGTAGTACTAATATTTTGGACAAGGAACCATTTGATGATCAAGATGCAGTAGATAGGAGAAGGATAAAGGGAGATTGAAACATAGCAAGGCATGAAGGAGCAGATTCACAGAGACAAGATGAAGTGGAAAAAAGTTGGAAAAGACCAACTCAAGCCAAAGGTGAAAATGAAATTTGTTACAGAGCATAGAAGACTACAAGGAGTATTAATCATCCAAGAGGACTTGGAAGTTTTTATTTGGTCGGGAGAATGGTGCAGGTGCACCTTAGCAAGGATATGCCTCCATGAGGCAACTTCAAGTTTTTGGTTTAAATATGATGTCTTAGTATTGTAATAAGGTCAATTATACCATTTTGAGTTTGTTTTAGGGTCTAGATAGTTATTTTGGGGTCATTGGGCATTAAATGTAAAAGTTGCAAAAAGTTGAGAAAAATGTTGTCATAGCAATATGGAAAAAGTGCAAAAAATGCAAAATCATGGAATACCAAGAGTCAAGGTAGTTGAAAATTTAGTTAAGGAATTGGTTTTGGTTATTTAAATCCTTTTGAATCATCACAAACTTCGAGGCAGGTTGGAGGATGATGTATGATTGAAGAACACTGTTTTATGTTAACTTTCCTGCATTTTTTGTGTTTCAAGCCTCTGTATAGCCATATTCAATGTATAAATCCTCTCCTCCTCCATTGTATATTTATGCCCTATGAATATAATTTATTTTTCTATTTATTTCATTTAAATCCATGCTAGTTTATGAAAGATATTAGCAATTCATCTATGGCGAGTAGAAACCCTGATCTAGGGTAGCTGTGTGCATGAAAAATTGTGTTTCTCAATATTTAATAGTTGAAAATTTCTATAAATAGGTGTAGAAGGAGTTTTAGATGTGTTATAAAATATTTCAAGGTTGCAAAGTTTGAAGGCTTGTTTTTGGGAAATTTCTACTAAGCCCTAGGTCTGTGAATTATGTAAAATTCTGGAAATTGACAGTGTTCAGTAAACATTTCATGTTTTGATGATGTAAAGGGTATTCTCTTTTGGTTACAGTGATTCAAAAGGTTGTATTGGTGTATTTGAAACCCTTTTCTATAAGTTTTTGGTGTATTAAAAGTCTTTGTGTTCATTTATATGTTGATCTTTGCTTGACAGTCTGGTAACAATCCTATTTTGAAGTGAAAATGAGGGTTTAGAATACATATTTCTGGAAATATCATGAATAAATATCTAGGGATGGTCTAAACATGTTGTGCAAACATATTTACATTTATTTTTGGCATTAGGAAATTTTAAAGGGCTTGGAAAATTCATGTTGTTTTGTGGATGTGGCCTAAATGGCCTAATTGTTGATTTGGACAATCTACTTGGGAAAGTTCACATGTTGAAGTTGTTTATGATGGAGAAAGGGTTTGGATCATGTATTTTGATGTTGCTAATGTGGTTTAAGGATTAAACAAAAGGTTATTGTGCCTTGTTATCATTTTTGGTATTATAAAACAAGAGTTTTGTGAAGGAAAAGTGAGTCCTAGTTGAAAGGACAAGCAAGATTTGGTTGTGTTCTTGTCAAGTTGAGTTTGGTTGAGAGTTTTTTGTGCTCCTACATTGTCATCGCTTTGTGGGAATTATTTACAAGTTGGCCATTTAAATACAAATCCTCATTTTTTGCAAGTCTCTGGAGAGTCATCTCGTCTGTGGTTTTGTAGAGCTTATGGTGAAGAGAAACAAGTGTATCTTTAGGGGTGAAAAAATGCAATTGGATCAAGTTTTATGTAAGATAGAAGCTTCTATAACTGAGGTAACAAATGCATATGTACAAAGAAAAAAACATATTGGTTCAATATTTTTTGATTGGGATGCAAAGATTATGCAACAGTGGAAACATCTTGTGCTTCCTTTTAAAGGTAGCTTACATCAAGGCACAAATCAAAAGATTAATAGAGCTAATGTAGTGTGGTTACCTCCACCATCGGATTTTTACAAGTTGAATTTTGATGGTGCATTGTGTGGTAACCCAGGGATATAAAAAGTAGGTGTGGTAATAAGAGATCATCAAGGTTCAATAATAGCAAAAAAATCAATTCACCTCCCAACTAGTTCAAATAATTTGGCTGAGTCTAAAGCATTGCTGGATGATTTGGAGTTGGCAATGGTTTTACAGATCAGTAAATTGTAAATCAAAAGGGATTTGATGCTCATTATTAATTCTTGCAAAGAAAGAAAGGTTCATAATTGGAAAATCAAATATGTTATGGAACAATCTTGGAAGTTGATAGATAAGTTGGAGTATTTCCAATTTAAACATACATATAGGGAGGGAAATTGTTTAGTGGATCAACTAGCGAGCTATGGGTGTGACCAAGTACATGAGGAGGTATTGTATGATAATGATTCATAGAACATCACAAAAGATTTACAGGAGATTATTCAGAAGGGAAATGTAATTAGATAATGTCAAGCATTATGGTTTGTTTAGAAAGGAGTACAAAGGCCCAGTAAAATGTCAAAAATCACATACGCCAACTATTTGTTGCAACATAATGGTTTGTAGTTCTTCATGTAAGGAAGCTAAGGTAGCAAAACAACTTCCTACACTAATCTTGAGAGGAGAATAATGCAAAACTTTTACATATCTTTAACAGTTACAGAAACTTAAACAAAAGTAGACATAAATATCATGCATACCATGACACAGTGATTTACATGGGGAAAACCCTTTCAAAATAAAAACCCCACACTCCAAAAGCCGCCCAATATATTATTCAAAAATCACAAAGATTACAATATACTTGTAAAGCAAGCTTCTCACAGGAGTATCGCCACTTAGAGATCTAGAGGTAATACGACTACTATCCGACTCTCATAATACATCACAATACATAGTTGTAATGCAATTTCATTATAAAATAGGGTTGCCTTCTAGGGAAAGTAAAGATTAATAATATATCATTCGTTAGATATGAGACATAATGATGAACAATCCAAATTAATATAAATAAAACTTTCCTTTCGGGGATGTTGCCCTTGAGCCCTCGCTAGGGCACACTGCCCTTAGACCCCAATTGGGGGGATGATCCCCCCACGCTCCCCCCACTGTCATTGTTGGATGAACAATACCTTATGTATCAATAATACCTTATGTAATTGCAAGGTTGAGATGCATTTTCTCAACACTTCAAGGTATTCTCATTCGAAGGGCTAAATCAGTGTGTGTATGGGGAATAAAATTTTGCTCACACGAGTGAAGAGATTGTCATGGATGTTTACCTAAGCATAGCCATAAAGGGGGGTTTTGTTATTAGCTAACAAGTGTCTAAGTGCTTTCGGGAAATAATTAAACTATAAATACCTTAAATGTGTCATCATTATGGTGGTATTTTTAACAAATTATGTGGTTGTAGCATGTGTGTTAATTGCACCATCAAGTATTATAATTTGACAATATAAAAATCTCCCAAAAAATATGCTCAACTAGAGTGTGTTCTCATTTATTAAAGCCAATTTTAATTTGTTTTTCATTTCTCATATTTTTATGCTTAGTCAAGAGAAAACAGTTATAATGCCTATTTCCAAAATTGTCTTCTAGGTGTCTCATTACCACAATTGTTTCTTGGATGGTTCTAGATGGTGACACTTTTAATCCATGCTACAAGTGGGTTCAGATTTGGCAGTGTGAGAGGTTTTGAATTGGTTCTATGAAAGGTTTGATCTAATATGTTGAATATTTTCTTCAATTTTATCTGGTATGCTTTGGCTCCAAACCACTTTCTAGTTTTTCTCTGTTAGGGAAAGTTTGAATCCTTCTTTGGCAAGGATTTTTTCATTTTTATCTCTGTTATTTTTCATCATATAGGGTTCACTCTGTTTACCTGTGTTGGTTGTAGTGTTCAAGTGAGGAAGTTTTGTGTTTCATTTTGCAAATTATACTGGGTCAAAATTCATTTGCATTTTCATGTCGTTCTTGTCCCCCTGCGGCTCCTCCACTCTTTTCATTTTAATATAATTTGCATTCATGGAATACTGCCCTAGAAACTACAGAGCCTTGTTTTTAGTCTTTGTTGGGATTAAGGTGTCTCAACTTTACAGTCCTAACATTGATTTATTTAATGTAATTTAATGTATTTATTTGTATTATTTAAATTCCTATGGTGTCATGTCACTAATTGGGACCCACCAGCTAGGTGGCATCCCCATTGGTGGTGACCGGATGACACATCATCATTCCAAGTGGACATAGGCATCCCACTTTGGAATCTATGACATATGACAGATTCTATGACATGTCATAAGGCATCTTTGAATGCATGGGTGAAAGTTGGCGCCCAAGTTGGGTTATGACAAGATGTAAGAGAATCAACTATTTTTAGCCAGTTATGACAAATTCTCTTACAGCTATAAGTGCTATCAGCTGTGACATTTTCTATGACAGCTATAAGATGTGTAAGGCATTGGTCATAGCCTATTTTTAGCATATTCTAGGTGTCCAAGCTTGGAAGAATACTATTTGCATGTTTGACTCTTGGAAGGGGTGTAAGGGAATATGTTACATGTGTCCAAATGCATGTCTAAGGTGTTGGAAATTGTGCCATATGGATTTGGACGCCCCTCACCTTCTAGATCCTTCTTGAAACTTGTATCACTCTATTTATTTGAGTGCCTTGAGTTGTAGAATGTATAGTTTATTTGTAGGTAACGAAGTGTTGCTGATATCGCTCCAGAATAGGTGTTTGTGTTGAAGCACTTGTGTAGAGGCTTTGTACTTGGAGAAACATTGTAATCACTATTTAATGTAATAGAGAAGTATTGTGCTTTTGGAGGCTAGGGTTTTTACCCGAAATGGTTTTCCCCACAATATATATATGGTGTCACTATTTTTGTGCATTGTTGCTATTCTATTTCCATTAATCTTTGTGTTTCTCTAGTTGCAACTGTTAAAAGTGTTAAAAAGAAAAAATTTGTAACTCTCTCCTTATTAGATTAGTGTAGGAAGTTGTTTCTACTCACCCGGCTTCCTTTCAGTTGGTATCAGAGCCTGGCCAACCTTAGTTCCTTTGTTGGGTAGAAGGATTTTTTGAGCTAATCTTTGTTTGAGTCAGAGTTTTCTAGAAGTGTGTATTTCGTAACCTTGTTGTAGGAAAGAGATGGTAGGCACATCTGGGAGGATTGAGATGGAAAAATTTAACGATGGTAATTTTGAGTTGTGGAAGCTCAAAATGGAAGACATGTTAGTAGACTGAGACATATGGATTGCAATTTCTAGAACCAAACCTTCAAGCATAAAACAAGAGGATTGGGATCTCATGGATAGGAAAGCCAAGGGTCTTATTAGGCTTTGTTTGGCTGATTTCATTCTCCTGAATGTCCATGAAGAGAAAACTTCTAGTTCTCTATGGAAGAAGCTTGGTGATGTTTATCAGGCTAAATCCCTGGTAAACAAGATTTTCTTGAGAGAGAAGATGTATTCTCTAAAAATGGAATATGGATGATCCATTGCAGATCACCTAAAATCTTTTAAAATGTTGGTTGCACAACTAGGTTCCGTTGGAGACAAAATAGATGAACGAGACCATTGCATGCTCCTTTTGTGTTCATTGTCAAACTTTTGGGATCACCTAGTAATGGTTATTGGAAGCACTACTTCAACCTTCAAGATGGATGAGTTTTTTGCCTCATTACTATCTAAGGAGATGTGAAGGAAGTCTTCTAAGATGGCTAAGGAGGCCCTTGCAGTCTGTGGTAGACCAAAAAAGAGAAGCAAAAAGAAAGAAGAGAAATATAAGTCAAAGTCTTCGGGGAGATAAAAGTCTCCTAGTAAGAATTCCAAGGGAAAATGTTGGAATTGTGGTGAAGTTGGTCACATTTGAAAAGATTGCAAGGAGAAGAAGAAGAAAAACAAGTCTTTCTCCAATTCTGAATCTGGCAAATCATCCCAAGATGATGGAGAAGCATTTATTGCAACCTTGGTAGCCCATGCATCAGAGGATACATTTTTGCACCCACATCTTAAGACGTGATAAGAGATGCTCCCTTTCAGTCCCATTCCTAGTAGCGATTCAACAAGGTCGGAAGTAGCATTCAAAGTAGCTTGTCTAAATCCCTCTCCGACACAGTCAGTGGTTGATAATTCGAGTGCATCTTTTCACATGACTTCTCACAAAGATTGGTTCTCGAAGTATGAGGAGTTTGATGGTGGAGAGGTGTACCTGGGTGATGACTTTCACCTAAAGATTGTTGGTCGTGGGAAAGTCAAAATTACATTTCCTGACGGAAGAGTGAAGGGGATTAATGGTGTCTTGCATATCCTGGGTTTGGCACGAAACCTACCTTTTGTAAGTAAATTGAATGATTCGGCAGTGCAATTTTTTTTCTCTGGTGGAGGATGTAAGATGAATAGAGGAGCTATGGTGTTGGCTAAGGGTGTTTGTATTGGCACTTTGTTTCAGCTTGATGCATGCACTGTACAGTGCAATAGTTCTTCTGATGTACCAAAGAAGAGACCTTTGGATTTTGCATCCTCACCATTAGATTGTGCAGAGAAGAAGTGTGTTACAGCTACATCTGATGGTCGTGCATTTTGGGTACCTAAGGGTGCTCATTCCATGCAAATGAAGCTTCCTACAGGGAAGACAATGTTATGGCACCAATGACTTGGTCACATTGGTGAGAAGGGTCTTAGAACCCTAAAAAATAAGATCCTCATTGAAGACCTTGATGATTGTAATCTTGAGTTTTACTTTTGTGAATATTGTGTATATGAAAAACAACACCGTGTTTCATTTTACTCTAGTTCTCATAAGTCTTCTAGGGTCTTGGATTATGTACATTCAGATGTTTTTGGTCCTATAAATGTTCCTTCATTATCAAAATCTATATATTTTGTTTCTTTCATAGATGATTATAGTAGAAGGACATTTGTTTATTTTCTCAGAAGTAAAGCTGAAGTCTTTAGTTGGTTTAAGGAGTTTAAGGCCTTGGTAAAAAATCATAATAGCAAAAAGATTAAGTGTTTGAGGACTGATAATGGTGGTGAGTTTTGTTTCGTAGAGTTTGACAAGTTCTATAAAGAGCACGAGATTGAGAGATATAAGACAACTCCCTACACTCCACAAAAAAATGGAGTTGCAGAGAGAATGAACAGAACATTGATGGAGAGGGCTAGGAGTATGTTAAGTGGTGCTAGCCTTGAGCATAAATTTTGGGCTGAAGCAATAGCCACTGCATGTTATTTGATCAATATATCTCCTACATCAGCGCTTGTTGGAAAGACACCCATGGAGGAATGGTTTGATAAAAATCCTTTGATGAGACATCTTAGAGTATTTGGTTGTGAGGCTTACACTCATGTTCCAATTGAGAAGAGATCTAAGTTGGAAAACAAGGCTATTAAGTGTATCTTTATCAACTATGGTGTCGGTGTGAAAGGGTACAACCTTTTGGATCCAGAAGCACAAAAGATTCTCTATAGCAAAAGTGTGATCTTCAGAGAGATGAAACCTTCCTCTATTGAGCTACAACCAGAGAAAGAGGAGAAGCAAAAGAAGGAGGTGGTTCAGATTCTACCTACTCCGAAGAAATAAGAACCAAGTACTTCTGTTGAACTTGATGATGAGGAGAGCTCAAGTAGCTCTAAAATTTTTGAAGAAGAAGGAGAACCTCAACCTCAGCCTTTGACGAGGTCTACTCGAGTTAGGTGGCAACCGGAAAGGTTTGGATATTCACTATTGGATTCCAATTGCATATTTTCCTTGATTACTAATACTATTGAGCCAAGGACTGTTAGAGAGGCTATGGGTATGAATGATTCAGTTTCTTGGATGTAAGCCATGGACGAGGAGATGGCTTCATTAAAGAAAAACAAGACTTGGGATCCAATACCTTTACCTATTGAACGTAAACCTATTGGTTGTAAATGGGTTTTCAAGAAAAAGTGTGGTCCTGATGGCAGTATTGAGAAGTATAAGGCATGGTTGGTCACTAAGGGGTATTCCCAGGTGGAGAGAATTGATTATGGGGAGATATTCTCTACTGTAGCAAAGCTAACATCTATCCAACTTCTTTTGTCACTTGCAACAGTGTATGACTTAGAAGTGGAACAGATGGATGTGAAAACAACATTCCTTTGTAGTGATTTGGAGGAAGAGATATGCATGTCACAACCAAAGCATTTCATTGAAAAAGGTAAAGAAATTTGGTTTGCAAATTGAATAAGTTTCTTTATGTTTGAAAAAATCTCCTAGAATGTGGTATCATAAGTTCAAGACCTATATGTTGTCATTGGGATTTTAGAGGTCTAAATATGACCATTGTGTATACTTTAAAACTGATAATGGCTGCATTCTCATCATTGTCTTATATGTAGATGATATGTTGTTTATTGGGAATGGTAAAAGTATGATTTCAGATTTGAAGTTTCAGTTGTCAACACAGATTGAGATGAAAGACCTAGGTGCAGCTAGGTTCATTCTAGGAATGGAAATCATGAAAGACAAAACTAATAGAAAGCTATGGTTAAGCCAGAGAAAGTATGTGAACTTCGTGTTGGAAATATTTAACATGGTAGATTGCAGACAGTTAGTTGTTCCTGTGATGCAAGGGACAAAGCTTTCTATGAATGATTTTCCAAAATCTCCTACTAAGATGGAGGACATGACCAAAGTACCATATGAAAGTGTAGTTGGTATTATGATGTATGCAATGGTGTGTACGAGACAAGACATTTCCCAAGCAGTGGGAGTCCTTAGCCGTTTTATGGCTAATCCTAGACGAGTGCATTGGGATGTTGTTAAGAGAGTGTTCAGATATTTATGGGGTACTTTTGAGTATGCCTTGTGTTTTCATGGTTATCCTACAGGACCTCAGCATTCTGTGAGCATTTGAGGATATGTGGATTCAGATTGGGCAAGTAACATTGACAACTTAAGATCCACTAGTGGTTATGTGTTTATGATGTTTTGTGGTGCTATCAATTGGATGAGTAAACAACAACCTATAGTCACATTTTCCACAATAGAGGTAGAGTACATGGCAGCCACTCATGCATGTAAGGAAGCCATTTGGCTTAAGAGGTTATGTTCTAATATTGGTTTAGATGCAGGACAAATTACTATTTGTTGTGATAGTCAAAGGGCAATTTTTCTAGCAAAGAATCCTACCTTCCATGCTAGAACAAAGCACATTGATGTACAATATCATTTTTTTTGTGATATGGTAGGAGATGGAAAGGTGAACTTGGAGAAGGTTGACACTTTGGTGAATGTTGCAGATGCACTGACAAAACCAATGAGCACAAAAAAGTTCAAATGATGTTCTGATTCCATGGGCCTTGTGGCCCTGAGCAGATGATTTCATATGACTCTTAGCAGGTCTTCGACAAGTGGGCGAATGTTGGGATTAAGGTGTCTCAACCTTATAGTCCTAACATTGATTTATTTGATGTAATTTAATGTATTTATTTGTATTATTTAAATGCCTATGGTGTCATGTCACTAATTGGGACCCACCGGCTGGGTGACATTCTCATTGAAGGTGACTAGATGACACATCATCATCCCAAGTGTACATAGGCATCCCACTTTGGAATCTATGACACATGATAAATTCTATGACGTGTCATAAGGCATCTTTGAATGAATGGGTGAAAGTTGGTGCCCAAGTTGGGTCATGACAAGATGTAAGAGAATCAGTTATTTTAAGCTAGTTATGACAGATTCTCTTATAGTTGTAAGTGATGTCAGCTATGACATATTCTATGACAGCTATAAGATGTGTAAGGCATCGTTCATAGCCTATTTTTAGCATATTCAAGGCATCCAAGCTTGAAAGAAGACCATTTGCATGTTTGAAATTCGGAAGGGGTGTAAGGGAATATGTCATATGTGTCCAAATGCATGTCTAAGGTGTTGGAAATTGTGCCATGTGGATTTGGACTCCCCTCACCTTCTAGATGCTTCTTGAAGCTTGTATCGCTCTATTTATTTGAGTGCCTTGAGTTGTAGAATGCATAGTTTTTTTGCAGGTAACAAAGTGATGATGATATCACTCCAGAATAGGTGTTCGTGTTGAAGCACTTGTGTAGAATTTTGGTACTTGGAGAAACATTGTAATCACTATTTGATATGATAGAGAAGTATTGTGCTTTTGGAGGGTGGGGTTTTTTACCCAAAATGTTTTTCCCCATGGTATATTTGGTGTCACTATTTTTGTGCACTTTTTCTATTCTATTTCCATTAATCTTTATGTATTTCTCTAGTTGCAACTGTTAAAGGTGTTAAAAAGAAAAAATTTGTAACTCTCTCCTGATTAGATTAGTGGAGGAAGTTGTTTCCGCTCAGTCGACTTCTTTTCAGTCTTGTTGTGGGAGAGGTTGTTCCCAGGTTGCCTTGAAAAAGAGCAACTACTTCATGTCTTTAAAGTTGATTGTCCTTCGGTACTCAAATGCACAAGGTCCATAAGAGGAGAGGAAATTTTGCATCCTCAAGCTCAAAGGATTATCTTTCCCTCTAACTTGGTCTCAATTTTTGTTTCAAACATTAAATGGTGCAGGAAGTGTTTCTCTAGGATAATACTTTGCTCAAAAGCATTTAGAATTATGATTTGCGGTTGGGTGAAGGGTACATTGGCAGAATTTTTTTGATGCATTATCTGCTTCATAAGGTGTTTTATGCTCACATTTACCATGCTATGAAACTATCTTTTTAGTTCAATTCATCCAGTTATTTGTACATGAAACTCAATCGCCGCCACTTTGAACTTGGGGCTGAGATAGCCAGAAAATTTAAGAACAAGTATCATGTGGTATCTTTCTTGATAACATTAGTGTCATCAAGATATACACATAAGGCCTCCCCTTGTGCCCCCAAATGGTAATCGAGCTCATATACTCTTATCGAATATGAATGTTATGGCCGCTTCTCAGGCATCTCTAGTCAATAAGAATGTGCAACAGGAAGGTCAGGGTGAAAACTTAGTTGGTTGCTCCTAAAATTTTTGTTAAAAGATCACAAGATTTGTGTTTTTTGGGAAAAAAGAAGTTTGTTTTACACAGTCCAAGCTTAAAATTATATGGCTTTGTACTAGTATATGTCTATCTGTAGTTTGTATATGATGTATATACGTAGTCTGTATATGTGTTGATCAAATTTTGCTACTCAAACATTTGTATATGGCTCGATCAATAGTCTCTTGGTACCCAAAAGTTTTGTATATGGTTAGCTCAAGATCTCAGAAGCTGGTGAAAAATTCTCCTAGAATATTGTAATTTCCAGTGCATTTTTACATCTTTTATTTGCATGTAACCTTTATCTATTATATAATATACTATGTTAGCTACCAGCCTTTTATTAAAAAAAAATTGTTGAGAAATTAATGGATAAATTAAATAATTAAAATAATTATTTAATTAAGGAAAGGGATAATAGATAATTAATTAAATAATAATTTATTTAATTAATTTAAAAGAATAGGGATAATTAGTGATGTAATTAAATAAATGAAATTTATTTAATTAGTCAAGAAAGAATAATAGTAATGTGAATTAATTAAATAATATGAAACTATTTAATTAATAGTAGAGTCTGAGATTAGTAATAATTAAATAATTAAATAATTAATTATATAGATAAGACAAGAACTATTGGAAAAATGATGCTTGCAAACTCAGGGCAATTTTTAGTGTCCATATGGGGCAGTGGGTCTAGCTTGATTGGCTAAAAGCATCTTGTTGCAGGCAAGAGGTCATGAGGTCTAGTCTCCCCACCATCCCCATGGTACTAGAGGGCATGTTGTGCTAGCGTTGTTGGTCATGTGAAAAAAATTTACCAGGCGCACTGCAGTTTATAGGGGGACTAATACCCGACCGATTCCTATAGTCTAAAAAAAATAAAAAATTAGTGTCCATATTTTGCTCCTCTTTGAGACAATGCAATTTTGAATCTTGTTTCAAAGAAAAATTAAGAAAAAAAAATTCTTAGAACATGTCCCAATGTGCCTCGATGACAACGAGACAATGTAGTGCCCCCTTGGAAAATTTGGCAAAAATTCTAGAAAATGAGCCAAATTTATCGATAAGCTGATTTAATGTGTTTAGATGTGAGGACTGCAAAAAATTATAGTTGCAAAAGCAATTAGTTTAGCTATGGTAGAAGTAGGGTGACATGATTAGTGTAGGCAATACAAAATAGGGGTCCATTAGGGCATTGCAACCCTATAAATAGGTCGTTTATGGAAAAATATCCTCATTTTTGTTCATTGCTTTTGAGAATTTTAAAGGAGTGTATTAAGCTTAAGGAGACATATTGCAAAGCTATGGAGGGTATTTTGGAGAGCACCCACTGAGCAATGCAAATGCAGACATATCGATGACCACCAAGAGCATGAGATGCAATATGTACCCTATCTCAAATTTGAATTTTTTTCATTTTTGCATACATTTAGGGCTCAAAAATAGAGCAACAAATATGGTTCAGAATTTTGTGTTGTATTTTTCATCGCGTGCAATGCAATCATCATATTGTGCAATGTAATTGTATTTACATGATGCATTTATATTGTACTGTCACAAGTGTTTTTTGTATTGCAATTGATTTACATGATGCAATCATTTCATACGACACATGTATTGGATAAGACAACGTAACTATTTTTTGGCACCAAATTTGAATTGTGTGATGCATTTGTCAATTTTATTGATGCATTTGAAAGGAAAAGTTAAAAATGCATTTTGCGTTTAAAAATTTATGGTTTAATTGGTCAAATAGGTTTAGACAGAGGTTATGATTGACCTAATTTTTTGTTTGAATACAAGAGAGATTGTTGCTCCTATATACATGCAAGAGTCGACCAACTTCTATTGCCTTACAACATCACTTAGATATGGACGAGCGGACCATTTTGCATGCACTTGGATTGTACTACATCACCTTTATGCCTGAGATTAGGGCTAATCGAGGCCTAGTTACAACATTGGCAAAGAGGTGGTACTCAGAGACTAGCCCATTCCATCTACCCACAAGTGAGGCGACAGTGACCCTCGAGGACATATGGTGTATCCTCCATATCCCAATTCATGGTGAGAGGGTTGTTTAGGATCTAGATTCTAGGTTGGCAACTATGACCAAATGTTTTGAGACTAAGGACTTGGGCATTGAGGAGTATGAGATCTAATGGGATATTTTGGTAGACCACAATGAGAGGCTCATTATGTTTATCTGTAGTGTTGTAGCTAGTGTTTTGGTTCCTAATCGGCGTGGGCATGGGTTCCCAGTCGAATGGGGACAATTGCTAGAGGGCGTGATGGGATAGAGGATAGTGTATGCTTGGGTTCCTTGCGTACTTGTGATGCTCTAATTTCAGCTACATGATGTAGCTTACAAGCGGCATGTTCCATTAGTTGTGGAGTGACATTGCTACACATGTGGGTGTGGGAGCATATTGTGATTTCTTGAGTGTTCATTGATAGAGGGTTACCCATTGGATTACCATATATTTATATCTATGGTGGGATAGCTACATAAAGCCATATAGGCAATGTTATGTACTAGTGTCATGAATTGGATATGCTTGTTAGTTTTACCTAGAGACCATACATGCAATGTTATCCATGGGATGATGATGTAGAGCATTTACCCTAGTGCAGAAATACACAATAACTAATTGGACGCACGGTCCAATCACAACACATTATTGAGAGGAAGCTATCAGAGAGACTGCTGCGATAGTTTGGGGAGTGCCATGATGTTCTTATGGGATTGGCTATGTTCGCTAGATCATAATGAGAGGTGGGAAAGTTGGGGCCGATGATCATCCCATAGATTGTATTCTAGGAGTTCAATGGGCTCTAGCCAATACAATGGAGAGCAAGGCCGAAGGTGGCGGATGCAAGCAAGACACTCGAGTATGATGCATGGTTTGTGCAACATAGGTTGACACCATAGACAAATCTTGGGGTACCTCCTCCTCATGAGTGACAGGGGCGAGGTAGGAGAGAGAAATTGAGAGGGAGAGGGAGAGGAAAAGGTGATGATAGAGATGATGGAGGAGGTGGAGATGGAGGGATAGGAAAAGGTAGAGACAAAGGTAGAGGTCCTTTGGTTATTCCACTAGCATGGTTGCCATCAATCGTAGAGGAGGAGGAGGTGTGGGGAGAGGAGGTTGTGCAGGAGGAGGAGGTATAGGTCATGGTAGTGGATGAGGGGCTATAGGATGTCCCTGCTAGGTAGGCCTTACAAGATGTGCCCATCTAGGAGGGTGAGGTCAAGGTTGTACTAGATCCTTCATAGGTGCATATTGGTGTATTATAGGCACAAATTATAGCATCACAGGCTCAGGTGGCATAGTTGACTATCGAGAGGGATATCACAGTCATTAGGGCTCAATGAGTAGAGTATGGATTGGTTAGATTTATAGAGAGTGTTAGTGTTCCAACTGTAGAGTTGGCACAATAGTTATATCAAGCAGTTCAAGAGACTCGACATTACAAATATCTTTAAGAGAGTGTTGTACCACCACCATAGAGGGCTCAAAGTCACATAGTTAGCATGTCACATTATAGGAGGACTATGAGCACCAATGGGGTAGAGGGTCTTAGGAGGCCACTGCAGACACATGGAGAGTAGTAGGCAAGGCCATCTGGAGATAGACAGGATAGGCCATCACCTTCAAAGGGTAGGGGCAGCATTGGCTAGCCCAATTGATTATTGTATAGAGACATTCATGTATATTTTGATTGAGCCTGTGAGCTCCATTTTTGACAATTATTTCAACTTTGTACTATGACACAATTTTTATATATATATATATGAGATGCATTATTTTTGGCATTGAGCACATTATGTCTATATAAATTTTATATGAATGTTTCTATGATAATGATCTTATGTGGCACATTCTACGATTATGTGATGGCTCCTATATGATGTGTATATAGATTTATGATGTATATTTATTTGAAGCTATTATTTATGCAATGCTAATGTATGGTTACTTATACATGGATGGATGGATTCCTATGATGTTGATTTATGCTTATATTTATGATGTTATGTATGGATATCTAATATGTATGGCTTATACTAAGACTAACATGTTTTTATCACCTATATGAAGGATGGTATGATATGATTATGAAATGTCATAAAATACTATATATGATGCTATGTTCATGATGGTTCTATGATTTTATTCAATATAATGGGATGTGATTTTGATGATTAAATGAAATATAATGCTATGTGATTTTTGTATGATTCTATGCAATGTGAATGATCCAACATATGTATAACTATGTATATGATGTTATAACATGAGTGTGGATGCAAGATGATGTAATTAATGCATTTGTCTTTGTGTGACACAACACTCCATCAAAATAATTGTAAGGACTGATGAAATAAATGTTAGTGAGAGGAAAAATTTAATAAGGAGTGAAGAATGGTTATATGGATTAATAAAATAAGGTGAAAGGATATAATGAAATGGATCGGTATTGATGTATGATTGGTAGGATAGATTTTGAGCTTTCATTAGTGCATAATTATCATCATAGAGCATTTTTATTTTGAAAATGGATAATGTACACCAAGGTATGAGAAGAACAAGGTGTGAAATGTTATCCCTTTGCATAGATAGACACATTGTAGACAAGGAGTGGCATGACTCATTCTAGTGATAATAGAACCTTGTTGAAATATGTGAGGAAGTAACCACAAAGCATGTTGATCCTGATGCAAGAAAGTTTTAGATGAACTTTGACTTGCATGGGATTTTTTGATTATTCCAAATGGAATCCCAATCATACATAAGGCACTTAGTTGCCCCAACAATCTTGTCAAGATAAATTGCAAATAGAAATCAAATATAAAAAGTCACGATCCATCCTCGCTCCTCTAATCACTTGTGGATATCCTCGAGTAGCATAGAAACATGAAAAAAGATAAATTATGTAAAAGATAAGACTCAATGGACCAAACGAGTCAATAACCTGTTAGATCTTATTGCCAATTGATGAGTGTTTCTTGATAGGATTCCAAGGATTTTGTCTGGTTTTTAGTAATGAAACATCTTGTATAAGAAATCAAGTTTGATTTTGAGGATGCAACACCCTATATAAGAAGAGAGACAAATGATAAGGATAAATTATTTTCATAACTTGTTCTAATTAGGTAGTTGATCGGTTAGGTTTGGAGGCTAGTTTGATAGTTTGTCTGTTGTTTTAGGATTTGTTAAGTGATGTTTTTTGTAGGATGTTTTTTTCAGTCTGATCAAGATGTCAATCTTGGCAAGGGATAATTTATTATGGAAGGTGGATTGTGATGGGTGTGAAATTTATTATGGCTTATGGATAGTTTCTTATGAAAAATTAATTGTGGTGAGTGATTGTTAAAATATATCCTCTAATGTCATTTCAAAGATCCCATCTAAAAATCTAGGTCGAGGATTACCCCAGTCATGTATAGGACCATTTATTATGAAAGAAATCAGGTGGGTTGACTTTATTATGAATGGGTATAGAGAGTGGGTGATGTAAAACATCAACCACTATCAGGCCATGAGAGGTATAATAAAGTTTTATTATGGTTATGTGGGGAAAGTGGAATTTTTATTATGAAGGAGCATATGCCCAGTTTATGGTGAATGGAGTGAAAAAATGAGATGGAATGATGGTAGATGGAGGAGTAGTGAGTTACTATGCATGGTGCTTGTTTGCCAAGTTTTCACCATGGTACTTACCCAAAGCACCATTGAAGAGGTTTTTGCTATTGGATGAATTATTTCTCTTTACTTTTTTACTTTTCAATTTTTTTTGTATATTTCTATTTTAATTTTTTAGAATAAATGAGACTTGATGATGTTGTGATCATGATGGACACCCTTGAATAGATGGATGATGAAGTTGGATGGATGGATATGGATGGCATGATATGGATGATAGATGATGGTTTATGTGACGTATGGAGGGATCTAAGGTATGGTTCCTAGTGTGCACATTACATGGGTCTTCATGCTTCACATGAAAAGGAGTTTGGTCAACCATTAGATTAAAGTATGTAAAGGGGTCATTATCAAAGGTCCATCAAGAGACATCACTAAGGGGGATGGAGTGATATGATGGGTGTATGGATATGGGTGGATGAGATAGAGTGTAGGGATTGCATGGGGATAAGGAGAATGAAGACTTAGGATCAACAAGCTCATTTATTGGTATTTTTCCTATATAGATGCCCCCAATTATTTTGGATGAAGGGATATAATTGGAGATGATTTTTTTCTTAATTTTACTTTTGAATTTTATTTTTGACTTGTCCAATAGCTTTCAATTTTGATTTTAACTAAAGAACTCTTGATATTTCTTTCTCTCATTTAATTTTGGATCTCCTTTTGATGAAGGATTTTTGTTTTTTGACTTTTGATTGGTAGCCTTATTCTTTTTGGATAATACTTGTTGATCCAAGTCTAGGAGATAGATAGAAGTGGATGAGTTGGATAAAATGGTAAAGATGTATGATTCATGTAAGAGATTAGTGATGCCTTCAACAGATTCTTCGTGACTATCCTTTTTAGCAATATTAATGTCAAATGAAGCTTGCACATCCTTAACGGGTTGGAAAGAAGGCTCGGTAGAAGTTGTATTAGGAGATACATACCCTAATTCATAATGGTTAAAATATATTGATGATAGCTTGTGAGATGGAATGGAAAGACAATGATCTTGGGATGAAAGGGGGTGAACTTGGATGTCCTCAATAGGATCATGATTGAAAAGTAGATTATCATAGATATCATAATCAAACATGGGACTATCAAGGACATCAAAGGATTGGGATGAATTGGATAGTGTAGGCTCAATATGGAAGGCTTGTAACTCATATTCTCCAAAATTGAGGTCTTTTACCTTAACCTTGATCTTTGAGGGATTGCAAGATGTGGATAGCAATAAAGGATCAATGTGTGAAGATGAAGGTGTGGATGCAGTGTTGGTAAGATAATGTTGTGAAAAGCCATGAAATCTTTGTAAGAAATTTCTATATTGAAAAGGATTTGGATCAGCATGTACAATCACTTCAATTCTATTGTAAGGGAATTTTATGTATTGATGGAATGTGGATGGGATAGCTTGTATGGCATGGATCTATGGGCTCCAAGGAGGATATTATAGGGGATATCAAGGTATAAGATTTGGTAATTAGTCTCAATAGTAATTGGTCCAACCTAGATGGGTAGTGTGATAGAGCCTTTAGATTTACGTTTAACTTTATCATATGATTTTATATTAATCTTTGTGTGGGATCGAGAGAATCATCATAATATCCCAGTTGCTTTACTATACTTAGGCTGCAAAGTTTAAGTCCTACTCCACCATCTACCAAAACTCATCTTATTTTATTTTTATTGATAAATAATTCAAGATGGAGGGCATCATTATGGTGAGGCTTATGTGAAGGGAGGTCATGCTTTGTAAATTTAATATGGTGTGTAGTTGACATTTAGGTTAGTAGCTATAATGTCAAAAATTGCACTCAATGCAATTTTACATTCAATAGTCTACCCTTTAGCCTAATAAAGGTAAATAATGTAATTCCCTCTTTACCCAACCTTAATCTAGTCCTTAACCCCTTTGTTTTTGGTTTTTAAATGAATTTTTATCGTGAATGCTAGTGTGACGTGTAGACATCTATGTGCCATGTAAACGTCCTAAAAATATTCCTAACTTAGTGGTCGTTGGGATGTTAAACTTTTACCTACCCACAAAGTGTAATGCCTTTGTGGTTGCAGACATGCTAAAAAACATCTCTTGCATGCCTTTTCTTCATTCTTTCATTCATTCACTCTCTCTTGATCATTATTTCATTCACAAGCATTCTAGCTCACCTCTACACTATTTTTCTCTCATTCTTGCAAGCTCTATCATGTCTTGGCTCTCTACATCAGTATTTTGATATTCTTGGCTTGTTTGGGAGGTTGCATGCTCTTCCTTTCATCTTTCTCATTCACAAAAGGAGGGTAATTGTGATCCCTTTATTGCATTATCATCTTTATTTTGATGGCATATTGTTGTTTTAACTTGTCTAGCATCTTGTCTATCTACTTATTTATCTACTTTCTTTTCTATCTATCTATTTGGTTGTCCATGGAGGTGGGAACACCTATGCAGGGTTTGACTGAGGCAAACTCCTAAACAATGCCAATATTTTCCCTTGTTTTTTGTGTGTGTAGGTTGTTGATTTGGAGCATTGTGAGAGGCTTCGTAGCATTGAACCTCTTGTGAGTTCTTTCTTCTCTTTTCCATTTTAGTACTTCATTTCATTTCATTTAATCTATGCATGTTAGTTATTTTTATGTTATTTCTATTATTCTCATTATTTTTCTAGTTTAGTAAAACTTCTAGATTTAGCTTTAGAACCATCAGTAGACTCCTTAGTGTTTCTGTCAGCAATTTATGTTCATAAGCCATACAAGACCATAGCACATCATAGGGATGTCTATGTTTCACGCTATCATTCTTGATTGAGAGCCAGTCAGCTTGCTCGTGAGACCTCTGAAATTTGTTCTTTTGGTCTCTAAAATCCTTATTTTGAAATTTGTCATAAAACATAAAATATAACCAAAAATCCTTGTCCTTCTACCTTTGTCACCTAAGCTTTACCCTTGAGGTATTAGAGGAAAACTCTCCCTTAGAGGAGGTATGGGGTGTCATTTTTCCTCCACTACATTATGGTGAACCCAACGTGAACCTATTCTTACCTTTGTCTTTTTTGTTAAAAAAAAATCTTCCCTCTTGTCGAAACATGTATTAGATAGAGTGTTGTGATGTTTTTATGAGATTCATGACCTAATACACTACCTCCGAACATGTAGTTACAAGAATTTATTGGCATCTAGATATAGGGTCTAGAAGACAATTCAATCCTCCTCATCAAAATCTTAAGTTTGAGGAATTATCTATAGGACTTTCATCTGTTTTTCCCCTCCTTTTGTTTTCACTCATCCATCATTTGAAGTTCAAGTGCAGTCTCCACCAACCACTCCTAACTCTTCCTTTCCCACAGCTGATGAATCTAATCTCATGGTTCCTAGTGAGCAAATCTATTCTTTGGAAGTGAGACTTAGAGAGTTTGAATAATTTTAACAAAAGAAAACACATACTCTCAAGTTGCTCCTCTCCTTAATGGTTTGAGAAATCTGCTTATTTCATATCACAGAGGTTTGGAGTTACTTCAGTGGATTACTAATATAGTAGAAACCCATGTCCCCTTGTACACTTATGTCTTGGGTAGCCACCAAGATGTCCAATCAAAATTCACTGACCTCTAGTTGTATGTTCTAATTCCAGGAGTGTCTATGCATATGGTTGATATGGGTCCTTCTATTACCTCTATCTTTGTTGTTGATACTACCAACACAGTGCCCCCGGAGGGTTTTAGAATTAGAGTGAATCAAGTTCCTTTAGGATTCAAAATTCCTACATCTAGAACCCGAACCTCTAGTACCTCAACTAGTCAAGCTTCATCAAACAATCCCATCCTTAATGCTTTATTATAGAACATGGGATGGATACAATCACAGTTAGCGAACTTGACTAGTTCCACTTCTCAATTCACGCTTCAACTATATTATTGTTGCAACCCTCTAACCCTCACTATTCTAAATACTCACATCCCTCAAAGGATGAAAATTCCTAATTTTACAAGTACAATGGTAGAGGTGACCAGTAGACACATGTATCATCCATTAATACCATGTGTACCGATTTCTTTTATCATGGCACTTTGCTATCAAAGGGTAAACCCACAAAAGTGGTTTACAATTGGAGTGAGAAAGGAAAAGCTGAAAAAATTGACCCCATGGCAAAAAATTTGTTTTTGGGGTTCGAGCGAACTATTTGGTTCAAACGAACCAAAAGAGGGTTTGCTAGAACCTAGGTTTGAGTGAACCCATTTAATGAAATGCCCCACCATTCCTGCCAAAAAAGATAAGGAAAACCCATTTTGAAAGGGGGTTCGAATGAACCCTGGTTCACTTAAATCCCCCCTGGTTTGAGCAAACCCCCCTTTTCCCACCTTCCTACTCTCTCGCATAAAAAAAATCATATTTTTTACCCTTCGAAGCTCAGGTTGAGGATAAAAATGGAGGAGACTTCACAAACCCAACTGGAATCAGGTAGTCCTCGGAACGACCTATCCAACGACTATAATTTTAATATGTTTTGGTTTTATTATGTATTTGTTTTTTTAGTTTTATCAAACATAGGTTTTTCACTGAAAATCAAGCTCTTTGTTCTACACATGTGGAAAAATAGCATATTATCAAAAAAAAATTGAAAAATATGAGTGCACCAGATATTGAAGTCCTTGATCCAACAAAAAAAAGAATTTCGATATATACAAAAAAAATGTTACGTGTTATACAGTCCACCTATGTCTGAATTGTAATTGGTTTGACTTTGAAACTTGATTAAAGAACAAATATTCAATAAAACACCATCTAACCAATTGGAAGCGCTAGATATCAGAGTTATAAATTTGAATTTGAAAGAATTAGAATTTTATCATTCATGGAAAAAAAAGTTATGTGTTATACGGTGAGCATCACTCCTTAAAAATGTTGTTTTTTGAAAAAAACTAGTTTTCAAAGGAGGTGGAAAAAGAAGTACAATCTTATTCCAAAATTTTTGAAAAAATATATTTAGAATCTACAGAAAAAATGTCACAAAACTCTAGTTTGCATCATCTTCAAATTCCTCACGGTTTAGCCGCTATGGGTGCCCGAAACTGAATATTTAGTTAGAAAAAATTATTTCAGTGTCCAGTTTGGCCAAAAATTGTAAACCAATATTGTGGGACCACCCCAAATTTGTTCTCATGGTCCCTCAAGGATGCTGCTTTGGAATGGTTTTTTCTCGCTTCCTAATAATTTTGTCTTTTCTTTCGACCAATTAGTAAATCAATTCTTACAATAGTTTCAGGAAAACATCATACCAAAGATCTCCTTCATCAATCTTGTCTGGTGCAAGTAAGAAACTCATGAATAACTAACTAATTTTATTTCTCATTATTAGCCCTTGTTTTCCAAGATCTCTTATGCCTTTTCAAATTCTGACATACAACGTGTTTTCATCGAAAACTTGTTTGTATTACGAGATAAATTCCTCTTGATAAAGTATCCTTCATTTTCTCATCTATATTTTGCAATACGTGAATATCAATAGACGGTGGCTTGGTATGGGGATTCCTCTTCGTCCTCCCATCTAGATAATCGATTAGCCATGTCTATTTCTAGGGAATAAAAAAATGAATTTATAGCGAATGTGGTATTTTTTCCTACTGAAAAGAACTCTACAGGATATAAAAAAAATATTTACAAAATTATTTGAGTCCTACATGAGTGTTCTTCAAAAATTGCTAAAATATGGTTTAATTTCCTTCCTTGAAATAAGACTATTGTCCAAACCCTATCTCAACTAGTACGACACAATTTTTTTTCAATACCACTGAGTCTCTGATCATGAAACTGAACGATGTGTGCATCTTATACATGCCATCCAAGACCACATTGATAATGGTTTCATCCAACAATATAATAAACAAAATTTTAATAAATATATAGCTAAGCCTAATAGCTAGCTACAGATATACACAAATCCTTTCCCTTCCCATTCTACTAACCTGATAATGTTTTCTTCTTCATCTGCTAACCCCAACCCATCTAAATATGTGAATATGGTTTCATTCACTCATATTCCTCCTTCAAGTCATATGGATAAGAAACCCAACATAACATTCACACCACGTGACCTACCTCTCAATGAGGAACCTTCTTTGTTATACATATAGGCTCAAGTCAATGATAATATTGTGATTGGTATTATGCTTAACCCTACTAGTCAGGCCAATGTCATAATAGAGGAGACCTTGTCTATAAATAATCTACACGATGAGAAATATGATGAGTCACAGATAATACTCCGTACTCATGATGGTCTTTTTGTCCCACCCATTAGCTCTATCTCTTTGTCAACCCTTATCAGACCTAAATCTCTTGAAGTCCCATTTTTTGTGATACATGAATCCTACCTATTCAGGGTTCTACTAGGCATTCTGTGGCTAGCCTCCATGAATGTGATTGCCTCAAGTTTCCACAATTTTTTGAAGTTTCCTCATGATGGCACGGTGTATACTATCCAAGACATTGGATATAAGCCATTTGTGTCACATGGGGGATTTTCTCTAGACCATTTTTGGCCTTCTCTAGTTGGACCCTTACCGCCTAGAGGTCACTTTCTCTACAAGGCCTACTTTAGGTATAATATTGGAGGTTCAATCTCTAATGTTGTCTTCTTGCCTTCTTCCCATGTTATTTCTATGAAGGCCTCTATGCATGTGCAACATCATGCATCGTCCTCTACACCTTTGAAGGCTAAGGAAAAGAAAGCTCTTGCCCATAGGCCTTCTTCTCCCTCTTCTTCCTCTTCTTCTATGACTTCACAACCCTCGACGGTGTCCTCAATTCCTCCTACTATTCCTAGTACAGAAAGAGGATAGGTTCCCATGTTGTGGAAGTCTAAACCACAAGTCTTCCAACTCTCAATTTTTCCCATTGTCCCTTGACCCACCTTATACGATAAGGGGAAGCATTCACGTGGATTTGTTCCTGCATCTTGACCTTCAAGGCCTCCTCCTATTCCTCCACTTGCCTATAAAGTAGAAAAATGAAAGGGGCCCATGGATGAGACCCATTTCTCTCTGTACAAACTCCTATTATCCCTCCTCAAGAGCCTACTCTTTCGTCATTGATGGTTGTGGAGGAAACTCCTTTAGTGGAACAGGATCCCCTAGACTCTTCTCAAGATGCACCTCTTGTTTCCCATAGCCATCATTATCGACTTGTGCTTGAGTGTAAGCATCATCGATGAGCTTTGGCCCAAGAGCACGAAGCTTCACAGAAGACTAAGGATACTCCTGCTCTTTTTGCTTCTACTCTTTTCTCTATTCCCAATCCTTCTTTTTTTCCCATTTCCTTTGTTTTGCTTTTAGCTTCCTCAATAGATCTTGATGAGCCTCACCCTTAACTAGGTGCAAGTGTTCATCGTTCCTTTTGTGGAGCCTCCTTTGATCACTTTTGTACAAGATCTTCCTCCTTTCCCTAAGCCTATTGACATGTCTCATACAAAGGTTGTGTCTAACATGGCTCCTTCTCCTCCCCCCTCTTTCAATTTTGCTGTGAGGACCCTGCATCCTTCACTTAAACATAAGTTGGAGGACAACCTCATTTTAAATGATGGTCGCAAAAGGTCTTCTTTGTCTTTTGTATCTTGATCCACTCTATCTTGTATCGTCCTTGTGATGGATATGTCACCTTCTTCCTTAGATTTTATCACTACCCCTTTTTTAGAGGTAAGAAATGATTCTCAAGTTTCTCATCCTCCTCATGTTTAGTCCTAACACTTCACTCTGACAAAGTGTATGTTTCACTAGTTGGAGGATATCTCGACTTTGTCATATATCTTTTCTAGATCGATGACTTTGACCTCGCATGATCTTGTCAATGGAGACCTTGAGGGGGATTCATCTTTGGCTCTTGTTGCAAGAGAGTCAGTAGGAACTGCCCTTGCTATCCCCCCAGGCTCATCTTCCCTCTCCCTATGATGATCTAGATTGTGATTATGATGAATTTTTGGAGGTGTCGGAGTAGAGAAGTACCTCTTATTTATCTTTAGATTAGATTTGTGTGTTTTTTATGTTCCCCCATAATTGTCTTATGTTTGTGCTCTTGTGGAGGACCCTTTCTACCCTTGTAGGTACTTGGATACAAGAGAGAAAATCTATCGTACACTTCTTCTATTTTTCATAAACTTTACTTTTTCATGTTGGGAATGATGCAAAGAATTGGGGCATTTAGGCCTCTTCCATGTTGACCCGACTTCTTTTTAATTTTGTTTTCATGTTCTCTTCTTCTTGTTCCAATCTATTTGGGGGTGATGGAATTTCATGTATATTATACCACCTTATCTATATATACATAAATCTATGATCATTTTTAACCTCAAATAATTGGATCCCCCTATGATCTTAATTTCTTCATCTCTATTTTTTGATGTCATGAATTCTATGTGTTGTCCCTCATGTGATAACATTCCATGAATACATCTCGCTATGTATTTCATGTCATGACATCTCTTTGTCTCTCTCTTATCCTTAGAATGACATGTGCTCCTATGTGCATCACGCATCATTCTAAGGGGGGATATCATATCTATTTATTCTTTTCAAAAAAATATATCTTAAAAATATATATTGATGTCTTATGATCTCATTGTCTAGCTTGGAGGCAACCTAACTAGACTTGTCCTATCTTTTCTATGATTGTCCTACAACACAGTTTGTAGCAACCACAAGCCTACTACTTTTCGTATGGTCTCTAGCTTGCTAGCCATACCTATTAGTGTTGTCTTTTATCTGATCAGATTATGTCATGTCTATAGATTTTATCATGTCTACTTTTCTCTTTTTTACCTAGCATGTCTATCTGCAGCTAACATGTTTGTGGTGAGATTACAATCATCTTTGTAGGATAGAAGAGTCATGTCCTCTTTCTGTCCTAGCTCAAATTCTCTATTATATATATCGGATCAAAGATATACATCCTCTTTTTCCTAGGTATATTCTCGTCAACCTCTTTCTACTCTAGCTCACACATGTTAAAATACATATGCTCAATAAAGTGGGGGGAAAATGTAATACCAAAAATTGCACCTAGTGTAATTTTTCATTTCATAGTTTCCCCTTCAGAATAATAAAGGTTGATAATGCAATTCCCCCTTTACCCAACCTTAATCTAGTCCTTAACCCCTTTTTTTTTAGTCTTTAAGTGAATTTGTGTCATGGACGCGAGCGTGACATGCAAACGTCTACACACCATAAAAACATCCTGAAAAGATTCCTAACTATGTGGTCGTTGGGATGTTACACATTCACCTTTCCATGAAGTGTAATTCCTTTGTGGTTGTAGATGCACCAAAAAATGTCTCTTGCATGTTTTTTCTTCATTCTCTTCATTCAATATTTCATTCACTCACTCTCTCTTGATCATTTTTTCATTCTCAAGCATTATAGATCACTTCTACACCATTTTTCTCTCATTCAAGTGCAAACTCTATCACATCTTGGCTCTCTACATCAACATTTTGATCTTCTTGGCTCATTTGGGAGGTTGCAAGGTCTTCCTTTTGGATTTTCCATTCACCAAAGGAGGGTAATTGTGATCCCTTTCTCGCTTCATTATCATCTTTATTTTGATATCATATTATTGTTTTAACTTGTTGATAATCTTGTTTATCTATTTATTTATCTACTTTCTTTTCTATATATTGTCTATCCAGTTTTCCATGGACATGGGAACACCTACGTGAGGGTTTGACTAAGGCAAACCCTTAAAATATCCCAACATTTTCCCTTGTTTTCTTGTGTGCAGGTTGTTGATTTGGAGCATTGTGAGAGGCTTTGTAGCATTGGAACTCTTGTGAGTTCTTTTTATTGTCATTAGTCTGTTAGTTTAATAAATCTTCTAGATTTTAGTTTTTGAACTGTTAGTATACTCATTAGTGTTTATGTCAACAAGTTTTGTTCTCAAACCATACAAGACCATAGCACATTGTGGGGATGTCTATGCACTGCGTTGTCATCCTTAGTTGAGATCTAATCAACTTGATCACGAGACCTCTGAAGTCTACTCATTTGGTCTCTGAAATCCTTATTTTGAAATCTATCATAAAACATAAAATACAACCAAAACTCCTTGTCCTTCTACCTTTGTCACTTGAGCTTTTTGCTTGAGGTAGTAGAGGAATATTCTCCCTTAGAGGAGGTAGGGGATGTCATTTTTCTTCCACTATAGTAGGAAAAAAGGAATCATGTAGAGCTTTATCTAAGATGACCTTATGCTCAGGGGATATATGTAGCAACTCTAGAATGGATATTCAAGCAAGTGTCTTCCCTAAATGATCCAAAAGGTTATATTGGTTTGTTGGTTTAGATTTGGAAGTGGCCACTTGTAGAGTCACTTTGGATCTATGTGTGGTAACCACACACCCAAGATTCTTTTTCTTTTCAGTTATAGTTGAGACATTATTATCGATCAGTTGGATATTGTTAACCATGTATTCATAGGTGACACAAGTGTAGTTGGCACTATCTTTGGTGTTTGTGCTTGAACCGGAGGCTTTTCCCTATCCATGATTTTGTAGAGGATATTTGGATATGGTGTGATCAATGTTATAGGATCCATGTGGATTATCAATCACTATGTCTCCCTACACTATGAGGTCTTGAATAATTTTCTTGAGTTTAAAGCACACAGATCTTTTATGCCCTTTGGTCCTATGATAGTCGCATAAGTCAATGTTGTTCCACCAAGACGGTTTGAAAGGTCTGGGCTCATGATGTCTAATTTTGGGAAGTTGAATAACGTTGGATTATAAAATCTTCTTAAAAAATGATTCAATTGGTTCCCCTAAGGGTGTGAATTTTCTTCTTGGATTTGTGTTAGTCCTCATAGGACCACATTGTGTGTTGTTTTAAACTGTGTTTGTTGATTGTTCATGAGTTTGTGATTGGTTATTGTTTGATGTTTGTTCCCTGGGTATGGAAGGTCCTTTGAGACTAATAATAGGATGAGCCTTGTTTTTCACTTTTTCATCCACCATGCCATCATTTGTTACTTTTTTGTTTCGTGATGAAAATTTGGTTTTATAATGTGATTTGCTTGGATTGTTGTTGGTCTCTTTACAAAAATTACTAGTCCTTTTGTAATGAGGACTTTCTTGATAGAGATACCTTTCTCAATGACTTCCTGAAATATGGAATAATGAATTTGAAGATGAAACATCAATATTGAATTAAGGTTTTCCACGAAAAATTGAACCAATTGCTTTTTCGGTATATGACAAGAACATTTACTCGCAAGGTTTCTCCATCTCTGTAAGAATGAAGCAATAGATTCTCCATCTTTCTATTTGGTGTTAAATAAGTTTATTATGGATATCTCATGATCAATGTTATAGGATAAGTGTGTAATAAACTTATCATCCAATTCATTCCAGGTCCTTATGCTAGGAGGTAAATGAGCTAACCATTCTAGTGCTTGTCCTCCAATACTACGTGGGAAAAGGCACATCAGGTATGTGTGATTGTAAGCCAAATATAAATAGTTTGTGTGAAACTCCCTCACATTCTCTATAGGATCTCATTTCCCCTTGTATTTTTCAAATTTTGGTACATCAAAGTTTATAGGGAAAGGTGGAATGTATATACTTCTATCAAAAGGGTAAGGACATAGGCCTTCAATTATGTAAGTCTTTTTGGTTCTAGTAACTTGCATGTTTGTGATCTATTATTGTAAGCTTTGTAATTTTTGAGCCAATATCTCTATTGGTGATGGTAGTATAAGAGTTATGTTCATTTGGGTATAATGTGTTTGACTTTGTAGAGGGCCTATGAATGGGTTTGTGTTTTGATGGTTTGCCATTGAGTTGGAAGTTTGGATATTTTGGTTAAGTGTGTTCAAGTAATTTTGTGGCTTAGGTTGTGTGATTTGGTTAAAGTGAGATGTGAATGTCAGATTTGGGTTAGGTTGTTGTTTTGGTGGTAGTTGGTTCAATTTTTGGTTTAATCCAACGAATGTTCGAGTTTGGGTCGTGGGTATGTTTGTGTTTTGTGAAGTGTGGGTTGTATTTACCTGTGAAATAGGAAACAAAGTGTTTGTCCTTTGATCTTGGTTGGGTAGATTTTGATTTATGATGTATTGAGTCACAAGTATACAAAGTGTTTATATTGCTTGATTGTGTTGTCGTTTAAGAATTTGGTGACATGTAGTAAAGTGGGTTTGTGAATTATTGTCCAAATGTTAGAGTTGAAGGTATGTTCACACTTGTTACATTATGAGTAAGGAAAGCAGTAGTTACTCATCTAATTTATGTATATGTTTATTTCTAAAACTGATTCTCTCAAGACATCATTGAAAAAGACCTGATATTATAATGCTACTTGGAATATAATTTTGCTGTGAATTGAAATCTCTAGTTGTTTGTGTGCATCTAGTTTATAGAGATATTTGATGTTCTTGAATCTGTGTGTTTGGGTATATCTTGGTGTTTATACTATTCCTGTGTGTGAGTGTATGCATCTATCTTCGTAGCATATGATAGGCTGTCGTTAGGTCCCATTACTTTAGAATAAAATATTCAAATTGTCGACCGGGTAGTGTTCAAGGCAATCTACAATAGAAGAGTTCTGGAGTATCTCCCTCAGGTTCCTTAACTTTTTAAGAACAACTTTAAATTAATTTTAACTCCAAAATGTTTAACTATCAAACTGAAAAGTAATCTATTCCTAAGAAAATAGAAAATGCTTGAACTGTAAACATGAGTATACTAATTTAGAAAGCATAATAACTAAGTTAAACAAACATAGAATCAATTTAAACTAAGAAACTGATTATAAGAACAGAAAAGCTTATAACAATCCATAAAACATTTTCTTAACAGTCAAAATTCCAACAGTAAATAACAGAAACTACGGAAGTTGAAAAAAAAATAGATACTTCAAAACTAAGATTTCATAACAGTGAATTCAAATAACTCTCTACAAAATATTAGTATGACAAAAGAAAACACTTATCTACTCTGGTCAAGTGGCCAGCTCATGGGAAAACACATTCATTCTCAGCTCACATCCACAGCTATTTCAGGTTGGATTGGGAAGTGGTTGCGCCAGAAGTTGAGGTTGACTCACCTGTTCAGTCTGAGGAAGATTCTGAGGTGGTGGCAACAAGTTCTGTTGTTGATTCCTCCTAGGACCAATATAAAATTGATTGTCCTTGATTCCATTGGGGAGCAATATGTTGTGGGTACCATTGTTGTTGTGACTGGTTTGGCCATTGTTGAGTTCCCCATGATTGAGTTGCCCATTCAGGAGATCCCCAATAAGGAGTTCACCATGTAGGTTGTGGAGGGTAGGGCTGATTCCAAGAGGGAGGCCATTGATTACCAGCCCAGTTATTCTGGGGTTTCCATGCAGAATTGGAATTTTGGCCATAAGAAAAATTACCTCCCTGGCACTGATTTAGCACATTTATTTCTTCTTCAACCTGAGCAGTTTTTTTCTTAGTATTTTTAAGATCAGTAAGAAGCTCACATTGATTGGTAGGGTGGCTTTGCTAACAAAGTTGACAAACATTAACCTTATCTAATGGGCACCCCCGTAAAATATGTTTATTTTGACACCTAGGACAATAGATTGACAAAGTCTCAGGGTTACGGGTCTTTGCTTGTATACCATCCAACATAGTATTCAATTGTACCAATATGTATGTCTTCAAATTTGCTATTTCTTCTCGAAGTTTACCTATCTTGTTATTCCCTTTGAAAAGATTTTTTTTTGGATTCCTCCACGAGTACGTGAAAAATTGCGACACAAATCACATATTTCTTCGAGGTTTAATTGAGACACATCACCTTTTCCCATTAAATCAAGACTTCTTCATGCATCATCATCGAGTCCTTTAAGAAATATAGTCTTGAGAATATCAACACTAATTGTTGTTTCCCCACATCATTTAGATAAGAAAAGAAACCTATCCAAATAGTCTTCTAGACTCTCGTCCTCATTCTGCCGAAGTTTGAACAGTTCTTCCTTACGATCACTCACCCTACAATAACTATGATATTTATTCAAAAACACAATCTCCATTTCTTCCCAAGTTGTAATACCTCTAGACGGTAGTCCCATAAACCAGCGCATGGCTGAATCCTTCAAAGTAGAAGGAAACAACTTCAATTTTTGGTTGTCATTTTTATAGTCATAGGTTTGACAAAGGACCTTAAATTCAAAAAGAAATTGGTCTGGGTCTTCCGAGGATAAACCACAAAATGTTGGAAGGAAAGCTGGAGAAATGTTTTTCATTGTTGTATCATCATTGGCATCAAGAACAATAGGATAAGTGAACATCCTAGGTGGTGGACGATCATTATTATTACTGTTTCCACCATTACGGTTGGCTTCTACCCTCCAATCTCCCATGATGTTTAGAGGAATATGCTCCTCCATAAAAATTTGTACCATAGGACAGTCTTCTAGAAGATAGTGGAAAGCCTCTAGTGGGTTAGGCTCAAGTAATTCGTCAGCAGAATAATATTTTGAGCCTTGGGCCTCCCTTTGTATAACTAGAACGTATTTTGGGGGGGTGTTTGGTATAAATCGTCCATGAGGGCCTCTTTTCCTGACCATGCAGAGAAGGAAGCCACAGATAATATTTTTTTCCTAAAAGAGGTATTCAAGGCGTCTTCTATTAACACTTTAAGCAAAATAAGCAAAAAGGTCCCTGGCAACAATGCCAAAAAGTGATAGTCTGTCGTTAGGTCCCATTACTTTAGAACAAAATATTCAAATTGTCGACCGGGTAGTGTTCAAGGCAATCTGCAATAGAAGAGTTCTGGAGTATCTCCATCAGGTTCCTTAACTTTTTAAGAACAACTTTAAATTAATTCTAACTTCAAACTATTTAACTATCAAACTGAAAAGTAATATATTCCTAAGAAAATAGAAAATGCTTGAACTATAAACATGAGTATACTAATTTAGAAAGCATAATAACTAAGTTAAACAAACATAGAATCAATTTAAACTAAGAAACTGATTATAAGAACATAAAAGCTTATAACAATCCATAAAACATTTTCTTAACAGTCAAAATTCCAACAGTAAATAATAGAAACTACGGAAGTTGAAAAAATAACAGATACTTCAAAACTAAGATTTCATAACAGTGAATTCAAATAACTCTCTACAAAATATCAGTATGACAAAAGAAAACACTTATCTACTCCCGTCGAGTGGCCAGCTCGTGGGACAGCACATTCATTCTTAGCTCACATCCACAGCTATTTCAGGAACACCTCTATTAACCATAGTTATCATCCATAACTCATAACTCAGAATTTCAGATAACAATCTCTTTATTTATAAACCTTGAAAAACATTCTATCAGCATAACATTGTTTTCACTGTATATCTTACTTCCAGTGACTGTATCTTTTATAGAAAAACTATAACTACATGCTATATTTCAGCTAGTATAGATAACCACTGAAAAATGTCTAAAACAAATCTATGTGTAACTCGTCTATCTTTAATCCTATTACACAGAATTTAAGAGGCTCAAGTCGAGCCATAAATTCTTTTATTCAAAAGATAACATAAATAACATCTTTTAAGAACAATAGCATTTTCGGTCCATCATCCTAAAGTTCTGGAGCATACTTCTAGCATATATCTCTAACTGTTCTGGAGCACGTGCCAGCTAGATACTTCAATCTGTAACTTGGTTGACCGGTTATTATCTACAAAACACTTAAAACAACCCATTAAATTTGTATTGGCAAATTACTTTAAGAAATCAAAAGAAATAAAGTTTATACAAGTTCTTACTAAAATTAAGCAATTATTTCTTCTAAAATTTAATTAATTGGCAGAGGATAGAGATTTGCATATATGAACCAGGTCTTTGTGGTATTATTATGATGAGGTTATTTTTACCTCATCATTTCCTCCCCTTCCTGGTTCTTGGCAGGTCCTCTGTCCCCTAATTATAATTTTTCCCTCTACTCCCTTCTTCATACTTTGCACTGATATCATATAAGTCTTTTATTGTGTCATCAAATTTAATAGGGGAATTATGGAAACCTGCATGAAAAGTAACTCCCCTTTTCCATTCATTGAAGACTCTGTCATCTTGATTTGTATTAATATGAAAAGTAGGGGATGGATATAGCAGTAAAGGAGGTCTATACCTCATTCCTATCCATTTTGTTATGAGATCTCCTAGAATTTTGGCCAAGGCATCTGCTCTTCTGAAGGACCATCTAAGACCAAGAGGAGAGATCACTTCTCTTTTCTTTAAATATATAGGCAATGGAGTGTATCTCTCTTCACATGCATACCAAACCTTGCCAACCAATTTTTTCCCCTGTTCTATAAAATGATTATAGCAAACCCGAAGGCTGTTATCATACCTTTCTTTCATTTTCTCATCCAGCAAAAGAGCTACAAATGTCTTCTTAAACACTGTTGGTCTACTATTTGGAGATCTTATCTGAAGTCCTATACTTTTCTCTGCTTGAACATATTCTTTATTTTGTTCTTGCCAATGGATTTGATTCCGCATAGTAGACAATAGATATCTTAATTGTACTTCTCCCACAAAAAGATTAACAAAGAAATTAGTATGCTGCTCTAACAAAAGATCATGGGTAAAGAATTCATAGAACATATCTTTCTCTTCAGGTTTTGAGTTTGCAAACACTTTAACAAATTCTTTATCATTCGGTTCATAGGGTTGATCATTGTAAATCCTAAGCAATTTCCATCTAAAACATTGCTCATTCAAAAACATGGAATATAATCTGGATGGCCTTCTACAAGATAAAATAAATTCAGCTATTTGACAAGAATCTTGTTTCCCCTTATAAGCTTTATGAAATGCTTCTCTTAATAATACCATTTCCATTTTCAATCTATTATTCTCAATTCGTGTATTCCTGAGGAAATAGCACTGTTCCATCCATTTCATTAATAATGGAGGAATTTGAATTTGGAACCATTAAGTTACCGTTGGCTCGGTTTGAACTTCTCTAGATTCCATCTTTGGTTTACCAATGCTTTCCTGTAAGTCCTGCTCTAATTCCACAATCTTACTAAGAGAAGTATTTAATTCTTCTTTTTGTCTTTTCTTTTCCTCTTCAAAAGCTGAAAAAATGAGCATAAAATTTCCTTTTAAATTCTAAATTTCTTTATTTAATTCATCCCTATGTATCCTATTTTCCTTATCACAATTCTGAATTTGTAATTGCAGCTCACTAATAGATGTATCTTTTCCCTGCATTTCCAACTTTAAATTCTAAATTTCTTGATCCCTTTCATCTATTACAGTCTTATACACCATGATTTCCTCTTGTTGTAATTCCATTATTTCTTTATTTTCATGCAGCTAATTTCTTAACTCTTTTATTTCTAATTTCAAATTTTCAAACTCCATGTTAATATTTTCAATTTCAATAGCTTGATTAATAACTGGAGACAATTCCCCTAACATACTATCATCAATTTCCCTAAAAAGTGGAGATTGTTCCTTTTCTATTTCCTGTTTTTGTTGTTCTACAGCTTCCTCTTCAGATACCAAATGAAAATGCACTTCTTCAACATATATTTCTTTTTCTGAGGATTGGTTAATTGACTCCTCAATTTCCAAATTCTTTTTCTGCTTTTTAGCTTTTGACCTCTTCTCTTTACTCTATGTTGGGGTTTCTGCAGATCCAGAGGATAATCTTTTACTCCTCCTCAAGGGAGGAGTATCCTGATAATTTAAAATAGTTGGATCATTTAGAAGAATAGTTCTTCTTTTCCTCTTCTTAACAGGGTGAGTAACCACATTTGGATTCATTATCTCTACATCCTCTATCTAGGCTGGAGTTTCAAACTCATCTTTTCTAAATTCTGGCACTTCCTCACCTGATAAGGGGATGACTTCTTATGGCTCACCTAAAAATGGTCTGTAAATTCCAGGAGGACTTTGGACATAAATTGGGGTCCCTGATCTGTAACAATAGTTCGAGGGGCTCCAAATCAAAGAAAAATTTTGTTATAGAGAAAATCAGCAACTTGCTCTTCTCTAGCAACTCGTAAAGCTTGAACTTCAGCCCATTTTGTCAAATAATCAGTACAGACTAATATGTATTATTTCCCTTGTGAGGAAGGATCTATGGGGCCGATAAAATCTAACCCCCATTTTTCAAATGGTTCCAAAGTTACCTGGGGTTGCAATGACATCTCTGTCGAAGGAGTTGGTCTTCCTACTCTTTGACATTCATCACAATGACAGACATAATTTTTAACATCTTTATGCATTGAAGGCCAATAATATCCAGTACCTAGTATTTTATGGGAAGTTATTTTTGTAGAATAATGACCCCCTGAAGGATCATCCTGACAGGCCCTCAGAATACTATAAGTTTTATCAGCCCTGACACATCTTCTCAAAACCATATCAGGTCCACAACGAAATAACATCCCATTAATCCATTTAAATGGTGCACATTCTCGAATAAGTCGCTTTCTTTGTTTAAATGTAAATTCAGGAGGTACTTCAGAAGTATCCAAATAGTTGGCAATATCAGCAAACCAAGGAACCCTTATAGAGATAGCAAACAAATTTTCATCAGGGAACTCATCTTGTACAGGTGCTCGATCACCCTCTTCTTGTTTAATTCGAGATAGAAAATCTGCCACCTCATTAAATTTTCCTGGTCTGTCAAGTATTGTCACATTGAACTCCTGAAGAAGTAATAACCATCTCATTATTCGACCATTAACTACAGGTTTATTCATTAAATATTTTACAGCTGAGTGATTTGTGTAAACTGTAACTTTATATCCTGTAATATAATGATGGAACTTTTTAATGGCATGGACCACTGCTAAGAATTCTTTTTATGTAGTCATGTAATTTCTCTTAGCAGACGTTAAGTTTTTACTAATAAAATATATGGCATATTTACCCCCATCCTCATCTTCTTGCCCTAATACTGCACCAATTGCATCATCCGAAGCATCAGCATAAATGTGAAAGGGAAGACTCCAATTTGGTCCACATAGTACAGGAGCAGAGATAAGCCTTTCTATTATCGTTTCAAATGATTGTTGACACTCAGACGTCCAGCTAAACTCCACATCTTTTTGGAGTAGAGAAAACATAGGGGTCGCTATCTTACTGAAGCTTTCTATGAACCTTCTATAATAACCAGCATTTCCAAGAAAAATTTGAACATCTATTTGTGTTTGAGGTATAGTTAATTGTTGTATGACTTCAATTTTTTTAGGATCAACTTTTATTCCTTCTGAGGAAATGTGATGGCCTAAGACTATTCCTTGTTCTACCATTATTAAGCACTTTTCATGGCTAAGGGACAATCGATTTTCCTCACAAACCTACAAGGCCCTATCTAGGTTTTGAAGGGCTTCATCATAGGTTGACCCATATACTGTGAAATCATCCATGTAAACCTCTACACAATCGTTAACAAGTGTTGCAAATATAGCCAAAATGGCCCTTTGAAAACTAGTCGGAGCATTACAAAGTCCAAAAGGAAGAATTCGGTATGCATACGTACCCCAAGGACAAGTAAACGTGGTCTTGTCTTGGTCCTCTAGTGCTACCTGAATTTGGTTGTAACCACTAAATCCATCCAGGAAAGAAAAATATTTCCTTCCAGCTAAATTGTCCAAAACCTGGTCAACAAATGGTAAGGGAAAATAATCTCTAAAGGTGGCTTTATTAAGTTCTCTATAATCCACGCAAATTCTCCACTTGCCATTTTTCTTTGGTTCAACTACCATAGGTGACACCCACTTACTATCTGAGATAGGATAAATAAATCCTGCACAGAGGAGTTTCTCAATCTCTACTTTAACAAGATCCTTTAATGCAGGGTTGAGTTGCCTCTGTGGTTGATGAACAGGTCTTATATTAGGATCAGTATAAATGTGATGAATACAAACACTTGGGTGAATACCCCTCATGTCTATATAATCCCAAGCAAAAGCTTTAGACCTTTTTACCAGCACATTAAATAATTTATCCTCTTGTATTTTTGTCAACCAACTATTGATATTCACAGTTTTTCCTAGTAACAACATAATTGTTTTTGTTCCTGGATAAGCCGAAGTGACAGTATGTATTGGTCATACCAAAGTGTTGAGAGGACAACTATGAGGTATAAGTCGGTGAAATTTTGTAATATCATCAAAGAAATAACTCATTCTAGGAATCATATTAGCCAAGGGACAAGGCATCCCCATGGTAACATAATTTTGTTCGATTCCACTTATATCAATCAGTTGTCCCAAAATTTCTTGTACATCCTCTATCACTTCTTCACTAGAACTTATAGCCAAATGTGCCACCTCATTCACTAACTCATCCTCTAAGTCTTCTCCATGTTGTTTAATCACTACCATGGCCAAAGAGGCCAAACTGTCCTGCCCACTAAATTCTTCTGGTTCATTAACCCAAACTTTATTATACTCAATTGGTTTAGCAGGAGGATATAAAAATAAACGTTTACTATCTGGACCATGTGAAATGGTCATACCTCCTTCTCGATAATCAATTTTAGCAGTGACAGTAGCCAACCATGGTCTTCGCAAAATTATTGGATAACTATCTTTAGGTGTAAGTGATTGAATTATTTGAAAGTCAACTGGATATTCCCATCCATCAACTTTAACAAGAACATTTTTTATAACACCTTTTGGAATGGCTATAGACTGATTTTCCATCTACAAGACTGTAGTTGTAGGACTTAAATCTGTAAGACTCAACTTCTCCATTACATCCACCGTCATTACATTAATAGCCGCTCCTAAATCCACCAATGCATTAGGTATTGCTACCTCATTAATTGTAATAGTAATTAGTGGACTCCCAGGATCATCATATTTTGGAGCAACCGTATTCCTAGATAAAAAATCAGCTAAATAACCATCAATATGCACAGTGTTTATTTTCTTTGGTTTCCTTCCTGGGGTTCTAATACACAATTGTTTGATCAACTGATTTAACTCAGGAATTTCCTTTATTGCCTGCAGCAAAGGAACCTCTATCTGCAATTGTTTAATCTCCTGAATTAAAGTCGTTTCAGAAGCTAATGACATTTTGAAGTATCTTTCAGAATTGTTGATTTAGCGCTTCGGAAATGGTGCTTGAGTTTTCTCCTTTGAAAGGATATCTCTTTTCTCCTTTGGAGGAATATCTTTGCTAGACTCAGTCAAAGACTGACCTTCCTCCTCCCGAGGAAAACTAGCAGCTCCTGCTACTGAAGACTCACTAATATCCGTAGGTGGTGAATTATCTTTCTCAAAATTTTGAGAAAGAGGTTCGTCCACTATTTCCTCAATAGTGGGCGGTTGAAGTGTCCTACCGAAATGTAACTGAACACTTCCACAATGAATTGCATTAAGGCATGTGACATTATCTTGCTTCGCAGTGTATACCAGAGTATTTTGTCTACTATTCTTTGGATTGGGAAGTGGTTACACCGGAAGTTGAGGTTGACTCACCTGTTCAGTCTGAGGAAGATTCTGAGGTGGTGGCAACAAGTTTTGTTGTTGATTCCTCCTAGGACCAGTATAAAATTGATTATGTCCTTGATTCCATTGGGGAGCAATATGTTGTGGGTACCATTGTTGTTGTGACTAGTTTGGCCATTGTTGAGTTCCCCATGATTGAGTTTCCCATTCAGGAGATCCCCAATAAGGAGTTCCCCATGTAGGTTGTGGAGGGTAGGGTTGATTCCAAGAGGGAGGCCATTGATTACCAGCCTAGTTATTCTAGGGTCTCCATGCAGAATTGGAATTCTGGCCATAAGAAAAATTACCTCCTTGGCACTGATTTAGCACATTTATTTCTTCTTCAACCTGAGCAGTTTTTTTCTTAGTATTTTTAAGATCAGTAAGAAGCTCACATTGATTGGTAGGGTGGCTTTGCTCACAAAGTTGACAAACATTAACCTTATCTAATGGGAACTCCTGTAAAAGATGTTTATTTCGACACCTAGGACAATAGATTGACAAAGTCTCAGGGTTATAGGTCTTTGCTTGTATACCATCCAACGTAGTATTCAATTGTACAAGTATGTATGTCTTCAAATTTTCTATTTCTTCTCGAAGTTTACCTATCTCGTTATTCCCTTTGAAAAGAATTTTTTTTCGGATTCCTCCATGAGTACGTGAAATGTTTTGACACAAATCACATATGTCTTCGAGGTTTAATTGAGACACATCACCTTTTCCCATTAAATCAAGACTTCTTTGTGTATCATCATCAAGTCCTTTAAGAAATATAGTCTTGAGAATCTCAACACTAATTGTTGTTTCCCCACATCATTTAGATAAGAAAAGAAACCTATCCAAATAGTCTTCTAGACTCTCGTCCTCATTCTGCCGAAGTTTGAACAGTTCTTCCTTACGATCACTCACCCTACAATAACTATGATATTTATTCAAAAACACAATCTCCATTTCTTCCCAAGTTGTAATACCTCTAGACGGTAGTCCCATAAACTAGCGCATGGCTGAATCCTTCAAAGTAGAAGGAAACAACTTCAATTTTTGGTTGTCATTTTTATAGTCATAGGTTTGCAAAGGACCTTAAATTCAAAAAGAAATTGGTTTGGGTCTTCCGAGGATAAACCACGAAATGTTGGAAGGAAAGCTAGAGAAATTTTTTTCATTGTTGTATCATCATTGGCATCAAGAGCAATAGGATAAGTGAATGTCCTAGGTGGTGGACGATCATTATTATTACGGTTTCCACCATTACGGTTGGCTTCTGCCCTCTGATCTCCCATGATGTTTAGAGGAATATGCTCCTCAACAAAAATTTGTACCACAGGACGGTCTTCTAGAAGATAGTGGAAAGCCTCTGGTGGGTTAGGCTCAAGTAATTTGTCAGCATAATAATCTTCTGAGCCTTGGGCCTCCCTTTGTATAACCAGAACGTATTTTGGGGGGGTCTTTGGTATAAATCGTCCGTGAGGGCCTCTTTTCCTGACCATGCAGAAAAGGAAGCCACAAATAATATTTTTTTCCTAAAAGAGGTATTCAAGGCATCTTTTATTAACACTTTAAGCAAAATAAGCCAAAAGGTCCCTGGAAACGGTGCCAAAAAGTGATAGGTTGTCGTTAGGTCCCATTACTTTAGAATAAAATATTCAAATTGTTGACCAGGTAGTGTTCAAGGCAATTTGCAATAGAAGAGTTCCAAAGTATCTCCCTCAGGTTCCTTAACTTTTTAAGAACAACTTTAAATTAATTCTAACTTCAAACTATTTAACTATCAAACTAAAAAGTAATCTATTCCTAAGAAAATAGAAAATGCTTGAACTGTAAACATGAGTATACTAATTTAGAAAGCATAATAACTATGTTAAACAAACATAGAATCAATTTAAACTAAGAAACTGATTATAAGAACAGAAAAGCTTATAACAATCCATAAAACATTTTCTTAACAGTCAAAATTCCAACAGTAAATAATAGAAACTATGGAAGTTGAAAAAATAACAGATACTTCAAAACTAAGATTTCATAACAGTGAATTCAAATAACTCACTACAAAATATCAGTATGACAAAAGAAAACACTTATCTACTCCCGTTGAGTGGCCAACTTGCGGGACAACACATTCATTCTCAGCTCACATCCACAGCTATTTCAGGAACACCTCTATTAACCATAGTTATCATCCATAACTCATAACTCAAAATTTCATCTAACAATCTCTTTATTTATAAACCTTGAAAAACATTCTATCAGCATAACATTGCTTTCACTGTATATCTTACTTCCAGCGACTATATCTTTTATAGAAAAATTATAACTACATGCTATATTTCAACTAGTATAGATAACCACTGAAAAATATCTAAAACAAATCTACGTGTAACTCGTCTATCTTTAATCCTATTACATAGAATTTAAGAGGCTCAAGTCGAGCCATAAAGTCTTTTATTCAAAAGATAACAGAAATAACATCTTTTAAGAACAACAACATTTTCGGTCCATCATCCTAAAGTTCTGGAGCATACTTCTAGCATATATCTCTAACTGTTCTGGAGCATGTGCCAGCTAGATACTTCAATCTGTAACTTGATTGACCGATTATTATCTACAAAACACTTAAAACAACCCATTAAATCTATATTGGAAAATTACTTTAAGAAATCAAAAGAAATAAAGTTTATACAAGTTCTTACTAAAATTAAGCAATTATTTCTTCTAAAATTTAATTAATTGGCAGAGGATAGAGATTTGCACATATGAACCAGGTCTTTGTGATATTATTATGATGAGGTTATTTTTACCTCATCAGCATATTTGCATACAGTTGTTGTGAAGTGGAATTTTTTGATGGAGGTTTCCTGTTAACGACCCCTTGCTCTTGGGATGTCACATTAGGCGTTGGTTCCATTTGGTCAAATTTTCAAAATTTGTGAGAAGTCTAGCTCCATCTTTTCCAAAAGATAAAAAGTATCTATTGGGATCTATGAATAGCAGTACATCCATTATTATCAATATTTGAGGATCTTGTGAAGTGTCATCAATCTATTCTTGGGTTAGGTTTTGTTCAACATTATTCAAGGTAAACTCATCATCAAAAGATGGTGTAGTTTCATGTTGTTCATATGAGGATGACCCAAAGTGCATCATCCTAGTGGGATTAAAAGTAAGGTCAGTTTTAGGATCCATTTATTTTATTTTTCTTTGACACCTTGTTTCGACCATATAAGACCTAATATGCTAAAGATGTTTTGGGGATTTTTGTAATTTTTGATGTTTTTTGGATTTTTGTGATTTTCAAATATTTTTGGATTTTTTATTTTGAAGGATGAAAAATTCGTATGAACTTACACTATATTTTGGGATTTTTTTATTTTAAAGGATGTTTGCAAATGATAATGGACTTGTGATATATTTTTGGATTTTGTTGATTTTAAAGGATGGTTTCCAAATTATGGTAGACCAAGGTAATCAAAGGAAATATCTAGACCTCAAAAGAATAAATATTCACATGATAATTGATAAAAGTTGAACCTAAACTGGACTTATGAGATTTAGGCTAATTGTTAATAGGATGATGAAAGATTGTGAGATCAAGATATTCAAAGGATGACTATGGTTTGATCAAAATATGATTGGTTTCTTGGTTTTAAAATGCGAAGGTTGATGTCCATGATGTTGGATGAAAGAAATTAATCTAAAGGTGTAACTAAGCTAAGTAATATGGAAAGTGCAATATTAAACTAGGAAGAAAATTTGGCAAGTCTTAGGTCTCTATATCAGGCCACTGTGCTAATCAGGTCTAAAGTATGGATCCTCAGGAATAAACCCTAATTTCTTAGTGCAAACATATGTGTTAAGGAGATTTACATATGCGATACAAAAAGCCTCAGATGTGGTACAAAAATTACATTACATAATAGTATCATATATGTTATAGAATCAAATAATTATGTTACAAAGGAAAATATGTTATAGATTTTGTCAATTGCATCACTTTGGTTTTCTTCTAGGTTTTTGTAAGAAAATACAGTACAAAAATTGTAGATGTGGTGCAAAACACAAATGCGTTACAGAGAGAAGATGTGGTATAGAAAAAAAATGCAACACAAAAGCCTACAATTGTATGACTCTATTTTATAGATGTGTTATAAAATAGAGATGTGGTACAACAAACAAATGTGGAATAGAAACTTGCAACTACATGACTCTGGTTTATAGATGCCTTATAGGATACAAAAGTGTGACTCTAGTTGGTTTTTTGAAATCAAGTATTCTAAGTAATTTTTCATGTTGGGCTTATTTAGTTTTTAGATAGAGTACACTAAAAAAAAACTCAAAAGAAAAAATGGTTTTTTGACTCTTGACTCTTGGGAAATAAGGCTTAATGCCAAAAGGTCAATGGTGTCACTTGTATAACACAATTGCAAACACTTGAAGAGAAGTACAACTTAATTATTCAATTAGGTGTGTGTACTTGATGTAGGCCCACCACACAAAAGTGCCAATACCCCAAGATTAGTGTGAAACACCTCTCTTTCAAAAGCAGATAGCTATAAGTGGCACAAGCCCAATATAGCAATAGGCTCACCTTTCCTCTCTCCCTGAGAAGCTAGAGAAGCCAAACCCAAGAATTTATATCTCTACTTAAGGGAGTACATGGTGAGTAGCTTCAAGCATGGTATTGTACCCTACACTACACCAAGCTATGACTAAAATCTCCTAGGCTTATAATTAAGAAATGTTCTTTGTGGGGGACTACAATGAATAGAGAGCTCATATGTAATAGTTTGAGATTGGAGGGGTCTCCTCCGCTCTTTTCACCAAAGCAAGTCTCAGCGGATCAAGGATCTCACGGCTTGACTTTGAATGACGCTAGCAACTTGTTGGGGTACAACTTTTACTCTCCCCCCTTTGTATACCCTACCGAGAAACATGGTTGGAGTCAAACCCTGTGGTGATGAAATCCCTAGGCAGGCCCCCTACTGAAAATAAAAAGAGGCTATTGTGTGTTTCTCTTGCACCCAAGATTGCACAAGTGCATGAGGGGAGAGGATATGCACAAATAACCTGGGTTGACACAATTGTGCAAGCACACCAACCACAAAAGATAATGGTTCTTTTCAACCCCAAATCAAATGTTATCTAATATAAAATATCAAAGACATATAGGTTTGGAAAATATTTTTTTTGACTAGCGAACCTACACCAAATAGATTAGTAGTTTCAAACAATGCATTTGTCAACATGCTACAATAAAGAAAGTATTTTAAAGTATACCATTTGCAAATGATCATCACAAAGTTGTAAACAGAAATCAGTAACCAAAAAACACCTAATCAAATGGAAATTGAATATTTTATACCTTATTTATTCAACAGACAGATGTGGCACTATATCTGAAAATTGTTTCACAGAATCAGTTGTGGCGTAGAAACCTTTAGATGCATCACAAGAAATGATTGTGGTGCAAAATTACAATTTCATTACACAACTTGCAAATACCAAAATCACCAAAAACAAACAAAAAATACAACCAAGAAAGGATAAATCCAAGGTTAGGGTTTCAAACAATCAATTTTCAACTCTCTACAATAATAAAAAACAACAATTATTAGCTAAAATTTGAAAACTTATAATCTCATACAATTGTGTCGTATAAGTCAATAGATGCATCATAGAAATCTATGCATGCATCACAGAAACCCAGAGATGTGTCATAGAAAACAAATGCATTACAAAAATCCATAGATGTTTCATTGCACTCAATAGATGCATTACAAAACCTGTAACTTCAAAAATTCATATTTTCTCAAAAAAATTGTTAGCAGGTTAACATCAAGTTCACCAATTGTATGACTAGAAATCAAGAAAATGGCTTAAATCATAAACAACCATGTAAACCGTATGATTCAAGCAAAATAGTTCTAATATATCAATGAAGAACAAATAAATGCAAGAAATATGAAAGATCAATCAAACATTATACCTTTCTCACATCAAACATTGAATCACCTCCATTGTCCTTCTCAATTTTTCTTTGTAAGCTATTGTTGCTCTCATATTTGTATGTGCATTCATAAGCTCAAATGGATATGATAGAAAAATCTTGAAGATCATGGTTCCTTTCGAATAAGGATGAAGATTTGATTTTATAGAAGATGTGGGTTTGATGGACAGTCAAGATTTAAGGAAGAACTAAAAAGATCAATGGTGGAGAATTGATGAGAGGAATTGATTGATCTGTTAACTAGTTGCATGATTTTAGATAACTGATTGCATGATTCAGTTAAGATAATTGATTAGGATAATAACTCAGACTGAGTGTTAGTGAATTGAATTTATTGATGAATGGACTGAAATTGATTGATTAGTGAATTGAGTAAGTCTCAGTTAGAAGATGAGTTGGAAATGCATGAGATTTAATAATTAATCAAATTAATTAATTAGTAAAGGTATGTGCAAAATGAATTAAATAAATTAAATAAATAAATAGAGAATGGATAATGTTGAGAAATTAATGGATAAATTAAATAATTAAAATAATTATTTAATTAAGGAAAGGGATAATGGATAATTAATTAAATAATAATAATTTATTTAATTAATTTAAAAGACTAGGGATAATTAGTGACGTAATTAAATAAAGGAAATTTATTTAATTAATGAAGGAATAATAATAGTAATGTGAATTAATTAAATAATACAAAATTATTTAATTAATGGTAGAATGTGAGATTAGTAATAATTAAATAATTGAAAATTATTTAATTGTATAGATAAGATGAGAATTATTAAAAAAATGATTTTTGTAGGCTTAGGACAATTTTTAGTGTCTATAGAAACAAGTAGATAATTACCCTTAAACAAAGTTCATATCATTTCACACGATCACCCAAAGAAAGCTTTGTTAGAGAATGTCAAGATTTGAAAGCATGAAACAACCTTCCACTAGTGAACAAAATATGAGAACAATAGTATGTCTATCAATATACAAATGAAGAGTGTATAAATGCAATAATAAACCTTACATATATAGGCAAGGATGAGGAGGTGAAAAGGTAGGAGACAATGACTAACTACCCCTCCAAATGTGCAACATGTGTGAGCTCACTTGAAAAGTGTGTGAGAAAGTGGAAAGTATGCATGCAATAGGTGTCTAGTCAAGTGATGATGACACATGTCTCAACCATATTAAGTGAGACAAGAGTATGAAATAGCTTAAGTAAACTTAAGCTAAGTGTGAATAAGTCAATCCTAGAAAGGTGATTAGCTAACTATATGAATAATGACTCTATTTACACTAACAAGATTTAGAGTAAATCTTGAATCCAACAAATATACAATCTAAACTAGCGTGTTGCTATCACTATGGTGTTTATAATATCAAACATGGCCATAGATAATTTCAACATAATGTAACTACTCACAAGTAAACAACAATGATAAAACATTCTAAAAATATCAATCACGTATAAAACACATGTATAAGGTTATTGAGTCAATCAAGTCCAATGACAAAGTAACATATGAGAAGGGTTGTGGTTGGTTCTATTTTTGGACAGACTAAATTTAGGAAACATCTCAAAAAGAAAGGGATGCAGGAGGAAGAGAAAGATGCTACTAATGCAAGGGATACTGACTGAAGGGAGTATATCTCCAATATTGGGGATAAGTGGAAGTTAACCGCCACTACCAAATAATGATGTTTTGCTCTGTGGTTTTTTGGTTTTTTGGTAATCTAGTTACTGGTTCTTATAGTTTTATTAAGAATTTTTATTATGTTATGGGCTTTATATGGTGGTAAATTTATGCTAAGACTATTACCTATATTTTTTATTCGATTAAGAGGCCTGTGTGCCTATTGAAAATCTTATATTTGGCCTACGTGCCCTTGTTAACTCCTTTATAGTTGCTAGACTAATTTTGGTGGTTTTGGATGTTTGACTGGATGTTGTTTGTCAATCTGTTTCTTTGAGTTGTTTCTACTTTATTCTACTATTGTACAAGATCAAGGTCCTCCCCTGCTAATCTAATAAAAAACAAAGTAACATAAAATAAAATATGGTACAAACAACCCCATTAAGTATCTTAAATAAAAAGAAAACTAATAATAAATGATCACCCATAGAGCACTTCATAAAAAATACTAGGTTTAATGTTTCTTTTTTTTTAAGTAACTAAGGTAATTGGATTTCAATTTTAATTTAAGGATGAAGGTCTATTCAAAAATAAATAAATGAATAATTTATAGGTTGTATCTCCTCTTATAAAGTTTTACATGTCCCATGACATAACCTAATAGTAACTATTTTGTTTTACATTCTTTAAATCATTATGTTGTTTTAACCAATATAACATAATATTTTACCAATTTTAAGATGTGAAAATGATTCTAGAACCTATGGGTTATGGGCCCATAGTGCAATTGAAAATATACTTATGTAATAAATGAAGGTGTCAATTTTAAATAGATATATAAAGTATAGTAAAAACACTTTCTAAAAATAAACACAAAACTTAAAGGAAATTAGCATGGAAAGAATTTTTTACTATTACAAATACTAATTTACTAACTCTATTTCAAAGATAACTCCATTTAAGAGGGTATTAATTGAATAGAATTATGAACAAGTCTAGAACTTAATGCCACTCAAGTTGTCATATTTTAATTAATATATCATGATGTAAATTTGAACTTTCAAGAGTTTTGTAAATCATCCAACTGTTGGATTTATATGAGTGAATTATCATACTTACCTTTTTTAAGGAAGTTAATGCCTAAGTTTGAAGTGTAAAGGAAAGAAATAAATTTGACTTGGGTATTAATATTTATAAAAAAATATTCTCCATGCATATATAAGAAGCCTAAAGAGTTTAAAGACTTTACATACATTCTACAAGAGAAAGAAAAAATCCATCAAATCATTAGATATGCAATCAATGCCTTGTATTAGCATAAATTAATAATACAATTATTTCATTTATATCTTGAATAGTAAATTTGTGAATGTTGATCATGCTACAATGAAGTGTGAAATCCATATTTGGATAAACTTTAGGAATTTGGTCCTTAATAGTACTATCAAACTTTTATATCTAAATTAGATAAGAAAATCACCAAGCTTCTAAAGATGTGAGGCTTGTACCACCATTGTATTTGCAAAGAATGGTAGAATAGTGATTTCAACAAATATGGTTCATCCAAATAATCCTACTACTAAAAAATTCCAAAATGTTTTCCTCTTTATTTTAGAATAACCCTTTTCGATTCCCAACTATGAACTCTAGTTGCTCAACTAAAACATAAGAGAAAGCTCTTTGAGGGGCTATTATGCTAATGGTGCTCATAACAAATTTCACTTATATTGACTCAAAGTTAAGAATCTTGTAAGTCTTTGCATCTCAAACAAGCCAGGGAATGTTAAAACCATTCAGTTTTTCATGGGCATCTTACTACACCTTAAAAATTCCAAGGATATTTTGAACTACTATAAATTATTATTAATGGACTAGGAGGACTTTGATGAGAAAGTTAAGGATTTTTATGAATGCCTTGGCATTTAGACCCTTAGTTTATAAATTTTCATACGATACACCATCTTTTGTGCTTATTCAATTGAGGTGATTGTGTTAACCTTTGCATTGACTTGAATTCACATTTAATTTTTCATGATATTCCTAATTATTGTTGTTGATCTTATTTGCACATCACCCATTATTCACTCTAAGTTGTCTCTAATGAAACTCAACATATAAACTGATTGACCAATTAAATTAAATTTAATGTTAATGATGAGACTTTAATTTTTAAGTTAAGTTCATGTTATATAGATGCAATTGTATGCTTAATAGCTTTTTGGTCCATGGAACACATCCACAATCTATAAATACTTGATCAATCAAAGATGTTTGACTAAAAAGATCCACTTGAAACTATATAGAGATTCCACTTCAATAGATACATGAAAAAAAGATGAAACATGCAAAATATTAACCACCAAAATATGAACTTCCTTCCTCAATTAATCATTTATACAAACCGATACTAGATCTATAAAAAATTTGGAAAAATGGTGTAAGAAGTATTCATGCAACTCCTAGCCACAAAAATCAAAACTTAATATTTAAAGAAAAAAGTTGGAGAATTTGATATTATACCATGAAAAGCATGACCCAAGACTATAACAAATGTAAAGTGTGATTGATAAATAGAAGAGTTAAGGCATAGAAATTGATAAGAGGCAAAGTGAACCTTGAAACAAGTAATAATCTTAATGTTTGTGATATTGTAAGTGTATGAACCAATACACCACTACTCAACACATGATCTTTGTTGTTTTTGGTTGTCAACAATATTAAGTAAATGGCCTTGAATCAAGCAATCAGACTTAAGTGTGTCATTGGTCAGATTAAAGGTGAATCTTTGATAGCTAGTTCTCAATCATATCCACTAATTGCATGTTTAGACTTCCAAAAATCAAATCTTCAACTAGACAAAACAATCTACAAATGTCCAAGTGAATGGATATTATATCTAACATCTCTTTGACTAGGTCATTGTAGTTTGATTGTTTAGGTTTTTGGTTTCTACTAGTTGCCAATTTCGCCTATAATCAAGTATCCAGCAACCTTCAATTTTGCTTATATCTAACTTCTCTTAGGAATGAAGTATCCTCCACCACACATTGCACATACTACATACATGCTTCCTATATCTCTCTATCTATATAACATAAATTATTATCAATTGGGTTCATCTTAGGTCATGATGGAATGCCACAAGACAAAGAAATGGGCAATGAAAAAAAAATTGTTTAACACGTAAAGTATTGCACCCAAAAAAGTTCCTACAAAAAGTAACATAAAATACAATCTTTTCAAACAATCATGCAGTTAGACTGCTCAACTAATCTACACTACATACAAATTGTGTGGATTCCACTTCTTTATGTGGTTTAAAAAAACAAACAATAGAGATTCCATTTGCATTTGTCAAAAAAGAACCCATGTGTAAATGCAATTCAAAAGTGTGATTACTTTCTAACTTGAGAATAGTTAGTGGAATTTAACGAGGTCTAAAATTCCAAAGGAAACCTCATTCTACATCTAAATGAAGATGGTCGGGATAAATAATGTGGCCTCATTATCCACTTCAATTGGAAAAGGAATAACATGGAATAGAATAGCCACTTTTTTAACTGCAAAGTGCATTTGACAAAAATAAATAAGGCTTTACTAGTCGATAGCAAAGGAATGACAAAGGTTAAGGGGACCAACAACATTGCAATGGTTTAAACATTCATGCAATTATTATATATGGATGTTTTGGTTATGATAGTTTATATGAATTATATTTTTATAATTTTTTTACAATTGAATATGAAATTATTGTTATCATATATAAAGATAATTTCTAAAGATAATAAATAGAATTATAGTTGAGAAGTATCATTTGATAGTACTTCGATCTCAATTTTAATAGCTTAGATTTTAAAATTTAGATCTAGACTATCTATTATAGAGTTTGAAGTAGATATATCAAGTTAATATTTGGGTTCATAACTATTTGGGGTAACTTTACTTGGCCTTTCAAATATAATTTTCATCTCATATTACTATTATGATGGATACAAGAAAATTTTAATTCTTCAAATGTTTGAACAATATAAAATGTTTTATTATTTTTAGTCTAGTACGAGAGAGGAACCCAAGTTGCCAACAATTGTATTCATGATTTTTTTGGTTGATTCTCAATGTAATATAATATGGATGCTTTAATTGGAGAAGCTTCTCATGTCTTATTAGTTATCTCTTAAAGACTTCTAATAATTTACTACAATAAAAATTGATATATAAAAAATTTGTGTTTGAAAATTATTTGTTTTCTATGATAGTAGTCTTAGTTTAGCTATATATTTTTTTTGTAAGAAGCCTATGGTTTGATATGTATATACTTTTGTAGACATGCAAAAATGTCTAATTTGTACCACACATCATTAAATTTTCATTTTATCATATCCATCCCCGACATTGCATAATTCATCATTTTCATCACTTGCATCATGAGTTCCCCTTTTTAACATCATTTTCTATCATTTTATCCTAATTTCCTCTATTAATTAAGTAATATTGAATTATTTAATTAATCCATCATATTTAATTAATTTTCCTCTCATCCCCCCTAGTTGAATAATTTTTATTTATTTAATTAATCATAATCTAATTTTCCTCTAATGTCTCATGATTAAATAATCATGAATTATTTAATTATCTAACCATCCTAGTTGCATGGAATATTTTTTTTTAACAAAGAATATCCTAATCCTCCATAATTAAATAATCTTGAATTATTTAATTGTTCTAATTTCTCTCTCAAAGGCATATTCCCATGGAATATTCTTTTTTAAAATATCCTACAATATCCCAATCTTCTAATTCATCCTCAACCCTTCATTTCTTGATCTAATGTTCACCTTTCATTTTGAAATATCTTAAACCAATTTATTAAATTGTGGAGATATTTTGAGTTCAAATTGATCTTGATCTTTCATCTTCCTTGATTCACTCTATCCATTGATCTTAAGATCTAATCTCAACCGTTGATCAAAATCTTGAAAATAATAAAACAAACATCATTCCTTCATTATCAACACCCAAAAACTTTGAATTCTTAAGCACATCCATATCATTGAGCATTTAAGCAATTATCATCATCTAGGTCATCATTTCATGATTTTGCAATCATGGGAGCTTCTTGATTGAGCAATCCAACACACCATCAACCATTAAAATGAAATGCAAGGTTTGCATTTGGTTTTTTTTCGTGTTTTGATTATGATTTTCATTACTATATCCTAATTTCTAACCATGTATGCATTCAATTTCATTTGTAAGTGGTATTTGGTCATTTCTTAATTTAGGTATTGTGAATTCTAACCTTTATTCGATAATTCATGTTTCATTTCTATTTTCCACTAGCCCTTATACCGACGGAGTCTCGATGAAACATTTCTAAGATGTCTTAATCCCGAAGAGGCATTGACCGCCTTACAAGAGGTACATGAAGGTATTTGTGGGTCTCATTCGAGTGGACCTAATCTAGTTAAGAAGCTACTAAGGACTAGATACTACTGGCCTATGATGGATCAGGAAGGTAATCAGTTTGCTAGGAAATGTCTTCAATGCCAGTAACATAATGACCCTATTCATGCACTGCCATAGGAGTTACATTCGATCACTACACCATGGCCCTTTTCATAGTGGGTACTCGACCTCATAGGAAAAATATCCCCTACCGCATCAAATAGGCATAAATTCATTATAACCACCACAAAGTACTTTACAAAGTGGATAGAAGTCGTACCCTCAACCTATATCACATTCAAGAAAATAAATAAGTTCATTCTAAACTATATAGTTTTTCACTACAACATAGCTCAAATCATTTAGTGACAATGGAACTCTGTTTAAGAATCAAGACATTTGTGACATTTGTTCTAAGTTCCAATCCAAAACCTCTTTTCTACCTCGTATTACCCCCAAGGAAATAGTCAAGCAAAAGTGTCGAATAAAACTATCTTTAAAATCCTCAAGAAGACTATTAATGATGTCGTTTGTGACTAGCATCTCCAACTAAATCTAGCTTTGTGGCCCTATTGAACAAGCATCCACACACCCACCAGTGCTACCCCTTTTTCCCTACTATATATCTTCCTAGAACCGAAGATATCTTACCTATAGAGGTTGTAATTCCTTCCTTAAGGGTATCCTTGCAGAATCTTGTCAACAATGAAGAATATCGAGTATCTAGACTCCATGAGCTTGAGTTGTTAGATGAATGATGTTTGAGTGCTCTAAACCATTTCCAAGAATATCATAATCGTCTCAGATGTAGTTACAATAAAAGAATCAAGAAGAGAAGCTTCCAAGTGGGTGACTTAGTCCTAAAGGAAAATCAAAAGATTCAACTAAATCAAGAGGGAAAAGGAAAACTTGAACCAAATTGGTTGGGACCCTTTGTGATCACTGTAAATTATGGCTTTAGCGCATATCAGTTGGCTACCCCTATAGGAAAACTTTTGGTAGAACCTATCAACAGTAGCCATCTTAAAAATTTCTACATCTAGCCTATTGAAATATCCCAGAAAAAAGTCAAAAAAATAAAAAAAATTATCAAAAATAGTAAAGAAAAATAAATCATCATTTTAGTGAAAACCACCATTTTGGTGCTTCTAGGATAGGTATTGTGGTGAAAACTTGGCAAACAGGCATCACATTTGAATAAGCTCCACCTCGTCATCTATCAAAATTTATCTTCATCCATCCATCCCATCCATCCATTATCATAATAAACTTGCATCCAACCATGGCTTGACTACTTGTAAAGTGTCTAACCTTGTCACACCTTCACCATCCTCTACCTGCATCATCCCATTTATCCCTAATAAATGTAATCTTACACCTAGTTGGGGGCATCCTCATGAACCTGGTGGATGGATTGGATCCTTGTTCATATCTCAAGTCTTGTATAACTCCAAAAACCAAAAACATCCATATAATCTTAAAAATAAAAAATATCCATATAATCTTGAAATTTCAAAAACATCCAAATAATTCTCAAAAATACAAAAATATTCGTAAAAATTTCAAAAACATCAAAAATATTATTAGTAATCCAAGTATGATCTAATAGCCCAGTCCAATAATCAAACTACAAAGCCTCTGCATAGTTATGTAGGAAAGGCCATCACCGATGAGCCCTTGAGGCATTAGGTTAGTCCCCTTAGGTCCTATTCATTGGGTTTAAATATCCTCAAAATGCCAAAAAGATCAAAATATCTTCAAAAACACCAAAAACAACCTCAAATAACCATCAAAAGCACAAAAACATTCAAAAAATCTTTAAAACACCATCTCTGTCATCGCCTATCCGTAATAAACTATCCACTTATAATAAACTTATCATCACCCTCATCCTTTGACAATACAATCAAACCAAACATAGCAACTATCAAAATCTAAAAAATTTAAGCAAAATCATGAAAGCTCGATCATCATCAGATAAAAACAACACCTAAATATCAATTTCCTATCAATCTTCATCATCATTACCATCAACATCCTAGTATAATCCTTAACGGATATATCATTCCTACAACGGGCATCATCAATGGATAACATATCTAAACTAAATCATCTATGGAAAGTGATATGGCATCTTTGTTCATTTGTTTTGATCTTTTCTTTTGATTTATCTTATTGTCTCATTTTGATGACCTCTCAAAGATGTTTGTCCAAAAAAATTAAAGAGGAAGGAATGCAGCATGATCATTGATTTTGTATGTCATGTTTGTTGGATATTCTTGTGATACAGCCATGGAAAATACTTTCCTTGTGTGTGCGGAATTCATTTCAAAAGTATAAAGTGGCCTTGCATGTTAGGTTCTTCATACCTCTCTATGCATTGGTCCAACATGCTCTGAACTTCTAAACCATACACTCATAAAGAGGTTTTTGTATGATTGGTATGAATAGGAGTACTCCTCTTGTTTGCAAATTCAAAGTCCACACAATAGATAGAAAGTCACCTTGGTTCTTCATACCTCGGTGCATTGTGTCTATTTGCTACATTAGTAATGATTGTAAATTAATTAGTTTTCCCCAAAAATCAAAAGCATACTCATCAAATTTTTCATACATCATCAAATATCGAATCATTATCATTCATATCCACATTCATAAAAAATGGATTTTCAATAAATTGAATCAACACCATCTATTCTTCTATCATCTAATCTATCTCTAACCATCATCTCTAACTGAAATCAATCCTCTACATCCTGCAATCATAACATCATTAATACTGAATGCATCATGCATCCACAAACTCATTAGCTATCCATCCATCCATTGCATATCATATATCATCATATCATGTCACATCCATACATCATGCATAATATAAATAGAAAGCATACACATCAATAGTTGCATTGAAATCATGCCATCTCATATATCATCATAAAAAATGAACATGTCATGGAACATCAATCAACTGTCACATGTGTGATACATCATAAATAAATATATACGAGGCTCAAAAGGCTAATAAATTTATATACATCATAAAAAATCATGTCTACATCAAAAGTGCATCAAAATATACATCAATATGAGTAAATATCTATCCACTCCTATGCTCCTCTTGGTCAAGAGGTGGCCTTGTATCCTACTTCTACTCTCCATGCCCTGTAGATCTTTGTGCATGTTGACTATGGGGGGTGACCTATGAGGCTGTAGAATATGCCTCTATGTATGATGCGAGGACCGACTAACATAACCACCCATTGATTTGCTAGACTCTACACCTGTGGTACCATTCCATGTTGTAAACTTCGGCAGCCTCCACTCTCATGGGACTGTCGCCTTGTATAGAGTCCTATAGGAAGGAACCTCCTATATGAGGTGCTCTCTCTCCCTCATGTGTCGATCCATGGTCACCATGGACCCCTGTGCAATCTCCAGCTAAATGCACCTGTTGTGTTCAGTGTCCCTCTCAGTGATGGCCACATCTCTCTCATTGTGGTCCTAATCTCTCTCAATCATAATCTATGTAATCCTCCCCTCAGTTGCCTATTGGTGGGTGATCTTTGTATCCCTCTCTACATATTGAGCATCTCTATCTGTGAGAGCTTAGTCTTGCTCCGCTCTCAATCCATCATGCTCTTGATGAGCTCGATCTCTCTTAGTTGTAACTATAGCTAATCTTCCATCGACATCTCCATCTCCATCCCTCCTACCCTTAGGTTGTTGATCCTACTGCTACTAATTGGGTTGAGGGGGTACCTCCTACTGTTGTCTTTGTTGTACCACCTTTTGGTGCTCTGTAGTTGCCCTCTGCCTTTATTTGACCTCTTTGCTAGGCATGAATTCGGCATGAATTCGTCTCTCCTCCTACAAGCCCCAATGACTCCTAGTGCACCAACCCCTAGAAGAAGTGTAAATCTAAGTGATCATCTTTGAGCCCACCAAGCATCATAATCCTAGGAAATCCCTATATCATCAAGACCACTCGCCCATCCCCATGCTAGGGGAGCCATCTAATAAAACTCTGCTAAAGTTATCCTTGATGATGTTGTAGGACCCCATGTAGGTACCTCCCTACTAGTGTGAGCATAAGTAGCATGATAGTCCTAAGAAAATGCAGTTTGTTTCTCTCCAAAATATTTCCAGACCCTGTCCAGAAGGTAACTCTCTAAAATATGTTGTGTTCACCTAATCAACCATCGCATCTACCTATAGTAAGTCGTATGGATGTGTTCATCTCTCCACGCCTCACATCAGATCCATGGACATCATATGAACTCTATCATATCATCAAACTGGGCCCTTCAATAGTGTAGCTACCCTGGCCATTTGTATGTCAAGAAATCAGAATACCTGGTGTATGTCATGATACAAATGAGCCAAAATACAAGGTCCCCAAGCATAAGTAATACCTTGTAGCATCATACCCTCAATCATCACTCCCCATCCAATGGAAAATTGTCAAGAATTTCTATCGAGCATCAAAGGCCCCATGATCAGTCAAGCCAGGATAATGGTGATATTGGGAACCTCCCTAACATAGGGCTATAGATCAATATGTTTGTCTATCATCACAAGTTGATCCTCCCCCAATAATCTCAACATGGCCCTTGCTCCCTATTCCACATCGTACTCAACTCAGGCACCATGAATTATAACCTTAAGGATGCACCATACATCCTCTAAGGTGACAGTGCACTCTCCAATAGGTAGGTGAAATGTGGTGGTATCGAATCTCCATCTCTCCACTAGTGTGGTCATCATAGCCTGATGTGCTATGATCTCATGCATATAAGCAATATGGCATAACCCAATATCAGCTAAGAATTGGATCTCAAAGCCTTCAATGTGATCCAATTTTTCCAAAATCCTTGGTCTTCGCTCTCTCGCTTAGAGGGTATGAAGCATCAACTACAAGCATAGTGCCCACAATGTCAAAATTGAAAAATCAAGTAAAAATCCTAACTACTTTGATTAAATAAGAAAATATGAGATTTCTTGCAAACTTGTCATTGAAAATAGGCAAACACATACTTTTTTGCAAATGTGTCAATCCCCTAAATACAAACATGAAATTTCAAGCATGAGAATTTTTTCAAACATGTCATTATAAACACATCAGCTTAGAGCATAAGCGCTTGTTTTTGGCACATGTGCTACTTTTTGCAAATGTTAACATTTCATGAATGCAGATGTGACAAATTCATGGTCAAACGTGTTGATCCTTAGATCGACGCATTTTTTGTCCCACCTTTGGCTATGAAATTGAAAACCTAAAACTATATGCAAGAAAAATTTAAAGCTATACATACTACCTGACCTACTCATCCTGGTCTTTAGAACTGTTGTACTAGGCCCGTGTAGTGTGGTGCTTGACGTATGAAGGCAATCATAAATGCACATCTAAGGACTCTAAAAGCTAGGAGATCTAAGGAGGTGAAAATATCTAAAGGCTGAGAGTGCAAATGAGGATTATTTGATCCTAATTGCCTTTATATTATCCCCACAACCTAGGGTTAAGCTCACGGTTGCCCTGTGTTATCATTTTTCAAGCCTCACTGTCTATCTTGAATATTTTTTGGGACCCCTATGGCTAGTTTGTCATCCTCTTTCCATTTGAACCGATCTTGAACTCTTGGCATGAGCCCGACCCAATTTTTTTTTTTGGCCAAACTCCTGAGGGGGTAGCCTACCGTCTTATCATCCTTTTGTCATCTACTAGAGCACAACGGAGCATAAAAAAAAATTAAATTTTATCTAAGCAATGATTATCTTTGAAGCAATGTAGCAAATACATTGTGTCAAAGAGGGGAAAAATGTAGACATGCAAAAATGCCTAATTCATATCACACATCATTAAATTTACATTTTTATCATATTCATCCCCAACATTACATAATTCATCATTTTCATCACTTGCATCATTAATTCCCTTTTTTAACATCATTTTCTATCATTTTATCCCGATTTCTTCTATTAATTAAGTAATATTGAATTATTTAATTAATTTATCATATTTCATTAATTTTCCTCTTATCCTCCCTAATTGAATAATTTTAATTATTTAATTAGTCATAATCTAATTTTCCTCTAATGTCTCATGATTAAATAGTATTCAATTATTTAATTATCTAACTTCCCATCCCACTTACATCGAATATTTCTTTTTAACAAAGAATATCCTAATCCTCCATAATTAAATAATCTTAAATTATTTAATTATTCTAATTTTCCTCTCAAAGGAATATTCCCATGGAAATTCTTTTTCAAAATATCCTAAAATATCCTAATCTTCTCATTCATCCTCAACCCTTCATTTCTTGATCTAATCTTCACCTTTCAATTTGAAATATCTTAAACCAATTTCCTTAAATTTATAATGTCATAAATTTGCACCCCATGGTAATTTCACATTTTTGCATTTGTCCCCCACATTTATGATGCCTAGCCGCATTTATGACAAGAACCTTATGAGTCAAAATTTCATGATTTCAACTCCATAAAGGGCAACAATGCAGCATCAGTAGTTTTCCACCTCATTTCTTACAAAGTCATGAGTTGGACACCTACACAATGCATGAGCGTTCACATGGTGCATTAACATCCTTGCACTTTATGAGTTCAAATGAGAGAATCTCGATAACCTTTTCCTATGACACGTGTCATCGTAGCAAAATCTTGAGTGTAATGGCTCTTCCCGCACATGTAACTTCACAAAACCCTCTTTTTCACTCTCATTTGCATTTATTCTCACTCTCTCTCACTCCAACTTACTCTCTCCCTTCTCCTCTCTTCTACATCACGTCTCTAAGGTGAATCTCTACCATATTTACATATCATCAATAGCCAAGGCTCTCTTGGAAGTGCTCAACATCACGTCTCTCAATCCAAGAGGGAGCCATAGACTTTTGGTATCGCTCTCTTATTTTCTTGTCTATTTGCTAGCATATTTTATTGTGTCTATTTATCTCGTGATATGAGTTCTCCTCCATAGTGGAGTTTTATTTTATCACTTAGTTGTCTATTTCATGATACGAGTTCTCCTCCATCGCATGGTTTTATTTTATCACTCATTGTGTCTACTTTACTTTGTGTCTTTTCTATTCTCTATCTATTTGGTTGTTCATGGAGGTGGAAACACCAATGCAGGGGTTTAACTAAGGAAAGCCCCAAAAAATCCCCAACATTTTTCCTCATTCACCTTGTGTTTAGGTTGTTCATGTGAAGCTTCATGAGAAGCTTCGAAGCATGGAACCTTATGTGAGTTAATATCTCACCTTCCTTGTCATTTAATTTCATTCTTTCTTTATGTTAAATTAATAGAGTAACTAGATCTCATATTCTGGTTAGATGGTAGATTCTTTGAGTTTTGTGCAAGGGTATAACTCTATGTTTATACAAGACAACAGCACATCCCTGAGACGACAATGTGTCATGCTATCATCCTACTCCTGTGCTAATGTCCTTTGGTTGAGAGCTTATCCTCTTGTCCTAGAAATCTCTGCAATCTACTCTTTCAATTCTTGAAGGTCTTTATCTGTAATCATATCAAAACTCTATTTTAATATTTTTTGCAATCTCTTTCATCTTGAACCTCTTTCATTTGAGTTTGTGTCATTGAGGTGACCAAGAGAAATTCGCTCCCTTTAGACCCTATTTGTCTTGGGTCTTGGGAGTAGTGAATCCCATCCTTCACATTTTGGTGAACCCGACGTGAACTGTGAATCATGTTGGATCTTTTTCTACAATTTTTTAATGCTTATGATAATTATTTTTCTAAGGAAGATTTTGATATGTTAGACGATGCTCTGGAAGATTTCTTAGAGGCATCTTCTCCTATCGATAGATTTCCTGAAAAAATTTCTTTATCACAATCGTCTACTTCCTCTTTGCAAGTCAAAGAGTATGTGAATGTAGTGACCACCTTTGTGGCCCCTTAAAATCCTAAGAGACCCGTCATTTACGTGACTTCGGCTATCCCTTCTCCTAAGAGGACTCATTCTATTTGTGGGGTTTCAGTCTCTAATGACTCATCGGACCTTTACACAAGATTCTTAAAATGTGTAGATTCTTCCTATAATGTTGTAGGAAATACGTATTATAGTAGAAGAAATTAGAAAAATTTGAATCAACCTACTTTTGTTCCTACTTCTCTACCACCTTCCCAACCAAGCCTTCCTTCGACACCTAAACCTATAGCTAAAGCAATTGGTGATTATGATCTTGTTGAGAAACTTCATGTTACTCCTACCAAGATCTCACTGTGGAATTTACTTCAATTTGCTTTGGTTTATCAAGGTATGCTTCAATAGGCTTTGCAAAATATCCTCTTACCTTCTTTTGCTAGGCTGATGGATGTTAATGCATTGATAGCTCATATTTGTGTGGATTCACCAAATATTATGTTCTACCTGCAAGAACTCCCACCTCTACAAGTATAGAAGCAAGTGGATCCTCTAATGATTATAGTTAATATAAATATCGTCGATATTAGGCATGCTCTCAATGACATTGATTTGGCTATGAATTTATGTAGCATAGATCTATTACCTAAGATTAAAATTGATCTTCTTCTTTAGTTGCTTCTTCTTTGTATATTCATGGGTTCAATAATGTTGGTCATCAAGCCCTAGGCATGATAATCCTACCTTTGAGGTTGGGACCCATTACCTTACCCACCTTGGTTTATGTTATTTCTAGTCCTTTACCTTAGAATGTTCTCTTGGGAAGACCCTAGATTCATGCTTTGGGAGTTGTGACTTTTACCTTGCATTGTTGTATAAAATTTGTTGTTAATAACAAAGTGATTATAATCAAGGCTAGCCCTGATGCTATACACCTTTATGATATGGAAATTTTTGGTCGGGCCTTAGTTGTTTCCACTCTTAAAAACTACATTTCATCGTTATATTTTGATGCGCTAACATGCTCTTTGGTAGTACCTATTTTAAAGGTTGCTCCTAAGGTGAATATCCCTGAAGAAGATTGCCCTGAAGTGAAGAATACTAAGTCTAGCCCTTCTTTTTCTCCTTAATCAAGTGCATGTCCTAGTGACGATTGGGGTTCTTTAGAATTTTCCAATTTCTTCATTGGAGAATAGAAAGTTGACCCTATCCACCTTGACCTTCCAACAGTTTCATATACCTCTGTCAAGAAAGTTGATTGTCCTTCCATTGGGGAAAGTGATCATAATCCCGTCAAGGAGAATGATTGTACCCCTACCAAGGAAGATAATCATGATTTTATTAAGGAGGCTAATGTTTGTAGTCACATCCGGAAGGACGACTGTGATACCGTAGATGAGTATGATACTCACTGGTGGAGTGATGCTCTCTATGTAGATCCACATCCTTCTTAGGATTTAAAAACACGTTATAGCCCTAGTTATAAATTAGTTTGTAAGTATGGTTATGGATGTAAGGGTTGTGGTCATAACGAACAAGGAATTCAAGTCCCTATAGAATGTATACCTCATAAGTGTAAATTGGGGCTTGGCTACTCTCTTCAATAGTCTAGGCAAAAATCATGGTGGAGTATCAATATGATCTTCATCAAACTTCTTAATTTAGTTCATCCTAAACATATTGAGAGAAAAGGAGAATCTAACAAAGTTCCTCTAGATGTCTTCTCTTTGAAAGAAGCGCTAGAAGAATTCTTAGGTGTCTACTCTCACCTGCCTTCTTATCACCATAAATGGTGATTCCTGTATCACTTGCATAGACAAGTGTACTTTGGAGAATCCATTTTGAATATGGATGAGGAGTCTCTTGTATCTAATGTGGATTATGATGCTCCTATTCCCCATCCTGAAGACTGTAGTTTTCTCCTTAAAGGGGATACTACTGATGTTTTCATAGATCCTAAGTCTTCTAAAAAGGTGATTAAGATTGGAAAGTTCCTTTCTTCAAAATAATCTAAGCAACATTTTGACAAGTGTTACATTCTCATCTTGATATCTTTGCTTGGTCATATGAGGACATGCCCAATATTGATGAATATATGGTGTTTCATAATATCATTTTATGTCTCGATGCTAATCTCATTAAATAGAATATTTGAAAGATGAATCCCAAGGTTGCATTGTTAGTTAAGACTGAGATACAAAATCTATTAAAAGTAGGCTTTGTCCATCCTATTGACTATTCACCTTGGATATCGAATATTGTTGTTGTCAGCAAGCCTGATGGTCGTATTCACATTTACATTGACTTTCGTGATCTCAATAAGGCTTCTCTTAAGGATGATTTTATGTTGCCTAACATCGATATGATTGTAGACTTGACTACAAGCCATGCCTTATCTTTCATGGATGGCTTCTCGAGCTACAATCATATTCATATTAACCCAAAATATCAGTATAAGACAACCTTCACTACCCCTTGGGGATTTTTGTTATGTGGTCATGTCATCTAGGTTAAATAATGTAGGATCAACTTACCAATGGGAAATGACCCTTATCTTCCATGATTTCATTCATAAAATTCTAGAAGATTATGGTGATGATTTCATTAACTAGAAAGATTCTCTCCTAGGACCTAAGTGGACTTAACATGTAAATAGGACCTAGATAGGTAAAACACCTATTCACACCAACACCATTGATATACCAAAATAAGGTTTCTCTTCATATGCTAGCATAATACAACATTCCAAATAAATATTTCTCCATATATCCTCATCCATTGTCTTCATTTCATCTCATCATTTCATATATTCACTTTTCTTGCATCCATATCTTCATCATTCATCATTTGATAGCTCACTCATATTGATTCTTGCAGAATTTATCTCTCGATGGGGCATCATCATCTCATCATTCAATCTTTCATCATTTCCTCCACATGATTGGGGAATATCATCATTTTCTTCACAAATCATCCATTTATTCATATCTAATTTTCTTTTCTTTGAAATAATGTTACTTTAAACATCGTCTCAAAAAGTAGAAAAATATAAACACCTAAAAAATATTGTCTTCACCTTATTATCTAATCATTCTCACAAATCAATTGATTTATTCATTCATTGCCTACTTTATGATTTCGTCCAATCATCATCTGATTTATTCATTAATCATGTCATCTCCTAGGACATGTGCACATCATTTCCTTGTCACCTAGGACTCCTAACACTTAATAGTTTAATTAAATAAGTCATTATTTAATTAAATTTGACTAATAGTATTCATCCATTTAATAAATTACTTATTCATAATTATCTACATATTTATTCATTTGGTTATTTATTTATCCACATTATCTATTAATAAATTAATTTAATATTAATTTTCACCTTATGTGTACCAATAGCTCAATTAATTAATTATTAAATTGATCAATTTCACCTCACCTAGTTGATTATCTATCCTAATCAACTCGGTCAGACTTACTCCTAGTCCAACTCATCAATCAAATCCACTTATCCATACAATCAATTAACCATCCCATGCAATTGGTTAACTATTCCATGAAATAGTGAACTCTCCTTGATTCTCTCATGAACTTAGTTAACCCCTTGTAGGAAATTGACTCATCAATCAAATCTACTAACTCCCTAGCCAAATTGAGTTGAAAAATTATAATTATTATAAATAAAAATTAAAATGATGTGCAAGTATTCTATACATGCCACATCTCGTCAATCCTCAAAATCAAGGATTAGATCTCAGGTTCTAGATTGAATCTTGGTCATTCATCAAAATATCTTGCAAATCTATAAATCAAATCCATCTCTCATCATGCATCAAACATTCAATACATTACTTTAGAAGTTATATTTAAAGTTTTTTACTTTTATCACCTGTCGCTGCTAAACCTAGGGCACAAAATGACCCTTAGCTTTCCCTTTTTTGTTGACTTCCCTTGAAAATTTGATAAAGGAATCCCAAGATGTTGTCACTCTTAACCCTGAATAGCCCCTTCCCCTGCCTCTACACCAAGGCCTCATCCTTAGGCTTTATCACTTCCATTTGGCCATATGCCCCCCTAAACCCATCTCAACTGTTCATATGGAAGAATTGGAACCACCTGACCTTGCCGCTGATAAACCATCCCTTGTTGCTTCAATGGGTCCAAAGAGAAAAACCCCCCAGCTTGAAAATGAACCCCATGTTGTGCCTAAATCTAAATCCCCATCAAAAAAGAAGAAGGGGGAGGTCGGGTTGGCCTAGTCCAAGGCTGCGGTTAGATTGTGTGAGCTAAAAAACAAAACCACCAAGTTGGATAATGATCCCACGACAAAGAAGGGGAAAAAAGACACTAAGTGCCAGGTAGAGTTGTCGGTCACTAATAGCAAGGGAAAGAGTGCTACATAAAAAGACTCCAAAGGTGACATTGTTGTGGCCGCGAGTATTGACATGGGGATGAAACAAACAAGCATCGAGAGGTCTCATAGATTGGAAAAGAATAAGAAAGGGACTTCGGTGGATGAAATTCTAGTGATGCAGACTGGACTGGTAGTAGAGTTGAATGCACAGACACTATTGAGGAGGTTGAGGATTTCATGGAGGGTTGTAGCCACTTCTTAGACTTGAACATAATGCTTAAAGAGGACTCTACCCACTCTTTGGATCACAAGTCTAGTGAGGAGGAGACGACTCAGTGGAAGAACGACAAGGACGAGGACATCAACAAGCTACAGAAGCACGTAGAGAAACTCGAGTGAAAATTCAATAGGCTGACCTGTTTTACTATCAAGATAATTCAAAAATCTACCATCACACTTTCCAATGTCATCAAGGAGGAGGAAAATAGGGATTCTGAGGGTGAAGGTCCTAATTGGATCTTGGATGATGTTTTAAATCTCTTCATTCAGAAATGAGAAGGTGTTGCCAATTAGTGGTTTGGTATGTTGGTTTTTGTTGGGTCTCTGTTGTTTGTGTACTGTCTATTACTTTTTTGGTCTCTATTGTTTTTTGTTTGGTTTCAATGATGTATTGTTGAACTTGGTTCCTTTTTGGACCTGTGGGATCCTCGTGTAAAGGGTACAACACCCTGTAAATGTTGCTTAACTTATCAAAAACATTCAATTTTACATCAAAATCTATCAATTTGTCAATATGGCAATGTCAATGTTATGCTGGTGAATTGAGTATCCATATCACAAATGAGAAAAAAACTTTATATTTAGCTCAATCGAAGGTTTGCATGTATTTTATTTGAGTTTTGAATTGATTTTAATTTTTTCCATTTCATTTATTTCATTTGCATGCATACAATATCTAGCCTTTTGTTAGGCCCAAATTGTTATATTTGCTTCCCTTAGATCAAATTTAAAAATGGTGTGTTTGAATGCTTTATTTGAATTTGATTTAAAGGCTAGTCATTCAAAACAAAAGATAGTCTCCATTTCTTTTCTTTTAGTAAGATTAGACAAGTTCACCAAAAATGTATTAGGGTAAATTCCCTTTTTTTACAAATCTAGGCTAATCAAATAAACACATATAATCAATTACAAATTAACCTATATTTAATTAACAAAGATGAGCTAGGAATTGAATTTTTTTAATGTTATCTTAAGAATTAATTGCTCATGGACAAGACACTTAATTTGAGAATAATTTGACAAAGGAAAATATTGATACCATACATTATTTAGTTGTCTAGGTATAAAAATAAATTCTTGAAATTTCATGAATGTATTTTCTCTACATAGTTTGAAAAACATTAGTGGGTTAAATCTAAGCCACTTGAGGTCAAATTCAAGTGTTGTGAAAATGATATAATGTGGGATTGAACTACAAACTATAAAACCATTTTAATAATATATATTTTTATAACCTAATTGTGTGCTACTTTTAATTTGATCATCACTGTTGTGTATGAGTTGGAAATGGGGTGACACATACAATATTGTGTGTGGGTTGCACGTAGATAGATCACTAAAAACTAGTGGAATGGATCAATGTATAGTGGACTACACTCTTCATGAGGGAGTAGCCTAAAGGTAGAAACAATATTTGTATGTGGGGAGTTTTGGTGTTAATTTGATCACTCTCTTCATGAAGTAGAAGTGTTTGGTGATGAATGGTAATGTTGATTCATGGTGTGTTGGTGGAAATGTGGGGGTGTGTTCTAGCCAACCTCTAAAAATGTGTTACAATGTTAATCATTGTGTGGATTTGCATGTTGTTCATGTGGATTATGTTAAGATCATATTGAGTGTTGGTGAGGAAATTATTCAATTGGTAGTTCTCTATTTTAAAAAAATGCTTCTAGGAGAGCTATCACTCTAAATTTCATTGTCTTTGCTTTTCTAATTGTATTTGTTCCAAGACATGAGCTTACTCTTGGTCAATTGCTTATAGGTTTGGTTGAGTTTCTCTAAGCTCGTTTAATATATACTCTACCTAGTCCTCTCTAAAAATGACACGTGATCCTAATACTAGAGAGAGAAGATATAGGCAAGAGATAGTGGTGTGATAGTTTAATATTTATGTTTGATTTAAATGGTCTATTGATTTCTTTATTTGTTTATCATGTGTCATCTTGTTCATAGGGACTTGTCACTTGTTTGTTTTCTAAGCTTTGGGATTTGAAGCTTGAAATTGCAAGGAATTATGAGTTGAGTTGATGTTTATTTAATTGAGAATGTATTTTAAATGAAAAAATGAATGATTATGATCTATAGACTAAATGATGAAACACTTTTTAAATGCAAGAAATAATTGAATGATCTACATTTTTGTGTTTCCTCCAAATAAACAATGTGACATAGTTAACTATCAAATCAAATAAATGACTAAATATAACAACAATGATTTCAATTAACTAAATGAATGCAAAAATGAGTAAACTAATTTTTTTTTTCTTAGTTTCCTACATAATTTTAGAGAATTTTTACATATGTTTTTCCTTGATTTATATTTGCTTGTTTGAAGATGATTTTATTGTTGATTGATACTATTGACAATGTTTGATTTAGAAAGAATGATATGTTGAAATAAAACAAGATTTTTAATTTGATCTACACTAATATAATTAAATAAAATAGCTACTCTATTTTAATCACTACATTTATGAACTATAAAAAAGTGTTGTAGATTTGGATAAGATAATGAGCTAATTAATTTTGTATTCTACTTCAACTTCTCATAAATGAATTACTATAATAACTTTAAATATATATTAAAGCTTCACACTTAGGATATGTACAACTTGAGATGATGAAGAAAATACTCATGACATGTGTGTCTTCAATGATTTGGCTTTTATAATCCTCATTTGTCTCTAGTTTATAGTACTTTATGTAGTCAGCCATGTTAATAAATAACTATGTTGTAGTCATTCATACTAGTAGTATGTATAAAATAAAATAGAATTATACTTGTGCATAGATTAATGTAAAAGTTGTAATCGAAAATTAGTCTAATGGTTGAGTAGTTAGGAAGTGTTGTCGACGGTTGGTATCTCAACCAACCTTGCTTGGCTATTTATGTACTCATTTCTTTTGTAGTCGGGGAACATATGATGCTATTAAGATGTAATTGATGTTATACTTAATAAATGAATGCAATGTCTAATTCTATGCATTATGTGTTTGTGATTGATTTATGTACATGTTCTATGTTCTATAAGTTTCATTTGTTTACTCTTGTAGTACGTTAAAGTTATCCCAACGAGTAAAAATTTGGCATTGTTGCCTAAGTGAACTTGGGAAAACCACCCTGACAAGGGAATGGCGTCGTGATGCAGTAGTTGACCGAGGAACTAGTGCAAGCAAATGAAGATAGGGAAGATGCACTAACAAAGGATTTAGTGAACTCATGGGACATATCATTGAGGGATTGTGTATAGAGGGAGGCTCTCAGGTGAGAGATCCCTCAATCGGTCATCTAGGGGACAAACTGCACGTCAACCCAGAGGTCAACCATCTCCTCAACCGACTACCAAGGTTGCTTGCATGCCATCACATCATATTGTAATAACTTCGACAAAAAGTGACCAAGAATTTCGAAGACAATAAATACTACAATGGTACAAGGAAAGAAGCAAACAGGAGGAGGAATGTGACACTAGTCAAAGGTGTACTCTCAACAATTAATGATCGTATGACCAACAATTAATGCCTTTCCAACCTAATAAGGAAAAAATACAAGTACCAAGTGGGAAAGAAATACTTGAGGAAAGAGTATGAAGATCACTCAAATTTAAGGAAGAAGAAAATTGACAAAGGAGACTAAAACAAATTGTTGAAGAAGAAAATGAAGATCTTAATGAAATAAACCAATCCATTGCCAAATTGCACCAAAACCTTGTCGAGGAAACCAACAAAGAAACCTTCAAGAAATCGTCCATAGTAGACAAAGACAAATTTAAAAAATGATAAAAATGAACTATTAAAAGAACTTGAAAATAGTATAACCTGCACTCAATATTTGTCCATATCAGATGATGAGGAGCCAAGAATTAGAGGATTTAAGCCAAAGACCCTCAATAAAAGGGAGTACCAAAACGAACCCTAGGAGACTCGAGGTGCAAAGGATGCTAAGAGGGGATGTGTTGTTGACCTATATGTGGCAAAGAGTGCAAGAGAGGCACTAGAACATTAGGGGAGAAATAGTCCAATTAGGTCTAATGCAAAAGGAGGGCATTAGGGAAGAAACATGTTGACTCTACCAATCGAGAGGCAAAAGCTACCAAAGTTCATGGGGAATGGGTCAGAGGATCCGGTACAACATTGTAATACTTGTGAGATGATATGGATAGTGAATGGGCAAGATGACCTAGATTACTGGATGAGAGCCTTCCCAGCAACGTTGAGAGGCATAGCCATGGATTGGTACACTGAACTCGAATCAGCACAAAAAATTTCATGGAGATAACTCAAGAGAGAATTTGAGGAGGAATTCAAACTCCTGAGAGATGACAATGAGATTGTAGCTAGGATATACAACATGAAGCAGGGAAAGCATGAAAACATACAAGCCTACAATTGTAGACTCAAGGAGTTGGTGAAATTAGAGAGTCATCCAACCAACGATTTAAAGAAAATATGGTTCATCGAAATCCATTTCTTTCATTGTTGAGGAAGAAAATGAAAGAAGTACCTTCATCATCATATGTCGAAGCATACAATAGAGCGATGGATATAGAAAATGAAAAAAAAGCATCCTCCCAAGGGAAGAGGAAGATAGACGATGAGGAGAGTATAGACGAGAGTAGTGAGGGTTAGTCAAAGAATTAACAAGCACTAAGGAGAGACATGATAAGAATGATGAAATAACTGAAGGCCGAGAAGGAGAGTACAAAAGACACCAAAGTTATGGTGCACGAATTGCAAGGGGGAAGGTCACAAAAAGGCTAATTGTCCGAAGAAGTTGTTCTATGATATCTGCCAAGTAATGGGACATTCCATCAAGGAATTCCTATACAACCTAAAAAAAAGGAGTATGCAAGTGTTATTCACAGGAGAACATTCAACCCCGCCAAATACACCACCGAAACCCCAAAACAACTCCAATGCATCCCCTAGAGGATATTGGAATAATAGAAGAGGTAATAATAATGGGCCGTAGAGAAAAATATAATATGATAGTAAAGGGAGATCCATGATACAATGCAAGAAGTGGAACGAGTAGGGGCACTTTTCTAGGGAATTCCAGAATGGTCAAAGTTCAGGGGGAAGCTTCTGCAAATTGTGTGGACTAGGAAACCATGAAGACACTGACTTCCCCAAATAGGAAGGCATCAACATGTTAGACATGGAGGAAAACACTGAAGAGGTATGTGTTGGTGATCATGAGAGCGTAAACAAAGAAGTCCAGTTACCCATATCCATGTACGAAAAACAAAGAATGAAGGAATCCAAGGTAGAGGTGGAGTAGGCGATGGCTAAGGAAAAAAGAACCTCTCTAGAAATCCCAAGTACGTCCTAGTGATCAGTGGCAAAAAAGAACATCATACAATAGGTATTGTAGACCATAATACCCATCAAAGTGACCAACCTTCTCCAAATGATGCCACAACTTGGAATGGTCATCACAAACATGGTCGATGATGAACAATGTTAGTAGCAAGAAGGCCGAATGAAGGAAATGATAGCAAACGCTCCACCCGAGGGTGAACAAGTCATTGACCCCATGTTGTTGACGGTAAACATCGGGAAGAGACTGACAATCGTGTAAATGGAGATCAAAGGGGAAAATCTTACCAACACGATCATTGATAGAGGGTCGGGAGTCAACGTACTTCTTGAATAAACATTGAAGAGTCTCAAGAAGCATACACTTTAGCCATCAACTTTCTGATTGGTTAGCGCTGACCAACATGCGATCAAGTCGTTGGAAACATTGATGGCATAGAAGGTGACAATAAGGACATAGTCATTCCTGCTAAATTTTGTAGTCATACCATTGGAGAGAAAGGCATGCGATGAATTGCTTGGAAGGGTGTAGCTGGTGGTAGCCAAAGCTAATCATAATTGGAAGAGGAATACCCTTTCTATAAAGATTAATGGAAGAAAATATGTTTTTATTTAAGAAACCGAGCAGTGAGCAAGGAGTTGGCACGTTGGACTCTAAGTCTGAAGGAGGGTTCAAAATGGATGAGGAAAGGGGAACCATAGAACTGAACAATGAGGGTTTTCTTGACATTCAAGAATTCTCGAAGGATGAGACAAGTTCACTAAATAGATTATTCCACTTGAAAATGGAGGAGTATGAAGTATTCTAGTGAGATTGTAACATGTTGTAAATCGAATAAATGTAAGGAGAAGAAGACAGAGCATCGACCAGCCAACATTTCCTCCTCAATGTGGAGAATACAAAGAAGGAATGGCTAGAGTGGATGACACACCAACACACAACTTTGAAGGGAACAAGTTGATCAAGTACGAGGAATCAAACATAAAGAAATTCAATTTGGGAGAGGAAGACAATCCCCAAATAATTCTGGTTGGCGATGACTGGAATTTAGTGTTAAAGGTGGCAACATTCAAAATTTTCATAGAATACAAGGATGCCTTTGCATGGACATACAAGGATCTGAAGGGTGTACCTCCTGAATTGTGCATACATAGGATTCCATTGGTACTGGGGGCATAGCCCATATGAAAGAGATTGTACCGAATGAACAAAAAATATGCGGTGAAGGTGCAAGAAGAGATTGAAAAAATATTAGAAGCAAGAACCATATTCAAGGTTGAAGTGAGTGATTGGGTGTCACTAATCGTGATATCACTAAAGAAAGAATTGAAGCAATTCAAATATGTGTGGACTTTCAAAGCCTCAATGCAGTAACGATTGAAAAGATCCCTTCTCGATCCCATTCACTAACTTGATATTAGAAGAAGTAGCAGGTCACGAGATCTGTTCATTCATGGACAACTTTTCAAGTACAACAAATAAGCATAGTCACAGAGGACAAACTCAAGACAATGTTCATGGTTGAGGATGGATTGTATGCATACAACTGAATGTCATTCAATTTTTACAATGCTCTGACAACCTTCCAAAGGATAATCCTACAAATATTTGACAAGTTGTTGGTAGGGAACTTCAAGATGTTCTTGGATGACTAGTTGATTTACAACGATGAGCAAACACACCTCAAGGCCTCCAAAAATGCATGGAACGATGTAGATCAGCATGCTTGGCATTCAACCCCAAGAAGTGTTGGTTCATGGTACCTTAATGAAAACTGCTTAGGCATATAGTTTGTAAGATTGGATTGAAGACCAACCTAGACAAGATCTAAGTGATCCTACAAATGGAACCGCCCCAAAACATCACTGGAGTGAAGTCATTCTTAGAAATTTTGAGTACTACAAAAGGTTTAAATCAAGAATTTTTCCCAAATCTCATACCCATTAGACATACTCACAATGAAGGGGCAATTGTTTGAATGGACAGAAGTATAAGAAGCAACCTTCAAGGAACTAAAGGTACAATTGATCAGTTCGCCGATCCTGGAATATCTGGACTAGAACAAGGAATTCCATGTGCACATAGATGCTTTAAACTATGCAATCGAAGTGACACTGGCACAAGTGGGTGTACAAGGGCTAGACCATCTGGTGTTCTTCACTATTCGGCTATTATCAAAAGCGAAGAAGAATTATCATACCACAGAGAGGAGGCTCTCAGAATGGTGTATGTTGTTCAAAAGTTCAGGCACTACCTACAAGTGACTCCATTCACATTGTACATGGATAATCAGACATTGATGTACTTGGTGAATAAGCCCATTATCTAGGGGAGGGTAAATTGATGGCTTCTCCTCTTACAGGAATTCACAATCACCATCATTATACACCAGAGAAGAGTCGTGTCATCGCCAACCAACTATCAAGGATCTGGTCTGTGCAAGCTACCTAAGGGAGTAAATGAAGACTTCTCAAATGCACATCTTTTTCAAATAGTAGCATGCCTCCATGGTACGAGAAGATTGGGGAATACTTATCAACATCCTCATTCCTGAGGGATTTTCCACTTGCTAAACAATAGAAACTAATACTTAAAAGTATAAAATTTGAACTTATCAACAAGCTATTGTATAAGATGGGATTTGATCAAGTGCTTTGACGATGTGTAATGGAGGAAGATATCCCTAGCATACTAAAGGAAGCACACAAAGGACTGGTAGGAGGACACATGGGGCTCAATGCCACAACACAAAAGATCTTGTTGGCAGGACTATGGTGGATGACCATGCATACAGATGCTCAAGAATGGGTGGTGGGATGCGACACATGTCAAAGAGTTAGTAAACCACTGAAGAGGGATTTCATGCCACTCTTCCCATCTCATCCACAAGAATTTTTTGAATAGTGGGGATTGGATTTCATCAAGCCACTAAAGGTTAGCCAACTACACCAATGTAGATATATAGTCATTTCCATTGAGTACTTAATGAAGTGGGCGGAGGCTCAGGCACTCCCAAATAACACTACACTAAGTATGACGAGGTTCATATACGAGAAAATTGTCACAAGGTATGGCATTCCAATTCAGATCACCATCAATAGAGGGGGCCATTTTATCAATCATGTCATCCAACTATTGACGACAAAGTTCAAAATTTTCCACAACTTTCCCAGCTTGTACTACCCAAGAGCGAACAGTCAGACATAGTCAACCATCAAAGTACTCATCTTCATCATCCACAAGTCATGCAACATCAAGGAGGAAAAATAGGAAGAAAAGCTACTGGTCGTACTATGGGCATACCATACAACCTACAATGTAACCATTGGCCACACATAGTTCTAGTTCGTGTATGGCCAGGAAGCAGTAGTATCAGCTGAGTATATGGTGTCGAGCTTACAAATTGTAGTGGAGAATGATGAGAGCTAATTATGCTTCGTTTTATGTCATATTTTATGCCTTTTCATACACCTTCATAACCATTTCTACATTCTATATCCATTCCATTTTCATATCATTTCACCATTTTACACTGCATATGATTCAATATATATATAGTTTTAAGATTAAAATATGGAAAATAATTATTGATTTTTTTTACTAATAAATGTTGTTATTTTGAGCTTCCTATCACCTTTTTGATAGAAGCCTTCCTATCACTTTCTTCACACAAATACAACTTGTGTATATCATTACAATTTCCTCTCCTACGAGGTGATGTTTTAGCTGGATTCCAACCTGCATTCTTGGCCACAACAGTCGATGGATCTATTCATGTTGACATTTGATGGTGGTTTTTGCTATCTTTGGAAAATTACCTCCTACCCGTGGAGTCTCCAATCTCTTCGCCAACTCACTATACACTTTCAACAACCACCTTAGCACCACCATATCATATGTTGCTTGTACATGAGAATGACACAAGTGGTTGGTATAAATAACTAAATGAGAGAAGCTCGTGGTTGAGATGCATTGCCAAGTCGTGTATGTAGGAGAAACTTGCCAATATGTCATTTCATGTCATTTCCTATTTTAGTTGTTGTTGTAGTAGACACATTTTTATTATGTGGCCAGCTATGTAAAGATAATCAAAATTCTATCATTTTACATTTCTAGTTGTAGGTGCAACAAAGTCTATTTTCACATAAAACATTAGTCTCCAGTTTGTTGGTTGTGTGCCTAAACAAAATATTTATTATTTAACATAGCTATTATAGCCTGCAAACATGAATTCACATCAGCCTATAATCTACAATATATATTGTTCTATTTTGGGCTACGTAGATATCATTTGTTAGAGACTCAACCACTATATATATGGTCTACAATATTAGTTTAACAAGCAAAGATTATTATATACATAGATTGTTGTGTGTAGATTATTGTACGCATAATTTTATATTACTTCTCTGATAAATGAAATAGCATTCCTTTTGATAGACCCAGCGTAAGAAAGCGTTTATTTTGTCCACCGCACGAACCATGGAGCAAGGGCCCACTCTTTGGTGAGTACGGTGATATTTATTTATTTATGTTCTATTTTCTATTAATGTGTTTATGTTACATTTTAGATTAATGTTTTTGATCAGAGTGTTTGAAGCAAATTTTAGAGTGTTTGATTTCAATATTATTAATTTGATGTTCTTTCATTTCTTCTAATAAACTGTCGCTTTTGTTTTTTATGTTGCAGATTGTTGTTATTATTATCATTATTATTGTTGTTATTGTTGTTGTTCCTATTGCTAGGAAGTGACAATTCTTGTTGCCAGAGTTATTTTGATTTGCAATAGATTTATGTTCATAGGTTTATTTTTCTAGCTACATTTCATCCCCACTCAGCTCACTATCTTCATCCCTTCGACAGATAGGCACAAGACCTTTCACAAGTCTACGATTCCCGAATTGACATTTTAGGAACAAACTGAGGAAGTTAATGTAAAAAATTTATAGCAATTTGATCCCAAGTCTTGATCCATAGTTTTGTCCATAATTTTGGCATCGTTGTCGGGGAGAGGTGTTAAGGGCTTGAAATAATAGTGGGCTAAGTTAGGACCATTGCACCTCGGTGAAAATCTATGCAACTCTCGACCTTGTTTAGATGATTATCCTTGGTTTGGTTTGCTTTGTTTTAAATCATATAGATGCATTGTTTGAGGTAGATCTAAGAAATTAAAGAACCATTTATATATTCACTAATTGTTGTGAGATTGATAAGAAGAAGTAATATTGAAGAAACAACACAAAAATTTCAAAAATGTTGCATTTTCAAGATAGTGCAGACACATGAATTTTGGGAGAAAAATGGTTCAAAAATGAAAAATTTGACAGAACCACAAGAGGGACCCCGCAAGGGGCATTTCCCCTTGACCCCACTGGAGGTTGCCACCCCCAGACCCCCCGCTTTCAAATTTAAAAACAAAAGAGGAAATTGGTGGGAAAATTGTGTCGACCCAAGGTGATGTTTTAATACCCCCTCTTCCTCATGAATGCAACTTAGACTATCTTGATCTTTCATCACCATTGTCACAATCATTTACAAGTATTATTCCTATAGATGAGTAAGAACACATAATTGATGAATTTTTAGGACAATGGATTTTTGAAAATGAATCATTTGATGAAGGTTTGACCACTTTTTGTTCTCTTTGTTGCAAGGAAGAAGATAAGTGCACATGCCACGTTGATCAAGAGGACACAATGAAGGAGATAGACATAGTAAGTGAGCCTCAACAAAACAATGGTAAGCATGCACAAGTCTTCTTTGTAACTCAAGAACCACTTCATACATCAAGTAGGAAAGATCAAGGTATGATTAATGATTTTGAAATGTCTTATGATTCAATCGGATTAAAAAGACAATATGTTTCTTCACAAAATATTTATTCACCTAGTATATTTGGTGAATGGAATAATGAAAGCTCACAACAACCACTATACCCATCACTATCGTCTCCATCATATCCATACTCTCTATTACCACCCACTCTATATCCACAACAATTCTTACCATTTTCATTGCACCATTCATATCATATACAATCCACTTCACAATATCCACCAAAGGCAACCATGATGCCTATTGAAATATTGCATAATAAGGTGGTTGAAATTGCATATAATAATGCATATGTATGGATCCCTTATATTTTGATAATGTGCTTGTAATTGGTCATTTGAAATATATTGATGCAAGTGAGGGATGTGATTTTGGTTTAATCAAATTAGAAGAACAATATGATCAATTGAATGATATTTACATTAGTTCTTCTTATTTACTTGGCAAACCACAACCTTTAATGAATATTCACACATATAAAGAAGCACTCCAATTTGAGCCTATTTTGATCATTGAATTAATAATTGTGTATGCTGAAATTTATCATGTATTAATAAGTGTAATAATTCATACATTAATCATTCAAGAAATGGGTGAATTGAACAATCACAACCTACAACCTACAACCTATAGTAAAAATGTGTATTCCTCACACACTTATTGATTTAGGCCCAACGGCAATTGATTTTATGCTTAAGCAAAATTAGATGGGTTTGAATGCATTAATGACCATACTAAAAAATTGCCCTAAGGGATGAACATTCATTGAAAAGGATTAAGGTTTTAATCTATTTACATCCTTGTCATTCTTAATTCTTTGAATTATCTTAAGATGACCATTCATTGAAAAGGCTCAAGGAATTATTATATCATTGTTTATATGAATTCTTTGGATTGTGCTAATGCCCTCATACTTTTGTAGCATGAAATTATGTTGGGGGGAGGAGATCCCTTTAATTCTAGAAATCATTGATTGATTCTTGATAATGTCTTTAATGATCGTTGCTTCTAAATAAAACCACCCGTGCACACTTTGGACCAAATCAAGGTATGCATTCTTGTGTTTGCTCACATTGAATTTATATTATATTCACACATGAATTAATTGTAATTCATCCATTTTATTGTCAAGTATTTATTCATATTAATAACTCTACCTTCATTTAAACAAATGAATAAATTACTTAATGATGGAGTTATTAATGGATGGTACTGTACATTACTATACTTGATATGCTTGGTCATGAGAACATGGTTACAAGTTTCTTGTTGTGGTTACTCAATTATTCGGCACCAGTTCTAGTTGATGATGTTTCTCTGCATGGGCATCCACAACCACACTTTCTTGGCCCTGCTAACTAGATGGTCAAGAGAAAGTTTATTTTGTGCTTCACTCTTGGAGATCACAAGAGGGTTTTGTGCCAACGTGTTCAACATTAATGGACATAAATTCTCTTTTCCACCATTTGTGCTACTAGAGGACAAAATGCAATATGGCTAATTCTTCACAAGACACACATCCAGAGACAGCTTGAAGACACATGAAGGTCATACAAGAGCCTGATCATATTCAATGTAGATCATTGCACTTCATCATTAAAATTGATTCATCTTCCTATCTACAACTATATGGATCAGCTGAAAGAATACCATTGGTCTTTCAGTACATTGCCTTATCTTTGGAAAATTGCTTCTCTTGTGAGTAATTCTTTCAACCAAGTGATTGGGTATGTATTCCAAACTTCTATAGTCAGCTTTAAGATATGGTGGCATGTGCTAAATGGGATCATATTATGCAATCCTATCATGCACATATGCATGGTCACTCTTGATGAGGTATATTTCTTTCCATTGGTCATCATTTCAAACTCTACATCATGTAACCAGTTTCAACAGTGGAATTCATTGAAGAGTCTTACAGAACTCTATGCTTTGGATGGTATCATTTTCATCATCTATATAAGGGTTTCTTTTTCTTTGGTCATTATATGCAGTTATTCAAAAATGAAAAAAAAAATGAAAAAGAAAAAAAAGCAATAAAAGATCCAACAATGAAAACCTTTGGGCATTGTTGGCCAACTAATATCTGAAAATCGGATTCCGATGGATATTAACTGCAAAATAAACTTAGGGGTGAAAACCAATTTTTCGGCACCTCTAGGCGGTGGAAGGTTGAAAACCAAGATACCGGCAATCTGTTGTCATTATCAAAAGTGGAAAAAAGAAAAAAAGAGAAAAATAAATAAAATAAAAATACAATCATCTATGTTCTCTATGGGCTACTAATTTTTTAGGTACACTCGATGCTTCCATGGTTGTTTCTATCTATTTGAGTGCCTCTAACACCTCCTGTCACTCACTTGTGTGGCTATGGTTCAGTTTGTTGTGGTCAACATTTCTTTGATCACCTTTAGCATAAGTTACACATTCAGTCGAGGTGTTAGCAATAGTGCAGAGATGGAATCAACTGCTACTAGTGTGTTCTATAATGCTTCAGTCAGGTGGTGATTTTTCATGTGTTGCAATTCTTGTTGCAAATGCATTTTCACAATTGTTGAGTTCTTTTGGTTACCATACCTTGGCCTAAATGGATATGCAAGTTGGTAAAACAATCAGTTTTATTTTCATTATTTTATCTTCTAACTTTATTAACATTTCTTATTATATTAATCATATATGCAACATCCTTCCCTATCCTCTCTTTGTTTCCCGAGGACGGTCAACCCTTTAAGTTGGGGGGAGAAGGTTCACCATTCATTATCCTTATTACCCATCTTCTCACCCATTATTTTTCATTATCCTTACTATCCCATCCTAATGTCCATTATTTCGCCCTCCATAATCGTTTCATGAACATTGCCTATCATTTCACCCATTTTGCATAGCTCATGAATATCCTAATATGGAGATAAGTTTTTTTTTGTGATACCTCCTATATATAGCATTTAAAAAACATAACAAAATGCTATTGAAAAATGCTAAATAAACAAAATTTTAAAATATGAGAAAAAAAATTTTAAAAAAAGATGAAAAAATGAGAGTTAAAGGAGGTATGAATAGTGAAAAAAAAGACAAAGCAATAAATCTTATCATGAGAAGTTGATAGAAAATGTGAAAAAAATGTGATGAGCTATAATAGTCACAGGTGTAGAAGATACAATCCAAAGGCTACCCTCTGAAATCATGATTGCATGAGGACACACAATATGCTAAGTTGGGGGGGGGGAATGATGAGAGCCAATTATGCTTCATTTTATGTCATATTTCATGCCTTTTCATACACATTCATAACCATTTCTACATTCTATTTCCATTCCATTTTCATATCATTTCACCATTTTACGCTGCATATGATTCAATATATAAGTCATATTTAATATAGTTTTAATATTAAAATATGGAAAATAATTATTGATTGTTTTTACTAATAAATGTTGTTATTTTGAGCTTCCTATCACCTTTTTGACAGAGCCTTCCTATCACTTTCTTCACATAAATACAACTTGTGTCTATCATTACAATTTCTTCTCCTGTGAGGTGATATTTTAGTTGGATTTCAACCTGAATTCTTGGCCACAACAGTCAATGGATCTATTCATGTTGATGTTTGATGGTGGTTTTTGCTATCTTTGGAAAATTACCTCCTACCCATGGAGTCTCCAATCTCTTCGCCAACTCACTATACACCTTTCAATAGCCACCTCAACACCACCATATCATATGTTGCTTGTACATGAGAATGACAAACGTGGTTGGTATAAAGAACTAAATGAGAGAAGCTCGTGGTTGAGATGCATTGCCAAATCATGTATGGAGGAGAAACCTGCCAATATGTCATTTCCTATTTTAGTTGTTGTTGTAGCAAACACATTTTTATTATGTGGCCAGCTATGTAAATACAATCAAAATTCTATCCTTTTCCATTTCTAGTTGTGGGTGCAACAAAGTCTATTTTCACTTAAAACATTAGTCTCCAGTTTGTTGGTTTTGTGCCTAAACAAATTGTTTATTATTTAACATAGTTGTTATAGCTTGCAAACATGAATTCACATGAGCTTATAATCTTCGATAGAGATTGTTCTATTTTGGGCTACGTAGATATCATTTGTTAGAGACTCAACCACTATATATATGGTCTGTAATATTAGTTTAACAAGCAGAGATTATTATATACACAGATTGTTGTGTGTAGATTATTGTACACAAAATTTTGTATTACTTATTTGATAAATGAAATAGCGTTCCTTATGATAGACCCAATGTAAGAAAGTGTTTATTATGTCCACCGTGCGAACCATGGAGCAAGGGCCCACTCTTTGGTGAGCACGGTGATATTTATTTATTTTTGTTCTATTTTATATTAATGTTTTTATGTTACATTTTAGATTAATGTTTCTGATTAGAGTGTTTGAAGCAGATTTCAGAGTGTTTGATTTAAATATTATTAATTTGATGTTATTTCATTTCTACTAATAAACTATTTCTTTCGCTGTTTATGTTGCAGATTGATATTATTATTATCATTATTATTGTTGTTGTTTTTGTCGCTAGGAAGTGATAGTTCCTGCCACCAGAGTTATTTTGATTTGCAATAGATTTATGTTCATAGGTTTATTTTTCTAGTTTCATTTCATCCCCACTTAGCTCACTATCTTCATCCCTTTGGCAGATAGCCACAATACCTTTCACAAGTCTACGATCTCTGGATTGACATTTTAGGAACAAACTAAGGAAGTTAATGTAAAAGATTTATAACAATTTGATCTCAAGTCCTAATCCACAATTTTTTCCATTAGAGAATAGACTTGGCGATATAGAGAGTTTGAAGGAAATATTGTTTTAGTTGATCAAGCTAGACAAACAACGAGTGCTCGCACAGTGGGCGACAAAGGTAATGTAGAAAAGTAAAAAATATTGGCATGACAAACACCTCCAATAAGCACATTTCTAGTTGGGACAGTTAGTCCTAAAATATAATGGCCACAACGAACTAAAGCCTGGTAAGTTTAAAACAAGGTGGTTGGGGCCATTCAAAATCCACAAAGTCTAGGAAAACAAAGCTATCAAACTACAAAGACTAGATGATGCCCTTCTGAAAAATCCTATCAATGGGTCCAAGTTGAAAATATACAAGGAGAGAATAACTAGATCAGATCAACATGCTTGGCTATGCAACAAAGGAAGAATTTCTTGTACAAAAGGATGAAATTATGGAAGAACAAGACTAGGGTGCATGTGGAAGCCAATATGTTTTAGAAGAAGATTGGGATACACCAAGTAGATAAAATTTCATCGAGGAAAGACTTACCAGAAGAAGAGTCGAGGGCATTGCAATGCCTCGAGTCTCCAAACACTTAACAAATGCTCTATTTGGGACACATGCTCTTTGGAGGAGGGTGTGGGGTCACTGGAAATACCACACACTCTATAAAGGTGTAAGGAGGGGATACATAGTGTATGAACTCTATGAGGAAGTGGAAAGAGAGAAAGAGGAAGAAGCAAGAAAAGAGAGACAAGATCAAACTGAAATCGATGAAGATGAATGGTGGAACAACAAAGAATGGAATGCGTATTTAGAAAAAATTGGATCGTGCCTCAAAGTAGTAATAATGGAAAAAGACACTTTCATTTCTACCATCAACAGATACAACAATGATCTAATAAAATACATGAGGGAAAATAAGATGAAGATGCTGAAGGTGGTGATGACAGATGGACTATGGCGAGTTGTGCCAAAACCAGTCGGACCACCGATGGTAGATGGAGAGAACATTACATGGTATCAAAAATATGGTGGATGGTATGTTGATGGGAGCTTCAAAGGTGTAGGACCCACTCCTTTAGTAGATACAGTATTTGATGTAAAATTCATGGGTACCTATTGTGAAGAAGAATGCTATAAGAGGCCCCCATTCACATGCAAATGACATTATGCATTGGAGTTAAAAGTTAGAAAAGGCGATGAAATAAGAGGTTCAAAGAGAAAAAATGGAGAGGAAGAAAAAATAAAAAGTTGAAAATATAAAAATTAAAGGTGAAAAAGAGAAAGTCAAAAAATAAAAGAGAAAATGAAAAAAAGAGAAGTGAAAAATCAAAAAATCATATGGAGTTGGAAAAAATAGAAAAAATAGAAAAGAAGGAAATACAAGGAGAAAAAATTATAAATGAAGGGAGAGAAAAGATTGAAAGAGATGGAAACATAAAAAATTAAAAAAGGTCAGTGATATTAAAATTCAAAATGGAAAATATTAAAATAAAAGTTATGATTAAAATGCTAAGGGGGAAAGAGGCTATATGACCATGTCAACATCAGAAGGCATTGAAGGAAATCAACCCTCGATAATTGGAAAAGGAAAACAATTATTGGAGAATGGACAAGTTACACATTAGTGTACACCATCAAGTGGAGGGAACAATAACGCACGAGCCTAATAAAGGAGAAATATCGTACAAAAATAAATTGCAAAGACAAGCTCAAGAACTCGGGAGTTAAAGATAATCACATGACTCAAGAGAAATGTGTATGTAGGAAGAGGTCAAATCATACAAGGAGAGTGTGTTCACATCATACAACATATTGAAGACACAAGCATCCAAGGGAATTACACTGTATGACATATTGAAGACACAAGCAACCAAGGAAATCATATCGTACGACATCCTTCGTGTGGGTGAAGATAGTTCGTAGGTTTTCTCATCATACAAAAACATTTTTGGAGCATACAAAGATTGGAGTTGAAAACTAGACCGTACAACAGTGTACCACCAACAAGAAAATGAGGGGATTGGTTAGCCATACAAGTGGAAAGATCAACTAGGCGGTATGACACACATCAGAAGGAGATACATCACTTGGTCATATGAACAAACAATGACGAGGATCAACACACTAGAGGAAAAGAGTCAGCTGTATGAGGAGAAATAAAAGACAAGGTACAGAGATACACCACGTTGGGCAATCACACAGTACAAAAAAACAAGTGGAAGGTAAAAAAACTCTTGCAAGGTATGGATTAAAATTCTAAGAGGTGATCATACAAGTGCATCCATACAACAATCTATAGGAGAACATGAAAAAACTAAAAATGCTCAAGTGGTCCTACCATACATCAATTCGGGTTATTTAGTACCAACAAAAATCAAAACCAAGCTTTTTCATTTTCTCAGTTTGAAAAAGATGGATGCTAGCAATAATGGAAAAGGAAAAAAGTTGATGTACAGGGCCAAGGTTGCAAGAGGAAAAATGGAAAAAAAGGAAAAAGAGACAATGTCGTGGCTAATACTCTTACATGGGAGAGTCTCATAGACAACAAATGTAAAGCATGGTGGAAAGAAATGATTACAGACTATCCAATCAAGAGAGCACTAACCCTTGCTCAGGTAGATAAAGTGACACAATGTCCTTTTTTCAATTCCAAAGATTTTGAAAGTTATTTGAAAGCAATGGTTACAAACTATAATCAATATGCACACATAAGAGCACCATTGACTATATGGGCTATCCAATTACCATTTCTTTTCAGCCCAACAATTTTTGGAGGGTTTTTGGTATTCTTGCATCAGGAATTGTGGTAACAAAGGTCATAACAAAAATAGGGGAAAACAAAAGGAGATGATAATAAAAAGAATTTGTAGGCAAGACCTAACACAAAAGGAGAAAGACACAATTTGGAATGCAGGTGCGAGAGGGCTAAGGAAGCAAATGCTAGTTAATGAGGACTAGAAATGTTTGATGGACCTCATCAAATGCAGATTGATAGGGTCAAGTAGGGAATCAAACATTGCAACCTAGATGGTGGACTATATGTTTGGGCTGAGTGTAGGGAATTTGTATAGAATTGGGCTTACTACCTATCTAAAAGAATAAGGAAATTCTTTGTTGGAATAATGTCATTGATGTTGTTGTTGGAAACATGAGCATGAGAGATAAGCATAAGGTATATTACTGTGTTGCAATGTTTTCATTGATGTCAACATTGTATCTTGATATGAAGATTTTGGTGTAGATCATTTTGGTTGGTTCTAATAGGTCTTGAAATGATTATGGTATATAATTGTGCAAGATAGTTTGATCCAGAGAAGTTAGTTGTGTTGGAAATTGATTAAGTGTCAATTCTGATAATTCAATGTGATAGAGCATTCGTTTTTGGGTCCGCACTAGTCCGCAATTGAAGTTTTCACTTTGTGCTTCTAACATTATTTTTTTGGTTGTTATAAGTGTGTATGTATTGAATGTGGAGAGTATTCTAATGTCTACACAAACCTTAATGAGACAATTTACATTCAAAGTTTGAAGCAAGTAAAACTACTCTATTCGTAATACAATAAAATCTTTAAAATACGTATCATTGTCCTCTATTTCTAGGGATTTATTAAACCCTTTGGCCCTCAAATTTCTATGGGCACAAAGGTTGTTAAAATGACTACCTAGAAAATGAGATTTGATGCTTAATATGCAAGCTAAGATGATTTCTATGTGCAAATGTGTGCTGGAATTATTAGTGGTATGCTTCTAAATGAAACAAAACGATGGAAAGGATAATGGATACAATGATAAACGAAGGATGATGTTGATGATAGGTGAACAAGTGGATATGAGTGAGATGATATGAAACTAAAATGAACTATCCATGATTATGCATACGATCAAATGCAAACATAAAACAAACTAACCTATAATGTAACTATGATGCAATGGGGATGATAAAATGTAACTATGAAGCAATTAAGTAATCTAAAATGAGAATGCAAAGTAACACATGATATGAAAACTAAGTATAAGACTCCATGAAAGCTCCAAGCTCCAACGAAAACCTGCATGGTAACAATACTCAAAGTGTGGATGAAAAATGTCATTACAACACTATTCCAATTTGTATCTCAAAATAGCATTATAACATTACTCAAAAGGTGGATGATAAATGCTAAGGCAAGAGGGTGTATTTATAGGGTTTTTCAAGCATTTTGTGAGGTGGCACCTATCAATGGTCTAGATTCGAAGGAGAAATAATAGACGGTGGAGATGAAAGGAATCAAGATGTTGTCCCCTTGACCAAGGACAACATGCCATGTGTGTGGAGAGAATCCTTTGACCAATTGGAAGCATGCCAAATGTATAGGATTCCTAAGTGTGTGAAACAAAGACCCATGTGCTCCAAATTTGTTGGAAGTGTGGGGGAATAAAACCATGTGCTTTTTCTCATTGGTGGAAGTGTGTGAGGATAATTCTAATTAATAATTAGGCTTATTTATTTTCATGTGACCTTTATGAGGTGGCACACAAAAAGTTCTAGAAATGTACTCTAATTCTTAATCAGGATTAAGGAAGGTTAATTAAATAAACACGTTTAGGGTATTTTGTTTATTTAATTATTTAGAAGAATGTGAATTAGAAGAATTAAAAGGAAAGTGAACAATATAAATAAGGTAAGACCTTCTTTATATGTAGTTGAAGCATTAATTAAATAGGTTGTATTTAATTAACTGAATGTGATGACTGTTTTTAGGTGTATACATTTTGCCCCTCTTTGAAGTAATGTGTTTACACGTTTCTTCAAAGAAAACTTTGATGTCGATGCTCATAAAATATTTTGATGCCCCAGATGATGCAAGATTTCGATGCCCCAAACCATGCCCCAGACTTTTGAATTTCAGGTATTGACAGATATATGCCCCCTCGAGAGATAAATTGGTGAATGTGGGGATGTTAAAATGAAATGTTGGAATGAGCTGATGGTGTTGTGATGATTATGATGATGATCCAACGTTGATTCAGTGAGATTTTGATGCTAGAGATGATTTATCTCTCGAAAGGTCATTGCAAGCTCTTTCTTGGAATAGTATTGCTTAATTATCCCTCCTTTTTGGTAAAAATGGGAAATAAATCCCACCATAATTCCCTCCATTTTACCCCTAAAAGGTAAAAAGTGGTAAAATGGGATTCATTTGCACATTTGGAGTTTGGAGAAGTTGAAGATTAGAGAGCTTAGAGAAAGATGGTGATCCCATACCATAAGCATCGTTTCAAGCGTCTTCGCCAACTTGATCAGCATGTTGCCTCTGGACCTACGGTACTCTTTACGAGAAACCTCTTTTCTAGTCATTTTCTTGCCTTTTAATGGTATTTTGAATGTCGTAGATAGATGTTGTAGTTTATTGGATGTCATTTATGCACTTTCGGGTGATGTTTTTGTCATTTTTGAGTGTTTTTGAGCATGTTTAAGAGTTTTGGTGCCTTTGGGGTCCCAAATGGCTCCTCTTGTAAGCTTTAAATTCAAGTTTTCATGTGTTTTAAGAGTTTTGGCGCCTTTGGGGTCCCAAATGGCGCCTCTTGCAAGGTTGAAATTGATGTTTTTGAGTGGTTTTTAGAGTTTTGGCACCTTTGGGGTTCCAAATGGCACCTCTTGCAAGGGTAAAATGCATGTTTTTGGTTGGCTTTAGAGTTTTGGCGCCTTTGGGGTCCCAAGTGGCGCCTCTTGCAAGCTTGAAATTCAAGTTTTTGGCCTCCAACACTATTTTGGCGCCTTTGGTGTCCCAAGTGGCGCCTCTTGCAAACTTGAAAATGGAGGTTTTTGGAGTTAAACTTTGTTTTGGTGCCTTTGGGGTCCCAAATGGTGCCTCTTGTTGCCTTGGGAAGTTTTGATCTTTGTTGATTTAAGGTGGTTTAGCTTGTTGTTTGACCCGTTTTGCGGGGTGCAATTGCAGAAAGCCCTTGGGGTGATGTTTGCAAGATGTCCTTGAAGCCTAGGAGTCGTCGGTTTGTCATGTTTTGGATTGATTTCAGTTAGATTGTGGTATGTGCAGTGTTTGATTGATGTTATGCATGATGATTTGATCTCATGATAGGCGAGAATCCAATGATAGAACTAGTGTTGTATCGTCCTCATGATAGGCGAGGAACGATAATAGGATTGATAGCATATCGTCCTCATGATAGCTGAGGAACAATGGTAGGAGTGATAGTAGATTATCCTCATGATAGGCGAGGAAGGATGGTAGGATTGATAGCAGATCATCCTCATGATAGGTGAGGAACGATAGTTTGATTGATAGCAGATCATCCTCATGATAGGCGGGGAATGATGGTAGGATTGATAGCAGATCATCCTCATGATAGGCGAGGAACGATGGTAGGATTGATAACAAATCGTCGTCATGATGGGCAAGGAATGATGGTAGGATTGATAGCAGATCATCCTCATGATAGGAGAGGAACGATGGTAGGATTGATAACAGATCATCCTCATTATAGGCGAGGAACGATGGGAGGATTGATAGCAGATTGTCCTCATGATAGGCGAGGAACAATGGGTTGATTGATTGAGATGTTGACTGTTTTGATTTGATTGTCTTGATTGAACCTGATTTGATTAACTACACATTACCTTGAATAACTGATAGTCTTGATTGAACATGACATTGATCGACTAATTTGTGTTCATGATTAGGGAGATGGAGATGTACTCCAGTCTCGGGAGTGATTCCCGAAGACCTGGAACATGGTCTGCCGATTGTCCTCAGCCGACCTAGAGATTATCTCCCGTTGTGGGTTGACATCCTTGTTAGATATTCCACAATACAGAATCAATCGAGGTTTACTGACAACATTGGCGGAGAGATGGCATAGTGATCATAATACGTTTCATTTGTCGACTGGAGAGATGACCATGACTCTAAAGGATGTCTATCATATTCTATGGATCCCAGTGATGGGAGAGATAGTAGTGTACGATAAGATAGATTGGGGTGGGATAGCTGCATTGTGGAGATTATGTTGAGATGATCATGTTATGGGTTGATGGATCCCTTAGACAGAGATGATTAGCAGATATGATCCTTTGTCATGTGTACTTTCTGGATTTATTGGTGGATTCCTTTGTCCTGATCGTAGGTCAAAGGTATTTTTAGTAGGTTGGGGTTGTGTGCTATCGTGGATGACACTTGACGGTACCAGGTATGCCTGGGGCTCATGTATGTTAGCCCACTTATATCGAGATTTGCACGAGGTTGATTATTATGGGGCAACGAGCCTGTCATGTGGCGTCACATTACTGCAAACTTGGGAATGAGAGCATATAGCTATCACTCGACCCATGGGAGAGAGATACTGACCACCAGGGAGACCCTATGTTTTCAGTTATAGCAATCCACATGTCCAACATAAGCTGGGAAAGGTTGCTTATTGGAGGCGGGTTCTGGATGATTTGGAGACTGTCACATGGCAGCCGTACTTGGATTGTGAGTAGTGGCCAAAGGATCAGCTGGAGATGCCCTTTATGTTGTTATCCCACTATCTAATTGGGCAGACACATGTTGTGCTTGAGCGCTACTTGTATCTATGAGTATGTCGATAGTTTGGACGGGTTCAAGGGATGCCCCTGAGAGTTGCCCATTATGCACAGCGACGACAGGATGTGTTAGAGTGGGGCCCCTATGTATCATATGAGGCAGCTTGTACAGAGTACTATACCTTGACCCCAGGTTTATGGGATTATGTTATATATATTACAGATGTCGGGATGACTGAGGATTATTCAGATTTCTTCCACACGCATCCCTTTCCTAGATTTACTTGTCTAGAGGAGCCAGTACCACCAGTTGATGGAGAGGGAGGAGATGTCGAGGGTGGGGATGATGGTGGGGAGGAGGTTTGCAGAGGTGTGATGGTGGTGTAGAGGGTGGTTGCAGAGGTGATGGTGGTGCAGAGGGTGGTGGGGAGAGTGATGGTGGTGCAGTGGGTGGTGGGGAGAGTGATGATGGTGTAGATGACAGTCATCCATTGGATTTTGCAGTTCTGAGGTGTAGGAGGAGTGTTACCGTAGCTCATGCGGTGCTTCCCAGGATTCGGATTGGGATACCCTCTCATCAGTAGTCATCACAGATAGTAGCTTTGCAAGCAGAGGTTTAGTTGTTTCAGAGTGAGATAGCACAGGCTCGAGCACATATTGGGTCCCTTCAGGATGAGTTAGGGCAGTGTTAGGCACATATTGATATTTTGACGACTGATAGAGGGACATATAGGCAACAAATACAACAGTTGCAGGCATAGATGATCATACTTACTTCAGAGAGGAATGCCTTTAGACACTGGATAGAGTAGGATGAGGCCATTGCTAAGAGGATACAACATATGACGCCATATGCAGGTACAACAAATTTCTTCAGAGAGATTTGACACATTTCCCAGGAGTTGTAGTTTTACAGAGGTAAATATCATGAGTTGGTTCCTCCTGAGCAACGAGAGAGTTTTGTACAGTCTCGTTCTGGCATATCTCACTCTCAGACTGTGAGCATGGGTGTCACATAGCCATTGCCTGGAGATAGGAGAGATCCAGGTGCAGGTCTGTCAGGTAGAGGAGGTACTAGTTCCATGAGAGCAGCAACATCTGGTAGGAGCTCGACATAGCATTTTGTGATGTTCCTTGGACATTGTGTATACACCTTTTGTGAGATTGAGGATGTGTTTCCCATGATACAGTGCCCTTTTGGATTTTGATGTATCTCATCCTACTTTTTGGATATCCTTGTACACGTGGACATTATGACATTTTTTTATGATATATGATATGCAACGGTGATTATAATCTAAATGTTAATATGCATTTGATTTCACTATAATGATATGCAATGTTGTGAATTTATTTAATTTATATATGATAATAATGATTAGGAAATGTGATGAATGTATTTTGGTTATGCAATGCAATGTGATTTGATTTATGATTATGCAATGCGATGTGATGATTATGATTATGAAATGTGATGATTATGCAATGTGATGTGATGGTTATGATTAAGCAATGTAATGTGATGATTATGATGTGTAATGCAAATGATGGAATGTGCATGACTTCAAATGTTCAAGGCCTTAAGCTTGAATAAGTGAGTCTATCCAACTTCCAAAAGTTGTGGGAAGACTATAGTAGATTGATCTTTTAAGCTTCATAACTCTGACATATTTCCCAACTTTCTTGGAATCTGAAGAGACTCACTTATTCAAGTGTAGTGGATGACATGACTTTGATGTTGGAAATGATAGGCAATGTATGTCCTATTTTTTTATTTTCTTTTGTATTTTTTGATGCACATATTATGATGGAATGTATGAATGTAACTGAGATGATATTTTTTTCTAAGATATGCAAATGATGATGCAACTGATGTGCAACTAAATAAGAATGATGCGTTTTTGGTTAAGGTCTAGTGTACTCAATCCATTAATAATAGAGATGACACCATTGTGAAATTGTTTCAGCATTGAAAAGCCCCATAAATACACATGCAATACTAACATGAATGTAGTCTAACTTTACTGTGCAAATCTCGTTTTCAAAAGTTGTCATTTATATTAACCAATTTGTTGTGCTTTTTATCATCATTGGGCCTTTAAAATGTTGAAAGTGAGTACAAGCATCGATGGCATATTTTAGACCAAGATGACCTGAGTACTACTTCCATGATGTTTTCAAATTGCAAGTTAACACAAGCATCTAAGTATAATTAAACCAAGATGACCTGAGCATCGCTTGCATAAACAGACAAGAGTTAATCTTTTTCCTATAAAAATTTGGAATGTCATCAGTGATACTTATTAGCGCACATCTCGCGACAACTTGCATATTAATAATGATAAACTCACATACAACAGACAAAGAAAAATCATACTCCTTCCTTTCTCCTCTAGTTTGATACATCATCGAGGACTCGAGAGATATGATATCAAAAATCAAAGTAGAACAATTTTAACTTTCATGTTTAACGTGATAAACCCTTGATTCAGAAAGATCATCATTCATTTGAAGTTTGTGTTTGTAACTTTGGTCCAACAACTATTTCCCTGTTGGTTCAAGCTCAAAGTTTATTTGCCCCTAGTGAGTGCAGGATTTTTCCCCCAATCCAGGGTGAGACACGACCATGACGACCAAGACCTATCCTAGGGGCCTTGGGGGCTGATCAACAGATTAGCCTTGCCTATGTTATACACGCAGAGACCACGTAGTTCGACTGACGACACGACCAAGATTTACAAGATGAAAATATGAACATAATGGACACCTAAAAGACTAACCTAAATGTCTCAGGGGACAATCAAAGATCACCCTTGCCTATGTTCAAAGCTCATAGATGACGTAGTTCAAATAACAACCATGTTTTTGACTTTTTGACTTTTTGACCTGTTTTTGGATTTTGACATGTTTTGAATGTTTTTGGATTTTGATATATTTTGATATGTTTTGAATGCTTTTGGATTTTTGATATGTTTTGAATGTTTTTGAATGTTTTTGGATTTTTGATTTTTTGACCTTGAGAATGTACAAGAATCCAATCCAATGTAGGGCATGCCCCCAATGTGATACGATAAGACAAACTATTTTTTAGAATGGGCTGAGTAATGCTAGGGGATACCATGATACAAACACTGGATCAAGCTATGATGTGAACATGGAAGCGTGACAAATGCAGAGATGGAAGCATGATGGATGAACGTTGCAGAGCAAGTCACGTAGCCCAAGATAGATGGAGAGTGCTTATTTTACGCAAGGCGCTTGTTTTCTAGGTTTTCACCAAGGTACTTGCCCAAAGTGCCACCGAAGTGGTTTTCACTAGAGGACGATTTTTTTTCTTTATTGTTTTTCAATCCTTTTTCTGATTTTTATTTTATTTTTTTAGTATTTTTTCAGGACCTTTACCAATGCACTGGATGAGCTAGGTGTAAAACATTTTGAGATGCAAGTTGTTGAGGGGTTCATCAAACAGATCCCCTTCTGGTGTGGATCACTGATATGCTCCTGATCCAAAGACTGATACTATAACAAAGGGACCCAACCAGTTAGGTTCAAATTTCCCCTTCTTATCTTGATCTTGTTGATTACAGGGATTTTATTTTAAGACTAAGTCGCCCACCTGAAATTCTCTAGGTATTACTCTATGATTCTAGCTCCTAGATATCCTTTGTTGATAAGCTTTTAGGAGATCAAATACATGTTGTCGGCGTTCATCCAACAGTTCTAATTCTTGTAGCCTAGATACTCTGTAATCCTCATCTGAAATCATCCCTTTAAGTGACACACACAGGGATGGTATCTCAACCTCAATAGGTAGAATAGCTTTTGACCCATAGACAATAGAATAGGGTGTTGCTCTTGTCGGGGTACAGATACTGGTTCTATAAGCCCACAATGTCGGCTTTAGTTGAACATTCCAATCACGCCCAACTTCATTGACGATCTTCTTCAAAATCTTCAAAATAGTCTTGTTTGAGGCCTCTGCTTGGCCATTCCCTTGGGGATAGTAAGGTGTAGAAAACCAATGTTGGATATGGAATCTTTCACAAAGCTCTTGAACATCTTGATTCTTAAAGGGTCGGCCATTGTTCGTAATGATAGATTGAGGAACACCATACCGACATATGAGATAATTTAGGATGAATGATGAGATTTGTTTCTCGATGATGGTGATTAGAGGAAAAACTTCAATCCATTTAGTGAAGTATTATGTGGTTGTGATTATAAACTTATGTCCATTGGAGGAAGAGGGGTGAATCTTACCTACAAGGTCCAATCCCCACTGACAAAAAGGCCATGTAGCTGTGAATGGATGCAACTCTTGTGCAAGTGCATAGATCAAGTTTCTGTGAATTTGACATTTGGAACACCTTTTGACATATTGAAATGACTCTTTCTCCATGTTCGGCCAGTAATACCTCAATCGTAATAATTTCTTAGCTAAGGTTAAGCCACTTGAATGTGTGCCACAAATACCTTCGTGAACCTCTTGTAAAGCGGTTTCAGCTTCGTTACATTCTAGACACCGAAGAAGAGTACCATCCAAACCTCATCTATAAAGCACATCAACTATTAGGGTGTGGCGAGCCGCTTGTTGAATGAAGTTTCATTTTTGGTTTCAAGATAAGTTAATTAGAAGGGTATTGTCTTGCAAGTAGGTATGGATCTCTCCATAGAGGGAAATTTGAGGGTCGACAATATGGCATATCACTTGGGATTCTGGATCTTCATAGGCTAGGTTGGACACTTGTTCTACCATGAATTCATAACGTCTTCATTGTTCAGGTATCTACAAGAGAGAAGCAATGGTGGCCATTGCATCTGCAACTTTGTTTTCTATTTTGGAAACTTGTGCAAACTTGATCTCAACAAAGTAATTTTTGAAATCATCCACCATCCTCTTGTAGGGCAGCAACTTGTCATCCTTATTTTGATAATCATCATTGACTTGGTTATTGACTAGTTGTGAGTCACCATAGACTAGCAATTCCGCAATTTTCCATTCAACAACTATCTTGATTCCAATGATCAATGCCTCATATTCAGTTGTGTTGTTGGTGCAGGGGAACATTAATCTGTAGGATTTAGGAATGGTGTATCCTTGTGGCGAGACAAAAAAGATTCATGTGCCTGATCCATGTTGTGTATAAGAGCCATCAAAGTATAGCAGCCACTGTTGTGTAGATATGGTTAGGATATCATTATAAGGGAATACAATGTTCATTGGATTGTTATCTGACAATGGTGCTTCAGCTTGTTGATCTGCTATGGCTTGACCTTTAATTGCTTTCCTGTCCATGTACTGGATGTCAAAGTCACTCAATATCATGACCCATTTGGCTAACCTCCCTGTTAAAGCAGCTTTGTTGAGTAAGTACTTTAATGGGTCAATTTTTGCAATGAGTTTGATGGTGTGAGTCAGCATGTAGTGCCTTAATTATTGTGTAGCAAATACAACCGCTAAGCAGGATTTCTCAATAAAGGTGTAATTGATCTCATAACCATTTAAGGTCCTGTTGATATAATAGATGGCTCTTTCTTTTCCTGTGGAATCTTCTTGTCCTAATAAGGCTCCCAAAGATATCTCGGTTGTTGCAATGTATAGTAATAATGGTTTTCCCTTGACGGGTGGTATCAACATAGGCGGTGTCATCAGGTATTGCTTTAGTTGACTGAAGGCAACTTCACATTTGTCATCCCACTTGAAAGAGACATTCTTGTGTAATAAGTGGTTGAAAGGATGAGTTTTATCAGCTAGTTGAGCGATGAATCTTTTGATGGACTGAAACCTTCCTTGTAATGATATGAGTTGGCTAATGTTTTTAGGAGGCATTTCCATGATGGCTTTGACCTTTGCAGGATCCACCTCAATGACTTTAGCTGAGACAATGTATCCCAAAATTTTAGTTGATGTTACACCGAACACACATTTCTTGGGATTTAACCTCACCTTGAATTTCTCCAATCTTGTGAAGATTTTGTCTAGAATCTCTAAGTGTCCTTCTCTAGTGTAGGATTTTTCCAACATATCATTTACATAGTCTTCCATAAAAGTATGCATCATGTCATGGAAAATGGTAGTCATAGCTCTCTGATATGTAGCTCCAACATTTTTCAACCCAAAAGGAATCACATTCTAGCAAAAAGTGCCCCAAGGACATGTGAAGGCCGTTTATATTGATCTTCAGGTGCTATCTTTATTTGGTTGTATCTTGAAAATCCATCCATAAGTGATAACATTTTGTGCCCCGCAGTCAAGTCTACAATCAGATCAATGTTTGGTAGAGGGAAATCATCTTTTGGACAGGCTTTGTTGAGATCTCTGAAGTCCGTGCATATCTTGATGCTCTTATCTGGTTTGGATACTAGAACAATGTTTGATATCAATTCGGCATAGTCAATAGACCTTATGAATCCTGCATCTAATAGCTTTTGCAACTCAGCTTTCACCAGAAGGGCGATATGGGGATGCATCTTTCTCAGTTTTTGCTTTACTAGTTTTATGTCAGGTGGTAATGATAAATGATGCATAATGAGTTATGGATCTATGCATGGCATATCAACATATGACCAAGCAAAGTTGATTTTCCTCTCCTCAAAGAATTTGATGAAACAAGGTTTCTCCTCTTCTGTCATGGATTCTGCCAAACGTAGGGTCTTCACTATCTTAGTTGTACCAACATTGATGGATTGTGTAGGTTCTATTAGTATTGAAGATCTCTCTTGGTAGTGTTCTGGGAGAGTGTCAAACCTTCCATCTCTTGGTGCCTCAGGGAGGTTTTCACCTTGAAATACAATCTTTGTTTTTACTTTTTCTTGATTTAATAGTGCCATCAGATGTTTTTCACTATTAGACCCATTTCTTATATTTTCCATTTTGTAGTTGAAAGGTTTGACACTCCCTTTGTCAGGAGCTTTGTTCTGAGATTCAATGGTAGAACATGTGTCAGTATTATTGGAACATAGGAAGTTCACGAGGGTATCATCGTTCGAAATGGTGAGTAAGTCAAGCGACTCATTTTGATCCCAATCAATTAGTTCAGGATGCATTAAGGATAAGGAATCATTAGATTGGCCAAGGTCATAGTGCGCAAGCATCAAGATAGCCATGTTATCAAATTGTCCAATGAGTTCTAAGATATTACTCTCTTCTGACATGTCTATCTCGCTCGAAGAATGATCGTCTTCACTTGAGTCAACGACATATTGCGATCCATATTCAAGTGGTCTAGAACCAAAACTTTGTCCTTTCATACATATTGGTGTATACTTTTGGATTACATCGATCTCTTTGTCATGACAAGATTCTTCAGAGAGGGAGTCCCATTCATATTCATTGGAATATGTTTCATGATCCTCACTAGCCTGTAGTTGTAATATTCTTTCGACAACTCTTTGAGTAGCTTCCTCTTTTGAGTCTTCTTTGTATCCTAGTCCTATTTTGTCTTTGCGATTCATTGTGATGAGCTATATTGGTTCACTGATGCCTTCTTTTATTTTACCCAAAGGACCATTTCCTTCATATCCCATCTTTGTCAAGATTGTCTGACCTTTTCCATACTTATCTGTGCATATATTAGACACTAATACCTATGAAGCTTCTTCATCTTTGTATAACTAGTTTAGGACATCCCTATCTTCTGATTCCTCCGCTTGAGTGCTTTCTTTTATAAACTTCCCATCAAAGAGCATGATGGGTTGTAAATATTGTTGTCTTGAGGTGGATGGTTGCCCATGTAACTTAGGAGAAGATGAAAGTTGTGATAAGTATGAAGATTGCTTAATTGAGTATTCCCCCATTCCCTTGTCTTTTATTTGGATCTTTTCCAATTGTTTTGATAAGGCATCAAGCTGACTTCTATTGCTGCATAAAATAGAGTCAACAACCCCTTTGTCTTTTGATTGAGCCTTTTCCTCATACTTTCTTGACCAAGAACCCACTGAACTTTGTTTGTTTGATGGATAAGAGTTGACGACTTCTCTATTATGTGGTACAAAGGTATCTTGACTTGTTATGAGTGCATTACAATATTGGGGATTGTTAGAATCAACAACAATGGTGACCTCCTGTCCATTGAAATGAAACTTTAGGCACTGATGATAAGTTGATGGTACCACTTGCATTTCATGAATCCATGGTCGTCCCAAGAGTATGTTATATGTCAATTCCTTGTCTAACACCTAACACACTATGTCTTTGATGATTGGTCCCACTTGAATGGGTAAGATAATCAATCCTTGGGAGGATCTTTCTTCATCATCATATGCTTTTATGGTGATTTTCCTTCTAGGATCAATATCATTTTCAGAATATCCTAATGCACGAACAAGCTTGATAGTACAGATATTTAGACCTGCTCCTCCATCTATAAGGACACGTTTGACATGATGTTTATGGATTAGGACTTCGATGTGGAGAGCAGTGTTATGCAGATGGGTGGTGGATGCATCGTCATGTTCAGAGAATGATAAGCAATGAGGTGCAGTCAAATGTCCCACCATACCTTGAAATGTAAAAACTTCCAGATTATTTGGTACCGTGGTGGCAACTAAAGCTTGTTCCAGGATTTCCTTGCGTGATGGTGAAATCTTGAGAAGTTCCAATATGGATATTTGAGCGGGTATCTTCTATAACCGATCAACGATGTTATATTGAGTTACAGGAAAAATAGTCATTTTGGACGTGGAAGGGGTAGCTCCTTTCAATGTTACCTTGGCTTGTCCTCTCGTAATCGCATTGATAGGTGTATGATCTTGATCGTTTGTGATTTTGATGATGTTAATTTGATTGTCATTCGTGTCAACGTTAGTGCTCAGATTTCTAGGTACAAGGCCATTGATTTGATCTGAGATGGTGTCATCATTGTGCTGGATTTCAGTAGTGGCATCCTTCCCTTGGCTTCCAATTTCAATGTCTTGGATAGAATTCTCAACCATCTCAATACAATGAATGGTAGAATCATAAACATAGTTTATATTCTTGCCTTTGGTATTCGATGTAGAGGACTCTCCCTTTTCATAATTGGGTAGAGGGTTCTTGAACACTCCTTGATCACTGTTTGTTTGAGGTCCTTCAATGTGTACCTTTTTGTTATCAATGAGATCTTGGATTACGCGTTTTAATTTCCAACAATCTTTCGTCATATGACCCTTGTTTTGATGATAATCACAGTAATGGGCATCGTTCCACCAAAAGGGTTTAACTTGCAGATCCCAATTTTGTGCTTCTAGCACTGTAATAAGCTTAGCCTCAGTAAGTTCCTTTAAGGCAGAATCTAAGGATTGTCCCAATGGTGTGATTTTTTGTCGATTGGAAGGTTTTGGAAACGGTGTTGCTTTAGTGCCCAGATTAGTCTGATTGTTGTTTTGGCTAACATTTGGAGGGTTGGGAGGATTTTTGGTCTTATTAGTCTTGGTGGAAGATGTCGTTAGGTTGAATACAAGTTTTGTATTTTGATTTTTAGCTATGACCTCATTGTTACCCACCTATCATGAGGACGATCTGCTATCAATCCTACCATCATTCCTCACCTATCATGAGGACAATCTACTATCAATCCTACCATCGTTCCTTGCCTATCATGAGGATGATCTGCTATCAATTAAACTATCATTCCTCGCCTATCATGAGGACGATATGCTATGAATCCTACCATTGTTCCTCGCCTATCATGAGGATGATCTACTATCACTCCTACCATCGTTCCTCACCTATCATGAGGACGATATGCTATCAATCCTATTTTCCTTCCTCGCCTATCATGAGGATGACACAACACTAGTTTTATCATTGGATTCTCGCCTATCATGAGATCAAATCATCACACAAAACATCAATCAAACACTGCACATACCACAATCCAACTTAAATCAATCCAAAACATGACAAATCGACAACTCTGAGGCTTCCAAGACATCTTGCGAACATCACCTCGAGGGCTTTCCGCAATCACACCCCGCAAAACGGGTCAAACGACAAGCTAAACCACCTCAAATCAACAAAGATGAAAAATTTCCAAGGCAACAAGAGGCACCATTTGGGACCCCAAAGGCGCCAAAATAGAGTTTGAATCTCCAAAACATGAATTTCAAGCTTACAATAGGTGCCACTTGGGACACCAAAGGTGCCAAAACAGTTTTGGAGGCCAAAAAATTGAATTTCAAGCTTGCAAGAGGCGCCATTTGGGACCCCAAAGGTGCCAAAACTCTAAAAACCACTCAAAAACATCAATTACAACCTTGCAAGAGGCGCCATTTGGGACCCCAAAGGTGCCAAAACTCTTAAAACACATGAAAACTTGAATTTCAAGCTTACAAGAGGCGCCATTTGGGACCCCAAAGGCGCCAAAACTCTTAAATATGCTAAAAAACACTCAAAAAAAACAAAAACATCACCCGAAAGTGCATAAATGACATCCAATAAGCTACAACATCTATCTATGACATTCAAAATACCATTAAAAGGCAAGAAAATGACTAACAGAGAGGTTTCTCGTAAAGAGTACCATAGGTCCAGAGGCAACAGGCTGATCAGGTTGGCGAAGACACTCGAAACGATGCTTATGGTATGGGATCACCATCTTTCTCTAAGCTCTCCAATCTTCAACTTCTCCAAACTCCAAATGTGCAAATGAATCCCATTTTACCACTTTTTACCTTTTAGGGGTAAAATGGAGGGAATTATGGTGGGATTTATTTCCCATTTTTACCAAAAAGGAGGGGTAATTAATCAATACTATTCCAAGAAGGAGCTTGCAATGACCTTTCGAGAGATAAACCGTCTCTGACATCAGAATCTCACTGAATCAATGTTGGATCATCATCATAATCATCACAACACCATCAGCTCATTCCAACATTTCATTTTAACATCCCCACATTCACCAATTTATCTCTCGAGGGGGCATATATCCGTCAATACCTGAAATTCAAAAGTCTGGGGCATCGAAATCTTGCATCGTCTAGGGCATCAAAATATTTTGTGAGCATCGACATCAAATTTTTTTTTGAAGCAACGTGTAAACACATTACTTCAAAGAGGGGAAAAATGTATACACCTAAAAATGGTCATCACATTTAGTTAATTAAATACAACCTATTTAATTAATGCTTCAACTACATATAAATAAGGTATTACTTTATTTATATTGTTCACTTTCCTTTTAATTCTTCTAATTCACATTCTTCTAAATAATTAAATAAACAAAATACCCTAAACGTGTTTATTTAATTAACCTTCCTTAATATTGATTAAGAATTAGAGCACATTTCTACAACTTTTTGTGTGCCACCTCATAAAGGTCACATGAAAATAAATAAGCCTAATTATTAATTAGAATTATCCTCACACACTTCCACCAATGAGAAAAAGCACATGGCTTTATTCCCCCACACTTCCAACAAATTTGGAGCACATGGGTCTTTGTTTCACACACTTGGGAATTCCATACATTTGGCATGATTCCAATTGGTCAAAGGATTCTCTCCACACACATGGCATGTTGTCCTTGGTCAAGGGGACAACATCCTAATTCCTTTCATCTCCACCATCTATTATTTCTCCTTCGAATCTAGACCATTGATAGGTGCCACCTCACAAAATGCTTGAGAAACCCTATAAATACACCCTCTTGCCTTAGCATTTATCATCCACCTTTTGAGTAATGTTATAATGCTATTTTGAGAAACAAATTGGAATAGTGTTATAATGCCATTTTTCATCCACACTTTGAGTATTGTTACCATGCAGGTTTTTCGTAGGAGCTTGGAGCTTTCATGGAGTCTTATACTTAGTTTTCATATCATGTGTTACTTTGCATTCTCATATTAGATTAACTTATTGCTTCATAGTTACATTTTATCATCCCCATTGCATCATAGTTACATTTTAGGTTAGTTTGTTTTATGTTTGCATTTGAGCATATGCATAATCATAGATAGTTCATTTTAGTTTCATATCATCTCACTCATCTCTACTTGTTCATCTATCATTAACATCATCTTTCGTTTATCATCGTATTCATCATTAATTCCATCATCTCGTTTCATTTAGAAGCATACCACTAATCCTTCCAGCACACATTTTCACTTAGAAATCATCTTAGCTTGCATATTAAGCATCAAATCTCATTTTCTAGGTAGTCATTTTAACAACCTTTGTGCCCATAGAAATCTGAGGGCCAAACGGTTTAATAAATCCCTAGAAATAGAGTACAATGATACGTATTTGAAATATTTGATTGCATTACGAATAGAGTAGTTTTACTTGCTTCAAACTTTGAATGTAAACCGTCTCATTAAGGTTTGTGTTGACATTGGAATGCAACTAACCTAAAATGTAACTATGATGCAATGGGGATGATAAAATATAACTATGAAGCAATAAGTTTTTCTACACTTTGAGTATTGTTAATCAGGATTAAGGAAGGTTAATTAAATAAACACGTTTAGGGTATTTTGTTTATTTAATTATTTAGAAGAATTAAAAGGAAAGGGAACAATATAAATAAGGTAAGACCTTATTTATATTTAGTTGAAGCATTAATTAAATAGGTTGTATTTAATTAACTGAATGTGATGACCGTTTTTAGGTGTATACAAGAAGTATATGATTCAATAGTGAGATACGAATTGGAATAGTATTGTAATGCCAGTTTTCATCCACACTTTGAGTATTGTTACCATGTAGGTTTTTCGTTGGAGCTTGGGGCTTTCATGGAGTCTTATACTTAGTTTTCATATCATGTGTTACTTTGCATTCTTATTTTAGATTACTTAATTGCTTCATAGTTACATTTTATCATCCCCATTGCATCATAGTTACATTTTAGGTTAGTTTGTTTTATGTTTGCATTCAATCGTATGCATAATCATGGATAGTTCATTTTAGTTTCATATCATCTCACTCATCTCCACTTGTTCACCTATCATCAGCATTATTCTTCGTTTATCATTGTATCCATTATCCTTTCCATCGTTTTGTTTCATTTAGAAGCATACCACTAATCATTCCAGCACACATTTGCACATAGAAATCATCTTAGCTTGCATATTAAACATCAAATCTCGTTTTCTAGGTAGTCATTTTAACAACCTTTGTGCCCATAGAAATCTGAGGGCCAAACGGTTTAATAAATCCCTAGAAATAGAGGACAATGATACGTATTTGAAAGATTTGATTGTATTATGAATAGAGTAGTTTTACTTGCTTCAGACTTTGAATGTAAACCATCTCATTAAGGTTTGTGGATGATAAAATGTAACTATGAAGCAATTAAGTAATCTAAAATGAGAATGCAAAGTAACACATGATATGAAAACTAAGTATAAGACTCCATGAAAGCTCCAAGCTCCAACGAAAAACCTGCATGGTAACAAGACTCAAAGTGTGGATTAAAAATGGCATTACAACACTATTCCAATTTGTATCTCAAAATAGGATCCTTGGAAATGTGCTCTAATTCTTAATCCGGATTAAGGAAGGTTAATTAAATAAACACGTTTAGGGTATTTTGTTTATTTAATTATTTAAATGAATGTGAATTAGAATTATTAAAAGGAAAGTGAACAATATAAATAAGGTAAGACCTTATTTATATGTAGTTGAAGCATTAATTAAATAGGTTGTATTTAATTAACTAAATGTGATGACCTTTTTAGGTGTATACAAGAAGTATCTGATTCCAGAGTTTCATCATGTTTTGGGTTTTGGTTTGAGAGATCTAAGTAACAAAAGTTCAGTTTGGTGATTTACAGTTATTTTTTGTATAGTAATTTGAGTGGGAGAGTCTGCACTTCTCCATGAATAATTTTTTGGCTTTGCACTTTTGAGGATAAGTTAGCAGATGGAAATAGTGTATGAATTCTAGTTGGCATCAAGTTTTGAGGTCCATGTGTTTGAATGTGGATACATAGTTGAAGAATTTTTGTATTAGGTCTTATACGGTGCCGACCTAATAAGTTTGAAGAAATGCAAAGTTTAAATAAGTGTTGGGATCTATTATAGGTCCATGTTGACCTATTTCAAGTTGTTTTATGTTTTAAACGTTGGTGCAAAGCGTGTGTGGAAAGGATTGAAGCTGAAAAGTTATGTTTTGAATATTACATCTAATTAGGCTGACCTAATTAATGTTATGATTGAAGTGGATATATGTGTTAGATATTTTTCAGTGTGTGATGAATGTTGTGAATGTCCCACATGCAAATATTATCAGAGTAGTGCGAATTTAATTTGTGAATGTTGAGTAGGTGATTAAAGTGATGTGAATGCAGAGGAAAGCAGAGTGTTAGATCAAAATAAGATGAAGTGTGTAAAGTCAGTTTATTGAGCTTCATTAGAATTATATTTCATGCATATGATAGATGCAATTTTTAGTTCAAAATAGGTTGTGAGCCACCATCTCTGTTTATCTTTTTCTCTGTGGGTAGTGATTCCACTTGGACAGTGAGTCCACCTGTAGTGAGCACTTCTATAAATATACTATAACCGGTTATAATATATTGTGAGCTAATCCTCACTGAGGTTTTTCCAATTTTAGGTTTTCCATGTAAAAATCCTAGTGTTTAAGTGTTATGTGGTGTTTTTGATGTTTCATACTTTCTTCTTTATTACAGTTGAATATGCTTTGGTGATTAGTTGTTTAATGTTTGAATGGTTCAAGAGAATACTGATTCACCCCCCGTCTGAGTATTTTGGGTGTTCTACAATTGGTATCAGAGCTTGGTTCCTTGGAAAGAGCTAAATCGCTTGGGGAAGATCTTGGAAGTCAAACACATGACTGATAGAAAACTTCTTACTCCTTTGGAAGAGATTCCTACTATTGGAATTATAGAAGACTGTATGCTTGACAAATATGGAGAACTCAAAGTTTCTCTTGAAGATCTTGAAAGGACTGAAGGTGAAAACAAAGATTTGAAATAAAATATAAAAGTAGATGAATACATTAGAAAATTGAAAGAGAAAATCAAGAAGTTCATAGAAAGGCACAAGAAAGTTAGTGAATAATTAAAACAAGCAAATAAAACCATCATTTGTCTAAAAGTGAAAATTGAAGAAAAAAAAGAATTGAGGAATGTCTGAATGCAATGGTGAAAATCAAATTTGAGGAATTCATAAGGCTTGAACAAGAAGTTGTGAATCTGAGATAGATCTGGAGAAAGCAAGAAGTCATGAAGACAAATTTAAGATGAGTACCTACAAAGCTTGATGAAATGATTGAAAATAAAAAAGGCTCTAAAGACAAAGGTGGATTAGGATTTTAGATAGGAGAGAGTTCAAAATTAGATTAGACATCAAACACTAATAAGAAGATTGAAGATAAGAAGAACAAAGGCAAGCAAATCCAAAATCAAAGAAGACCACCGGTTAGACAACCAAATGCACAAAGGTACCCATTTTTTAATAATTTTTGTGATTCTTGCAATATATTTGGACATAAGGCAATGGAATGTAGAAGTAGAATGAATCATAATGTTCCATCCTTTACTAATCAATGCTTTAGATGCAAGAAATTTGGTGCTAGAGCTAGTGAATGTAGAATTCAAATGATGAATGACTATAACAATGGTAGAATGCCTCAATCTTTCAAAGGCTACTATTATACATGCTATGGATTTGGGCATAAAGCTAATCAATGTAGATCTAGAATGAATGGAAGGAATATTGGTTAGAAGAATGTCACATGTTACAACTGCAATAGGCCTAGACACATTGCTAAGTTTTGCAGAAGCAAAAATATGAGGAACTAAAATCTGGTAAAGAGGAATGAACCAGTTAAAAAAGTTGATTTAGTAGAAACAAAGAAGGAGATGGAAAAGATCTGGAGAAAGAAGGAAGAGACAAAAGTTAAGGATGGATCTATACCATCCTTCGGTGTAGATGTTTCCTTTGGAAACTAAGTTAAGAGATTTTTCTTAGGGGGAGCTTTAATGGATATCTTATATCCCCTACCAAAGAAGAGGTGATGATTCCTTGGCACCAAGATATGTGATGTAGATTGGCATGCTTAATCTGTTGGTGAAGATTGTGAAAGAAAATATGATAATACGAAAGTTTGCGAAGCATCAGAAGTTGACTATGCATATAGATAAAGGTTTACTAGCTTTATTGTTTGAATCATTTAATACAAAATTAGGTTAGATCAAAAGGATTATAAGTGATTTCACTAAGTCAAATTCATTCATAACATGCATTGAGAAGGAGCAGAGCAACGAAGAAGTGATTTGATGTGATATGAGATTTGGTGCATCAATACCTTAGTTCAATGAGCAAAGAAAAAGGTATTTACGAATCTTGTTTACCCTAATTTTTAGAAAACCTTGTTTGAAAGTAGTTTGAATCTATTTTGCAATGGCTACACCAAGGGTAATTGAGATTACAGATAAACCACAACTTAAGTTTAAGAAATATCCTGCGAAATCTATTGAAGATGACCCGTTAGGTGCCTTTTCACATGTTCCATAAGGGGTTTTTCCGATTGAGGATATTAAATTCTATATTCATGGAAAAATGAAAGAATTTGATCACACTAAGCTAGCAAATCTATGGATGAAAGAACTAACCGAAGACAATTTTTCCCTAAAGCTCGAGTATCAAAACCTAGTCGCACCAAAATTAGATGTATAACAATGGTTTCCAAATTTTTATTTTGATAGCAAGTGGGTTAGAATGGAATTAAGTAGATTCCATGATTTTTTTTTTGGACTGACATGCCTTACATGATAACAAAAGAGGTAGGTTAGTGGTCTATGCTCCATCGAACCAGTTCCTATGCTGAAATTAGTTAAGAATGAAGTGGTAATGGAACTCATAGGTGCAACATATGACAAGAGGGATTTAGCAGTAAATCCCATTAGGAATCCAGTTGTGAGGTATGCAACAATGTTGATTGGATACAAAATCTATTTCACTAACATAGAAAATTTTGTGTCTGCCACCGCAATTAATGTGGCATATGAGATGGTTGAAAAAGGTACAAACTATGATCTTTGTGAGTTGCTAAGGAAACAATTGATAGAAAATTTGAAGCAAACAAAGGATAAGAAATATGCTTTCAACTATGGTACTTTGATTATGTGTTTATTGTTCTACTTTCTAAAATAACTCCCTAAAACTAAAGGAGTGAAATGGTTATAAGGAAGACCCATTGCTCATCAGATTAGAGATTTCATGAGTAGTCTTGGTGATGGGAATGCACAAGATGAGGCACTTGCTGCCTTCTTTACTATTTTTCAGAAAAGAATGCATGAGAGAGACAAGATTCCAAGAAAAATGGTAGAGAAATACAACAATGATATCATATTTTTGGTTAGTACTGATGAATGCATCATGGAAGTAGTTGAACCAAGGACTGTGTGGATCCCTACATTGGGATATGAGGTCACTAAACAAGAGATAACTGGTTTAGCTGACATTTTGTTGAAAAGTGTAAAGGATACAACTAAAGAGAGATATGGCACTTATGAAGAGAAGTCCATGGAGGTGCACATGGAACATAAGAAACCAATAATATAGAAGAAGGTCCAAAAAATGGTTGAAGAAATTGTAGAAGAAATGGGCATCTCTAAGGAACAAATGTAGTATGCAAGGGAAAAAGCTAAAGGAGAATCTAGTGCTGCAAGAGGATCCATAAGCACAAGGAGATCTGGTAGGATAGCTACCACTCCTTATTCTATTGAGAAGTCCTCCAGGACTAGGAAGCCTATTGGAGAGAAGAGAAAAACAATTCTTAGTCCTCTGATGAAGGAGAAATCTCCTTTGATTATGCATATGACAAGGATAGAGAAGAAGAAGGCTACTCTGGTAGCACCACTTGTTATCCTTGCTAAGAAAAGACAAAAGCAAAAGGCAGTAAGAGAAAAGATTGCAAGTGTCAATTTAGCAGAAGAAGAAGAAGAGGAAGGACCACAGTGGGTCCGTAGAAGGAGAAGTGATGCTTAACAAAGTGAAACGAGTGCTAAAAGAAGAAGATTTGACATTATTGACATAAATAGTGTGGAAGAAGAAGCGAGTCTAAGAGAAGCATTGGAGAGGATTAGTGCTCCTCTCTCTGAGGAAAACAAAGCCACTTTGGCCATAGTATTCAGTAAAGAACTCATAATGAAGTGAAGGGTGAAAACCCTTATGGGTAAAGATCAAAAAGATTTTGAAAGACTCAAGAAGGAAAGCATTGAAAAGGTAGAAGAAATAGCATAGAAGCTGGGAATGATCCCAGAAAATAAAGAAGAGATGAATGTGGAAACCCCTACTCCAAAATAAAATATTGAAGGAGATGTGTAGATAGATGATGCTCAACATGAGCATGATGCAAATGATGATGCCACACAAGATAACACACCTCTAGAAGTGGAAGTTATTACATAAAGGAATATTGAGGAAGAAGTGATCAGAGAATACATTGCAAAGGAAGATGCTCCTCCTCCAGTATCAAAAGAAAGCATTACTCCTTCGGTTAACACAAAGAACCTTGTAGAGGAAGAGAATGCAAACACGAATAATTGTGATAAGGATGCATCCAAAGATGCACAAACAAAAGAAGAAAAAAAAAACTCTAGAAACACTAAAGAAAAGGACTCAAAGGGAAAGGATGTGGAGATTACAAATCCTTCTAGTGAATCTTCTGGTTCCTTTAGAGATTCCTTGAAGAATCTACTAGGTATACAACTGAATTTCCAACCTATTGTTTCATCTTGATTGCTACAACTACCAATGCAACGTGGTAATGCATATCTGGACAAGACCTCTCCCCTCCACAAGCTATAGTTAGGAGATGTATTTCATGCATCTGCCCAAAAGGATATCAGAGAAACTCACCAGAAGAGTGGAGAATTAATAGAAGAAGTAGTCAAGACATTACAAGAGGTCATGCTTGGAGCAAACATTGATACATCTCTCTTCGGTATAGAAAACTTAAAAGCTTTTAATTGATTCCTTTAAAGAATATGCATTTGAACTTAAGGGATAAGGAGAAAAAGAGGTAGAAAAGAAATTAAATGATAAGAAGATGATGGAAATCATAGAGAAGTGTGCACTTGCACACAAAAAGTTCTTAGAAATGGTGAAGAATGCACAAATTTGTGTGGATGAGGTGAAGGCCTTGTTCCAATTTTGCATGAAGTGGTTGGAGGCACACAAATCATAAAAAGTGAGATGGACTCTATTGAGTCCCAGATCAATAAAGCCTCCAGTGCATATGATCTGGCATTAGACTTGTTTAGAAATACAAGAAATACTATTGAAGATATGCATAAGAAGTTTTTATAGCTGAAAGCATAAAGGGAAAACACCATCTTACAGTTTGGATAAATAAGAGACTTGGTGAACAAAAAATTCATACTTGTCTCAAGTGCCCTTCTAAGTGCCAATAAGGCTATGTAGATGAATCTGGTACTTGGCACTCTGGAAGAAGGAGAAGACATATTAATGGAGCTTGAAACATAATGCAGATTGCTTGGGATAGCATTGAAGACATGGGAAGATGGAAAGAAAGCATGGCATATCCATCTGCAAAAGTTACAGGTGTCAACCTTCCCCGGTTGACATGTTTCTTATCTTTATGCATTTTAGTTTTTCAGTTTTCAGATTCTTTGTAAATATGTGGAGCTCATAGAGTAGTTTCCAATACACTTTTCTGGTTTCTCACTCTGGTATATGACTTAGGGGGAGTCAATCCTATCTTTTCATTTTGTATATATGCACATATTTCTTAGGGGGAGATCCAGTGAATGTCAAGACAGTTGGTATATGCACCCTTTTCCCTCGATGTCAAAGAGGGAGAATGGTTTGGAGAACGTTTGGAGATTTTTGGCATGCTGCCATCAATGACAAAGGGGGAGATTGTTGGAAGAATATCATTGATGCTGTTGTTGGCAACATGAGCATGAGGGATAAGCACAAGGTATATTATTATGTCTTGCAATGTTGTCATTGATGTCAACATTGTATCTTGATATGAAGACTTTGGTGCAGATCAATTTGGTTGGTTCTAATAGGTATTGGAATGATTATGGTATATAATTTTGCAAGATGGTCTGATCTGGAGAAGTCAGTTGTGTTGGAAATTGACTAAGTGTTAATTCTGCTAATTCAATGTGATAGAGCATTTGTTTTTGGGTCCACACTAGTTCGCAGTTGAAGTTTTCACTTTACACCTCTAATATTATTTTTTTGGTTTTTAGAAGTATCTGATTCTAGAATTTCATCATGTTTTGGCTTTTGGTTTTAGAGATCTAAGTAACAAAAGTTTGATCTCGCAGTTTACAGTTATTTTCTATATAGTGCATTTGAGTGGGAGAGTGTGCACTTCTCCGCAGATAAGTTTTTGGCTTTGTTCTTTTGAGGATAAGTTGACAGATGGAAATATTGTATGAATTCTAGTTGGCGTTGAGTTTTGAGGTCCACATGTCCGAATGTGGATACACAGTTGAAGAATTTTTGTATTAGGTCTTCTGCAGTACTAACCTAATAAGTTTGAAGGCATGCAAAGTTTAAATAAGTGTTGTGGTCTTATGTGGGATCTATTATGTCCATGCCAACCTATTTCAAGTTGTTTTGAGTTTTGAATGTTGGTGTGAAGTGTGTGTTGAAAGGATTGAAGCTGAAAAGTTATGTTTTGAATATTACATCTAATTAGGCCAACCTAAATAATGTTATGATTGGAGTAGATATATATGTTAGATCTTTTTGGTGTTTTGAGGTGTGTGATGAATGTTGTGAATGTCCTACATGCGAATATTATTAGAGCAGTTCGAATTTAAGTTATGAATGTTGAGTAGAAGATTAAAGTGATATGAAGGTAGAGGAAAGTAGAGTGTTAGATTAGAATCAGATGAAGTGTGTAAAGTCAGTTTATTGAGCTTAATTGAAACTATATTTCATGCATATGATAGATGCAATTGTATAGTTCAAAATAGGATGTGAGCCACCATCTCTCCTCTATTTTTTTTCTTTGTGGGCAGTGAGTCCACCTGTAGTGAGCACTTTTGTAAATAAACTATAACCAGTTATAATATATTGTGAGCTAATCCTCATCATGGTTTTTCCCATTTTGGGTTTTCCACGTAAAAATCCTAGTGTTCAAGTGTTATGTGGTGTTGTTGATGTTTCATGCTTTCTTTCTTTATTACAGTTAAATATGCTTTCGTGATTGGATGTTTAATGTTTGAATGGTTTAAGAGAATACTAATTCACCCCCCCCCCCCCTCAATATTTTGGGTGTTCAACATTCTTGATCTACAAACATAAGGCCTTCTATATGACTCAACATGCTAGAGCACTATTCCTTGATGTTGTGTATAACTAGGTGCTGGGTACCAAATTCTAATTTTTTTAGCTTGCTACAAATTATGATAATTCATGGCCAATGGTGTTTTGGCGGACTTCCCTAGAGACTCATGGCATGTGTGTCATCAATGATTTGGATTTTTTAATCCTCATTCGTCTCTAGTTTATAGTACTCTATGTAGTCGATCGTGTTAATAAATAACTATGTTGTAATTAGTCATACTAGTAGTATGTATAAAATAAAATAGAATAATACTTGTGCATAGATTAATGTAAAAGTAATCAAAAATTAGTCTGACAGTTGGGGAGTTAGGAAGCATTGCGAATAGTTGGTATCTCAACCAACCTCGGTTGGCTATTTATGTACTCATTTCATTTGTAGTCAGGGAACATATGATGCTATTATGATGTAATTGATGTTATACTTAATGAATGAATGCAATGTCTTATTCTGTGCACTATGTGTTCGTGACTAATTTCTATACATGTTCTATGTTCTGTAAGTTTCATCCATTTACTCTCGTAGTACATTAAAGTTATCCCAACGAGTAAACATTCTACTTAATAAAAAAAGTAAAGGGAATAGGAAACTAGACTCAAGGGGAAATGATAAATAACATTGCAATTATTGTTCTAGCAGATTTAAAGCTTCAAAAATGACTATTGGTAGAACCTAAAGATTGTATAGAGTATGGATACTATAAGGACAACTCAAATTTTTGCTTGGAAACCTCAAGAACTAACCTTGTAACCTATTGAAATTGCTATAAAAATAGAGGCAATTTTTTTCCAAGAGGCAATACAAGTCTTTGTGAATCCATTTGAGCAAATATAAATAGGATTAGATTCCCAACAGGGGGGATTGGAGGATCAACAAAGATTGAAATTAAGACTAAACTAGTATAGATATTAGTTGTAAAACAACTAGAGTTGGAAGTATTAAGTGCTAATAAAAACAACAAGAATCACCCCTTTTATTAGGGCATGTCACTTGGGTGACCTATGAATAGCTCAAGTGACCCATATTTCACTTAGGAGATTTGAGTGAATCATCTAGGTGACCTTGCTACTTAAGGGGTAGACATGTAGTTTTTGAGGAGCAAAAAGGTATTGAGTAAGATGGAGAAGGAATGTGAGCAAGATGGAAGGTTAGGGAGGATGAGACAAGAGCTAGGGAGGGTCCTAGAGACTAAGTAGATGCTTCCATAAGGTCAAACAACTTGAGAGGGACTTTTTTCATGTCATGTGGGTCATGAGTTGAGTTGTCAAATCATAATTGGATTGCCATGTATGCTTGTATAATTTTAGTCACTTACATAATATCAAGCTCTTATAGGTCAACTTTAAGCTCTTATAGTTGTCAAATTTACATAAGGATGTGGGCATTTTAAAATACTTTTGGGGAAGTTGTTAGATTACTAAGATCAAGCTCTTATAGGTCAACTTCTTTGATGAACTAACTTTATGACATTGGATGAATATTCAAATACACCATTCTCAAACATACATGTACCTATATGTAAATTTTGATGCTATGTGTTCTTTTTAAACTTCAAATCAAAATGTTCCTAGAATTGATTGTGAATTAATCACACATTGAATGCCGTTAAATACTAAGACATAACATATTGCATAACTATGTACCAAGTTGACTCCCAACACGTAGTGAACAATTATAAGAGTTTGGAATTTGAATCTGGATTAGAGATTCATAAGATTGACCTTGAACATTTTAAAATTGATTGACAATAAAAAATACAATTCTTAAAATAACAATAAAATATAAACATAAATACGATAAAAAACTAACTACAATAAATATAATAAATTGCATATAACTAAAAATAAAATAAAATAAAATATATTAAAATAAACATAAATATATAAAATAAACATAAATATATAAAATAACATCAAATAAAAAAAACTTAAGATACACTAAATAATAATAATTGACATGCATATGCAAAATTCACCGTTTCGATAAGACTCCTTGAATGGCTAATCTCCTTGAAAGTTAGTGGCTAACCTTGTTTAAGACAGACTCCTTAAGTAACCTTGTTTAAGTTGACATCTATGTATGAGGCTTGGAAAGATGATCAACTTTACATCCACTCCTTTTATTTTTTTGGATTAGCCAGCCCACCAGCCCTTCAAATATTTAATATTTAATATTTAATATACACCACTAACAAAAGATAAAAGGTGTGCGTCTGGTTAAGAAAAACGCCAAGTTTTAAATTGATAGATTAGAGAGTCCTTGTTCAAATTGGGCAGCTACGTATGAGGCACGAGAATGGATTGGAATGATGATCAACCATAATCTTACATCCACTCCTTTTCTTTCGTCTTGCCCTACCAGATTTGCCAGCCAAACAGCCCTTCAAACATTTAATATAGACCACCAATAAAAGATAAAACAAGTAGGTGTGCGCCTGGTTAAGAAAAACGGAAGCTTTTCACTGAGAGATTGATTAGAAAGGGAGATGAAAGACTTGCTCTAGTCTCTATAGGCACCACTAAAATGCAAATAGAATATACTAATTCGTTGACGAGGAAAATCAAAAATCACATTTTTATTAGAAACCAGGGAGAGCGACGCTCGCACTAGAATAGAATAGCAGCGTATTCACTGTGCTCATGGCGGCTTCGGGCGTTCTCTTGCTTCAGAAACATGCAGTGTTGCCGTGGAGCGAGAGACGCAGATGCCCTCCAACCGTAAAAATATTGCAGAATTGTAGTTATAGAATGTTATGGGCGACTAAAAGAAGTTTGGTGTATGATGGATGTCGGCTGAGGAGCCTCTCTTCTGCAGCCATGGCTACCGGTGTTCCTGTGGAGCGTTCTCAATCAGAATCGAGCTTCCGACCTCACCAATCGCGGGTAAGTTATGTCGTAGAGGAGCCCAATTGCACACAAATATACAACCTTCTTTCTAGAGGAACTGAAATCAAGAGCCCAATTGCACACAAATATGCATGCTTCTTTCTAGTGAAGCAGAAATCAAGGAACCCAATTCCACACAAACATACAAGCTTCTCTCTGGTGGAACTGAAATTAACCATTAAAACTCGGCAACTAAACGCTTTCCATGGACTTATCTTAAGTTAGCTTTAATTCCCTACCCTATTTTGTTATGATGGTAGAACAGATAAAAGACAATTAACAAAAGCGTATGCTTAGTTTGAGGAGGTTCTAGAAAAAACTGCGTGTTCACATTCTATTTTTCGACATCAAGATGAGAAATACATGACAAAAGCACACTATTCTTTATAAAAAATATAGAAGCTTTCAGCACAAAGTTACTGTCTTCTCTCATAATTTCTATTAAAAATAACGCACGATTCTCTTTCCAGAGCACTCAGGCTTTGTTTTTCATCATATTCTGAGTCAATCAGTATTAATAGGCAGAGCAAAACATTTTGTATTCCCCGATTTGCTGATTGACAGTCCTTATAGTAGTAACAATTATACTGTAAACGTTCATCCTTTCGCAAGACTACTGCTCCATTAAGTTTAAGAGATTCTTAAGAATCCAAATCTACTCTCTTCTCCAACAACTTCATTCGTGATTGTTTCCATCATTATCCAAGCATAAACTATCTTAGAAACTGGAGGCACAACCTATCTTAATAGTTTTAGCTGCATGTTTCCCATCTCATATTCATGTAACCTGCTCTAGTCTGGTTGTCATAGAATAACATTGTAATGCTGCAAATCGCTTCATTTTTATTATTACAAAGTCCATTGTCATTGGCCTCTAGTAATTACAATTTTTTGATCCAGCAAGACTCCAATAAGTGTAATTTGTAAATGGTTTGCCATTTTTAGTCTAAAAGTTGCCAGTATCAACGACAACTTTGTGAGCTATTTCTAGAGTTCTGTGCAAGTATGTTCACTTCAGATTCTCCGTTTATCAAAAAAGCATATGGATGTACCACCAAAGTCTTTTGATTTCATTTGTTATCTTGGAATGCCACCTTTTCCAATTTCAGAGTTTCCATTTCTGGACTTGCTATTGAAGCAATGTTCCCTGAGGACACATGCCTTGCCCTTTTGGACATGTCTCTGTACCAGGGACATGGGAATGCAAATGATATTTGCCTTATCAATGTTATCATATGATCATTTGAAATTTCCTTATAAATTAAAATTTTTTCTTATTTTTTAATAGCCGTCCCCTTTCATCCCCTAAAATGGCCTTCAAAAAATCCATCCCTGAAACATTTCCCCCTGTTCCCTGCAGTACTCATCCTGGAAACTTGGTGTAACATAGATTTTAAGTGTCTGCAATTCCATTAGCTAAGGTAGACAATGAAGTTATAAATTAACTGGCAGTGCCATGTTGTGCCATGTATTAATGACATCACCTATTTAATAGTGCAAGTGCAGACAATCCTTCTGGTTTTTTTCTCCTTTTTGCCAACTTGCAGATTCACCTTTTTCTCTTCAAGCTTCCTCTGCTTAGTGGACTTTGGACATGATTGATTTTAGGATTTTGTTTATGTAATGGTCTGAGTGGTGTTGTCCCTCTTACACAGAAAATATCATTAGATTTCTGATTTCTATCTTACCTTCATTCACTGTTTTTCTACCAGCATGTGCAGCTCTTTCTTCTTTTTCAATGCTTGTTTTATAGCAATCACTTTTATCTTATTATCACACACTTCAATCATAGTCGCGGGATTTTAACTTCGGACAGTCCTTGTCCTTATGGTCGCCATGTCTGCATTTGTGCATAATGTCTGCATATGGTTTTGGGGAAAATCACCTGTGAAATATCCCCATTTGTTATTCATCTAGAATTTGAATTAACACTCTTCATTTCTTATTCTTCTGAATTGGGGATCTTGTTTCTCGATTAATATTGTGATTTGTATGGGAAATCAGTTCTATATCCTCCCTGATGACTGTATTCATCCATCAGACATACCCTGATGACTATGTTCGCATCAATTTCAGAAACTGGGATCTGACTTTTATCAATATCCTATTAGTGTTTCTTCTGCCACAATGGCGCACATCTATGTGCTTGTCTTATATTTTCCTAATAGATAGTCATCTCTGTATCCTGCCTGGCTTCTGTCCATGCTTCATAACCGGCAAATGGACCCTCTTCTGAGATGTTAAGCTTACCTAATTGTGTGGAGAATATGTCCACAGCCATTCAGAAATTGGGATTTGACGTATGCCAATATCTTGTAAGTACTTCTTTCATCGCATTTGAGGAGATCTCTATACCCATCTTATGTTTTTCTTTATTTTATCACTCTCTATTTGCTGGTGTTGAATCACTCGCATGATTTTCAAAATCACCATTTACATATACAGACATAAGCTAGATATACTTTTATTGCATTGTTTGGTTCACCAATACAAACACACACTCAATTACAAATGTACTTTTAATAGCAATCAGAATTCACACTCATTTTTCAATAACAGTGATTTCACATACTACAGTACTCAAAGAATTGCTGAATAATGCAATTATATGGGAACTTTATATCTATAGCAAGGCTTGGGCAAGAAGAACCAATTGAATCAACATCAACTACCATAAAGCGGCTAATAAAGGATAAAGTCCATTAGGGAGTGTCTTGGACTCAAGAGGCATGGCTGGACAATCTGAGGCTGAACCAAGCTCCTCTCAATGACCGATGAGGCTATGAATGTAGAGAAAAAGCTAGTGATGGGTGCTTGCTACTGTGTTTTGGGCTGTTAGCCAAGACAATTAATATGTACCTAATGTTGAAAAATGAAGGCCCACTACACCTTAAAATGGATGGGAGAGATGGGACACTCTAGTGGTAGTATGCAATGCACATCTCACTGGTCTCTCTCTAGTTGTGCATGGTCTGATAGTATCCAAAGGGAGTGTTATCAACATTTGTGAAGGGCTGAAAGGAAGTGATAAGCCAGGTAGCTCTAGGGGTCCCATGGAAAGAACTATTCGTGAAAATGAGCTTCTCAGAGAAAAATGGCCATACATTTTTAAGCAGGATAGTGGAAGAAAGTGGACAGACAATTACCTGTGTTTTTGTAGACAAGGCTAACTTCCTGAGTTTAATAGTTCGCATGATACCTAAAATAAAGTGCTCCTCAAATTTACCTTCCTGGAAGGAACAAAGATGACAGATTGTGGAATGTGGTGGTCAGTCTCAACCTACAATTGATGGGAGCATAGCCTTCAGTTGGTAATTGGGGATCTCAAACCATATGGCAAATATAACAGAGATAGCTAGGTAAAATGGTGGCGCCATTCACAGTTTGTAAAAATGCTCAAAATAGAAAGCTAGCTTTATGTTGAGAGGTTGTAGAGGAGTTCTTAGTGATGTGAAAGTACTCTTGGCATATGTTCCTCCTAACAGCTCTATTGCTAATCTGCTTTGAGGGAAGAAGGTGAGAAGGGGCATCCAAAGAGTGCCTTCAATATAGATTTCATTAGATTGAAGGAGAAAATTGGTCTATGAGTATCAGCAGTGTCAATTCCCAGTGGGACCCAAACCAGTAATCCTCTTTGAGAAGCAAGTCCATCAAAAAAGTGCTCTTTACTTCCCCTTCCAACTTTTCTTGTCTCCCACTTACAGCTCCGTTTTCTGTCCTGTAGCTCTCAACCCTGTTTCCAGCACCAACACCCACATGTTCATACTACCATTTTACTTCGCCATCCTCTCTGTGCTGATTCAATAGAAGTTTTATCTTAAGTTAGATAACCCATGCCACCCAACAGCATAATCAGCTTATGATTCAACATCAGCAGATTATGATTTTGCTCCAACAGATTCTGACAACTGTGGCTCAGTCTGACTCATTTGTCAATTCCAAAGGTAAATGGCCTCTAGATTTGTCTGTTCTGGCACTGAACCTGATCCTTAACCCACCAAAAAAGCACAAAACATCTGATTTGCCACTGGGATTTTAGTCTGATGTCAACATAGAGCTTCTCTAAACAATGAAAGAAGAACCCGAGGACTCTCCTTACGAAGAGAGAGGAGGAGGAGTTCTGGCAAAGGTTCTGCATGTCAACCCATACTATACCAATCATCATTAGGAATAATCTGTGGTACAGATGTATCTTATACAGTCAATCTCAGGATACTAGTCTTTGTTCAATATATTGTGACTCCACACCCAATCTGATGGTCTTTTTGAGCTGTGGATATATGTTTTCATCTGTATGTAATACTTGTTCAGGATGTAGTCATCCCCCTTTAATATAATGCCAATTTTCTTATTAAAAAACAATAACTTGATATATGTGACCACAATAACACAAATATCAAGTCATTCCTGGATGACACCAGAAACATATCTTTCATTACTATGGCATGAAAATAGTACAATTTAGATTTGAAGTCACCGATAACAACTGTTTGAATTTCTGAATATTTTGGGAGAACACAAGAAACAAAGTTCACCTTTCAAAGGCTAAGTCTTGGAATTACGCAAGATTATAACACATTATACTTAGACAAAATAATAAAATTCCAAAGTCTCATTTTTCCTTCCTACTATTTTTGTTTGTACACTTGAACCAGTAATTTGGCAATTGTCTTCCATTAGTGAGTTGAGTAAGAGAGTGAAAGGACATTTTGTCATTTTTATCTTGAATGAGCTCCGCTAGATTATCATTAGCCATTTTGTCTCCTTTGGAATCTGACCCAGACTCCAGGCAGGCCTTAAGTTTGTCTGTATTTTGGGCAACTGGATTTTTTCTGATACAACAATCTTGCTCCATCAATTCATTGCCTTAATTTATCATCTTCAGGATTCTGATTTTTCAACTAAGTTTTTACTGACTTTTTTTTTCTTTTTGTATGCACAACTAGCTCTTCAACGTTATCAGTGATTTGTTTTTTTAATTTGTATGCAAAATTAGCTCTTCAATCTTAACATTGCTGATGTCTTGTGTTGATATAACCAACAGATTGGCCTTGATGACTTTTAGCTCCTTTAAAGATGATTTCTCTTCCTTTTATATAACTTTCTTAATTTGAAATTTGAATATTGTGGTTAAAATGTAAGATAGCTGTGCATTTGTCCAAACTCTTGGACTGAAATTGATCAATTCAAATTATTCCTTATACCACATATAAAGTGAACATCAATTCTGCAGGTTGGCAGGCAATATATCTGCTTGTGTCAGATCTCCATTTGAAATGTTCAATGACAAATCAATTTTCTCATGAAGGACTTTGTTAACTGAATCTAGCTCAGTCTGTTGTTTACTAAAGGTTCTTAATGTAATCTCTTGACAGAATCTGACACCTCTAGTTCTTCCATGAACCTCGTAAACAACTTGATGCTGGTATCAGAAACTTTATTGGTATAGTTTATAAAAGCTCTGCCAAGTATCATAACCTGTGTTATAAACCAAATTGTAGCAACTGCGAACTGGACAAGAAATTGAATTTTCTAGATTGGGGAAATTTTATGTGACCATACTGAAATCCAGAATCTGCTATAACTTTTTCATAGCTGAGATTAAAAGAAAAATATGGGAACAAGAACTCCAAGAACTGGAGGAAATGCAAATTACAAACAGAACAGAACCTTCATGAAATAATTTGCAGAATTACAAACAGAACAGAACCTTAAGTTACTCTCCTGAGACAAGCATTGGCTCAGGCTTACAATATCCAAGACGAGTAGGAATGCTGCACTGGGCCAAAAGATTAGTTGCTTAAAGACAAATGTTTTTTTTTTTAATGAAGTTTTTGAGGGGTTTATTTGGGCCCTCGTCCATACTAAAAAGACATGAATACAAAGTAACAAACAAATCCAAAGGAAGGCCAAAGATATAGATCCAGAAATACCTACAAAATAGGATTAGAACAACATCAATCAAATCTAAAACATAGAACCTACAGACATAGTCTACTGGCAAAACAACTGAATTCAAACTTCAAGCTTCCATAGCAATCCCTCTATAGCAATCCCTTTTTTCCTGCAGGAGAGGAACCTTGCCATTGTCCATTGAGCTCCCTCATCAATCATTTATCAAGCCTCGATCTGAAGTTTCTCTGCTTTCAATTTTTAACCCCTCATTTTCTTAGTGGTGCTAGTAAGCTTCATAAATTTCATTGAGTTGATGCTTTCCAAGCAATCCAAGAGTGCTGATTTGACAAAAACCTTGAAGCAACTTGTTGCCCTCCCAAAGAGCTGCCGGCTCTTGTCTGCTGATATTCTGACCCTGTGAACCCTGCCTACCTTAAAGCTCCTGCTCAGAGCAAACAATACCTACGGGCAATCCATGACTGCCTAAATACTGCCACTCTGAGTGAAATACATTTACTGGCTCCTTTTCAGTGTGAGCCTCTCTACCCTCCAATTTGTGATCAGCCTCAATCTCATGACTATCAGACATTATAAATCTGCCATGATTCCTCCATACAAAGTCTGCATGTGGAGATTGTTGCTTGGGAATTTTATTTTTTCAAAACCACATGATTTTGTTGAGGGGCCTTATGGTAAGAGTCACAGTCATTTCTTCTGTACCCTAGAATGTTGCATTTGAAGCATTGCATTGGCAGTCCTTCATAATCCGACAGATTGCAAACATGATCTGCTAGAGAACTGAATGTTAAGGAAGTGGAGGATCAGCTTGAAAGATCCACATACATGCAGGCTCTAGCAAACCTACTATAGGAATATTTTGATCTGCATGTAGCTTCACAAACTCTGCAATGTTTTTAGACAACAACTGTACCATTTTGACCATCTACAGACCAGATGCAGTTTGTAGAAATGAATCCTAAGTGGTAGCTTTGAAAGCAGAACATGATTAGGATCAAACAATGTCTCCCAAGGACATAAAAATAAATTAGATCTGCTATAAAATCATACTTTTGAAACACATTTGAAAGTGAGACAGTAGAAGGGGAGACATTCATGGAAATGGGAATATCATCTAGATAGAGGTTGGAAATTCTATTTGGGACAATAGGTAGTTTTTTTGAAATATTAGGGCTAGGATGCACTACCTTTGATTGTTATGGTAAAATCTTGATGTATTAAACAAAGCAGACGAAGGCTCCTTAAATAGATTTACAAAGACGATGTTTCTAAATGAAACAATCGTTAACTGAAGACGAAATTAGAAACTATCTAACCTAACTAAGATGACCATTAAAGAAACATTACATTATTTAATACTCTCCTGTAATGAACAACCCCCAATTTTTTTTCTGTTTACCCCTGTTTGCTGCTTGATGTTTGATTGTTTGAAGTGATGTTTGTAATGTTTTTTGAAAGGGTTTTACCAATGCAATGGTACCTCATGCGAGTACACAAACAGCAGTACAAGAAGAAGAGCAATATGCTAGAATAGAATTTTTTTTAAATGCTACTATAATCTGATTTTTTAACAGAACTTTACACAATCATTAAAGAGCATTATTTATCACAGTTCAGTACATTTTCAGACCTGGAAGTTGCCACACAGCAGCAAGAATAACTTCTTACACCAGCGCCCAGCACCTAAAATCAGAGCCTTATTTATCTTTGATCAAGATTGTGACCCAACGCAGCAATAGGAGCTGAACAAAGCTCTCAAACAGCAGATTATAATATCTTCAATTTGTCTCTATCAATTCCCAGCAACAATGATCTTCTAGCCCTGTAAGCAAGTGTCTAACTGCAGAAAATGGTCTACTTGACAGCAAAGCCCAACTCCTATCACCAATCAGCATGCCTCTACTTGATGTCACCCTCAATCCAGCCAATACGTCTCCAACAGAAGGCAGAAAATAAACATTACCAGCAACAATGAAACCTGGTCTTCACCAGCCAAGGCCGTACTACTTGGGAATGGTGATTTTCTCCAGAAATTCCAAATCCTCACCAAAAAATCTGAACCATGGCTTGTTTGAATCGCCCTTGATAGACTCAACCAGAGATTAAATACCCATTTCAATATTCTTCTCCATTTCAGAAATATAAGCTAATATTTGGTTCTTAGGTTCAGTATGAAAACTCCAGAAATATAAAATAATCATCACCAAAAAGCAACATAGCTTCACCAAATTGAAGCAATATTATCTCAAACCAAAATCTCACAATCTCTCTTCAAAATATGATAAAAAAACCTTCATCCAAACTCTGTAACCTGCAACTTGAAAGCACAAATGAAGCCTTTGAATGAGGCCTCCAATAACCCTCCTGATGTTGTCTTTCAAACACGGGGAGAGTGTGATCTATAGAGGTTTTCGTCCCTGCAAACCCTTGTTTCCTCCAAAGCCAAGCTTCTAGAGAAAGACCTGTTCCAGTTTCATAATCCAAGCCTGTGAAAATGAGTCTCCCAAAAGACCTTTTATTAAAACTTCTCCAACAACCCTAAAAACCATGCCATTTCCAAAAGCCTTCTCATTTAATTTAATTTTAAATCCTTCTTCAACTTGGGCGCCCAAAGAGGAGGCATTAAAATAAATCTTTTAATCTTAACTTTAACATTAGCTTCTTTTAATAAAAATATCTTCTTTTTTCATCTTAGGCGTCCCTCTCCTTATTGCAATATAAAATATTTTAAAAGCTCTTTAAAATGACTTTAAGTCATTGAACTAGGCACCATGGTACAAAAATGGTCCCCTTCATGACCCTCAACAATTAAATATAAAGTTACTTTATAATAGACCTTTTTTCGAAGCATAAATCAAATATTAAAGTGATTTAGCTTTAGTAACTTTATATCAACTGAATTTGTGTTGCTGTGACCCGCTTGACTGGGACCTGTTGATCCAAATTGACTTACTAGTTTTAGAAAGTACTAAAAATAGTAAATTGTACCCTAAAGCTTGAGCTGAAGAGAAATTGAGGCGCTCGAGATGGCTCTCTGAAGACCGAAACACCACATAAGACCCCCTGCTAAAAATAGCACTTACTAAAAATAGTAAGTGTGCCTGAATCAACCCAACTGAAAGAGGACATCGTAAAATTGGGGATTCGATTGTGTGTTAATTTTTTGCATCAACGTTTCGGATCACACTCTGTGATCCATCATCAGGATGAAAATTAGAGCACACGGAGTGTGATCCGAAATGTTGATGCAAAAAATTAACACACAATTGAATACAAAAATCTTTTACAATTATCTATATGGATTGTGGAAACTTGTTATCTTTGACACCATATATTGGTTTGCTGCTTCCTATGTGTGCCATGAGTATTTGTTTGTCTTGTCTTTTTTTTCTCATAAAATATTCTTGATGCCTTAAACTATGGGCATACTCTATGGATCTATATATTTATGTTTTGTCCAGATCTTCTCTATTATATATAAGAAACTTAGACAACAGCTGTCTGTAATGCACAAGTGAACTTACCATTGCCTTGCAGGTCTTGTAAGCTGCAATTTTATAATTGCTCATTCATTTTACTTTGGTAAATAATCAAGCCAGTTGTACTTATACAGCAAAGAATTATCTTATAATTCCTATCCGTGAGAAAAAACCTAATCAATCCAAATTCAGCACCATCTTTGAGATAAATAGTCCTTATAGCATGTATATTTACTCCACTGTCTTTCACTATCACTTTTGGATACCATCACAACTATCCTTCTGAAACCTCCTCTTCCTTTGATTTCTTCTGAATCTTCTGTGTCACAATTTCATGTTCATTTGGCATATCAATCACCTCATCCAGACCAGTTATAATTGTCAATTCTTGCCACCCTAAATAGATTATGGAACTCCTATCCATTACAAACTTAGTCTATATCATAACTGAATGCATCGATTCCATTTGATGTACATTTGCTCATTTGTGGACATGAATGTATCAATTCCATTTGATGTACTTTTGCTCATTTGTGGACGTGAATGTCTTCATTTCATTTTTTGTCCGTGAGATTTTTCATGTGCTTCCTTGTTCTGCACCTTATGCATTGGTTTTTCTCAGTCCCACTGAATGCTTTTTGTTTCTTTTCATTAACATACAGAATTTCCGTTTCATTTGTTCCTTTCTCATAGGGGTCTCATTTCTAGAGATCACTTTAGATTTTATTGAACTTTTGGTTCATGTACATTTCTAAATTCTAGAGGAAACATATGTATGCTATCTCAAGTTCAGATTGATAATTTCAAAATACCTTTTTCTTTTTCACTTTAGATAAATTTCATTATGTATTTCAGTTTAAATTCAATGCTAGTGGCTATTAATTGATAGTGATGTTTAATGCAGACAGTGAAGCTGGAGGATATATTGGCTGAACGAGGGGCCTGTGGTGTTGGATTTATTGCAAACTTACAGAATAGTCCTTCTCACAGCATAATACAGGATGCACTCACAGCGCTTGGTTGTATGGAACATCGTGGAGGATGTAGTGCAGACAATGACTCAGGTGACGGTGCTGGGCTAATGACCAGGATTCCATGGTCTTTACTAAATGATTGGTTCAACAAACAGGGACTTCCTTCTTTAGATGAGGCAAAGACAGGGGTGGGAATGGTATTTCTTCCCATAGAAGAACAGGATAATCAAGCAGCCAAAGCAAGTGAGTCAATATATTTGTCTCTCAAATCAAATATCTAAATCATTCTTCTAAATTCTTGTCTATCAAAGAAATAATCTTCTAAATGTTACAACCCACAAAATGGTACCCAAAATTTTTCATACTTAATGCATATTATGCAATACACGTACAACATATAGCAATTATAATCTCAAATATAATGAATGTTAAATTTTCAGACCATGGTAAACATATTCTGCACTCAGAAATTGAACCTTTAATATAAATTATAATTTCAATCAAAACAATAGAGCTTAGTACAATAACTTGCAAGCACTCACTGCTGAAAATATGAAAAGCAAACACTCAAAAATCTATATTCTATTAAACTGAAATGTACATAGCACTCAAAACTGCTTTCTCACTATCTTTTCTGCTTTTCTCTCATTTATGTGCTTTGGGTCTCTTTTTATAGAATAAGAGAAGGTTCTAGGCTTTATCGACACCCATTTGAGTGGAGCTCCATGTTTAGGAAAAAAAGTTTTGTCCTAAAATGCTAAAGCAGGAGACAAAGAATGCCTTGTTCTAGAAATAAGAACAATAGCTAATATTTAGAATCCCTATGAATATAAGAAAATTGTTTGCGTGCTAAATAGAAGACCTGGCCTCAACCAAGGATAGGAAAAAAAACAAAAACAAATCTGCCGATTTCTGCACCCGTCTGAGAAGAACAACAACCAAGATGCTGAAGGAGAACAACAGCCAAGTAACACATTTGGAAAACTAACACTGCCTTTTGCGATAAAGTGTTCTCCCTCAAACCCAGTCTCTCCCTTACCATTTCAATTTTCCCTTTTACTTGAGGCTTTGCCAAGATATTTACAATCTGCAAATTTGAGGGTACATACTTAAGAACTACTACCCCCCTCTGAACTCTGTCTTTAGGGAAATTATACTAAATGTCTATGTGCTTGGAGTGATCATAAAACATTAGGCTCTCAGAGGTGTTGATGCAACTCTGATTGCCATAGTACACTATTGTTGGCATCAGCATCTGAGCAATAATTTTTGCTATCAACTTGCAAAACTAGATATCCTGACAACTAGCAGAGTAGGCTGCCATGTATTTTGTCTCTGTTGAAGTCAATGCTACTACTACTTGCTTCCTGCTGAACTGAGGTGTCATACCTGACCTTAAGGTAAAGAAAAAATCTGAATTATGCTTCCTAGCACTAGCATCTCCTGCCCAATTTGAATCCACAAAACTATGCAACATTAACTCTCCATCATATCTTAACTTGTAATGAATTGAGTTCAAATATTTGAACACATGTTTTGCAGAAGTCCAGTGAAATTGCCTTGACTCAGCCATGAATTGGCTCAATGTATTCATTGCAAATCAAATATCAGGTCAAGTATTCACCAAATACATAAAGGAATCTATCAACTGCCTGTACACAAAAGAATCCATCACATGTGATTCTGAATCTATATTCAACTTTAGATTTGGAACCATTGGAGTAGCAATGGGCTTATAATCCATCGTCCAAAATTTCCTTAGAATCTTTATTGTGTATTTCCCTTGACCTAGCAAGACTTCTCTTGTACCTTGCCACACCTTAAGACCTAGAAAATAGTGCATAAGGCTGATATCATTCATATTGTACTTGAAGTGCAACTCCCTTGTGCACCATGCTATGAATTTCTTATTGTGACTTGTAAGGATCAAGTCATTCAATTACAAGACTAAAATGAAATGACTAGATTTATCAAATGGATAGTAAATATTAGGATTTGCAACAGTTTTGGTAAAGCCCGGCTTCAACAAGTACTCGTCAATTTGTGAATACCAAGCATGTGGTGCTTGTTTAAGCTTATATAAGGCTTTCTTCAACTTACGTACATGGGTCTCCCATCCATGCACCTCAAACGCCCCAGGCTGATTGATATATAGTTCTTGATCTATTTTACCAATCAAAAAAGCTATCTTTACATCTATCTGATATAAAGACCTTCTGAAATAAGATGCAATAGACATAATCACCCTAACAGAAGGGTATCTTGCAATTGGAGCAAAGGTCTTATCGTAGTTAACTCCTTCCCATTGAGAGAATCCTTGTGCAATGAATTTGGCCTTGTCTTCTCTATGCTTCCATTTGTTGCATGCTTCACCTTGTACAACCTCTTGTAATCAATCACTAATAGCAATTTTCCATGTGGTCTTGGTACAATCTCCCAAACATTGTTTTGGATAATGGAGTTATACTCTTTTACCATGGCATCTAGTCACACCTGCTCTAAATATGCCTTCTAAAAAGTAAAAGGCTCTGCATCAATGATAGAGGACATCAAAGCAACATAACTTAGAAAATTCTTATGGGAATGACTCATTCGGAATTTTTTATTTTGGTGTTCCTATTTGTTTCTATGTCTCTTGCAATGTTTGTGTAAGCCATCTAGGCTTCCTGGTTATACGAGAAGGTAATGAAGTATCAACTGGTGCACTAGAACTTGGTTGAACTACAGTTGGTATTGCTGTATTTTTCTGATCAATACTTGGACAACACTCTATTCACCATAGTTTCCAGGATACTGGTACTGTTATGAGAGATGGGTATTGCTACCAGTATATCATTTTAAAAAAAGGAGACAGTAATGAATATATTTTAAAATATGATTATATATCTAAAAATGTGAAGTATGAAATATATAATTATAGATATTAAAAAATATTTAAATATTGGAAGTTTGAGTGACTTCAAACAATTCTATAAAATAGGGTTCAATAAAGTGACATACATCATCTCGTACTTTATCTGTAGTTTTGATATTTAATATAAAGTAGCATAAATGATAAACCAACAAGTTTTAGTTTTTAATATTTATAATGTTTTGTTTCAGTGGAAACAAGAAGCTATTCAATGATTCACGACATGCTCTGTCTGTCCTCCATCTATCCTCCAAATGAATCTATCCCTTTAAGCCCTGAGCTTATGAACTAAAGCTGCAGAGCATGTTTGGACCATAGTATGTCCACTTAAGGCTGCCCTACTCTATAATAGGGTTTCGGTTAGTCTGATTAAGAGAGAGACCTAGACAGGTGACAAAATAGGCTATCTTGTGGCAGATCCCTCTCTGATTTGTGACAGTCAAATCAATCCTCCAAACTATTATTGTTTGACAACAGTTTGGGACAATAATATCAAAGCCTTAAGGTAAATGGAAACATAGAAATACAAAAGGAAAAAATTAGACAAATTTTTGCCATTGTGTTTAAGTTACTTTTGAAGGAAATGTGTTGAGATGTAGGCAGGGTGTCTCCTATTCTTGGAGACATTTCCATATCTGTCTTCGATATGAGAGACATGTCCTAGGGGGTGGGAGAAATGTCTCTCAGTGACCCTGTTATTCATCCTCATCAACATCCATAGGAGGCTCCTATGATTCAGAGGACCAAACATCCTCATCAAATTTCATGTCTCAGCTCACTACTATCTTTTGTTGTGATGAAACATAGACCTTGTAAACTTTGGAGAGCTCATCAAGCTTTGCCGTCTTCTCCTTTGGCAAATGAATGTAGATAGGACTCACAAAGGCTTGAAAATGAGAAACATCAGGTTTCTCTTTTGTGAAAGCTTCCTTTGGAGTCTCCTCCTTATTGAAGTTTTAATTTGTTTTTAAGGCAAGTTAGATTAGCTAGAATATATAGTAAAACTATTCTTCAAATTTATAAGAGGAAGCTCCCTGATACCTGTTAGTTTTAGACCAGAAATGAAGATAAGCAGCAATACAAAATAATGAACGATAGAACACAGCAAATACCTTGGGAAAACCCTCCTTCTCGAGGGAGAAAAACCCAACTAAAATATATCTCTTATATATTGAATTTGAATGAGCAGAAATCTGCTTACAATCTTGGCCAAACACAAGGCCGATATGATGCAATAAAGAATCGCACCTCACTTAGATGCAAATACACAATTATTACGATCTCTCCTTGATATCGATATGCTCTATGCAATATTATGATCTGCTCTAGATGTGCGAACTGTAATGTCCCCTTCCAGTTGACATCTCTCAGATCATTGATTAGCCTATTATGTGACCCTCGTAGGCTGATAGGGTGGATAGAGAGTCTGGTTGAGGCTTGGCTTGACTTGACTTCAGTTGCAGAATCATTTCAGTTTGGCTTTCGTTCGGGGTCGTTCGGACGTCATTTGCTTGACTTACTATTTTTAGGAAGTAGAGCCACTCAGCAGAGCACCCCCGCTATTTTTAGTAGTATGGCTTGGTCGTATGCGGATTCAGTCACTTATCATCCGGCTTCAGACGGTTCGTCATTCAAACCTGTTTTGAGAGAGATATTAATATTTGTTTGCGAAAATAAATATTAATTAATTAAAGGCTATATTATAAAGTTATAATATAATGAAATATTATAACTTAAGTGACTTAAAGGAAGGGGTCGACCAACATGGAGATGGGGCCACTTTTCAATTATATTTTATAATTAAAAGTGCGTCAAAACTATGGAAATATTAAAAGTTAAAATTCAACTTTATTTAAATGATGCCTTTTGAGGAAAAATTCAACCCTCTTGAGAATATAAGGATTTCATTGTGAAAGAAGATCATTATGTTATGAAATCGAATTTTTGCCAAGTGCTTCTTCTGAGAACAGAGCCAAGGGTTCCAGTTTTCATTCTGCATTGGAGAATGAACCATCTTCAGTGTCTGCAGTTCAAAGGCTGTGCAATATCAGTTGATTTATTGCTTGTCAGAGAGATAGCTTCATCCAGAGGTTATCACAGAGATTCATCTTTTTAGATATCTTTAGGGTTTTGGATTGAAACTCTTCCGGGAAGGGTTCTTCTTTTTAGGCTTGTCAGAGAGATAGCTTCATCCAGAGGTTATCACAGAGCTTCACCATTCGAGTAATCTTCAGGGTTTTGATTTGAAACTCTTCCGGGAAGGGTTCTTCATTTTTAGGCGTCCATTTGCCAAGATCTGGACACATCAATAAAGGCCGTACTTTTTAATCTATTGCTGTTTGGAGGCTGTACCATCTACAGAAGAAGGCGTCCTTGCATCTGGACCAAAAACGCCTCTTCTTTCAGCTCTTTTCCTTCATCATTTGTGACGCCCAGGCAAGTGGAGGTTTTCCAGACAAATACAAGCAGGGGAAAATCAGTACTGAGATCTGGCTGTACTATTCAAGCTTTATCCAGGCGGCTGCAAATCAGGTTTTTGAATTGATATTTTGTCTTATCTTTGTCTGCATGTCAGAGATCTATTATTGTAATCATCTGGAAAGAATAATAAGATCGTATGCTAATTATTTCAAAGATTATCCGCTTCAGTTTTCACTTCTTTGAATTTATTAGAATTTTTCTTTCAAATTCGCATTTTTCAATATTGCATGCAAAAACCCAAAACACAAAAAAATCAAAAACAAGCAAAAATCAATCAGTCTCAGAAACAGTGAGAACAGGGGTTTCTACACGAACTCCTTGATAAGTGCAAATGTCTTGAGAATAAAATCGATAATGAAATTAATGAGCATCTCCTTCTATATATACAAAGTAAGGTGGTGTTTCATCTTGGGTCGGCTTCTTTTGAATAAATAAAATAAAAATATTATTTGAAATGAGGCGACTCTTCACTTGGGTCGGCTTCTTTAAATTATTTATTTATTTTGAATTTGAGGGAGAAAGAGATCTCCCGCCGCTATAACATCAACAATACCTAACTAAACCTAAAACCTACAACTATAAATAGAATTTACAGGTATGTACATTGTACAATATTTAGGAGGAGGTTTTGCATTAAATGTAAATTGCTGATTTGATTATGTTTTTGCTAAGTTACTGGTTTGTCCTTGTATCTTTGCTGGTTTAGATTCGATTTGTTTGACATTCGGATTCTTGTTCGATGCGATACAGATTTAGACAGTGTTCGACATTTTCCTTGTGGGTTCATCTCAGTTCTTTTCAAATGAATTTGGGAGAACTTGAGAAGAATTTTTCCCTTTTACCACAATACCGACGTTTTTTCAGAGCCTTTAGATTATCAATAGGATTCTGAGCAGGATATCGAACTGGATCCAATGCTATTGCAAAAAAAATGGTGAAGGCATGGTTTTACAAGGAGTATGGATTTGTCGACGTTCTGCAATTTGGCGAAATCCAAGTTCCAATTGCAGGCCTTGGCCACATTCGTGCAATGTCGATGCCCTATAGGATATCGAACTGAATCCTGTGCTCTGCCCTTGCTTGAACATTCATATATTAACTTTAACTTTCTATTATAATTTTATTACTTTATTATAATATTACATATTATTAATTTATTAATATTGTATAATATTTATATATTAATAATATATTATTAGTATTTTATAACATTTTTTATATTTTATTATAATATTATATATTATGAAGCTATCAAGTTTGCCATTCTACATTTTGATGGCGCGGCTCATGAGTGGTGGCATCATGGTCTTATAACACAAGGGTTCAACCTTATTGTGACATATGCTGATTTCACACAAAAAATCATAGAAAGATTTGATAGAAGAGATCTAGAGGTGTATTTCAAGGAGTTGACACGTTTGAGGCAACATGGGTCAGTGGAGGATTATGTCATAGATTCTCAAAGACTTGCAGTTATGGTCCCAGATGTGCTGGATAAGAGATTTATGTTCTTGTTCATTGAGGGATTATCAGAGTCATTCCGTGGGTTGGTGAGGGCTTTTGAGCCAATGTCCTTGTAGGATGCTATTTGAAGGTCCTTAAGCCTAGAAGACTCCGCTGTGAAGAACAAATCTATTCCCAAGAGCACACCAACAAGGCAGCAGAGTAAGCCATTTCATAAGAATGTTCCTCAATCAAAGATCTTGCCTCCAAAGTCTAGCAAGGTGGAAGAATGTAAGAATGAGCTCTAGAGGAAAAAACTATGTTTCACTTGTAGGGAGCCTTGAGTACCAGGTCATAGGTGTTTGGGAAAAGGACAAATCTACTATAGAGGTAGTTTTTGATGATGATTTTGAGGTAGGAGAAGTTGAGCTTGAGGATGTTATAGATGAGGATGAGCACAAGGAGAAGGTAGAGGGAGAGCATTCCGGAGGCACTCTTGTAGCTCTTTCAGGAGCACCTAGATATCATTCCTTCCATATTAGAGGAGTTCTATATAGACAAAGGGTGATAATTTTAATAGATAGTGGAGCCACCAATAATTTCATTGATGAGGGATTGGTGGCTAAGATGGGCCTAAGGACAAAAGACTTTGAGGGATTTAATGTGACAGTGGTGGATGGGTATACTATTCCATGCAATTGTAGGGTTCAATGGTTGGAGTTGACTTTAGGACACAAGATGCGAGATGACTTTTATGTGATTGGCATTGGTGAGACAAATTGGTTTTGGGGGTACAATAGTTACACTCACTTGGTGAGTACACACAAAATTATCAAATCGTGGAGTTGAAATTCAAATCTAATGGGAAGGAGGTAGTTCTTCGTGGCCTTTCTAACGGGGGTCCTATGAGTGTTTCGACTAAGAGGATGGAGAGAGATTTTCATAGAGACGAAGTGGCTTGGGCAGTGGAGTGCTTGATTACAAATATAGATCCATCCAAGGAGGAGAGGTCTTATAATGTTGACATACAATCTATCTTGAACAAATGTTGCAAGGTGTTCTGTGAAATTCCACTAGGGTTACCACTAGATAGGGGTTTTCAACATGTGATTGAGTTAGAAGAGGGGGCAAAACCAGTCATTACTACACCTTACCGACATCCTAGGAGGTATAAGGAGGAGATTGAGAAGGCAATTAAGGAGCTATTGGACATGGGACACATCTAACTGACCTCCAACCCATTTGCCTCTTCGGTTGTGTTGGTCAAAAAGAAAGATGGTACTATGAGGATGTTTATCGATTATAGAGCCCTCAACAAAAAGACAATCAAGAAACACTACCCCATTTCCAGAATTGATGAGTTGATAGATGAGCTTCATGGTGTGAGGTACTTCTCCAAGATTGACTTATGATCGGGGTATCATCAAATAAGGGTTTGTGATGAGGATGTGCACAAGACAACTTTTAGATGTCACTACGGGCACTATGAGTTCTTGGTCATGCCATTTGGGTTGACCAATGCACCCGCCACCTTTTAGTCATGCATGAATCAAGTATTTATTTTATAACTGAGGAAATTTGTGTTGGTCTTCTTTGATGACATCTTGATTTTCATTATAACATGGGAGGATCGCTTGAGGCACATAGATGAAGTGCTTGGCATACTTGAGCAACATTCATTCTACGCCAAGGCATCCAAATGTGAGTTTGATTTGATTGAAATATTATATTTAGGGTTCAAGATTAGTGCCCAAGGGGTTAGCTTGGATGAGGAAAAGATCAAGGCAATCCAAGATTGGCCTAGACTAAGGAATTTGACACATTTGAGGGGATTTGTGGGACTATGCAGCTACTATTGGAGGTTTGTAAAGGGTTTCTCACAACTTGCAGCCCCATTGACGGACTTGACGAAGAAAGGGGCTTTCTCTTGGAGCCCTTTAGCACAAAGAGCTTTTGACAAGCTCAAGGAGGTAATAAGCTCATGTCCTATTTTAGCTATTCCAGATTTCTCACTTCCTTTTGTCTTAGAGTGTGATGCTTCAGGAGAGGGGATTGGAGTTGTCTTGATGTAGAATAGACACCCCATAGCTTTTGAGAGTAGGAAGCTCAAGGAGATAGAAGAGAGCTTCTCCATTTATAATAAAGAGATGTTAGCCATCATGCATGCATTGGCTAAATTCAGACAATATTTGGTTTGTGGTGAAAACATATCATAACAGCTTGAAATTCTTCCTCAATCAAAAGGATTTGAATGATAGACAACAAAAATGGGTAAGTAAGTTGCAAGCCTATGATTTTGACATTGAGTATAGGGAAATAATAATGTGGTGGCTGATGCACTCTCTTGGAAACCCTACTTCTGCTCTATGACAAATTTGCTGATTGGAAGGCTTCTATAATTACACAGTATGCAAAAAACACATTTGCTGTTGACATTTTGGATGGAAAGATGCAAGATGATAGGTACAAAGTGGTTGATGAGCTCATCCGATACAAGGATAGTGTGTATCTTATACCAAAATTGAAGATGAGGAAAGAATCTTGAGGGCATGTCATGACACACCACTTGCTGGTCATCCAAGGTACTACAAGACATATAAACAAGTGAGGGAGCATTTTTCATGGAAAGGGCTAAAAAATGACGTGTTGAGACATGCTAGGGAGAGTTTGGTTTGCCAACAAAATAAAATGGAGCATGTATTTCTAGCTGGCTTGTTGCAACCCCTACCTATTCCAAATCAAAAGTGGGCAGTACCTCCATGGATTTCATCACGGGTCTTCCAAAAGTGCAATGTAAGGATTGTATCTATGTGGTTGTTGATAGACTCACTAAATATTCTCATTTTCATGCCATATCTTCAAAATATAGGGCTCCACAAGTGGCTGATCTGTTTTTTAGAGAGAATTTTAGATTTCATGGGCTTCCAAGGAACATTGTAAGTGACAGGGACAACAAATTTATCAGCTTGTTTGGCAAGAGCTCTTTTGATTAACAGGTATTGAATTAACACCAAGCACTAGCTATCATCCTCAAACTGATGGACAAACAAAAATTGTGAACAAGTGGATAGAAGGGCATTTGAAGAACTATTTCACAGGGCAACAAACAACATGGGTCAAGTGGCTGCACCTTGGGGAGTATTGCTACAATTCGACACATCGCATGTCAATAGGTATGACTCTCATTAAAGCACTCTAAGGTTATGATGCTACTTCTTTCATAGACTTGATTCTTTCAGATAGTAGAGTACCGGGAGCTAAAGATTTGATTCAACGAAGCTTGGATGTTGTGAAAGCACTCAAGGAAAACCTACAGCAGTCCCAAAACCAGCAAAAGTTGTATGTTGATTGCCACCAAATTGAGAGGGTTTTTGAGGTGGGAGACATGGTATTTTTGAGGTTGCAGCCCTATAGACAATCCTTACTCAAAGGAAGTGGTGCGGAAAAGTTGAAACCACGATTTTATGGCCCTTATAAAATCATAAGAATTGGTGAGGTTGCTTATGAGCTGTAACTCCCTGTGAACAATAAAATTCATAATATTTTATATTTTCCATGTATCATGCTTAAAAAAGGCCCTTGGACAGCAAGTTACACCATCACTTGAACTGCCACCACTTGATGATGAAGGGAAATTGATTTTGGAACCGGAAATTGTCATTGATGCGAGAGAAAATAAGTTGAGAAACAAAACCATTCCAGAGTATTTTTTTTCAAATCGAAGAACCTTCCTCTTGAGGATGCTACATGAGGAGTGGAGATTTTCGAACATCCGAGTTTGAAGTTGCTTGAGGGAAAGCAATTTGATGAAGGGAGGACTGTCATATCCCTATCCTAGTTGGGCCGACCCAATAGTTAAAAATAAATAAATAAATAAAAACAAAAAGTGTTTTTTAAACACTAACAAACATATATAATAATATTTCTTTTTTTCTGGATGACCTAGACCCTTTTGGGCGTCAAGTTTAATAATTCTATTTAAAAATAATTATCTTTCTCTTGGGGCCAACCTTGTTTTGCTTTTTGTGTGCCAACTTTGTTTAAATAGGTTATATATATACAAATAGTTGCTGTTGGGCGAAGGCATCTAAAAATTATGGCATTTTTTTTGATTTTTCTAGTTAAGTGATTTGCACAAGGATGCAAACCCTTGTTACAAATCCATTAGTTTGCATCACAGGTCGAAGGTATAATTGGAGTTGTTCACTAATCTGGGAGTGTCCTAAGTCCTGCACCTGACCACATGATCTACAGACTCTACATTGGAGTGACTACATGCAGTTCTGAGCCAGATATCACCTTGTATTCAGGAAAAATCGCTGTCTAGGTTAAGGGGTTCATCGCGCCATTTGCTGACAAATAATCTCTGCTCTCACCAGGTGTCACATATCAACCCCAACCAGTCAAAGGAGGACACAGATCTGTTATTGTCCACCTACAGCAAGGTCTGGGCAGATTACTGTGCAGTGGAGAAGTCTGATCTATTGTAGCCAAGGTTAATTGACACTAATCTCACGAAGTCTGCTGGTCTAGGCAGATCGCCAGCTCTTATACTGGTAGTTTCCTGCCCTAAAACAACAGCGACCAGCAAGCTGTATGTGTGAACTTACCTTGGTAAACATTAATGTCTGTTAAGATTTCAATACTTTGGGTGAATGAAATTGTTGTGGGATGATCTGAGAATTTTGAGTAAAATGAATTAATTTTGTGCTGTTGAAATAATCATTTGCTGAAGAATTAACCTGAATCAGTAGATCAGATTTTGTTTCTTTCTTTTGGAAAAAAATAAAAAAAATAAAAACCCTAGCATTATTACACATTACAACTGGGTTAATGGACCATTTTCTGCCAGATTGTAGAATATTTTGGTTTGAGCTTTCAGTCATGATGACATTATATTCACGGCCATAAACAGTAGTCTTGGGAATAATAGGTTAAGCGAGGTGGTGTTGTATGGACATAGCTTTAACAAAATTAGTCAACATTTTATTGTTCCAATCTTTAATAAAGAGGTCAAATTATGGTACATTATATAGTATCCTACATTGATTACAAATCGATTTCAGAAAATTTAATTGAGTTTATTTTCAAAAATCCATTTCTGGGAAATTTAGGGATAAGCAGGGGGAATAGGGGACAGTGGAGGGATGTTTCTGATGTGTTCCCTCCTCCCTGAAACATCATGAGGATGAGGACTGCCTGAAGGGACAAGCCCCCATTTATCGTAAGTATTCACCCAATCATTCTCTTGTTCTTGGTTGAATTCTAATTATAATTCAACTCTCCGCTTTGTTTCTTCTCTGAGTTATCAAATAATAATAATTCTAATTTCTCATTAATTCTTTCCACTCTTATCTCATCCACTGATTTTCTAAATAAAATAAATAAAATCTTTTAATCTATATTCCAAAAATGTCCACCACTAAAGATGTAGGCAATTTTAATTATTATTATCTAATAATTCTTTATTTTCCTATAAACAGATTTGCTCTTATCTTCTAAATTATCTTCTTTTATTTTCTTATAAATAAATTTTCTATTATCTATTTATCTTCTATTTATTGAAATCCAGCATTATCTTCTATTTCAATCTTTATTTATTTGGAATATTCAAAAGACAATTGATTTATAGTTTAATTAAATTTAATAAATTTAAAGAGATAGGAATATTCTATGAACCAGGACCAAGTGTTTGCCATTTCATAATCCAAGCCTATTCCGATCTCTCCCACATAATATTTCCGTGAAACATCATCAAACAACATTCCATAAATAGCACCTGTTTCAAATAATAAAATTTGCATAATGCAATAATAAATATTGCAAGTTTCCAATGAAATATTTTATTGCAAATTTGAATGCTCACATACAATAAGTGCAGGCACAAAAATAATCATTGAATCCACACAATATCCAACGTGCAAAATAATAATAATCTATTAAGTAAATCTTTACATCCAAATCACATCAGAATGGGACAAAATAATAGTAAAGCAGAGAGGTCAATAATTTGGGATGTTACATTAAATTCATATGTTGGAATAGAGTTAATTTTAAGGCTGGAAGAAAGTCAATATATTTGCGTACAATATTTTTGTAATAGAATCTTTACATCCAAATCACATCAGAATGGGACAAAATAATAGTAAAGCAGAGAGGTCAATAATTTGGGATGTTACATTAAATTCATATGTTGGAATAGAGTTAATTTTAAGGCTGGAAGAAAGTTAATATATTTGCGTACACCATTTTTGGAATAGGTGTTTACACAAACACAAATTGAACATACCAAGTACATAAGATGATAAGATAGCGTGCAAAGGAGAATGCAGAAGACATAGATTGATGCTTTGATATGTTAAATTGTTTATGAAACTTTTATTGCATTTGTGAATGTTTGCTCCCTTTTCTAACATATCTCTATCACATATTGTGTTATTTCATTAAAGATTATTTTTTTTGCAGTTATGAACAAGATTTTTGAACAGGAGGGTTTGGAGGTGCTTGGATGGAGGTCCGTACCTGTCAATGCTTTAGTGGTAGGTTACTATGCAAAAGAAACCTTGCCAAGCATTGAACAGGTATTTGTGAAAGTGGCAAAAGAGAATACAACTGAGGATATTGAAAGGGAATTGTACATTTCCCGTAAGTTAATTGAAAAGGCGGCAGAAGTTGAAGACTGGGGAAATCAGCTTTACTTTTGCTCTTTCTCCAATCAAACAATCGTTTACAAAGGGATGCTTAGATCAGAGGTTCTTGGACAATTTTACCTAGATCTTCAGAATGAGTTATACATTTCATCTTTTGCTATTTACCATAGGCGATACAGCACAAATACCAGTCCTAGGTGGCCTCTGGCACAGCCAATGAGATTCCTTGGCCATAATGGAGAAATTAACACAATACAGGTTTGCAATTCATTCCCCTGGCAGGATTTCTTTTCACATACAAGGAGATTTACTCCTTTTTACATGATTACTCTCTTTCATAAATCTGCAACTGTTCTACCATTTGTTTCAACTTTTCAAGTTTATATTTTTGGTATGCTGTTGTTTAAGTCCATGCTGTTTCTTTTAGGGAAATTTGAACTGGATGCGTTCGCGTGAGGCCTCTATTAAGGCTCCTGTTTGGCGTGGGCGTGAAAATGAGATTTGCCCATATGGCAATGCAAAGTCGTCAGATTCAGCTAATCTTGATAGTGTGGCAGAAGTATGCACTTTCGCTTTATTCACGTGGATATATTTTTATCTAGACATTGGGTTCTCAATTAAAAACAAGGACATTGATTGAAATTTGCTTGTTGATAACTGTCTCTTAATCAGTCAATATTTATCATTTACTAAGCATGTTTATCAAACGTTTTGTTTGGTTTCCTGCCAAGAAAAAAATGCTTTTGCTGCTCTTCAGGTATATTCTTGATTGTAAATCTGAGGTTGGTACCTAGATATTAATCTCTTGTTTACTGGGAATGCTTGTATGATTGTGGCCTTGTTTCAACCATTTCTTTAATTGGATTAGCCCTAATTTTCGTAATCTGTGGAAAATGCAGTTGTTGATAAGGAGTGGTCGCAGCCCTGAGGAAGCACTTATGATTCTTGTTCCTGAGGCATACAAGAAACATCCAACTTTGGCAATTAAGTATCCTGAGGCAAGTAGTTAGTTATCTACCTGGGCATGAACTGATCTGCATACATAAAATTGTATCTAGCTTAAGTTTTTGTGTGGGTGCTTATGGAGTGGCCCATTTTTTATTCACTAACCATCTATAGGGGCCCATTTTGGGTAAGTTATAGTAACTGATGGTAAATTTTCTTCTTACAACCAACATAGATCATTGCAATCTGGGTTTTGATATTCTTTGTCATCTATTTACTTTAAATGTCCTGTATTTCCTTTTTGTTTCAATCTTGATCTAGAGTTTGGAATTTGGTTCTTTCTCATGATTTTCATGTAACATCATTATTTAATCACTCTGAAAGCAAAGGAAGCCATGTCATTCTTTTTGAATGGTGGGAATATTTTTGCCCCATAGGTTGTTGATTTCTATGAATATTACAAAGGACAAATGGAGGCCTGGGATGGACCAGCGTTACTTCTATTCAGGTGATCCATGACACATAATACCTGTGAACATAGAGAAAACAATCCCCCATCTTATTCTATTTCATTAGATGGTTATTTGTTGAATTTTATCTTTAACAGCATCAATTTCTAGGAATTTTGATATACTTATAAGCATCTTACTTAATTCTTCTTTCCATGTTAGTGTGTATAGGAGTCATCTTTTTTCTGCACAGCCAAATTAGGGTGGTATTGAATTTAGATTTTCCCCAAACTGATTCATTTCTCTTGAAAACTTTGTCCTGAAGAAAAACCTCAAATAGTCAACTTGCATAGCTTGTCATGATCTCTTTATTGAAAGTTCCAGCATTTAGACTTGGTTTCAAACATAACATTGGGGATATTATACATTTCAGAAGTAATTAACTAACTGGGAACCTTTAGGTGAATGTTAAATCTTATGCACTAGTTACCAATGATACCAGATATTATAGGTTCTCCCCTCTTGGCATGTGTTGGCTTATCCAATATGGTTACGGTCACAAGATGGCCAATATGTGGCTTGAAATCTGGATACCATGCCTTGTATCTGGTTTTGAACACTCCAGGGATACCATAACTTGATAAATCAAGTACTCCCGGAATGAATTTCCTCACTGCATGATTACAGGAATATCTGCAATCATAAAGTAGTGCATGAAATCTAAAGACAATTCTGAAATCAAATTTTCATAGAAAGAATCTTCTAACCTAGTAAACTGGCTTTGATAGGTTGTGCAAACCATTTTGGCCTAAAGGATGTTCATTAAATTAATAATGTTTGTATAAATTTATGTACTGTGTATATTTTTTTTGTTTGTTCGGTAATAGTGATTATTTTATTAATAATAATAAAAGATTACATAGCTCCTCTCATTACGGCTTCATTTTTTTAAAAAGCACTTTCCAGCACCATTAAACTTCTCTACAAGAACCCCTATCCCTGCCACCTATCCACACTACAATTACCTCCATCATTACATCAAACAAAGAAGCACCACAGGCAACCCTCAAAAATAAGCCTAAAACCATCCACCCCTAAAAAGACATATAAATAGGTCCAAGAGTTTGAAGCACTATTTGGTCCTCCCTTGGTCTGAGACCGAAGGACCATAGCGAAAGTTTCCTTCGTTACTTTCTTTGCTTTCTTCCCCTTAACAATTTGCCAACCGTCCTCCATCCTTGCAGACTCCTTCTGCCATTCCATTGGTTTGTCATGGGGACTCTTCAAGACTCCATTTAAACTGCCAGTTGCTTGATGCCTCTGTCAATCAGCTTTCTGTTTCCCAGCTTCTTTCTCTTGCGACTTCATCCCACCCTTCTTCTCCCGACACTCAGGTGTTGCTGCCCATTGTTTGTAGTTCAAATCCTTTTCACATCCATTAAAAACATCATTTTCACTGTTCACAACTAGACTCGCTTCCTGTGTTGGGGCATCACTAGTTTGTTGCTGATCCTCCCTTCCGATTTCATTTACCAATGCCTGCCCTTCCTGACCCAGAGCCCTAGGAACCTGATCCTCCTCTTCCCTACCTTTCTTCTGAGAGCTCACTTGCTTCTCCTCGTTTTTCTCCACTGTACAGTGCTGGGGAGCAACATCTTTCCACCAAGAAGCAGATTTATTTGTTCCGTGTTTGGTACATTGAGTAGCCAGGTGCCCAGTTTGAAAACAAATTCTGCACCTAAAGGGTACCCCTTTGTAATCCAGGGGCTACACCCAACAGCCTTTCGAAGTTTTTATTCGGATCTCTTTCGGAAGCTCCTTAGACAAGTTCATTTCCACCAAAATCTGAGCAAAAGTCGAATGCAAAAGATTTGAAGATCCCTCATCCACCATTAAGAAGCTTCCTAAAGAGTTCCCTACTGCCTCCAAGCAGGAATCAAACCAAAATTGTAAGGGAAGATTAGGAAGTCTTACCTAGAGAGGAACCCTCTCAAACACTTTAGTGGCTGGGTTGAAAGTTGGGTGCCATGGCTTTAACATCAGTGCATACTTTTCTTCCCAGTCCCAATGATAATCGCAAAGGATCTTATTTCTATGCTGCTCCTTTTCAAACACAACAATAAAAAAACCTTTTGCCATTGGATAGATTTGAACATACCCTTCCAAAACTTGCTTCCAATGGTTAGAAATCCACTAGTGGAGATTAGTCAAGCTTGGCCAGAAACCCTTGAATCTCCCTATTAGGCCCAGCCCAGAAAAAACTTTTTCATTAAAAATCACTTTCTCATCTAGCTCGCCATCTAGCTCCACTGTGATTGTTCTAGTTGGAGGAAGTAAAACAGACTCCCCTCTCCTTCCTGTCGAAGCTTTGGTTGAGAGCTTCAATGGCTGAAAGTGTCTTGTTTGGTTCCTCCCAGTCTCAAACGCCTTGGGCCCCTTAAATCCGCCTCCCCGTATGATGAAGGCACCAAATTGCCCACTCTTCAAGCCTCTCTGTGTAGACAAGCCGTCATTGTCCAAAATGAAGCCATCACCACTTTTGTTTGTTTCCTTCACAACATTCGTTTTCTGGTTGTCTCGGCTAGTCCTCTCTCTGCTGCAGCTTCCGTTGCCCTGAATACCACAAAACATTCCCTGCGGAGCCTTTCCAAAGGAGTTCGATTCAAGCAAAACCCTAGTCACCGTAGGAGATAGCAGTCGACTGTTATCCTTCTCCATCACGTTGATAGGTATGTACTGTGTATATTTTAGTATAAGCACTATACTATTGTATTGTGTTAAAGGGATATTTGAAAATAGGTTGTGTCTGTGCTGGATATTGTAATTGCACTGTATAACATATATCTATGCAATTTAATCAATTATTTTTTTGTAGAGTTTCAATTTTTGGCCTTCAACTAATGCTTTTTTCTCTCTCTGAACTCTGAATGCTGCTGTCCAAGACCCTTCTACCCAAATTTCTGCAGCTCTATGCCATTTCTCTTCTCTTTGGAAGCTCTCCAAAACAGTATCTTGAGGAGACCATGGCCTCCTCCTTTCCTTCATCCCCAACTAAAATGATTACATCTTTCAGTGTTTTAACGTCCCTTGACTCCTCTCCCTTGTGCAGGGAAGATCTGAAAGCCTTCATTCAATGATATGCTCATAATCTATCACCAAGCCCTTCTTCCATTTTGGGAGTAAATTGGTTGCTATTTGTATGTGGGCAATCCAACAAGGATCTAGTTCAACATGTGGATGTAATAGAGAATACACTCTAGCTCTTGAGAGAATAGGTACTCATTTGCAGGTTTATGGTTGCATTTCTTTGCCCCAAAATGCTTAAGAGTTTGGTTTCAATAAAATTGGAAACCCACTAGGGAGTTAGATCTGCTAATGATGTCCAAAGGATGCTTCATAGCCATTTTCTCTTCCAAATAAGAGAGGGATCAGGTCCTCCAGGGAGAACCTTGGTTCATTACGAAGGTGGGTTTATTCATGAAACATTGGTCCCTTCCTTAAATGCAACAGAGGATCTCCCAAGTACCATTCTGAATTACATTAGAGTCCCTCTGTTACCAAGTGAATTTTGGTATGAATATTCCAGTTCCCTACAGAAAAAAGGAGGGGCCATAGGTGAATATGCTATAGCTTCAAAGTTTACTGAAAAACCAGGGGTCCTTAATTACACTAGGATCTGTGTAAATGTAGATTGGAGAGGCCTTGTCTATACTAGATGATGCTAGATCTGGGAGAGGAAGGGGATCAACTAGTTGACTATGAAAATATCCTCTTTAGATGCATATCTTGTCATAAATATGAACATTTGCCTTGTATCTTCCTCACTTCAACACAGTCCTTTAGATAACCAACCTGTTTTATAGGAACAGGCAGATGCTGAGGAAAAAGAGACAGAAAGCACATAGCAGACTTCGGCAAACAAAACAGCCCCAAAAGTTAAGGAAACAAGAGAGAACTTCCATACACTATATCAAAGGAGCACATGTCTAGATCTCCAACCCCTTTGCTACTCTTAACTGACTCATATTTTGGCATTGCAGATAAGGATACACATGACAGGAAGGCCTTCCTGAAACAACAAAAGGCCTTGTCTATTTCTGTTAAATTCTCTTTCTCTTGATTTTGATGATGTTTCTTCTCTCCTTGTCAGCACACTATGCCCTGCATTCTTTCTTCCATGCGTTTCCAACCCCAACCAATTTACTTGCCTGTCACTGCTGTCAGTAAACCAGTTTCTTGGCTCCTGATTTACCTTTTTCATTAATTCTTGTCAGCTCCTTTCAAATTTGACTTCATCTGGGTCCACTTGTTGTTGATGCTGCTGCCTATTTTTATGACTTTACTTACCGACCCTTTCTTTGCAGCTCCCTCTTCTCAAGAAGAGATTTCCTAAAATTGGTTTTTAATTATCAATGACTGGTTTGTCCCCAGATTTATACTTCGTTAAATGTTTCAGCTTCTGCTGCATCACCTGATTTCAATGCTGATTTGGCAGTCTCCTCTGAATTCTGGATGCTATCTCAGCCAACATTCAAGCCACCTTTCCTGTTTTGATTCAATGACCACATCATGGAATTAGACACACCCTTTGACTTACTCTATTTTCAGCAATCCTTTAGTACCTATGATCTGCAGACTTAAGTCTTAAATTGGATAGGATCATGGTACCTTGTGGTGGATATAAATAAAATAACAATCATCAGAATAATCATCGACAATCAAGGCATTAGGATTTAAACATATCCTTTAAGGTATCAACAATCAGATTATCGGTTATCCTAATTAGGCTTAGCAATATCAAGACCACATTGCCTTAACCAATTCTCGGTTTTGCCAAAAGAAGACTTCAATGATAAAACATCATCATCCAGGGCTTTGATTGGGCTAGAACAAGGGTGCTGAACAGGTGGGTTTGTACAGTCGAGAAAAGGGAATGCACTTAGCTCCCACTTTTTGATTATTATGAGTGATATCATAACTTCGACTTTGCAGATGACAGTCTCCTATTTTCTTCAATAATCATTAAGGAGATATAGAAAATTATAAAAAAATATAAAAAATCTATCAAGAAGCTTGGGGACATATTATTTATCAGCAACCGGTGTTTATTTGCTATTATACCAGCTAAAAGAAAACATTAAATTCTTCAATTTCTTCAATTGAAGGACCAAAATCTGTCTTTGACCTATCTTGGTTTTCCATTTCATAGGATAGCCTCAAAAGAGATGGAATCCAGTGCTGTCAAAAATTCAGAAAAAGTTAAGTAATTGGACTAACAAGTGGCTTACTCTAGCTGGTAGGATCCAACTTGTGCAAGCTGTCCTCCAGGTGGTCCCAATTCATCTCCTTTTCCTATTACCTATGCTTGCTGAAATGGTTGAAGTAATCACAGAAATACAGTTCAGTCATGCCTTGAGAGTGAAAAGTTTCTTGGAGAATTATACAGGACTCTACAATCATTGCTTAGAGGACCATAGAGACAAAGTAGAAATTCGTGCTGCAATGAGCGGAACAGCAACACACAACTGTCCTCTTAGGAACTGCTAATATTATATGTAGTGGTGTATTACAGCTATGGGACTCTTCACTTAGGCAATTGACAAAGGGGAGAAGATAAAGCTTTGGAAAGATAGCTGTAATAGGCATCCCCCACACTCTTTCCTTAATATTCTGGAAGTACAACACATGCTAATCTCTAATTGTATGAGAATTATCCAAAATTATATAGGGGGTCACAAAACTTGGAGTTCGTTGGAAAATTTATTCCATCAAGCAAATTGGTGAGGCCTAGATGGAAAACTCGTTGAGTACTCACAAAAAATATATGGTGGCAAGTTTTTGCAGTATTAACTTGCAATTTTTGCAAGAAGAGTATTTGGCTAGTCCAAGTGTTGAACTCGCATGAGTACTTTGCGAGTTTGATCCTCAAACTTGACAGGTCACAATTCGGACTCTTGTGTGTCCTTGCTACTGTATCAGAACACAAAAGTTTTTTGCTTGTGACTAATAATTGCCCTTCCTTCATGGAAAACATGACTTACAATTAATTGGAAATTAGCTTTTATCCTCTAACCTCACAATTTTGCAAATCATGTTCAGTTCACCTACACATTTACTCCTTAATGTGGCTAAATTTGACTGCACATGCCCTTCGTTCTTCCCTCAAGATTGGAAGATGTGCCCTCTTATGCTAAAATTGCAATGAACTTGATGCTAAATGCGATGGATTCTTCACAACTTTGCTCCTTTTACTAGAGTTTACAATTTAAATATTTTTGAAAGTTGTTGAGCTTTATTGAGTCAATTTTTTTTGGTCTTTTTAGTCTGAGTTGAGATGGATTATGTGAACTATGGGCAAAGGTGTGCTACAGAAAACCACTAAACTCTTACACCATATCAAATCTTGCAGATTCATCTTTCCTATTATGGAGGTCAACTTAGTTTTTCTGTCAAATCGTAATGTTGAGGTAAGTGTTTCACTAGCTTTTCATCTGGCGGGGAAAACTCCATAGCTTCGCTATGGGCAAACGAAGTAAGATCTAGAATCAAAAAATCTATCCCAAATCTAAAGCATTCTAATGGCTCCTTTTTCACAACAATGTCCTCATAGGTGAAAATCTTCAAAAGAGGGGAATCCAAGGTCCTTTTAGATACTCCAACTACAAACCATACATTGAATTGGCTTGTCACTTATTTATTCAGTGTGAATATGCTGCCTGTCTAGAAGCTTGTCTAAATGTCCTCGTCTAAGGTCCCATCAAAGTCTCCTCCAAAACGACTGAAGGTGGATTAGATGATAATGCTCAGGATTCGATGCAGTTTTCCATTGAAGGAATTAGACTGTTGAGTTGAGGAGAAGCCTAATGTTGCTTACCAAGGCATGCTAACATTTTGGTTTGTCTTTTTCAAAACAACTCAAACTATAATAGTATGCAAGGTAAAAACCTCCCTTTGAATTATAAGGGAAGCTCCTTGAAAACTAATAACAAATCTAGACACTAAGCTATAACTAGAATACACAATTATTTACACAGTCTACAATATTCTTTTGGGGTTTCTCAATAGTGAAATAAATAAAATAAACTTCAACTTGTCTTTTTGCCTTGGGTATGAACACAAGACCTGAAATAGTTTTTTCTCAAAAATGAGATTTTATAGGTTTCATGACTTAAATCAAAGCAATGGAATCTAACATGACACCTTCGTGTTGGCTAAAAGCAATTTCCAATAAGCTGATGCACACAAAATTTTGAAAGGAAGAATTGTTGTAATGGCCCTTACCCGACCTTGCCCTACCTTTCCCTACCTTGCCCTAGAATTCACTTGTTTAAGGCTAGGGTTGATTAACCAGATAACCCTTCAATGGGGTATTTCCTGGCTGAAACTTGCATTCACCATATGAGCAAAATTTCCACATATACATCTGTCTATTAGCATTAATATTTAGATATCCAAATATAAACATAATCACAAAAGCATCTATTAAGACATAGGAGGAGTGGCATGGGTAGATCTGCCCGAAGTCCTTTGCCAAGCCCAAGAGGTTGTATACCACAACTCTCTCTTCTTGGCGACTTAGTGTTAGCGTTTGGTAGCTTCATGAGATATTTTCTCCTTAATTAAAGGCAGGTCAGCCTACATATTGCAATTATATTTTATATTATTTTCATCTAAGGGAGCCGACCTAGATGAAAAGTCACCTTGCTTTGTATATATACAAGGTGAAGTTCATTCATTCAAATCATCAAGTCATTCTTATTTTCACATTCTTTCAAGAAGGAGTAGTAGACCATCTTGTAGCAGCAGATCGACTTCAAGAAGAAACATATTTGTTACATCCCGATTTTATAGCTACTATTGCATAGGGCAATTGATTGTAATGTTTGAATCTTGATGATGAATAAAACATGGTTGATCTCGTTATTAAGTGAATGAGTCCTGTTTAAATGATGGTTTCATTTGATTGTTACTTCTAAATGATTTAGTCTTGATTAAATATTGCAAACAATTATGGAATAATGTTATTCTAACTTGTGAGATGTTTTTACCTTGTTATGAGCATATGACTGCCGATGTCATGTCGTGATGTGCAGGTATGAAGACTGTTCCTCCAGACAGAGGAGAGACATCATTCGGGGAGGAACTTGGTCGGGTAAACAGTAACAATTACCAAATTGGGCATACACACACATACTATAGATTGAGTAAGCCAAGTCTGTTTGTCGAGATAACGGTAAGTCATCCGTAGACTTGTTTATTGACCATAAGGATTCTAAATTCACTTCTTTGTGCTTAAGGAGATGTGATTGTTTAAACGTCAGACTTGCTATACCATGACCCAAGTATGAATGATGTGAAAGTTATGAGTTAATGATTGATTGGGAACGCACATACATCTATACATTGTGAACATGTATTTATATGTACAGACATATCAATACATGTGTATGTTAAGCAGACGGATATGCTCGTACACATGTGTCGACATGTATGTACGCATACATACGTATACACAGGTATATATATATGTACACACTCTACCTAGTGTCTATGGTGAAATTAATAATGTTTAAATTTAATAATACACCTATATACACATATACATGGGTACGTATAATGAAAGTATGCTGACTGGCTCGCAGTATACGTACTTTGAAAAATAAAAATGTATACGGGTATATATGTATATTATTAAATATAATTATATATTTAGTATTATATATAATATAGTTTTTACAGGATATACATTTATGTATATAAGTTTATTTTAAACTTGATATATACATAGATATATATGATGTAGATTAAAACTATATTATAAATATATTAAATATAATAAAATTAAATATATATATTATATATCATTTGGAAAATGAAAAGAGTTAAATTTATATATGTTTATATATGTTGAAAACAAAGTTTATAATGGCGCTTTATTCATATATTTAGAAGGAGGTTGAAATTGCAAATGTGACGTTTTTCACAAGCCACGAACTTTGATTAAATTAAACGTCTTCATTTCAAATCGCATGATTGTATTTTTAAATCATGCCCAGCATGATTAATCAAAATATTTTGAAGTTATATATTAAATGTTTCAAAGATGGAAATACTATATAAATTGAAGTCAAAATATTTAAAAGAAAGCAAAATATTTCTGAAGAAGCTTTTCTCGTGAAATGGCGCTTGAGAAAATACGCGGGTCGCTTGAAGAAATTTTCAACCAAAGCTATGAATGTGGACAACGCAGCCTGCAATTGGAGAGGTGTTTAAAAGTATTGCCATGACCGATTCTTTAGTGATTTTTATCAATCCATTTTCGGAATATTGGGCGCCATAACTGGTAACTGCCTTTAGGTGGCGTTTTTCCCTTTCTAGGTTGATTTATTCTTGATTTGCTGGCGTAAATGAAGTCGAATCATCCCCAATTTTGATGATTATGAGTTTAGAAACCCGCCAAGTATTTTATGGACTGTTTCTGGGTGCTTTGCTGTCAATTCTCATGCCTCCTTTAGTGGATTTTGTTGCATTTCGGGCCTATAAATGGACGCCCAGCCATTCTTTGTTGTATCTGTTTTTGAAATCTGAGATTAGCAAGTCATTGAGTTTACAAATCTGTTTTTCTGAGTTGTGATATTTACCATATTACTGCATTTTCTAAATGCTGAGTGAGTGAGATACAGAGAGCTTTTGACAGTAAGTGATTGCAGCGATACATTCTTTGATACTTTGAGAGTAGTAAGAGTCATTGCTGGGAAATCTGCTTATAGTGGAGTGCCATTGTGAAAGAGTGATCTTGGAGTTCATCGTACTCTGTGAATCTAGCAAGGAAACTATTGTCAACTGGAAATTCTGGAAGTTGCTAAGAGAGGAACAGTACTGTGAGAAGCTTTGAATATCAGGCATGATTTTCTATTTCTTTGTAATTCTTGTTGAAAGGCTGCATTTTTCTTTGTTGTGTGTTTGAGATTTCAAATAGCCCAAAGTTAATTGAGAATTGACTGGGCAAACTTTCTTTGTGCATATCATTTAAAGGCAAATGTATAAGAACTTTAGATTAAGGGGGTAGTGAAAAGAGAATCAAATGATTAAAGAGTTCAAGGGTAGCTTTATTTAATCTGCATTATTTAGAGAAGGGTTTTATATGCATTTGATTGTTTTTGCAACCTTTGTATGATCTCTATATGGAGAATACGTAGATATACTTATTTACTACTAGGATCGAAATGAAGGTCTAGTCAAGTATGGTCTTTTAGCTTAGGTTATTAGATAACTGAGTAAGCTAAGTACTCCTAGGACAAAGATTTCCTGAATAGGAGGAATAAAATAAAGACACTTGTAGACTGTTCATCTCCATTAAGTTAGTATGATTGTAGGATGTCTGGGATGACGGTTTCATCCATTGAAGGACAAAACCTATGCATAGAGTAAGGAAGCCTCAAGTCAAATCGGCCCTGAGTAGTGTTTATGATAGATGACCTTCATTCGAAGTACTGAATGAGAATACTTTGGCCAAAGTAGTGAAAGGTACGACATCCACCTAGATGTGAGATAGTTGAGACTACACTGTCAGTTCATTGTGATCCGAGTACTAGATCGAGATTGTGAAATAGCAAAGTTCTAGTTGTGTAGGACACAGCACTATGCTCAGTTGGTAATCATTAAAGGATACCCTACCAATCTCTTCTTCGAAGGGAGTGCCGTTCATTGCAAAATGATTGTGCGGGGGACCGCATTATAAGTCCGTGGTTGGCGGAAAAGCGCCCGAGTGATGTTTCTCCTCCACGCAAGCGGCCGATGTACCAAGATTTGAAAGGACAGACTCCTGGACCTTCTTACTTCTATTTGTGCAAAAGCTTACGAGCTATGTATGTAACTGTATTACTTTTTAACTCTGATTTATATATGGCAATGAAAATGAAATTCATGAGGAAACATATTGTAACTTGTACGTGATTATCAATAAAGAAAGGAAGAAATTTTATTGTATTATCTTTGTTACTTGTTACCTTTACATGTTTTAAATGAGAATTGGAAAGTTTTTTTTTTACGCAAGGAACGGGTCGTTACAATATTTATCTTTGCATCAAAGGATAGGTGCTATTAATTTTCCCTTGAGAAGGGTCTGGTTGTAAAGCAGTATTCTGCACTTTTATATGATATATATGAGAGATTATTTGTTGGGTTTTTCTCCCTCGAGTAGGAGGGTTTTCCCAGGGTAAACTGCTGTGTTAATTGTCTATTGTGTTGTGTATTTCTGCTTATGTCATTTCTGATCCTAAAACTAACATGGTATCAGAGCGGGTTCAAGGGGGAAATCCGATCAGATTTGGCTAAGCAGATGAAATGAGGTTAATCTCTCACAAAATTGCAGAGGTTGTGAATTACAGAAAGGTCAGAATGCATAAGCCGATGGCATGATTTAATAATTGCATCGGTTATATGAAACTGCTTCTCATAATTCATTTAGCGATAGTTTGAGGTGCTCACAATCACGAAAGAAAGAATTGAATTTGAATTGTTGGAGACAGAAACCTCCAAGGATCTGGTATAGGCAAGTTGTAGCCCCTACCTATAACCATGGTACCTGTTCATTGCATGTCGTCTAAATCTCGATAGCTGCACGTCCTCAAGCTTGGTCCCTGAGTGTTTGCATCTCGTCGCATGGTATCACAATTTGCCATTCACCAAGCCGCGTCACTTGTTCCTACGCGTGGGAGGAATTCCAAGCATTGCTCGGAGACTTCAGTCATGGAGACAACCAGGGCTAGATTATCATTCGCATTGAGCAAATTGTCGGGGATTTCCAATGCCGCTTCAACATCGTCCCTACACTCACATCGATGGGAGCTTACGATCATAACTTCGGAAGATCAACCACGAAGGCTCATCCAAGATAGGGAACGACGCAATTGTCAAAGGGATACTTCTCATCATTGGGTGATCACGGGTAATGGAGGACTCCCGACCGATGACAGAGGAATTAGAGGTGGCGCCAAAGTCGTCTATCTGATCTGCAATCAAGAGACTCCACTTGTAAACAAAATTGTATCCGAATATATCAACTATTGTTCACGAGCATACACAATTCTCAGGAACGAAAATTCTAGGAACGAAAATTCTCAGGATCCTTTGCTGTGTTGGATGAAACCCCAACATAGCTTTATCTTAGTTTGCTCGAATGGTGTGTGAGCCGAAGTCATTTGAATGAAGTCGGAAACTGAGAATGTTTTTATCAGCCAAATCGACACGAGCATTGCCGTGTGTGATCATTGGTGCAGGTATGCTATTGTCTGGTTTGCTTATGCAAAGAACTTATAAATAATTTCTACAATTCTTTGAATTTCTTGTACGTTGGTGTTTATGTTCAATATTGGCATAGTTTGCCTTGTGAGTTAAAGTACTGCAATATATATTATTTTCTGTGCAAGTGATTGATGTCCGAAATCATACTGGGTCACAACCTTGAGACTTCTGGAATGAGGAAGTTTATGAAGTCTATCCTTGATCTTTGAGCATCTTGAGCGATGGAGTGATGTATGTTGTATCTTTACATTTTGCCATCGTTGATATCTGATTTCTGAAGACAACAGTGAAGAACAAATCTGGATGTATTTGGAGGTCTTGTATCCACGTATCTGCTGCATGAAGACGTTTTTTCTGAAGTTGCAGACAACTTTGAATTATTCTGTTGCATCAGATCTGAATCTTTAAGTGCAAAGATCAGGAAAGAGCAATTGGTGGATTGCGAGGAAGATTAATCAATAAAGAGATAAGTATTCCATACCCTTGAATAATGTTCATGAATTTCTTATGTAGTTATTAATTCATGTAGTAACATTGGTATTTCTCTTCGAGATAGTTTAATTCTATGAACTATTAGTAATCTCTCTCTAAAATTCTTCCAGGACGGATCGAGGAGCAAGAAGGATGATGAAAGACTGCCTAAGGAATTCAAGGGAGGAAGAGCTTGAGGCATCCTGTGAGGAATTCACGCAAGCTGAAGAGATAAACTTCACTAGAGACATCTCTCGAAGAGGAAGAACCTATACAGATTGCGATCAGTTTCTTCAAAAAGGAGGAAATAACATTCAAAGGGAGTCTGACAAACCATCAGAGGCAACCTTGGACGAGGAGGTTAGGAGGTTGATGCAAGTACTTGGGACTTCAAAGGGAGTCACATCATCATAAAAATCTGTTGTAATGTATATTTCTCTGTGACGGAGAAGTATGAGGTGAAAGCCCTTGTAGTGTATATTTCTCTATGATGGAGAAGTATGAGGTGAAAGCCCTTGTAGTGTATATTTCTCTGTGACAGAGAAGTATGAGGTGAAAGCCCTTGTAGTGTATATTTCTCTGTGATGGAGAAGTATGAGGTGAAAGCCCTTGTAGTGTATATTTCTCTGAGACGGAGAAATATGAGGTGCAAGCCCTTGTTCATCTCTGAGACTTAGATGAGACGTCATGTTGAGAGACTCCATGACGACATCACGTTGAGAGACTCCGTGATGAACCCTTTGTACTTGTGTTTTTCCACACATGGGAGTAGCCATGGTGGACGTCATGTTGAGAGACTCCATGATGACATCACGTTGAGAGACTCCGTGATGGGCACTTGTACATGTGTTTCTTTCCACACATGGGAGTAGCCATGGTGGACATCATGTTGAGAGACTCTATGACAACATCACGTTGAGAGACTCCGTGATGGGCACTTGTACGTGTGTTTCTTTCCACACATGGGAGTAGCCATGGTGGACGTCATGTTGAGAGACTCCATGACGACATCACATTGAGAGACTCCGTGATGAACCTTTGAGCTTTCCACAAATGGGTGTAGCCATTGTGGGTGTCATGTTGAGAAACTCCATGACGTAGATATCTGTAAAATATCTCCCTAGCTAAGAGGGAGTGTTAGCGTTTGGTAGCTTCAAGAGATATTTTCTCCTTAATTACATATTGCAATTATATTTTATATTATTTTCATCTAAGGGAGCTGACCTAGATGAAAAGTCACCTTGCTTTGTATGTATACAAGGTGAAGTTCATTCATTCAAATCATCAAGTCATTCTTATTTTCACATTCTTTCAAGAAGGAGCAGCAGACCATCTTGTAGCAGTAGATCGACTTCAAGAAGAAACATATTTATCTTTGCATCAAAGGATAGGTGCTATTAATTCATTGTATCAATTTTCCCTTGAGAAGGGTCTGGTTGTAAAGCAGTATTCTGCACTTTTATATGATATATATGAGAGATTATTTGTTGGGTTTTTCTCCCTCGAGTAGGAGGGTTTTCCCAGGGTAAACTGCTGTGTTAATTGTCTATTGTGTTGTGTATTTCTGCTTATGTCATTTCTGATCTTAAAACTAACACTTATTACCTGCTTTCTCCACCCATGTCATCACCTTGGAAAACACTTAACCTGTTGGGGGAAGCCAACGGAGCTTATAAGTGATCTCGGCCTACCACCCCTTCATGGCCCATCTCTTCTTTTATCCGGGTGGAATTGAGTGGGACCCCCACCCCTCCATGGCCCAACTCTTCCTTTGGATTGAGCGGATCTTAAGTGGAACTTCCAGTCCTCCATGGCCCATCCTTTCCTTGAGGTTGGGTGGATCTTAAGTGGGGTTTCTAGGCACCACTTTTCTCAGGCCCTTCCTCTTGAGTAGGTTTGCAAACACTTAGACAATCTTTAAGCAGCCAAATACATTTGCATTCATCATTAATTCTTTAAGTCAATATCAAATTATTTCCTAGAACAATTATAATCATGATAATACTAAAGAAATCATTGCACTAATAATCAGATCAGCAACATCTCGTATGTATATTGAATTCTAAATTAATGGAGAAACAATATATATATCTGCCTATTGTCAGTCCTATGAATATTTCTTTCTGCTGATATGTAAATAGCACCCTGAGTATATATTTGCTAAAAAGACAATGCATCTATCAACACAGAAATCAGAATTAACCATTTCAGAAGTGCAGCAATCTTAATTATTAGATTATGTTGACTGTAAGTGAGGCTTGCATACTCAAGTTCAAACTTATCGGCTAGAGACATTCAAGGATTAGACATAGCACATAAGCAATCAGATCGGGCCATAAAGACAGTCTATTGGACATATTAAATAGAACGTAGGGTATAGATACTAATGCATCGTATATTCAGGCATCTATCACTGAATGATGTAATGTCCCTTGTCTAAATTTTCCCTAAATTCCCTAAGGGTCACAACTTTTGGTAGCTAGGTTTAGGGATTCCCTCCTATCAATGTCTTGCTTTGAGGATTGTAATCGGATCCTTGGCAAACCTGTAATCACAACCATGAAACCAGATTTCCAAACATCATATATCATTTGTTAGTATTAATCCATGGCAATCAGATTCATAGATGATCAATAATGCAACCTATCATAATCTAGGAGGAGCGACATGGTGGGTCCGCTCAAAGCCATATACCAACCTAAGAGGTTGTATACCACAACTCTCCCGGTTGGTGACTTGTACCTGCTTTCCCCAACCATGCCTCATCCTCGGAAGACACTTATCCACTTGTGGGAATCGGCGGGGCATCCTGAGTGGTCCTGGCTGTTCCAACCCCTCCATGGCCCATCCTTTCCTTAAAGGTATGGACGGCTGTAAGTGGAATCTCTAGCTCTCACCACTCGCCCAGGCCTCTTTCCCCAAGCGAGTTTATAGGCAGATTCAAGCAATTTCATTATACAGATAATTGTGCACAAATCTAGCTACCAATGTCATATCTCATAAATATACATGGAAAGTATTATCTATATCTATATACTATTGCACATACCCATATTTCAAGCATATGTACGTATGAAAGCATAAATATCTATGTAATACGAATGCAGATACCAACACAGATGGATGGACCAGAACTGCAATTATAATATGATTCTAACTTATTGCAGAGCTGCATCAGCCTAGCGCTGTCATAAACGTTAGTAAGCAATACATATATATATATATATATACATATGTCTAAAGATAATTGATGGCAGAGATACACCTGCAAAGTAACGTTGCTCGGCTGAGTGTCGATCTCTCCTTTCTATTCTATTTCCTTCGATGATGATTGATGCCATTCCTTGCTATGGGTTCTTCCTTCTTGTATCTTGTGGTGGCTAAAGGGTGTGCCTTCGTCCCAAGAGCCACGTCTGTTGGCGGTGATCTCTACTAACCATTGCTCAAGACAAAAAAAATTAATATTTTATTATTCTTTTAATAATATTGACAACGCTTCTATAGTCAATGACGCATCTTCTTGAATGTCCTCGATTTGTTTGTGCGTTCGATCCATCTTTGTAAGCAGTCGCTTCATGATCACGCGTTGGGTCATGACAGTCCCCCCCTCTCAATTTGCTTGTCCTCAAGCAATTTTAGGTTTGGGTGATTGAAGATGTCTTCACTTTCCCACGTGGTGTCTTCTTCCGGTAATCCTTTCCACTTTATAAAAAATTCAAGAATATTCTTGTTCCTTAATCATTTTTCGCACATGTTGAGGATTGCTTCTGGTTTAAGGACTAGTTTGTCTTCATCGTCCAGTGGGGGCAACTCTTTACATGGGAGAACTTGTTGTCCTAGGACTTTCTTCAACCTTGATACATGGAAGACATTGTGAATGCGGCTATTTTCAGGTAACTCTATTTCATAAGCCACTTCGCCGATCTTTCTCAAGACTTTGTAGGGTCCATAGAACTGGGGTTTGAGTTTTTCTGCCCCGCTTAATACCCATGCAATAAAAATCAAATACCCATGTGCCTTAGCTGCCATAAACTATTAATATAGGCAATTATTTTTTGATAACTCCTTGCTGCAATCCATTCTAAGTGCAGATTAACCTGTAATGTAGTCCAATGATGCCCAAATGGAAACCCATAGTAGATTTCCTTGTTTTGTGAACTGGGTTTTCGTCCAATCCACTATCCTCCAAGGGATTTCATTCTCAAAAGACCTGTATGTTGTTGAAACCCTCTTCCAAGAGCTCAAATCTGCAGTTGCTTTTGTAAAAGTGAGAATAGAATGCCCAAAAATGAGCCCACATATTGCTTTATAACCTCCCATGATCTTTTTTTTAATAAAAGTCAATAAATTAATCCTCCCAAAAGGCTAAGCCCATCTTGAGGGTCTTTTCTCATCAAAAGAAAGGGCCACTTTTTAAAAACAATTTTGAGTTACTAGGATGGGGGCACTTTTTACTATTCTCTTTATAATTTTCTGTTACTATTCACTTTTTACTATTCCATTAAAGTAAACTTTAATATTTCCAATTTATCACTGGATTCAACAACTGAACTCCAAACTGAAATACTTGTAAAACTCCCAGCTAAGCTCCACAGCCCTCGGTTGGGTCCCCTAACCATTTTGTTGACCTAAAGGAAACCCTAATAGTAGGCCAACCTCCGCTATAGTCTGAGCTGCCTAAGGAAGGGACATTACAGTCCTCCCTTCTCGGGATTGCTTGCCCTTAAGCAATTGTATGCCAAACTGCTGCTCCACTCTGATATACATGCCATATAACCATAACTTCTGAAGCAACTCACCACATCACTGAATACCAATGCACCATGCATGTCAATACCTGGATCCCAAATTGTCCTACCCATCCGGCTATAGATATCCATCATAATACAAACATCACATACCATCCATCTGTATGAGTAGACCATCAAAAAGACGTGAAAATCAACTCCCACATGCACATGGAACAACTCATCAGCCCCCCAAATGCTGCCATAACTCCGGTCTGAAGTTAGAACGAAGTCATAGGTATCAGCATATATGTCCAAGTAACCCATGTCATACTCCCTGTTGACCTCATGGATATGCTCCCAAGTAGGAGAAATTCTATCCCATAATAAGTTAATGGGGATGAAGTCACCAATCAGCAAACAAAAAACTGCCATTTGATAATAAATCAGTGACATAACCAAAGAGGAGTTATGGATGCCTTCAACACCCATCCAAGGCAACCTTCGCGTGGCTGGTCCACTATGAGTGTTATCAGCAAGACCATCAATTGAAAATTCTAAAGTCTCCATTATATCATCCAAATGACATGTCTCATCAGCTTCCCAAATGATTAGGGTTGGAAGTGGCTCAAAGAAGTCTTCAACACTAAGTGTCACAAGGTTGCAAGGTTCCTAATGGCATGATTCTTCAATCCTTTCCTCAACCTTTTCAACTCCTACACCATTTACCTTGTCATCTTGTACCCACAGAGTATTTGCTATACAAGAATGATTTTCTGAATTATGCAAAGAGTGATTGTGCCTAGTCGAAAGTAGACAAGGATCCACAATCTTCCTTCCTCGTTTCCTCACCAATTGGATAGCCATGTCTCTAACTCTACCCATATGTAAGTGGCTTGTTCTTAACAGTTCTAAAACCTCTTTGAAAGGGTGCACATGGGGATAAGAAACACCATGGTTTATTCCTTTTTGTCTTTCTTCACTTTAGCTTATCCAAATGATATCTTTTTTGTAGTTGCCATCCATCTCGCTGTCATGGAACAAAACAACAGTATGCAATTTGTATTTATGATTTGTGCCAGTCCAAGTGTACGAAGGTAGGATACTATCACTAGTTCTGCTTTTAGCCGCTACATAAGGATTTCAATCATCATAAATTGTTCTCATCATTGCTGTACCAAGACTGAAGTCACACATTTCAATATCCAGCCATGAAGAGGTATGAACAAACCATAAATAATAGTCTAGCAAACAATCCACACACCCCCTTATGGAATTCTCATCAATATAAAATGGTGTCAACTCAATGGTTTGACCTAGTCTAGCAAAATGAACAAATGTAAGATAAACTATCAAATCATCCATGTACCCGCATAAGAAGGCACCATCAAAATCATGAGTAGGCTGGTTTAGTTCACCAAATGGAACTAAGACCTCCTGCAAAACTGAGTTATCTTCACCTTCATAATCATACTTATGCACAACATCAATGGCTGGCCCAGAGTGAGTGCACAAAGCTGCTTGCCACATTCTTTTAACCATCTCTAGATGCTATTTTGCTTGGCCAACAACTGACTTAGCTTTCCTTGCTCTCTCTAGCCAAATGTTACACTTCTCTTGTGTCTCTTCCACAACTTCAAAAGTCTGATTGTGTAGAACCTTGTTTTTTGACAAAATTACCATATCCAACACTCCAATTTTGTATGCCATCATTAGTAGACCACAAATAACTGTCCTCCAAGGGTGTTATCATGCCTATCTCATGAGAGAGCAGAACCATAGGACTACTGTCCTTAAACAGATTAGGTATAATGTCATGCCAGTCCATAAACTTGTCATCCATTTCAACATACCTACCAAGTGCTGGTTCAATACAATTCTCTTTGCATGCATAATGTATGCCTTCATGAAACAAATCATGATCCAAATCTATTATTGATTTGGCTGCTATTTGATGGGGTAAAGTATATTTGAGAGCTTTCTTGATAATGTGTTTCCCATCATGTATGAAACTCAACTCCATTTCTTGTAAATCTTGGATGACCCTTTGTAAAGAATGTAACCATTGCATACCAAGCACAACTTCATTGTCCTTCAAATCAAATACATAAAAGTCATCACAAAGAGTGTACTCACCAAAGATAATGCTAAGTGTTATCTCCTGGAAATGCACCCTATGCAAAGTTATGAAAACTGAGCTTTCTAGAGAAACATGGGAACTTTTCCAGGTTGTGGGTCACCTAAAAATGGAAAAGAACCTCCGGAGAAGGCCGGCTTCCTTTGTGTTATCACCTAGCTATTGATCTTTGTAAGGAAAAGGGAGGAGTCCATGAAAATGAAAACTAAACCCTATGGTGATACACTAGAATGACAAGAGCAATGAGACACTCAGGTTACACTTGAATACTGATGATGGATATGGGACTGCACAACAAGTTTCTGTAGATTATGCATAAGTATTTCACAAACAGGTTTGACATGCACACACTTTTAAGAAGGAAAAACAATTTTTCACAAATTAAAAGCTCATGTGCAATTCAGTAAACACAATTTGTAATCTGCATAATACTACTTTTGCAAAGAGAGGCATGCTAATATGAGACAAAGCTATAAGGAAATAGAAAGATTTCACGAAGTAGCTTGATCAATCACCTGAAAATGCACAATATTTTGCAAGAACCAGAAGGCAAATTGAACCATCAATGGTAACCAAGGTAAATTCTATATATCATGCTCCAAAATGAGTTACAAAAGTTTGCTAATCTGAGAAAAGACTGCAAAAGTCACAAACTTTCGAAAAGCATAAGAAGAACTCCCTTTCAAAGTGAGGCAAAAATGCCATATATACAACAAAACTCAAAAGCGTCGGCCTCTGCCCTAGGGCTTACAAAAATGAGTCGGTTGCTGAACACGTTGGCCCTCAGATCTTTTGGAATACAGTTAATGCTGCATTCAATGTGCATCCCTCTGTCCATGTCGGTGAAAAGATCACTCTAGGGATGGCCCTTCAGATCTTTTGCAACCATCGCATTAACTTCTGGCCCCCGTGTCCACCTTCGAACTTCCATCAGAGCTGCCTTGAATGCCCTGAAGCATTATCACAAATGTCGCTCTACCTTTGCCAGTAGACATCCCAGCTGTCTTTGAGACTCACGGCTTCTTCCCCCTGTTTCAGATCTTTCTTCAAGTTGATCCCCTCGAGAGACAACATCAAATGTTCTCTGTTGTCAGGCCTCCCTAGAGACAACACTACTGCCTGTTGTCCCTAATTTTTGACTTGTTAAAAATTGGGATAACCAATCGAAATTTTGATAAGATTTAAAGATTTTCTCTTCTAAGGCACGTATTTCGAGGTGCAAAGATTAGCAAATCTCAATTTTAGGTCTACAGTCCTTTGGGTTACCACTTTTCACTCATTCTTGTCCGTTTTTGTGAAATTCTGAGTCATTTTTAGTGTGTTTTTACTCAAATTCGGGTTTTTCTGACATCATTGCAAGTAGGAGTTTTTGAGCTTCACTGCAAGTTAATAATAGGAACTTTTTGTGTCTATTGCAAGTCTTTTTGTTTTTATTTTCTTTTAAGGCCTTTTTTAGGAACTTTTTGGTTATATTGCAAGAATAGGAACTTTTAAAGTCCTTTGCAAGTTACTTTTTCATTTAAGTTACTTGCAATGGCATTTAAAAATTCCGATTTCACTTAAACACTTGCAAATACCCCAAAAAGGTCTGACCTTTTTTATTTTTACTTGTTTTCACTTGCAAATGCCTTAAAATGTTTCACTTTCTTTTATTCTACTTGCAAATAGATGAAAAAGACCCGATTTTCACTTAAACTACTTGCAAATAGTTGAAAAAGACCCAATTTCATTTTAAGTAACTTGCAAACATATCAAAAAGGCCCGATTTTAATAAAGTTACTTGTAAATGCTTTGAAAAAGCCCGATTTTATTTTGAATGACTTGTAAAAAGCTTGTAAAAGTCCGATCTTTCTTTTTGATGTTATTTTTACTTGCAGTAAGCTCTCAAGAACTCGACGCCATCCATGATTGAAGCAGTTTGAGTTCTATTTCGCCTCTCTTCCTCATTTCATGCAGATTTTATAGATCCAGGAGCTTTAAATCGGACTTTCAGCTGTTAATAATCAACTCTTTTTCATTTTTCTGAATTTGCAAATCACGCCTAGGGTTTTCTTCTTCTTCTTTGTCTGCAATCTTTATTACAGGTATGTCTTTTTTTTTCTTTTCTTTGTTTCTTCTTATTTTAGATTCTTGTAAATTGTTTTTGTAAATATTTGTTTTTATAATAACGCCTTTACTAAAAACGTTTTTACAAAAACGTGTTTTGTTCTTATTCCATTCGCCTTCATCTTCCACTTCACTAAAACGTGTTTCTCCTTTAACCACCTTCATACGTTTTACTTTTATACACAAAACGTCATATTCTTTGCAAATACATTCGCCATTTTTGCTTGTTCATTCCTTACATTTTCAGTTAAAGAAAAATGCGTTTTTCTTTTGTATTTGAAAACGTTTTTCTTTTTCTTTTCATACGCCCTTCATTTCGTATACACCCTCATTCAATATCATGCTCTCTCATAAAAACATGTTCTCTTTCATTTCATTTCCATATGCTTTTAATAGCTGAAAATGCCTTTCATAATGCCCTCATTTTTCCACAACGCGTTTTGTTGTTATCAGCTGAGAACATTTATCCTCTTTTCCTTTTTATCTACATCTCCTTTCATTCCATTTACATTTACCCTCCATACCATTTCATTTCTATACATATTCATTCATTCCGTTCCCATGTCATCCATATTCCTTCCACTTCATCTCATTCCCATTTCCATTCTCCTGAAAAGATGAAAAAGAAACAAAACATGATACTTTTTGAAGCAAATTGGGTTTTTGTTCACCCATTGCAAGTTGGAAATTTCAATATAGAATGCAAGTTAAAAAGTTATGAAAAGTTACTTGCAAAAGCTTTTCAAAATCCCGAAATGTTCTTTTACTTGCAACGACTTCCCAAAATCCCGAAATCTACTATTCACTTGCAGCCGGCCTTCAAAATCCCGAAATACCTTTAAAGTGCCTAAAAATCGGACTTTTTGCCCTTGACTGCAAATACAAGTTGAAAGTTGTGACTTGCACTTTTCAAAGTTGCAATTTAACTTTTTCATTTGTCATGAAAAACATATGTCCCTTTCACTTGTAATCAGCCTCCAAAAACCCGAAATGAGTTATAATGCTCATTTTCTGCCCTCAAACAGCCAAAACACCATTCTGAGTTTGAACCTTCGCCCTATCTACGCCTGTAAATGTTGATGACGTCTTAACCTTATGGAACTTTCATTGCCGCCTTGCAGATTCTTGTTCGATGACGGAGGAACCTGCTTCTCCACCGAACAAAAAGATGAAGTACAAATACAACAAGTATCAGAATGAGATTCCTCCGTCTCATGTTGTCTCGCACATTGAAGAAATCAGAGACACGGAGATTGCGCATGTTGATATGTCCGAGTTTTTGAAGAGAGTTGAGGAATCAACTTCTCATCATATGCAGTTGCTGCTGAGAAGTCATATTCATTTGGTTTTCTCTTTTCCTGTTGCTGCCCTAGAGCTAGAGTTCGTCCTTGCATGCGCCGCTCACTTTGACAGAGAATCCAGAACCATTAAAGATGATGATGGGAATGTGGTTATTAGGCTTCATCCAGAAACTATCAATAGGGTTTTTAGAGTTCCAGACTCACCTATGTATTCAGATATTTCAGTAAAGAGTGCTCTAGATCATTATGAACAGAAGAAAGAAGATTGTAAACAACACATCAATACTAAATGGCTTTTGAAGCGTCAAACCTGTGTGTCTCGGTTGCCCAAGCTGTATCGATCTGACTTCAAAGAAGAGATCAATGATATAAGCACTCTCTTGAGCAGGATGATGGGGTTGAAATTCTCCAATGTCTTTGAAAAGTGGATGTACAAATTCATAGTGGTGATTAGGAAAGCACAACACCCAATCTTCTGGGGTGAAATAATCAGTGATAGTTTATGTGAGCAGCTTGCACAAGTCCCTACCACGCTCACATTCTATATGAATTCCTATTTGGTTTACATAGCAGCCTCATTGAGGCAATTTCCAGGCCTTTCTACCGTTGGAGATAGATCTCTTGTCCCAGTTTGGGAATACTATGATCAACTGCCTTTGATTCCCAGCAGGATTCATTACAGAAGAGTCCAAGATGCATTCTTTGGTCACTTCATGTGCCTATTTGACAATACCTTGCAGAACAACAGAGTATCATATGTTGCTTGGAAAAAAGTCAATGAATATGGTTATTTTTCTTCAGTTTCCTACTTTTACCTACATGAGAGTTGGCTGTTTTGAAGATCAGCCATACATGCTACCGAGGTATTCAATTGATAAAATCATTCTAGTGGAGCTGGCAAGACAGTTGATGACGGTGCATGCACGACAAGCTGTGCAACATAAAACTGGAGTGAGTATCTCGTCTCATAAACCATTACAGATTGGGAGATACTCCTTGACAAGTACCTCAAAGGCGAAAGCTATGGAAACCGAGATTCAGGAGATTAAATTAAAAAGATTCAAGGAAAGGACAGATTTTGATTACAGAGGAATGAAAGACAAGATAAAGAGGGCCTTCACTCATGCGCATCGTCTTGAAGATATTTGGGCAGATCTCCGAACAGAGAAAGACATCTATAAAATGGATTATTGCAGGCTCACTCTTGAACAAATTATTGATTTTAATCTAACCTTGATTCCAAAAGGAGTAATTGATGATGGGCTGATTTTAGATCCGAAATATGAAGAACAAAGAGTTGCTGACGCTTCTATTCCAACAATACAATGGTCTAATAAAGAATCAGTTTCTATCTTTAACAGATTTCAGTCAATCTTGGAAAATACTAACTCTTGGCTCAAGAGTATAGGCATCAAAACTATAAAAATCAGGGTTAATAATGAAGATGATTCAGCTGGACCTGTTGGATTGAAATCAGAAGTCAGAGACAAGTCCAAGGAAGGTGCTTCTTCTTCAGGAATGAGGATTAAGCTGAGAGTCAATCGTGCTGTAGAAAAACCTTTGGAGGAACAACATTAAAAGGAAAGGAGGTTAAAGAGACGCAGATCCACATCATCAATCAGCAAGAAGGAGAAGTTCTTCAGTCTCCTACTACTCTAAGTATAATGTCTCCACATATTGATGCTGCACCAGTATTAGTATTGTCTCCAATGTCTTAATTTGATAGTGATGTTGATTCCTTTTCAATGGTTTACGTTCCTCCTATTGAAGCTGCTCTTCATACATCAACTTCATCAACAGTGATTGCCTCTATTGAGAACACACATGATAATCTAGAGAATGTTTTTGATACTAATCCGATGTATCCAAACACATCACAAATAACACTTCCCGAGATAGATACATCTACTACAAGTTTTGATTGCTTCATGGCTAATGCTGATCACAATGCGCCATCTAATCAAGCTTTTGTTGCAATTCAAACTGAGACATCTCCTAGAGTAACAACCGTGACTCAAAATGAATCTGTTTCTGCACAAACCACGGTTACTATTTCAAATGTAGATACATTGGATCTTCCTCCATGGTTGAGTTCAGTCACTCTAAAGAGAAAGAAACAGGCAATCTCTCCAGATGTATTTGATTTCCAGCAGTTGAAGAGATCAAAGCCAAAAGCTGCAAAGAAGGCTAAAACAGTTTCACGGGTAGTTGTGGACAGCAGTAGAATGAAGTATGCAGAAATAGCTGAACCTCTTGCAGACAAGTCACCAGAAGAAATGCAAGTATCTGATTACAAATTCACAAGGGTGGATTTAGGCAAGCAAACACATGCTGGTATGATGCAAGATGCTCAAAACTCAGTAACTGTTTTGACACATAGTTACAATGAACTTTTGGCAAAAAAGGAAAAACTGAAAGAAGAGAATTCACAGCTCATCTCAGTGATTCAGAAGATTGCCAACTCTTTAGAGCAAGTTAATCCATTAACTTCTTTCACCTCCAAAGAATCAGTCAAGCAATTGGAGAAAATTGCACAAAAGGCCAAACCAGTTGATTCCTGGGCAACACAGCTAATTGATCAAAGCATACCAGTGATTGAAAAGACATTACAAGTTCTGAATAATGTCAGAATAGCGAAAATAAAGATGAATCAGACTTTGGAAGTTTTCAAGCAAAGTTTGGATTCACTTGAAAAAGATTTGAAAATTTGGCATGAGATGGATCAAGTCAAGCTAGAAATTCTATGCAGCAATTCAATCATACCAAATAGAGAAAAATACATAGAATTTGAAGAACTCATGACAAATAAGTCATTGGTTATTCAAGATTTCATCAAAGATGTCCAAGCTACACTAGAGATGAGTGATGAAGTTCAGCAAGACATCCTTTCTAGCTTTGAGAAAATCCCTTGTAGAATTTTGAATCATGAAGGAGAATTACTTGCAACCAATGTGGTCACTACAGAAATGGCAGCAAACCTTCGTCAAGAGCTGGAATCAGAACGGTTTACCATGGATTCAATTAACAAGTTTGTTAATCATCGAATGATCCTTGATAAGATGCAAACTGTTTATGAAGAGCATAGAGAAGCAACAATAAGATATTTTGATGTGATCTTGAAGACTGTTGTGGTTGCCAAGAACACACTAGGCCCCGATCCAGCTGAGTTGTAGGAAATTGTCAACAAATTTCAGTCTTTCAAAGCTAGGACTGAAATGGACTAAAAATCTTTTATCTTTATGTATTTTGTTTTCGACAAACTATATGTAAAAACAAATTTTGTAATCGCAAGTGTTTCTTTCACTTGTAGTTTTGTAAATTGTAATTACATGTAATCTAATTACAAGTCAAATAATTTGGAACTGTAATTTAGAATAAGTCAATTGCAAGTAGTTGGTGGTTGAGAGAATTTCTCAAGTTAGTTGGGATCCTCCCACCTTTTTCTCATGACCTCTCTCCTATAAATACTTGAGGGGGTCCTTTGTAAACATATCTTTTTGGCAAGCAAGAAAATTCTGCAGAAATTTGTACTCATAAAGACTTTGAGCTTTATAGTTATAAGTTTATCTTTTTCAAATAAAATCAAAGAGTTGCAGATTTCAGACTTTGTGTTGAAATCCTACTTTGCATCCATTGTGTTCTTATGTCATTTTGGAGCATTACTTTATGATTATTTGAAGATTGTGGAAGATTGCTAGGGAGAGCTTCAATTAAAATATTTTCAGACTTTGTGCTGTAAATGTTGAAGATTGAATTCATAATTTAGAAGTTAAGAAGAATTACAAGTCTTTGTGCTCGTAACGATTCCCATTCATAGTAGTTAATAGATACATCATATTCGCAGACTTTGTGCTGTCTTATGCTGTATATTATCATTAGAATTATCTTTCAAAAGGGTAGATAGGATTGCAGATTTTCAAGACTTTGCGCTTGAGATTGTTTTCCCGTCCCGAAGGAAGTGACGAAAGTCTTAGAGCTTTCAGGAAACTTCATTTCCTTTCTACTGAATTTATTGCAAGCTGCTGTTAAAGTTTATTTAAAAGTCCATATTACTTTTTTGCGAAGAGAAAAGAGTTTAATCTCTCCTGAAACAAGAGGAAAGATTATCATCCCACCCATATTTGTTTTTAGTTATTTAGATAGGGGGAGCCTTCCCTTAAATAGGAGAGTTTAACTCACACACTGTGGTTGAAACCACCATTTTGCTAAACCTCCTAAGTTTACAAAATATTCAACCAACACTGCCTTCGAACTGATTCATCATCCTTGATCACAGAGTAGATCCATACTGCTCACATTCCGCTGATCTTCCCCACAGGAATAGTCACAATAGTCAAACTGCCCATGGTCCGTCTTTAGCTCCTTCTGATTGGTTGAACACATGTTACGTAAGATTCCCAGGCGGTCAAAAGCTATTCAGACTGAATCGCATGTTGGTGAGACACTAGCCGTGTCTCCCCGATGCGATTAGACTTCGCAGCAACATTCATCATGGCCCGTCGGCAAGAGTTCATATCGAGCTACAAAAGTCATATCGATATCCCTAAAACCATCGGCAAGACTATTGCTTTCGGTCAGACATCATAACGAGCCCTCAGGAGTCATACCAATATCGCCATTTCATCGCCTAGACATCCGCATTTGGCAAGAGTTCTCGTCGAAGTCTGCAACAGACCCATCGCTATCGGCAAGACAAACATTAGTCGGGAAGACCTCATACCGAAGGCATGAACCTTTGGCGAGACACCATTGGGTCGGCAAGACATCTCCCCGAGTTCAAAACATTACGCCGACGCTAACTCCCTTCAGCAAGACACCATCGGGTCGGCAAGACCTTTCACTGAGGCCATTTCATTTCGCCGAGACCTCGCTCCGTCAGCAGGACCTCTCCCCGATGACACCTCCCTTCGCTGAGACTAACAACCATTGGCGAGACATCTCCCCGAGCCCAAAACCTTTCGGCGAGAGTTCCATTTATCGGCCAGACCTTATGCTGAAGGCAATCCCCTTCGGCGAGACTTCACGCAGTCGGAGAGACATTACATCGACCCCTTCCATTCCTCCTGAGCTCGAACCTTTCTTTCGGTGAGACTCCCACTGGTCGGCAAGACGTTATAGCGAAAGCACCCTCCGTCGGCGAGACCACTGGTCATCGACAAGACATCACGCCGAACTCACATCCTTTCGGCGAGACCTCACTCCGTCGCCGAGACATCTCCCCGAGCTCAACATTACGCCGAGAGTTCCATTCTTTCGGTGAGACACTGTTTGATCGGCAGGACCTTTCATCGAAGCCACCTCGTTTCGGCGAGAGCTCATTCCGGGACCTCCATTCCATTTTGGCGAGACCTCACCCGGGTCAGCAAGACATCACGCCGATGACACCTCCCTTTGCCGAGACCTCCATCTTTCAGCAAGACCTTATGCTAAAGGAAATCCCCTTCGGCGAGACTTTATGCAGTCGGAGAGACATCATCCCGAAGCAAAGCATTCCCCCCGACGCCACCCTTGTGAACAATTGTCGGCGAGACATCCCAAGCGGAGAAAGATATAAAACTTCACAGCGACCGAGATGTCTTGGCGACCATGAGGATTTTAGACGGGTATAACACACTGCTAGTCGGCAAGACATTCAGCTGGTCTCAGCGACTTTCTTCTTTGAGGAGTTTTATGCCAGATCCAAATGAGGCATGCCTTCTAACAGACTTCCTTGAGAAATATCATCGGGTGTATGATTTAATCCTGCACAACAATGTCCCCATTTGGCCTTCATGAACACTTGAAACATAGATTGCCCTACCTGATTGAGCCCGCAGGTGAAAAACAGGTAACACTAAGCTTACTTTCTTCTTGCAAAGAATAGTAAGTCCACTTGTTATAGTCACATCAAACCCCTCAAAATCTTCACAATGTAAACCTCTTTTCTTTACCAAACCATCGTCAATGTAGTTATGTGTAGCTCCACTATCAAATAGTGCCAAAACCTTGCAACCAAATAATTTTCCTTCGAAGACATGGATTGTACCTTGGAGCACCTAAAAGATAAGAGATTCTAGAACCTTTGTTACCTTCATTTACTAGTTCTAGTGTTGGCTGTTCATGATCATGCTCTTTAGTCTCATCATGAGGCTGTCCCTCATACTCCTCCATAACTGATATGTTTTCCTTTACTAGCAAACTCCAAGGTGTGGTATGCAAGATAAACCAATAATTATCAAAATGCTAGATCTTCTTAGTAAGAAACTACCTAGTTCCCCTAATCAGCTCTTTCAAGCAAAATGCTTCATATGTCCTTAGCAATTGTCCTTCCATTGGAGATGATGCATGACTAACCATAATGAAACCAATAATGTTCCATTCCACACGAATGGATTTAACACTTGTGGCTGATCCATCAAGTGTGTAACCCATATCATCATTTTTTTGAGCCTTCAAGGGGCTCTCTAAAAGAGGAAGGTCATGAACTTTATGACGCAAACTAGACCAAACTGGATTTCTTAAATCATTCCTCCTTCCTTCTTCACACAAACCCATATGCTCTTCTTGTGGGTTTACCTCAAGAAGCTCTTCCCTTGTATACTCCACATCCACACATTCTTCTTTTGAAAGTAATAAGGATCTAATGTGTGATTCTCTTTGTCTTCTTGCATTATCTATCAGATTGCATCTTTCCTTGACTTCTTGTAAGTGTCATCTTGCTTGGCAGCAAGCATCTTGGCCTTGTTAGCTCTTATAGACCACTCATCACACAACCGTTGTGTCCTTTTAACATCTTCCATAGTATGGTGAACAAAATCAGGACCTTTGTGGCTTGAATCCACAATATATATCTCATGTGTAACACTCTCAACTTGAGTACTGACATAAGACTTGAAAACATTATTACCTTCATGTGAAATGGATGCTACCTCATGATTATAACTGTAGTTGCAAAAGTCAGAATAGGTGTCACACCTAGGTATCATGTTTACAACATCTCTAATGGGCTGATCCATGACTGTAATCTCTCCCACTTTGTGATCACAATGAAGACTCAATGGTGCAATAGGTGACTCCTCACGATCCAAAGTTTTAACTTCTTTAGGATTCCCACATAACTGAATTTTGTCTTTATCATGAACATGGATAGGTTGAAACAAATCATCTTTCTTTTCTTGTTCTTGCACATTTAACTCTTCACCTTTCCCAATGCTTTCTTTATTATCCTTTGATATTTCATTCTTTTTCCACTGCTGATATGGACTTGAAAAATTCAAGTCATCTTCATCCTCATTCGGTATACCCAAAAATTGTGTAAAGGAAAGGATGTCTTGTATCTTTTTAGGAAGGGAGCGATACTTATGGTAGCTGCTCATAATTGCATCATGTGTTGCCATGGCATGAAGTCTCTTGCTTGTACTTGTAGCTGGAGAAGAAACTTTAGAGTACCCACTTTTCCTTGGAAGTGAATCATCTAAACGCTGCAATTTACGATTGATCTGTTGTTGTGTTTGTTCAAGGTCTTTCATTATTTTCTCCAGACTAGGTGCCTTTTCCTTCTTTGGTAGAGCTGGAAGGAAGGTAGGTAACAATCTTCCATCCTTAATTCTAGCCATGAACTAACTCGCTGTCCAAACTGATTTCACCCAACAGGCTGGTAGGATTGTGGCTTTGATACCACTGAAAGATCCCTTACCAATTCTACCCTGAATTTTTCAGTTTTGCCCTCTTGCCATAATGTCAAACAATTGTCTTGCATGGTCTGATTTGATTTTTCTGATTGTTTGTTTGAGTTTCATTGCTTGTTTTTTCATTACAAAATCATAGAGGAAAGCATAGAAATGAAGAGAACTATTGCATAAGTGAAAGACAACAATTGCAACTCAATAGAACCCCTTTTTTCAACTATATTAGATCTGATTACAAGTTTCAGAGGTCTGATATACATTATATCAGACTATAACAACAGTCTAAAACCCTTATATAATGCAATATTTGACTACCCAAAATGATAAACACATACCCAGATGTTTAGCTCCAATTGTAGCTTGATTATTGAAGTCAAAATCATGAATCACTTCGCTGTTACAATTTCAAACGGTATGGCTGAGTATGATAACAAAATAAGTGTTGTAGAGGATCACCAATAGGTTGGAAATAATGATAAAGATCAGGAACATCAACCTTTTACGAAACCCTAGGTGCGGCCCAAAATACCCAACAAGCAGCCTTGATCAAAACTCCACGAATAAGGTACCAAAATGAAGATAAATTATTGCTATGGAAGAATATGCAATAAAAATCAAATACCCATTTGCCTTAGCTGCCATAAACTATAAAAATCTGCAATTATTTTCTGATAACTCCCTACTGCAATCCATTCTAAGTGTAGATTAACCTGTAATGAAGTCCAATGATGCCCAAATGGAAACCCACAGTATATTTCCTTGTTCTGTGAACTGGTTTTTCGTCCAATCCACTATCCTCCAAGGGATTTCGTCCTTAGAAAACCTGTATGCTGTTGAAACCCTCTTCCAAGAGCTCAAACTTGCACTTGCTTTTGTAAAAATAAGATAAGAATGCCCGAAAATGAGCCCACATATTGCTTTATAACCTCCCATGAGCTTTTTTTTAATAAAAGTCAATAAAATAATCCTCCCAAAAAGCTAAGCCCATCTTGAGGGTCTTTTCTCATCAAAAGAAAGGGCCATTTTTTAAAAACAACTTTGAGTTACTAGGATGGGGGCACTTTTCACTATTCCCTTTATAATTTTCTGTTACTATTCACTTTTTACTATTCCATTAAAGCAAACTTTAATATTTCCAATTTATCCCTGGATTCAACAACTGAACTCCAAACTGAAAGACTCGTAAAGCTCCTAGCTAAGCTCCACAGCCCTCGGTTGGGTCCCCTAACCATTCTGTTGACCTACAGGAACCCTAATAGTAGGCCAACCTTTGCTATAGTTTGAGCTTCCTAAGGAAGGGACATTACATTTCTCAAGTATCCTTCTACCCACTTGTTCACGATCTCTGCTTGTCCATCCGTTTGGGGGTGGTAACTTGTGCTGGGGGTAAGGTCAGTTCTTGCTAGTCGAAATAGCTCTTGCCAGAATTGGCTAAGGAATCGGCTATTTGTATCACTGACGATAGTCCTAGGAAGGCCATGTAATCTAAAGATTTCTTTAAAGAACACTTCTGCTACTTGTGGGGGTCGGTATTCTGTGGATATGGCTAGAAAGTGGGCATATTTGGTGAAGCGGTCCACAATCACATATATGCAATCCTTCCCCTGAACCTTGGGTAGCCCTGTGATAAAGTCCATGGAGATACTTTCCCATTTTTGGTTTGGAATTGGCAAGGGTTGTAGGAGACCTGCTAGGTGGGTTTGCTCTGTTTTGTTCTTTTGACAAATCATGCATTCTTGTACATGCCTTAGTACGTCCTTCTTGAGTCCTTTCCATGAATATCTCTCCCTCACTTGTTTGTAGGTCTTACAATACCCTTGGTGTCCTGCCATGGGGTTGTCATGATACTCTTGAAGAATTTTCCCTTTCATCTTGGAGTTGGGTATGAGGAATATCCTATCCTTGTAGAGGATGAGTTCTTCCACTACGTTGTACTCCATCTGGTGGATGGCCCTCTAGGATATTGTGTGCATGGGGGTCCTTTGCATATTCTGCATAATATCATTTTTCCATTCCGCTTCTATGTGAGTTAAGGTGTTTAAGTAGGGTCGTCTTGATAATGCATCAACCACTACATTATTTGTCTCCATATATTTGATTTCAAAATCGTATGCTTGTACCCGGCTTACCCATTTTTGTTGTCTGTTGTTGAAGTCCTGTTAGTTCAAAAAGTGTCTCAAGCTGTTGTGGTCCGTTTTGATGTGGAATTTCCCGCAAACTAGGTATTGGCGAAACTTGGCTAAGGCATGCATTATGGCCAACATTTCTTTATCATAAATTGAATAGTGTTTCTTTGTTTTGGTGAGCTTTCGACTCTCGAATGCAATGGGTTGTTTGTCTTGCATCAGAACTACACCAATTCCCTCTTCCAATGCATCACATTGTAATTCAAAAGTTTGGGTGAAGTCAGGAATGGCTAAGACTGGGCATGAACTCATGGCTTTCTTTAACTCTTCAAAAGCTTGTTGGGCCTTTTCACTCCATTCAAAGGCCCCTTCATGGCGTTTGTAGTAACTACATAGTCCTACAAAGCCTCTTAGTTGTGTGAGGGTTTTGGGTCTTGGCCATTCCTTGATTGTGGCAATCTTTTCCTCGTCTACACTTACTCCTTGGGCGTTGATCTTGTGGCCTAAGTATAATATTTCTTCTAGGCCAAACTCACACTTTGATGCCTTGGCATTTAAAGGTTCCTGTTCTAGGATCTTAAGGGTTTCTTCAATATGTTTGAGGTGTTCTTCCCATGTTTTGCTGTAGATGAGGATGTTGTCAAAGAATATGAGGAGAAACTTCCTTAGTTGTTGGCAGAAAATGTGATTCATACATGATTGGAAGGTAGCGGGAGCATTTGTGATTCCAAAAGGTAGGACTAGAAATTCGAAGTGCCCATAGTGGCATCGGAAGGCAGTTTTTGGGATATCTTCCTTCCTCATCCTTATTTGGTGATACCTTGAGCGTAAATCAATCTTGGAAAAGTATCGGGCTCCATGGAGTTCATCTATTAGTTCATCAATTCTGGGTATAGGATAGCGATTTTTTTATTGTTTTTTTTATTCAAAGCTTTGTAATCTATGCACATCCTCATTGTGCCATCTTTCTTTTTGACTAAGACTACCGAGGATGCAAAAGGACTGGAGCTAGGTTGGATGTGGCCCATTTCTAAAAGCTCTTTAATTGCTTTTTCGATTTCTTCTTTGAACTTGTGGGGGTGGTAGTATGGTGTGGTTATCATGGGTTTTGCTCCCTCTTCTAGCTCTATGGTGTGTTCAAATTCCCTTTTTGGTGGTAACCTAGGTGGAATGTCGCCAAATACTTTCTCATGCTCGCTTAGGATGGGTTGGATGTCTATGTGAATTTCCTTGCCCTTTGGGGAGGTTTTATCTAGGATCATGCATTGTGCAGCCCATTCACCTTGCCCATGCCTAAAAATTCTTTCTATTCTTTTACATGAGACTACCATGGGAGAGCCATCGGGTAATCCCTTTAGGGTGACTTCCTGTCCCTTGTGTTTTACCCAAAATTAAATTTTTGCTTCAATAAGGCATTTTGATTAAAATGGTTTAAATCTTGTAAAATTGTTGTCAAAAGTCAGTTTTAGGTCAAACAAAGCATGGGCTTTTTGTGGGTTTACTATCCAAAGGATACTGGCAAATTTTGAAAACTTTGAAAAATAGGGTTTCAAGTCCCTGTTTTTAGGAAAAACCCCAAAAATAGGATCTTTCCAGAAATGACTGAAAATAATTTTGATTGGCTTATTTCACTTCACGATCACATTGGTCAAGTCAAAATTAGGAAAATGTTAGTTTTGCTCTGGTGGGTCTACTTCACTTTTTCAGGAGAAAAGTTAGGACATCCGAGGTCAACAATGGCAGATGGCTAGATACTAGGTGTCGAAATCTAAGCCTCAAACTCTTCACAAAAGGTTCTATGGCAGAAGATGCTCGAAAAGATGCTTCGCGATGGAGGGGATTTTCAAAAGGTGAAAAACAGAAAAAATATTCTAAGTTTGGAAACAATACGCCTTGCTACAAGGGAGATGCCTTTGCAGTCAACGCCCAAGTCAACTTTGCAGTGTTTGTGCACGTAAAATGGTGAATGCAATCACAATGGTGAACGTACTCGCGTCAGTAGCAACAATGCTTCAACACAAACAACTTAGTCAAGTAACACGGTGATCGCGAGGTGCGAAAGAGGTGAAAATCATTAAAAAATGATCAACTCTCAAGCCCACTACGCCCTTGTAGGCCAGGGGCACCCTTGAATTTGAGAGGTCAAATGCAGTGGTTAACACTTGCAAAACCAATCATCTTCTTCAGAATTTTGCTAGTTTTCTAGTGAATCATCAAGCAAGTCCAACAGATTTGACAGACACCGACAAACGACGATAGAGGCAGAAGATGTTGAAGGTCAACAAACATCAAAGATGGCTGTCTGTTATGGAATTTGCACCCCTGTAGCCCAGGGGCGCCCAAGAATAAAGCCTATCAGATGTCAGTTTTTGCATTGACTATCTCCAGATGATCTTCCCGGCTTCAGTTTAGCTTTGCTACGAATCCGTTCGCCAATCCATAAGATGTATCGAATGACAATAGCTATTGATCCAACGAGCATGTAAAATGGAGGATGAAATGAAAGTCAAAAGGTCAAATGCGCCCCTGCCGGCCAAGGGCGTGTAGGAATTTGAGCCTCATAAATAAAATTTCAGACGTTGCAATACCAGTCATTCTTTCCGGAATTAAACTAGTTTTCCATTCCATATCTTGACGTGTTCGCAAGATTCATCAATTAATGACAATTGCAGATTGAAGCACGAAGGGTAAAATTGAAGTTAAGAAGCATCCAAAAAATGGCTAGGTCTGGTGAAAAAAACACCCTTTTGGCAAAAGGCGCCGAAAATTTCAAGCCACCAGAACTAGTTTTTTGAGGTTTTCAGCTCCCAGCAACATCTTTTCAGACTTGATCCAACTTCGCAATGAATCTGTTAGCCAAGCTTCAAGATCAACCGAGCGACTAGAATTCAGGGTCAAATAGAGGCAGATCATCACAACAGAAGTTGAAAATCTTTAAAAAATTTCTAACTCCCTAAAGCTTGGATGCCAAAAGTCAATGTGGGCCCAATTGACTTTTAATTACGATTTTTGTATGCTTCCTCTTGCATATGGCGTCTTAAAATTAGAGGAGAACTTTCAGTTAGTGAGGCATGCATAGAAATTGACTCCTCAATTAGGGTTGGTGCCCTAACTGACACTACCACCTTCAAAATGATTATTTACTCATGCATAGGTATCATTTCTCCATTATTTCTTGCAGGTTGAAGCTAAAATCAGCTATTTTCTCTCTAGACACCATTTGAAGGATCTAACAGAGGTCATTTTCACTGTTCTTCGTAGTTCCAGGTTTAGGTTGCACAAAGGAATAATTTTCCATGCTTCATCTTTTTAGTTTGTTCTTGCCAAGAATTCATCAAATGGGGTTTATACAGAGGTGTTTTTCTTGAGGATTGAAAGAGGCAGTTTATAACTTCTATCTTCTCCCCCTCACATTTCTTCTATCCTTGTCTTAGGTTTTCTCTTGCATGTCCAAGTAAACGACATTTTTTCACAAATCTAGCTTTCTGGGTTCGTTCAACACAACATTGGCAACAAAACCCACGTGCCAAAATTTTTCGAGAAAATTGCCCTGTTGCCCCCTATTTTTAGGGTTTCCAAAAAAAAAAAAGGTCATCATTTCAAAAAACGGAGAAACTGGGTTTGCTTAGTTCTCAAGCGATAACAAAACCCATGTGCTAGAAATTTTCGAGAAAAAAGCTTCTGCAGCCCTCGTTGCCCCCTTCTGCCTCGAGAGGTCGTTGCATGTCAAAGAAAAAATCAACTTTTCGAAATTCTGACATTGTGGGTCTTTTCAAAAGGATATTCTCTACAAAACCCACGTCTTAGATATTTTCGTAAAAATTGCCCCTCAAGAAGCTTTTTTTTAGCCTCAAACTATTTTTATTAGCCTTATCGAAGAAAGTTGTCCGAACATATCCGTGTTTACAGTCAATAGTCTAGTTTTTCAGTATGCAGTTCACTCAAACTGAATTCAAGACCAAATCGGTCTTGATTCATGATTTCATAAGAACAACTGATATTGATTTGCATCAAGCGCATTTAGAGGGTTGATTTAGGTAAATTGATAGGCGTAGGCACTCAAAGTCTACAGATTCCATATGTGTTCGTACCTCATGTATCTGATAGCCTTTCAAGGCCAGTTTAGAGGGCTGAATACCGTTGGAACTCTACATGTGCATTTTTCACAGCTAGAGTGTTCGTAGTCAAACTTCGTGGATTCATCATGCAACACTCTTTCACTGAGAAGAATCAAGAAAAGCGTCAGAAGCATCAAGCTACAGAAGAAACAAAGATCATCACTCTAGTTATAGAGCCGCCAAAGTTACCAATCAGTGAACTGCCAGTTGAAGTGTTGAGAATCGAGATATTTCCAGGATTGCTCAAGTAGCTGACAAGCAATAAACTGACAATTGAGACATGTGACGATCTCCAAATGATGAGGTAGTTAACAACTTCTTGGAGGAGTTGATTGCTCGTAATCATAGCCAATGAACTACTAAGTCAGGACATCCCACCTTTTCGAGATAGACATTAGACACAATAGTCAACTTGATGCCTCTTTCCAAGTTAACTCGTTGTTCCACCAATCATGTATGTCTATTTTGGAGATACCTATGTACATATAGAATTCTAGTTTAATTTAGAATCAGTTAATTGAGGTAGTCTTTCCAATTAATTGTTAGGTTTCCTGCATTTAAACATAGGAATAAATCTTGCATGTGGCAAGAACTAATGTTAATTCAAGGAGATTTTAGGGTTCCCTACTCCTTTGAGCTTCTATAAATAAGAGCAACCTTGCTCATTATTTTTTAACTTTTGCCTATGATAACAAATTGCTGTGCCACTTTTGCCTGCAATATTGCTATTCAGTGTTGGTTCACATTGTGTAAGAACAAGATTTTATGCTTACTTGTGGCTGCAAATCATTATTTAGTTTATTGTTTAATGTCATGTTATAAAGTTGGTTTGATCGTCTATTGTGTGTTTGTTTCATCGTACAATTTGTTGTCCCAGATGTACTATTGTTGTTCAAAGAAAGCTTTGAGGAAATAAATCTCACGCCTTTGTGCTTTGATCCAATGTCTCATTTCTTTCAGTAATTCGCTTCCATAATCTTTATTTCAGCTTACAAATGAAAGTACAATGAGTCTTCGGGTGAATGTTGGATGCAAGTTTATTTGAACTTTTGTGCTAGAAAATCATACTTGTTTACTTTTAATTTCTCTTGCTCTGAATTTACTTGAGAAATTAGAAGCGTTTTAGTGTAGGCTTAGTTGTAGTTGGATTTACGAAACCAGAGAAAATCTCAGCTACGACATGGAGAGTTTTATAAACCTTGTGCTCTTAAGTCGAGAACAAAAAGATCGCCCATTAGTTTAGTTGTTTCTTTTAAAAAAGCATAATCAGCAAAGAGGGAGCTTCCCCTCTGAATTTGAAGAGCAGTTTATCTGTGCATAGTTGTCCGTTTCCAATACGCACTCTAGAGGTGCAAATTGAAACACCAACATGTTGGAAACGTATGGTTAAGTTTGGGAGGTCGAACATAAAGCACCCTAGAGAGTATATCCACGGTGTCCTAGTATGACATCGACATCCAAGGGTACCATATAGAAGTCTTCTTTAATGGGATGCTTCCCTAGGGTGATTTCTAATTGGGGAACTATTTTTGTGCATTGGACCTTGGCTCCGATGGCGGTGGCTGCTGCAAAACTTTAAAGTTTATGGATTCTAGTTTCTTTTGTGCAACAAGTCTTTCATAAATAAAGTTATGGGAGGCCCCACTATCTACAAGGGTGATGACCTTATTTCCTTTGAGGGTGCTTTTGATTCGAAATGGGCAATATTTGAAGGCTTGAGAGATGGTGGTTAGAGTCCCATGCTCTTCCTCTTTGTATCTTGCCCTCTTGTTGGGTTTCTCCCCGTTTTCCTCTTGGGAGGTTGCTTCTATCTTGTGGGCTCGGCCCTTTCTTCCACATCCGTGACCACTTTCCCATGGATCACGACATCTAAAACATAAGCCCTTCTTTTTCAGATCATCCATTCCTTTACACATATGTCCCCGTTCTTTTTCTTCATTGCAATAGGAGCACTTTCTGAATGATGCTTCTCTCTTATATCTCCCTTCTTTGTAAGGGGTTTTGGAGTGGGTATTGAGGTTTTTGGGTCTATCTTTAGGTGGGTTATCTTCAAACTTCATGGCTTTTTGGATTGCCTCATCTAAACTAGCGGGTTCTAAAGCACTTACCATGCTTTTGATGGAACCACTTAATCCTTCCAAGAATAGGTAGGTGAGTCTCTCTTGGGAGATTTCAGGTACCATGACGGCTAGTTTTTGGAATTGGGTGGCATACTCTCCTATAGTCCCATGTTGTCTTACTTGGGTGAGCTCCCTAAAGTACCACTTGGGATACCTTTGGTCAAATCTCTTGATTAGCTTTTGGGTGAAGTCATCATAGGAGGTTATGTGCTGGTGGCCTTGGGTGATGAGACCATGGTGCCACCATTTGTGGGCCGTCCCGTTTAGATGTAGCACAACGAACTTAATGGCATTCTCTTTCGTCATTGGACTTAGTGATAGGTATGTGTCCAACTTTTGGACCCATGATCATGCTGTAGTCTTTTCTTCTCCATCAAAATTTGGGAGGGTTAATTTGCTTACTCTATTTCTGAGGTCTTTATCATGTTGGTTTTTTCTTTCCTTCCTAGGGGCGGTTCTTGCTTTGGCCTGACAATAGTCCTTGAAGGGGATAATTCTCCTAATTTCAAGGTCCAATCTATAGTATGCAGCTGCAATCTCATCCACATTGTCTATGTTTTCTTTCCCTTCCTCTATATGTTCTTCCCATAGCAACGAGACTTAGACTCGCCTCGGACTCGACTAGGGTGACTCGACTTGACTCGGGACTCGGCACCTGGAATTGGCGTAGACTCGACAAAATGAAAAAACCCTACAAATTTAGAGATTTTTAAGGATTTAAAACTTGTTTCAAGCACCCTTTATTCAATAAATCTTAAAGACACAAAAACATCATTAAATATAAGCAAATTTGATCACATAAACAAGTATACATCGATCACATAAGCATAAAGTACACAAATTGTAGCTGAGCTGTTGAAGGAAATAGCACACTTAGATATATAAATATAGTCAAATGTATACAAAACTCATGGAATATGAAATCCATGACATCGAATGTTCCAAACAAATATTAAATATCAAAACAATAACTACAAGTCTATGGCTCAAAGGAGTTTGCATCCTTCCTACGAAGGCATCTAAGGTGGGTCCTAGATGATGTAGCAACTATAACCATAGTCTTTGCTTGTGACTCCATACCACCCTCACCAACATTAGTTGTGGATGTGTTTGCTCATGCTTTAGCCTCTTCCTTTGCCATGGCTATAGCCTCAGCCTCTCTATTTGCCCGGTCAACCCAATAAAGGTCCTCGTCACTAACACAAGTAATACATCGATCATATAAGTATAAACACAAATTGTAGCTGAGCTGGTCAAGGAAATAACACACTTAGATATATAGTCAAAGACTCAAATGTATACAAAAATCATTGAATATGAAATCCATGACATCAAATGTTCCAAACAAATATGAAATATCAAAAGATTCAAAACAATAACTAGAAGCCTATGGCTCAAAGGAGCCTGCATCCTTCCTACAAATGTGTTTAAGATAGGTCATGGATGATGCAACAGTCATAATCTCAAGTATTAGGGCAATTGCCCTAATGGGGTTGAGGGGTAGTGCCCTTTGTGGGGGTCTAGGCATAGTGCCTCTAGTGGGGTTGGGCGGTAGCGCCCCTCACGGGGGTTTGGGGGCAGCGCCCCTAGTGGGGTCAAGGGGAAATGCCCCTTGCGAGGGTTTGGGGGCAACGCCCCCAATGGGGTCAAGGGCAATGCCCATTGCAGGGGTCTGGGGGTAGCGCCCCCAACGGGGCCAAGGGGCAGTGCCCCTTGCGGGGGTCTGGGGGTAGCTCCCCCAGCGGGGTCAAGGGGCAGTGTCCCTTGTGGGGGTCTGGGGGCAGTGCCCCTAGCGGGGTCAAGGGGCAGCACCCCTTAAGGGGGTCTAGGGGCAGCGCCCCTAGTGGGCTCAAGGGGCAACGCCCCTTGCGGGGGTCTAGGGGCAGTGCCCCCAGCGGGGTTGAGGTGCAGCGCCCCTCATAGGGTCCCGGGGCAGCACCCTGGGCGCACTCCCTATTACGATACATGGCGGGGTTGAGGGGCGGAGTCCTCGCCACCAAGCCCAAACTAAGACCTCCAAAACCATACAAACCTTCATGGCGTACATCATTTTGCATTCACAATAAGTAGAAAAAAAACAAGTTTTAACTTTAAATTTCATGTAATTTTTTGCACTTTTCAAACCCTACCTATTGCCGTGCCTTGCTGACGAGACTCGCTTGGACTCGACGAGTCTGGCGAGTCCACCAAACTCGGCGAGTCCAGCCACGACTTGATAGGTAATTTTTTGCACTTTTCAAACCTTGCCTGTTGCCGAGTCTTGCTGATGAGACTCCCCTGGACTCGGCAAGTCCAGCCAGGACTTGGTAGGACTCGGTCGAGTCCGAGTCCGAGCCCCCAGGACTCGGCCAGGGTGACTCGACTCGCGACTCGCCGAGTCCTGGCGAGTCTTGACGAGTCTTGTTACTATGGTTCTTCCCTACGTATGAAAGAAGGTCGTGTTGGGCGAGAGTTGGGTCCCTTTGAAGAAAGAGGGTTATTGTTTTTAGAGTGAGTGGAATTAGTTTCTCTCCTGTTATTATTACCATGCATATTTTGGATAGCTTGGAGGAGTAATTGGGTGGTTCTTTTGTTCCTCTCATTTTGATCCATAAGGGCTTGTGTGGTTTGTTCCATGAAAGCTCTCATCTCGTTGCTCATTTGTTCACTCATTTTGTTAGTTGTAAGTTTTTTCCTTTCCCTCTCTAGTGCTCTCATTTTGGGCTCTTAGGCTATTTTGCATCAACTACCCTTCATAGGATGGCAGGAAGGATGCTTTGATACCACTTGTAATGTCCCTTTTCTAAATTTTCCCTAAATTCCCTAAGGGTCACAACTTTTGGTAGCTAGATTTAGGGATTCCCTCCTATCAATGTCTTGCTTTAAGGATTGTAATCAGATCCTTGGCAAACTTGTAATCACAACCATGAAACCAGATTTCCAAACAACATATATCATTTGTTAGTATTAATCCATGGCAATCAGATTCATAGATGACCAATAATGCAACCTATCATAATCTAGGAGGAGCGACATGGTGGGTCTGCCTAAAGCCATATACCAACCTAAGAGGCTGTATACCACAACTCTCCTGGTTGGTGACTTGTACCTGCTTTCCCCAACCATGCCTCATCCTCGGAAGACACTTATCTGCTTGTGGGAATCGGCGGGGCATCCTGAGTGGTCTTGGCTGTTCCAACCCCTCGATGGCTCATCCTTTCCTTAAAGGTATGGGCGACTGAAAGTGGAATATCTAGCTCTCACCACTCGCCCAGGTCTCTTCTCCCAAGCGGGTTTACAGGCAGATTCGAGCAATTTCATTATACAAATACTTGTGTGCAAATCTAGCTACCAATGTCATATCTCATAACTATACATGGAAAGTATTATCTATATCTATATACTATTGCACATACCCATATCTCAAGCATATGTATGAATATCTATGTGATATGAATGCAGATACCAACACAGATGGATGGACCGGAATTACAATTATAATATGATTCTAACTTATTTTAGAGCTGTATCAGCTTAGCGCTTCCATAAACGTTAGTAAGCAATACATACATATACATATATATACATATACATACATACATATATATGTATATATATATATATGTGTGTGTATATATATATATATATATATGTCTGAAGATAATTGATGGCGGAGATACACCTGCAAAGTAATGCTGCTCGGCTGAGTGTCGATCTCACCTCTCTATTCCATTTCCTTCGATGATGATTGATGCCTTTCCTTGCTGTGTGTTGGCGTAACAACTAACACCTCTGGAGTAGAAGTTGTTATGAACAGCCTATGCACACTACGCAATGAGTGCTCTTCAAATTATGGAGGGGAAGCTCCCTCGTTATGCTTTGACAAATGTACTTGCAAAGGAAAATAAGCTAAAACTATGTCCTGTCTTTTTGTTTCAGCTGCTAGAGGCACAAGGCTTTCTTGAAAGAACTTACACGTTGCAGCTGAGTTTTCTCTGGTTTCGCAAATCAACTAAACTACAACTTATATCTATCCAATCTCCTCAGGAAAACAGAGCAAGAGGAAACGGAGCAAGGTTATGACTATCAGACGATAAACGCATTCAGATTCTCTACTTGAAGGCAAGGTGGCGCAACTATCATCTCAATCTGAACAAGTTTATTAAGCACAAAACAGATTTGAGAATTTGCTATGATAATCTTATGAAACCCTATGTGGCATAACACTCAATCAGCATAGTAAAGACTCACAAACAGCTTTTATCATCAAAATCTTTGTGAAACCCTATGTGGCATAACACTCAATCGTAATGACAAAAGATTCACAAAACAGATTTCTCTAAACTATGGAAGAATCCAGCATTACAATCTTTCGAAACCCTATGTGGCATAACAATCAATTGCAATAATGAAGACACATGAACAAATACCATAAAGAGCAATATTGAGGGCAAGGTAGGCGCAGCATATATTTCTCTCTCAAGCAAAAGTTAATTACAAATGAGCAAAAGCTCTTATTTATATACATCAAGGTGTAGGTAACCCTAAAATCACCTTGAGTTCACTACAGTTCTTGCAATGCATGCAAGTTATGCGCCCTAACCCTAATGAAGTAAACTATATAGTTAACTGGGCAACTACCCTCAGTTTAACTGGTACAAATAACCTAATTGGACAATGTGCAAGCATGCACGTCCTTATTTAAAGCAAAGTTAACTGGCCACTACCTTCAGTTAACTAGAAACCCTAACCCTAACTCCTGTGTTGATAACTCCGAGGATGAGATAAGCATGTGTTAAGTCAGCAAGTGAACTGAAGACTGGAAGTCAAGTTAACTGCTGCTCAGGACTCAACCCTAGAAATTAACTGCACGTTCTAACTGACAGATCACTCCATGTCAACTCGGTCTAACACTTCGACCAAGAACTCATCGATCTCCCTGTCATCTGGCACTTTGATGCTGCTAAAAATAACAGTCTGCTTCTTTAGTTCTCTGCCACTTTCAGTAATTGTGTGCACACCATCTTTGCATTCTTCAGTCGCCTTTCTCAAACTGGCTGCAATCACTGAAACATTTTCTAATTTTGGCGCCCTAGGCTCACCTTCAAGGCTGTCAAAAATCAGCTTCTCGAATTCCGCTTGAACTTTTTCCAACTCAACATACGTGCCATCTTCGAGAAGATAATGACACGGGATCTGAACAACGAAGCCACTGACAAGTGCAAGCACTCCAACTACGTCATCCTTCAGTGAAAATAACTTGGAAGAGATTTTCTCACATATTTTTGTTCTGAGAAGGTGCTGCTCTTTCCAAGTGAAGACTTTCTCTTGATCTTCGATCTCCTCCAAAGCATCGCATGCAACTGATAACTGAGATACAAGAACGCGATCCTTTGCCAAGCTCTCTGCAACTGCAATATCCAGCAACTGAATACCCTGACGGAGTTTGTGTGCCTCACTCCTCAACTGATATAAATCTGCAAGAAGAGTTTTACCAGCAGCAACTAAACTGTCAATCCAATCATCCAAAAGTCTGCCATGACTGACCAACTGATCCAATTTTCGTTTCTCTGCAGGTGTGTGCTGAGGAAGAACCGGTGCTCTATTTGGATTCCCATGAACAAGATCAGAAATGTATTGACGAAGTTGACTAATTTCAGTTTTGAGTAAAGCCTTATCTTCTCCATCCTTCGTGATACGCTCTTCAAGATTATTGGTAACAATCTTAAGAAGAGATACATCTGTCTCTCGTGTGGTCCTGCCAAGATTTGCCTTAGTGAATGTAAAGTCACCCACTTCGACCTCATCCAAGCTTTTACCTTCTGGAGGCACTGCAACTTCTATCACAATCTCTGATTCAGGGGTCTTTTCGATGTGCACTTGCTTCTTAATCTTCTTGTTTGATCTCCTCTGATAGGGCTCACCAAACTCTGACAAATCAAGGTTGTATGACGGTTCACGCCTTTGTCTTCCCAAAGACTTTTCGAGCCAACAAGACTGAACAATATTTTCAATTCGTGGAGAGACTGTCCCTGATGTATCAACCTGTGGTGTTTCAGTTGTCTCCGATCCTGCTTGAATTTGTGGCTCAGGCTCAGAATCTATATCAATAGGCGGAACGTGAGGTGAACTAGGAAGTGAAACGTGAGGCTCAGTTTGAATAACTGTCTCTACTGGAATCTCAGGAATATTCTCAATTTGTTTCTGCTTCCTTTTACCAGTAGCTCTTTTCCCTGTGTTTCCACTGAGTCTAACTCCTTCCGGAGGTATTATAATGGCTTTAACTCTGGGTCTTGCTCTAGAAGTAGAAGGCAACGAAGAAACATCCTTTGGCGGCTCTGCTACAGGAACTGACTTCCGTGTTCGCTTGCTCTCCAAGAACAACTTACTAGTCTTGATAACTGATCTGGAAACCTCTTCAATAGAAGTATTCTCTTTAGCATACCAATCAGGTGAGCGAAGTGGCTGCCTAGCAACTTGATCCTTAACATAAGAATTGAGAAGAACTTCACCATCATCATCTGACAAACCATCAACATCTTCTGACAAGTAATCAGAGAGCTGACCAACAGTAAGTCTACAGTAGTGACGACGACGGACCTCGAATTCATCTTCACAATTTGCCCAGAAGTCTTCAAGTGCTGGCGCATGTGCAATCCCTCGCTCTAACCGATTTGCATAATGTCCAAGAGGATCATAGGAACGCCTCTCAGTATAAGGCTTGAGTTTGAACCTTTCAATCTCAGTAGACATATGCCTGGCATCTGTCGCAGCATCACATGTGAAAATTCCCAATGAGAATGGAAAATTTGCCGCAGCCTTATGACGACTACGAAGAAAGAAGTGAACATGCTGCATTTGCCTGAGGAATTCCATAAAGACAATCTTGTCTGACGGATATCTTGGCAACATCAGAGGCTCTCCAACATAACCATAAACTCGGATGTATGTAAAAGTAGGAAACTGTATGAACCAATCTGCCCAAGTCTCCATTGCTGATTTGGCCTCGGCTGAAATACGAATGTGCATCTCATCATCAAGATCCCTCACGGTTCTCATGGCAAAGTGATCATTCACCACTCGGAAGTCCTGCTCAGACTGAGAAAACTCTAGCTGTGGATAATACTCATGAATATGCTGAACACCGAGAGTACCATTGGTTTTAAGAAGTCTGAAACTACCTTGAAATGCCACCAAGTAGACCAAATAAGATATCATATGAAACTCGTGATGCTTGAGAAAGTTAGAAATCTGCTGATGTAAGCAATCACTAATTAACATAGCCCAGTCAAAACGCTCTGTGCCATCAAGGATTCTGGTAATCAGGTAGAACATCCATGGACGGAAAGTATTAGCATCTGACTGGCCGGTAACTCGATTGAGTAAGGTGATCAAAACAGCAACTTCTCCTTTAAATTCACCACGACCAACCTTCTTAGGCAAGTTAGTTTTCTGAATTGTCAACCATTTCTGAGCAACCTTTCTCTGTGAACGTTGATGATCAGCATCCCATATCTTCTCACAAGCTTCAAGATCAACAGTAAAGTTATCTGAGCGAGGAGAAATAGCAAAACATCTTTCTATGTCCTTCGGCTTGAGACTGCAAACCACTCTTCCATCAACCGATCTGATCTGTCGTGAAGACGAGTCATAATGCTTAATGCAAGCAAGTACGAACTCAAGATCGAAGATAGAAACAGGAATGGATGCCGCTGCCAGCAACCCGGAACGCTCAAGATTCCTCATCGAATTGCTGCTAACACCTTCTAAACTGCTCAGATTGACCACTGGATAAACATGATTTAGGTCCGTATCTGAAGTCTTGGTGAAATTATGTGTAAGGACTGATTTCACCTTGTAATCAATGAGATTGAACTGCATTTTGAAAATGGTGACTTTTGACTGTAAAGTCGAATATGCTTGAAGAACTTTCTGAAAAACTCTGAACAAGGCTAAAAATAGCTTCTGACAGGAGAAATTTTCGAAGAAATTCTGGAACATGGGTTTTGTGCACAACTGAATTCTGAACAAACCCAGATAGCTGGATTTTGGAAAAAATGTGATTCAAGCCCACATGCAAAGAGATTCTCGGAAAAAGGCTCAGAGCTTCAGAATGAAGGCTACGGGGCGATTTTCTCGAAAAAATCTAAGAAGTGGGTCTTGTTGCAAACGCTGAAATATGAGAACCCAGATGAACAGATTCTGAAAATGTGTTGAATTACTCTGGCATGCGAAGAAAGTACCTAAGGTGAGAAATAGAAGAAATAAGACAGAAGATAGAAAGTTTTGCTTGTCTGCTTCTGAAAAATCTGCAAATTTCTTCTTCGAATCTTTATAAAACCTGCATGCAAAGTGGAAATGAAGTCTAGAATTGACTTCCTCTGAAGAATCTGAGCTCGTAGCTTCGAAGAACACTGAAAACGGACACCTGAATCACCTTAAGCTTGCTGGTCGCTCAAAAGAATACAAGCTTTCAGAGCAAAAGATGATGCAATAATGGACGCCATCTTGGAAATATATAGAATTTCATCATAAGAAATTCGCACTAAACAAAGCATGCATTAAAAATGGCGCTAGGCTTCTTATTGGTCTTCATAGTAGTTAACTAGAACTCAAACAAGCTCAATAAGTGGACGCATTAGGGTTTGCCTTTCACATCTTTAGTTTAAACTCAAACATGCGACTTTAGCTTCAGTTAGAATCTTATCAAATTCGCCACCTTCAACTTCTCTTTGGATTCATCAACTTGACCTAAGGCGTGCCCTTTTGACACTTCAGTTAACAATAAGAATGGGATAAGAGATTCGCCAAACTCATGCAATAATAAGCTAAAAATAGCTAGCCTTTAGGAACTTTAGTTTGGCCTTCAACAAGTGCGCCAACTTCATGCTTTAATCAATTATAATCTAAAAATAGCAACCCTTTTCAAACTAAAGTTGCCCTTTCCTTGAAAAGTGCGCCATCTTCACTATTGTCTTGCTTCACTTTTCAAAAACTAAAAATAGCGACCCTTTTCATGAGTGAAGTTTTCAACTTCAAATTCGCCATACTTCATCAAATATGCTTCACGCTTCACAAAATAATGCTTCATGCTTCACTTCGTCCCTTTTGAACTTCAGTTAACATTTGATGAAGCGCCATCTTCACTAAAATCTCATAATTTTGACCAAAATTCGCCATGCATGTAAACTTCAGTTGACTTTTAGTGGTAATCTTCAGTTAAACTTAACATGCAACCAAGTTAACTGAACATGCAAGGTAGTTAACTGAACATGCAAACCAGTTAACTTAACATGCAAACTGAAAGATCACTCCACATGCAAACATATGAACTGAAGATGACAACCCAGAAATCGTTCAGTCTAACTGCAGTCAGAACTCCAGTTAAGGCGTCCATTCAACTCACTTTCGAAAATTCAAATTTGAACTCTTGGGCGAATTCCAGACTTAGCCAAATTTAATGAAAATTTAAGCTAAAACCTCTCGGGACCTCTGTTCATCCTCTGACACTGGTCGACTGACTTCTCCGATTGGCTGGCTGACAGGTGCATTGCGGAGTTGAGTAAAAACTGATCAAATGATATCTTGATACTGCGTCATAAAACTGACATCTGAAGGCTCAAAAAATCCAAGCACCTTTTTGAAAAGCTACGCTTTTTCCCGACTTAGTCAAATTTCAACTTCATCTCGACGAAGGGAAAAACAAAATCCTTCATAACTTCTGATTTATCAACTTTCAGGACTGGAACTCAGGTTCACTGCGAAGCCAAGCTCGTTCTGCACGACATCTGCAAAGGCACATTTCCCCAGAAAACGTCATCTGAGGTGTGAAAAACAAGAGCGCCCCTTTCAAAAGTTGCTCTTTTCATTCCAGACTTAGCCATTTCTGGAAACGACAAAAATAATATAAAAACTTCCACTGCAAGCTGACGAGACATCTTCTGATCTGACGGAGACAGGCAACGGAAAGCTGAACGTAACACGGACACATTGAATATCTGAAATCATCAGAAAGAAAGCATTAAAGGCCGAAAAGCTTGGGCGCCTTTCTCAAAATGTGCTCTTTTGCTCTTTCTTCTGATAGTTTGACTGAGATTTGACCCAACGTTTGACCTCAGGTTCAGGGCTTCAGCAACTCAGATTCACCCTCTGACGGATGCGTCGCGAAGCTTGAACGAATGTAAGATAAACGTCTTGGATGACATTCAGTCAAAAACCTACGTCTGGCACCTCAAAAAGATGGGCGCCTTCTGAAAAGCTGCGCTTTTCTCCGGTGTTAGCCAATTCTTGCTTTTCGCCTCGATTTGCACTGTATCTTCCGTAACTTGCTCAAAAGCGGTCGCATGAAGCTCTGCGCGTGATGATCGGACAAATCTCTGCGGTGTGACAAACCCTAAAAGGGGATGAGAGCCAAAAAAGATAGGCCCCCATCAGAATGTGCTCCCTTCTCCAGAGATAGAAAATTTTGACGTTTTTCGTTCAGATTTTCATTTTTCTAAAATCTCTTCAGTAACAGACTGACATAGTACTGACACCAACTCCATATTTGAAAACCCCAAAAACGACCTTTTGACAACACTTTAACAAGATTAAGACTCAATTAAGCAAAATGCCTTAGTGAAGCAAAAATTTTGGTTTTGGGTACAACACTGTGGGTTCTTCCTTCTTGTATCTTCTGGTGGCTAAAGGATGTCTCTTTCCAAGGTGTGCCTTTGTCCCAAGAGCCACGTCAGTTGCTAGTGATCTCTAGTTCTACTAACCATCGCTCAAGACAAAAATTAATTAATATTTTATTATTGTTTTAATAATATTGCCGGCCCTTCTATAGTCAATTACGTGTCTTCTTGAATGTCCTCGATTTGTTTGTGCCTTCAATTTGTCTTTGTAAGCATTCGCTTCATGATCGCGCGTCGGGTCATGACAAATGATTCTTTAGTTGTGATATTAAAAAATGCTAAGTATTAACTGATAAGTGAATGACATCACCTAGTTCATTGTGACTCTCCATATTCTCTGATCCTTTACTCGCCTTCCTCTTTGTAGAAACCCTAGTTTCCCCTTCTTCTGTCTCCGACTGTCTTTCTGAAGTTTTTTTGAAAGTTTTGATGTTTTTGTGATGTTTTTGCAAATTTTGGGTTTTTTGACAATAAATGAAAAGTACGGCTTTTCAAGAAAATAATAATAAATTCTATAGAAATGATAGATCTTCAATATGCGTAGAAATTACAAGCTAGAATGAAGGCGTTGCTTTTATTTGATCAACTGGCAACAATACAATAAGATCTGGAAGCATGCATTAAAGAATAACAATTTTTTTATTGTGTAAAAACCTGGTAATCAGCTTGCTGGTGATCTGCTACAGAAGGTACGGCTGCTGCAAGATATTGCTTTCTCCTCTCTGCAACAGTCTCAAATGGCTCCCAGTGTCCAAGCGCCAATACAGGTTAAAGCTAGCAACCCAGATGGTAGGCGTTTCCTTCAAGAAATAAACACGCCTTTTTGAAAGTACGGCTCAGGTACAGTCAAAGTACGGCCTGCTGTCATCAGCAAATAAGAATTGTACGGCCTCCTGTGATGACTCAGAATGATAGAGAATAAGTGCGCCCAGGTAAATAGATGCCTTCTGAAGGATAAAAGTATGCTGAAGCTCTGTAGTGAATTAACTCTGAAGATCAATGATTTCCTCTGTGTGAGAAAACCTCTGTTGGCAATAGATCAAGTGATATTTCACACTCTCTGAATTGCTTTCCGCTGGAGATGGCTCGTTCCCCAAGGAAGTCGAGTTCAAACCCTAAAGTCTGTGCTCAGATCAATTTGATCAGTTCTCAAAATCCAATAATCACATAATGGCTCAAAACCCAAGGCAAATCCACTATAAGGCTGAAAAGTGCGATTTCCTTAAAGATAGGGTTTTAATTAATATTTGACTTTTAATCTTTTAATTTCTCCATAGTCTCCAGCCAAAATATTAAATCGTATTTTAATTGCCAAACTGGCCCCTTCTGATGATGGGCGCACCCCTCAAGGCAAATCACTTAAGTTATAATATATCATTATAACTTTATATTATAAATCATTAAATAATTAATATTTAATCAATACAATTAAATATTAATATCTTCCTCGTTACTCATCTGATTACTGATCCGTCTGATGCTGACGAACTCTGAAGTGATTCCGGATGCCGCCAAAGCCATACTGCTAAAAATAGCAGGGGTCCCCACACTGCCTGGCCAGGAACTGCTAAAAATAGCAATTCTGCAAAAAGCCTCCGATCGAGCCCAAACGAAAGCCTGCTGATCAAACTCTGCCAACTGAAGCTGAGCCAAGCTCCGAAGTGACCCTCTATCCAATCAATCAGCCTACGAGGGTCGTGTGATAGGCCAATCCTGTCCTCTGAGAGATGTCACTGAGAAGGGGACATGACACTCTTCTTCTCACGATCCCTCAATACAAGTGATTGCTGATTATGATATTTATGCCCTTTTGCGATCTCAGATGATAGTTGTATGCTTAGGTGCTATATCAAGGTATACAATTATATCATATCTAAATCCAAATTAGTAATCATCCCCCTTCCCTTCACACTTATTGTGTTTCTTATATATGTACACCTTCACAAGGAGGGACACATCCTTTGAATGGCGATCACTTCCTGAATGGGCATGACCCTTTATTAACAAATGCTTATCACTAAATTATCACTGCCTTAATAATAGATTTATTTTTATTATTTAAATCATTTCCTTTTCTTAATATTTACGATTTCCTCTTGTTAACGGTAGCGGCCACTTGAAGGTTGACGGAGGTCTGGAAATATAGAAAGCAACCCGAATGAAATTGTTTGACTCCCATGCATGTTAAACAAGCTTTGACTACCCCCCCTCCCACCGTCACCTTACTACCTTCATACATTCTCCCATAAGTGTCGTGACTTTTTCTCAGGCAAGTGTAGATGTATAAAGAAGGACCGATTCTCATATCAACACCGATCGACACATTTTGTATGAGCTTAACATGAGCATCGATCTTATAATGGTGCCTTTGTAAATATATTCCACGCTGGCTATATGACCTCTAAATAGGCAAGACTCTCCTTTAATGGTGCACTAGATTAATACGGTAAGTATTTGTATTTTATGACTAGCCATGTTATTGTAGCGGTCCGATAATATTATATCTCCGGTTTATGAAAGGTGCCTGCTAATGTGCTTAGTTAGCCGCTTTAGTACCTATCTGGGGCTCTTCATGATGAATTAATTGCCTTCCCAATGATATACCACCAACATGCTTATGCATAGATTTAGATGCCCAGTATCAGGACTCAATAAGGATGTTTATATTGGAGACTCCATGCCCATGAGAATTGCTCAGCTAATGTATACATCCATTGTAATCAACAACAACTGAGACTATATTTGTGTTTTATATTAATTTTATATATTTTTAATATTTATTTTATTATTTAGATTGTCAATATTTATATATTTTAATATTTATATCTTATATTTGACTATTATAATTGTAATATTATCAGTGATAATTATAATTATAATGATATTTGAAATTGCATTTCTTTGTATTTATATTTCAATATGGATTTAGTATTCCAATATTCCGTATTTTGGTGTTATGATTTTGGGGACATGACAATTGTTATATCAAATGACAACACACAACTCCAAGGATAAAACTACTAAGTTGCAAACAGAGCTGCAACCTAGATGGATAAATAATATCAACACAAAGCTTGGTGTTAATTACCTACTATTAATCTAACCCTTGCAATATAAGATTGAGTTACCACAAACACATAAACATAAAAAATTCACTTGAACAATAATCGTAGCAGCATAAGCATACCATCAACTATCATTAAGAAATATTGTGCTTTGAACACTTATTATAAGGTTAAAAAACCAAATTCTTGGGGTTTAGGAATTAGGATAATTAATTTATCCTAAAAATCAGTCTTCAAAGAAAAATGCCTAGAACTATTGAAAAACCAGGAAATCAAGTAGATTAAAAACTCACTAAAAGTCGTTTGACTCATGAGTTCAAGTGAAGAAAAATAGTTGTTAAGTTGCTTGCCTAAAAACTTGGGGGTGAGATGTTGCAAAAAATTAGCATGATAAACTCATTGAGTAATCATGAGGGCATACAAAAAACTTCTCAACTAGAGCAAAAGGACAGTCCATGGCAATAAAGGCAAAAAACCAGTTCTTTTTTGACATTTTCACTCTTTTATCTCACTCGATTCATTGACAATTTGACATCATTCCTCACAGTTTCAGGTGTTTTGAATGAATTTTTAGTTATTTGGGGTTGATTGAGGTCATTGGACAATTTTTTTTGCAGCGCTTAAAAGGTGTGTCCCTGCATTATTTTTCTTGTTTTTCAGATTTTTGTCTAGTTTTTCCCTCACACTCTAGTTTTTTTTTTGTTTACCTAGCTGCTAGGGTTTGCATTTGATTCTTTAATTTTTTTTTGCTTTTTTGTTTATAATAAGGTTTGAAATTTTGAAATTCAGTTTTTGCATTTGAGATATGGCATTAGGAAACAAAGTTGGTGGTAAGGCTAGGGACCTTGCTAGGAAGCATGGAACTTGGGAACAAGTAGGATCGGTAATTTGTAAATTTTCTGGATAGAAGATGACAGGAGACATCAATTGCCTCAAATTTGATCTTGTGAGGATCCTTGCAAGAGATGCTTCGCTTTGTGATAAAGTATAGCCTGAGGTTATATGAGAGATTAATGCTCTATTTACTTCTTATGAGGAGATGACATCATAAAAGAAAAGGATTGTAGTTGCAATGGGTATTACTCCTGGGATCTAAGTAGTGAGCTTTTGTATGGCCCACAAATATGGGGCTCTTCTACGTTAGGTAGTTCTAGTCAGCTAGCTACGTCACATTTAGATATTCATGGTTTCTTTGTACCATGTAACAATCTTGATGATCAAACTTCCCTTGAAGGTACTGTGTGGAACCAAGAGAAGCAGAGTGAGGTGAGGTTTGCAATTGCTAATTTTTGGTACTTAAACAGCATACCTTTCCATGTTGTGAGGAGCCCTTATTGGAATTCAATTGTCATTTTATTGATAATAGTAGGGAAAGGGTTTAAGTCACTAACCTCTTATGATTTAAGTGAGCAATGGTTGGATTTTGTTATAAGATAAACAGGTCTTGGTGGAGGAACAAAACTGGCAAAGAAAGGGCTGCACTATTTTGTTTGGTGGGTGGATGAATGGCAGGATCAGTTGGTGTTCTTGAAGTCAATTGATGTCTCCAATGTGGTAAAAAGTGCTTAATGCACTATACAACATGTTGGATGAGGTGGTCATGAAGGTGGGCATGTAGGATGTTGTCCAAGTTGTGGCTGGCAGCTAATAGGCAACTAGAGGCAAGGAACCCTACTCTTTTTTGGAGTCCTTGTGCTGCACATTGCATTTATATGCTCTTTCACGATGTCAGAAAACTTTCGTGGGGCAATGCCATGGTTTAGGATGCAAGGAACATAACAAAATACATCTACAAACACCCTTGGGGGCTTAATTTGAGGAGAGAGCATGCCAATGGTAAGGAGTTTGTTTGGCCTGGTAAAGTTGTACTTGTACCCATTCTGAAACTCGATGATTCTATTAGATGATACCTGTTTTTTGTTGTCAGTTTACCGATCAATTGTGTGTCAAATCCAAATCCGCATGAATAGTCATTCTCAATAATTGATAATGGTTTCAAATCTTGGTCCATTTTTTAGACTAACAAGTTTTTGCAGATTGATCATGGTCTTATATGTTTCAAGATCTAGAAAAATTAGTTTAGAGAATGGTGACTGCAACTTGGATTTGAGAACATATTGGCAAATAAAAAACAAATCTAAGATAATTCTTCTAAAAGTGATAACAGCTCTAGTAAGCAAAATTAGACTCAGATCATAGTAAGAGGGTGAATAAATGACATTCCAATCAGTATAAAGCCTGACAATTATTATAAGTGAATCAGGCCAAAGGGAAAATTCTTGCTAGGTGTACAAGTTTATCTTGTTTTGAGAGGTGGCAGTCCTGTCAGCACAAAGATGAAACTGCCATTATAATGAATGGCGACTAGTATAAGGGATTCATGCCTAAGTTTAAATGAAAGTCAGCATGCTATTTTAGATTTCTTTGTATTATCTGATATTGGCAGTTATTTTATAAAGTTCACACCTATGTAAAATCAGGGAAAGAGCACGTTTTAGAATATTTCACAAGCAAATCAATAAGTGATTAAGATAGGTAAATCCCACCAAAAGAAGACAAGGCCGGTGAAGGACAAGGAAATCTAATGCCCAGTTGTCGAGTTAAAAAAAAGGTGGTGAAAAGAAATTTGTGCTTGAGAAGGAGCACGTTTTAGAATATTTCACAAGCAAATCAATAAGTGATTAAGATAGGTAAATCCCACCAAAAGAAGACAAGCAAAAATCATGTTTTAGAATATTTCACAAGCAAATCAATAAGTGATTAAGATAGGTAAATTCCACCAAAAGAAGACAAAGCCGGTGAAGGACAAGGAAATCTAATGCCCAGTTGTCGAGTTAAAAAAAAGGTGGTGAAAAGAAATTTGTGCTTGAGAAGGATTAAACTTAATACACTTTTTAAAAGAATTTTGTCTTTTGAAAAAAGTGGTGATCAGTAACCTTAATTCATGCCCAACTAAAATAGAGTAGGTGGTGCCCTTTTTAGATTTGGCTATCTTTTCTAAGGTTGACATCAACAGAGAAAAATCACACCCATGAGGAATCATATTGAGTGCTCTTTTTATTGAGTTTTGTCAGCTTAAAAAAAAGAGGTGGTCTGGTCAAGTAAATTTGCACCTCTCTAAGCATAGTCAGCTTTCATGTTTTAGTATTCACACCTTGTAAAAATTGTGCCTGATTAAATATAGCAACTGGACTAAAAGTAGCGCTCAAACAGGTTCAAAGAAAAGTCAATGCTATTTGAAGGTGCAGAGCAGGCTGAAAGTAGAGAAATAGCCTTGGCAGAAGTTGTAATTACATCTGTGCTTGTCTATTGATCAACACATTCTGGTGGATGGTCAATTGCCACTACCAAACTGGGTTTTTCACCTTTAACAAGGTATTCTCAGGATAAATCTTGTGTTGTTGCATTCTCTTCTCATTTTCAGTCCATTTTCTGTCATAACAGCATTCTAATTCCTCAACATTTCACTGTCATTTGGAAATGCAATTAGCACAGTAGTTTAGTTGTTTGGTTTTATTGATCCACTTGAGATGGGAGAAATTATGGATCAGTACGTCAAACATTCTTTTTTAAGCGCTGCAAGTAATGCTTTGTGGTATGTTAGGGTGCAAATAGTTTGAATGCTCAGACACTATTGTTTTTTCTTCTGTTTTTAGCAGATGTATCCTGATGTAAATGAATTTAATTGAAATAATATCATCCTATATTTGATAAAGGAGTAAATATGTATATCTCTTGTAGACAAAAGTCATGAAAATCTTTAAAATTATGAAGAATATCTAGGAGGCTTTATTAAATCTGGATCACAGATGAGGAATACTTCGTGTTTCTCATTTAGTGAGTACATATCTTCTTACTTTAGCATGCATATTTTTTCTTCTAGCAATTTGGGGATTGGTGGCAAACCGTGGCATTACTTTACGATAATTTCATATATGGAAAATATGAAAATAAGCTGCATTATGTTGAATGGTATTTCATGCTATAGTAATGGCCACTAAAATATTTGTAAGTACTGAAGAAGAAAAGGATACATGTTTCTCATGTGGTCAAGTAGATAATTGTATGTATTCGCTTTTGAAATATCTTCTCAACTTTATTACTTTATCAGATTTGGTATATGAAAAGTTCTAGGAATTTTTTTCATATGATTTCAGTAAAATGGTTTGAGTGTACAAGTCATTTCATGGAAATATAAATTTAGCTTCATGTTTTGTAATTGAGGCTTTCACAGGTTTTTATTTATATTTTTGTGAGATTTTGCCTACATGTTTTTAAGTTATCTTATCAATGACTGTCATGACTTTTCCCCCAATTTGGTAATAATTAGTAATTACAAAAGGGACTCACTTAGCATGCAAACACCCCTTACCATGTAATTATTACCAACATAAATGAGAAAAAAATATTATCAATGTAATAGCTACTCATGGAGCTCATCTTGAGATGAATAAAAAAAATACTCGAGTAAAATCACTCAAAAATAAAAACAATCTAAGTAGCCTCAAGTTAAAAAAGCTTCTAATGTGGAAAATATAAATAAGTCTATGTAGCAAGCATTATGTTATAATGTTATCATTTATTGACTTTATCAAAATTTCCTTGGCATGTTTGAAGTGATGGCAAAACTGTTGGTGCCTGCCTGGATCGAAATGGCCTTCGTCCTGCACGGTATTGGCGAACAAAAGATGACATTGTTTATGTGGCATCAGAGGTGCACCTTAAATCCTATCTATTTGTGGATTTTGAATATTATTTCCTAGACTAATTCTAAAACAATGATATTAATTTTTTCCTTAGGTGATGCCCTTGGTGATTCAAAAATCTCTCCTAGGATTTTAAAACTAATTTTCTACTTATGTAATATTTATTTTCTCACAAAATTTTTCTTAAGAAGCATTGCTATCTTCTTTTTACGTCAAATTAAATGATTGATCTCTCCTAGGTCTTCAGTAACTTACAAACATAGTTGATACAAGGTTTGTAATTAGTCTTTTTTGATTTTAGGTTGCTCTATTTTTTTCTTGGTTGTTGTCATTAATTATATTCTAGACTTTCCTGGATATCTGCTTAGAGCATGTAAAAACCCCTACTGATTTTGCTTGATATTTTTCTGATTGATTTCAGTTTGACAGATGTTTCATTTTGTCAATCTTATTTCGTTCCATGGCATAAATTTATCACAGTATTGAAATGAAATGCAAGAATGGGTTCAATAACTAATTATTACTGTTTTCTCCATACTTGACTGTCATACATTTTTATATAAGAGAATGGGATGCTACAGCCTACTGTAAACTCAACTGAATGATAGAAAGGAGCTGATTTACATTTGTTGTTACTCATAACAGAACTTCATCGATATATAATATGCAAACTAATAGCAATCTGAACTGTAACAGTGATAGTAGATGGTTTACAAATCATTACCAAGCTGACTGAACAGTATTAATGGATAATGTGCATAGAAACTGATTCGAAACTGGTGGCAGAGTGCATAGAAAGGTGCGTCAAACTTGCCATATCTTCCCTACCTCCAACGACTCTTCCTCAGTCAAACTCGACCCTCAAAGTTCTCACACAGCCCTGAATATGAGGCTCACGGCTGATAGGATGCAGCTGTTAATGTGCCTGAAGATTAACATCCCTGTCATGAATGTCCAGGCGCCTCTACATAGGGTCCTCATGGCTGATAAGAGATGGTCGATGCAATTTATATAGCCCAGCGCCCTTCTGATATGTCCCACGGCCTGTAATACAGACCCACGACGTCTCCAAACCCACGATTTTATCTTGAAGATGAATGATACTCAGCGCTAGGGTTTTCTGAGAACTCACGTGCCTTTGAAATCCATGCCCAACACTTCAACAGCAATAGATAATCTCTTGATATGCAGAAAGGTAGTGTCCACTTGAGTATGCTGAATCTTTTCAAATCTGGATGCCAGACCTCCACCACAAAACAACAGAAATGTATATCGTTTTTCACAAATTTTGTCTCCAAAGGAGACTCACAAAATCACTATAATCGTCCAACGGGAAAACCTAAGTGATTTTCCCTTCGGACCTGTAATGTCCCCTTTTTAGCCTGAGTCAGTGTTTGACAGATTAGCTTATCATTAGGTCCTCGTAGGCTAATAATGGTGATTAGAGGGCCTTATATGGGTGTTAATGAGTTCTCCAGATGGTAGTTTGTTGTGTTTTCTTCTCCAGTTCATTGGCATATCCTGAGGTGATCTTCTCCATGGGTTTCTGGCTCCGTTTTTATACACATACTATTTATAGTATGTTAGTTGGGTGATAGAGGCCAACCTTACTATTTATAGTAAGGCACCCGGGTGAGCAGAGGTTTCAGAGGGGCTTCCTCCTGACACTGAAAAAATCAATAAATGATGACTATTGTGGGAGTTGTGATATTATAATTATTATTAAAGTTATACTTTAATAATAATTAATTATAAAGTGATTATTATAATGATTTATTTGACTTTATTATAAAGGGGTTATTTAATGATACGAAGTCAAATATTATAACTTTACAAGTCATGGTTTAAAGTGCCCAAGTGAAAGTTATATAATAAAGTCACAAAAAAAGTAAATGTTTTATTATATTTTAATGATTTACTTGCACTTGGGAAATCATGCCTTTTGAGGAGGTATAAAATCTTGTAAAAAAGCATGGAAAGGATTCATTCATTCAACACTTGAAAATTACTTTTGTTGCTTTGATATTTGGAGAAGAAAACCAGGGTTTTCCTTCAATTTGATCATGGAGAACGCCCATTCTCTCTGATTTGAGCAACCTATAGGTGTGAGATAGCATTCAAGGATTGTTGTTTCAGGTGGCTTTGCTTCTGAAGTCACATTGTGCAAAAGTGAAGTTTATTTCAGGGTTAGAGGAGAACAATGTTTAAGATTAGAATCATATCTGCTATTGAAGTTTATTGAAGTTTACATCTTGCTGGGTGGTCCCTTTTGCTTCAGCCAGGCTGTACAATTCATTCCTTGCCAGGCCGTACAGTTACAAGGGGGTGGCGTTTTGTCCTTAGGCTGAAACGCCTAAGTTCTTTGCTCCATTTCACCTCTATTGAGGGTGGCCAGACCATAGGATTATATCAACTGCATTTTTAAGGTGGAAAACTCACTATTTCATGCTAGGCGTTCACATCAAAGGGTTTGTCAAATTGCTGATAACAATTTCCAGATTTGCAAATAAAAGCTATGGCTCCCGGGTATGATTAATAATGTAATTTTCTGAAGTATTAATAAAATCTGAATTGTTATCTTAATGTATTTGCTTCAGCATTTCTTCAATTTGGCATTGGCATATGTTGTATTTGCATTTCTTTCCTTCCTGGCAATATCTTGCAAAAAACACAAAATCATTCAAAAACCATAAAAACCTTAGAAAACCAGACAGGCAGATCAGTTAGCATATCTTAGGAAAGGGGTGGGATATTTCAGGACCAGTTAGGGTGGAATCGTTTCACCACCAAAATCGGATGCCCTAGGGTTTCTCTCCCCAAGACCAAGAACTCCAAGAAGCTCTCCAAAAGTGAAAGTGAGAAAAAAAACAAGCATGCTTCAAATGAGCTCCAAAACACCTTTTATATCACCACCTTTATTTCCTGCTCAATGAAATAATAAAGTGACTTTATAAAGTTACTTTTTAATATATTTCCAAAAGTCACTTTATAACCCATTTAATTAATTATTTAACATTACCTTTTTAAATGTACTTTTTTCGCTAGGTAATATTAAACAATTAAATAAATTAATTCCCTTTTCTCGACTATAGCCTACGGGATTTAAATAGGCTAATATGTTCTCAGGATGTCATTGAGAAGGGGACATACAGTCCTCCCTTCCCAAGATTGCTTGCCCTCAAGCAACTGTAAATTGGGATGTTGCAGTATCTGTTTCCCTTCCCAAGTTGCGTCCTTTGCTAGCAAGTCTCTCCATCTAATCAGATATTCCTTGATTACCATGTTCCTCATTCTCCTTCCCTGGTATCAACAATCTCCTTAGGAACCAACACCAAATGCCCCTCCTCATTGAATGGAGGTAACTCTGCTGATGAAGTAACCTGCTGCCCTAGTAACTTCTTGAGGCACGACACATGAAAAATGTTGTGAATTTTGCTGTTTTCGGGCAACTCCAACTCATAGGCTACTTCCCCCACTTGCCTGGTAATCCTGTAGGGACCATAGAAACATGGTTTCAATTTCTCTGCACCACTTTTCTTCAATGAAGATTGCCTATAGGGTTGCAATTGTAAGAAGACCAAGTCTCTCATCTCAAAACTGCGCTCAACCCCTTACTTGTCTGCATATGTCTTTTGCTGATTTTGTGCCGCCTGTAAATTTTCCTTAAGAACCTTATGGATTTCTTGGCTCTCCTGTATCCAATCCTTGGCTTTGGGAGCCTTGCTATCCCCAAAAGCCACATCTAGAAATGAAGGTGCACCATATCCATATAATGCATGGAAGGGTGTCATACCAATGGGCATGTGGTGAGTGGTGTTAGCAATGCTCTCCTAGATGCAACCACTTTATCCAAGCCCTCTGCTGTCCCAAAACATAGTTACATAAGTACCCCTCTACCCATTTATTCACTATCTCTGTCTGGCCGTCTGTTTGGGGGTGGTAACTTGTACTCAGAGTCAACTCAATGCTAGCAAGTCTGAACAGCTCTTGGCAGAAAGTACTAAGAAACTTGCTGCCCCTATCACTGACAATATACTTAGGCAATCCGTGGAGTCTGAAAACCTCTCTAAAAAACAACTTTGCTACCTGTGGTTCCTTGTACTCTAAAGAAATCGCAACAAAGTGAGCAAATTTAGTCAATTGATCTGCCACAACATAATGCAGTCCCTACCATGAACCTTAGGTAGACTCGTGATGAAGTCTATAGATATCCTCTCCCACTTTTGCTTAGGGATGGGTAACGGTTGCAATAACCTTGCTGGATGGGTATGCTTTGACTTGTTCTGTTGATAAGTCACACACTCTCTCACATACTGCAACACATCGTCCTTGAGGCCTTTCCACGAGAACTTCTCTTTGATCTGCTTGTATGTTTTGAAGTACCCTGATGCCCTGCCAATGGAGTGTCATGTGTAGCTCGCAAAATCTTCTCCTTAAGCTTGGATTGTGGCACTAAGTGTATCCTATCCTTGTAGTAGATGATATCGTCTACCACTTTATACCGATCATCCTAGACTTTCCCATCTATCAACTCGCAAGCAAACTTATTCTTGGAGTACTCCACTAAGAGATGAGATTTCTAGTCAGCTGAAATCTCTGCAAGGGAACACGCCATTGGTTTCCTGCATAGGGCTTCTACAACTATGTTTTTCTTGCCCTTGATGTACTCAACATCAAAGTCGTATGCCTGTATTTTGCTGACTCACTTCTGCTGCCTCTCATTTAAGTCCTTCTGCTCTAGGAAGTACTTAAGACTGTTGTGGTTGGTTGTAAGAACCCTCTCCAGACGGATTCTTGAAAATACAAATTTTCTGCTTTTGCTCTATTACTTGGGTTTACAAAACCAATGCTTGTTTGATCTTTCAATGATTTTCATATAATGCTAGGAAAGATAGCAAATGCTAAACAGTTGCAAAAATTAAAATTTACTGAAAGTAAATGCTTGAAAGATTTCTATCTTCCTAATTAAACTTGTACATACATTTCAATCAAATCGTGTCCTTCATACAAAGCTTGTGAAAAGACGTTGATTATCACACTTGGAATGCAATGCCACTAATGGCTGGTTGAAACAATTTATATCTGCATATCTTGATATTAATAACAGCAGCCTGGAGTATCTCAAATTTGTATGCCCAAAATATTGTATTTGTTTCTTCCCTTAAGAAACTGCTACCAAATGATGATATGCCCTAGCCGTCCCAAGAGGGGCATTAAATGACACTCCAATATAGGTGTTTCAGCCTAGACCCTTCACACATCCTTGCCAGGGAATATGTTAAGCATGCTACAGAATGCAAACAGCCTTTGAGGATGCCCACGTGCTAGCTGGGAGGTGTACATACAGCATTTAATATACTCTTTAATAGCTGGACCTGAAGCCCTCAAGTATGCTTATATGAATGACTCTCCAAAGCTCTACAAGCCCCACGTGCCAAGAGGAATAAAGATACAGCCAGAAGTAAATGTCATCAATGATAATGTATTTTCTTTTTCTCCAACAATCTTCAGATCTGCAATATATAATCTTGAAACCCTCTTGAAATACTTGCAATAATCTTCACAATGAAGCTCAATACTGTAGCAAACACTATTCACGTGTACTGTAGTGCGGGTACTGTAGCAGCACATTAAACCCTCATAATCTTATGTATTTCTCCTCCAAATAAGCCCAAATGCAGCTCCTGATGTGAAGCTACCGAATAATGCAGCCTTCAAGTGATGTCTCACACCCTCAGGTAGCAAAACTATGAAGAGACCATGTTCTCTAAAGCTTACCAGAAAACCCTGGTTCTTCTTCTCCGAGAGAAGAGCTCAAAAGACAAACTCCAAATTCTCCAAATATCAAAAATGAGTGAATGAATGAGAAATAGCTTTTGTTGTGTCTTTATATACTTCTCTCAAGCTGGTCAATTTCCTCTAGAAAGCTCGTTAAATCATTTAAAATGATATTTAATATAATTCATGTGCACTTTATAACTTTATCAAATGCTTTAATAAATGGGCACTTAAATCAATAAGTCATTAATTGTATTTTAAGTGACTTAAATTGAGGGTCATGGCCCCATTGGATATAAGGTACACTTAAAACTTGATATTATGACTTTATATAATTTAATTATCATTAAAGTGACCTTTAATGATAATAACATATTAAATGTTCAATAATTCGCCCAACCAACTAACTGATCATGGAGATCGACACTGCAATCAAGACCTATCCAGGTGCCTTACTAAATATAGCAATACTGACTCCACTGAAATGATGACTTACTATAAATAGTAAGTGTGAGGAATTGAGTCAAACGAAGGCCAATACTAAACCAAACTGAGCTTTGGAGAAGAAAACACTTTGATAATTGCCAACTTGGACCCTCTAACCATTTGCACTAGCCTACGAGGGCCAAATAATAGGCTAATCCTTCGCACTTTGATGCCTGCGAAAATGGGGACATTACATTGGTCCTCACCACAAACCTTCCACCTACAAGGTACTGTCTAAACTTCGCCAATGCATGCATAATGGTGAGCATCTCCTTATTGTAGATAGAGTACAATCTCTCAGGCCCTCTCAACTTACGACTCTCAAATGCAATTAGATGCCTTAACATTGCTCCTATGCCCTCACCCGATGCATCACACTCCAACATGAAAGGTTGTGTAAAATTAGGAAGTGTTAGCACAGGACAACCGCTCATCATCACCTTAGGCCTATCAAATGCTCTCTGAGCCTCCTTTGACCATCTAAAATCTCCCTTCTTCGTGAGATCTGTCAATGGTGCACCTAACTTTGAGAACCCCTTAACAAAGCGCATGTAATAACTGCACAACCCAAAGGAGCCGCGCAACTCAGTAAGGGACTTAGGTGGTGGCCAATGTAGTATCACCTATATCTTCTCCTGGTGTACCTCTACCCCTTGTGCACTGATCACATGTCCCAAGTACAAAATCTCCTTCATGCCAGACTCACACTACGATGCCTTAGCATATAGAGATTGATCTCCCATGATGCCCAACACCTCATCTAATTGTCTCAAATGGTCATCCCACGTTTTACTATATATAAGGAGATCATCAAAGAACACCATTAAATACTTAAGCAGTTGCTTGTTGAATATATGATTCACACAAGAATGGAAGGTAGTAGGTGTGCTGGTCAAACTGAAATTCATGACCAAGAACTCTTAGTACCCATAATGGTACCTAAAGGCTTTCTTGTATATATCCTACTCTCAAACTCTAATCTGATGGTATCCCGATCGAAGATCAATCTTCGAAAAGTAGATTGCCCCATGCAACTCATCAAGCAACTCATTGATCTTGGATATAGGGTGTTGATGTTATAGCAGTGGGAGATCTCTTTCTCCCTTAAAATTCGAAATAAATAAATGATTCAAGGAAACCGACTCAAGTGAAGAGTCACTTCATTAAGAATATTTTATATTTTATTTATCAAAGCCGACTTGATAAAGGACGCATCATTTTGTAAAGACATCTCACTTTGTGAAGAGGACGACCTTTCATGAAAAATTGTCTTGACTAGTATAAATGCAAGGCGCTTCACATTCTTTTGACAATTCAATTCATTTTCAAGACATCTTCGCACGCCTAGAAGGAGATCATCATTTTGCAGCAGATTGATTATTATTCTCAAGACATTCGCAAGTTATCAAGGAGTTTGTACTTCTACAGTAGATTATAATTTTGCTTAAGAGCAGATCGATATCAAGGAGAGTTCATTACAATTGTGTATTTTGCATCTAAGAGAGGTGCGAATTTTATTGCATCATTTCGGCCTTGTGTTTGGCCTAAGATTGTAAGCAGATTTTCTGCTCTTTCAATTCAATTTATAAGAGAAATTCTGGCTGGGTTTTTATCCTTCGAGAAGGAGGGTTTTCCCAGGGTATTTGCTGTGTCTTATTGTTCATTATTTTGTGTTTCTGTTTATTTCATTTCTAATCCTAAAACTAACATGGTATCAAAGCGGGTCTAAGAAAAGATCTGATCAGATTTGTTAAGTAGTTAAGTCAACTTTTCATCTAGGGCAGATGTTGAAGGCAAAAGGTTTGCAAATTATTTCAGACCTAAGGGCAGATCTTTGAAGGTGAATTTGTGCGGAAAAAGAAGATGGTGATCGGTGTCAAGTAGAAGATAGACTTGATGGAGCCACAAACTCCAACTCTTGGAAACCCAGGGTACTCATTGCATTAGAGGAAAATGATCTTCTTGATTTTGTGGAAAGTGACATGCCTGAGCCTTCCGATGATACTGAGAAAATCCGGTGGAAGAAAAATGGCACGAAGGCTAGAAAGATCATGATAGACTCTGTGATGAGGTGCGAGCCCTTGTTCATCTTTGAGACTGAGATGAGACGTCATGTTGAGAGACTCCATGACGACATCACGTTGAGAGACTCCGTGATGTATCCTTTGTACTTCTGTTTTTCCACAAGTACAAAGGATACATCTTTGACATACCAATAGAGACAACCTTGGACGAGGAGGTTAGGAGGTTGATGCCAGTACTTGGAGCTTCAGAGGGAGTCACATCATTATGAAGACTTGTTGTAGTGTATATTTCTCCGTGATGGAGAAGTATGAGGTGAAAGCCCTTGTAGTGTATATTTCTCTGTGATGGAGAAGTATGAGGTGAAAGCCCTTGTAGTGTATATTTCTCTGAGATGGAGAAGTATGAGGTGAAAGCCCTTGTAGTGTATATTTCTCTGAGATGGAGAAATATGAGGTGCGAGCCCTTGTTCATCTTTGAGATTGAGATGAGACGTCATGTTGAGAGACTCCATGATGACATCACGTTGAGAGACTCCGTGATGTATCCTTTGTACTTGTGTTTTTCCACAAGTACAAAGGATACATCTTTGACATACCAACAGAGACAACCTTGGACGAGGAGGTTGATGCCAGTACTTGGAGCTTCAGAAGGAGTCACATCATCATGAAGATTTGTTATAGTGTATATTTCTCTGTGATGGTGAAGTATGATGTGAAAGCCCTTGTAGTGTATATTTCTCTGTGATGGAGAAGTATGAGGTGAAAGCCCTTGTAGTGTATATTTCTCTGTGATGGAGAAGTATGAGGTGAAAGCCCTTGTAGTGTATATTTCTCTGAGACGGAGAAATATGAGGTGAAAGCCCTTGTAGTGTATATTTCTCTGAGACGGAGAAATATGAGGTGCGAGCCCTTGTTCATCTTTGAGACTGAGATGAGATGTCATGTTGAAAGACTCCATGACGACATCATGTTGAGAGACTCCATGACGACATCACGTTGAGAGACTCCGTGATGTATCCTTTGTACTTGGAGCTTCAGAGGGAGTCACATCATCATGAAGACTTGTTGTAGTGTATATTTCTCTGTGATGGAGAAGTATGATGTGAAAGCCCTTGTAGTGTATATTTCTCTGTGATGGAGAAGTATGAGGTGAAAGCCCTTGTAGTGTATATTGCTCTGTGATGGAGAAGTATCAGGTGAAATCCCTTGTAGTGTATATTTCTCTGAGACAAAGAAGTATGAGGTGAAAGCCCTTGTAGTGTATATTTCTCTGAGACGGAGAAGTATGAGGTGAAAGCCCTTGTAGTGTATATTTCTCTGAGGCGGAGAAATATGAGGTGCGAGCCCTTGTTCATCTTTGAGACTAAGATGAGATGTCATGTTGAGAGACTCCATGATGACATCACGTTGAGAGACTCCGTGATGTATCCTTTGTACTTGTGTTTTTCCACACATGGGAGTAACCATGGTGGATGTCATGTTGAGAGACTCCATGACAACATCGCATTGAGTGACTCTGTGATGGGCACTTGTGCACATGTTTCTTTCCACACATGGGAGTAGCCATGGTGGACGTCATGTTGAGTGACTCCATGACGATATCACATTGAGAGACTCCGTGATGAACTGTTTTCCACAAATGGGTGTAGCCATTGTGGGTGTCATGTTGAGAGACTCCATGACATGAATATCTAGAAAGATAACTCCCTAGCTAAGAGGGAGTGTTGATGTTATAGCATCGGGAGATCTCTTTCTCCTTTATAATTCGAAATAAATAAATGATTCAAGGAAACCGACTCAAGTGAAGAGTCACTTCATTAAGAATATTTTATATTTTATTTATCAAAGCCGACTTGATAAAGGACGCATCATTTTGTAAAGACATTTCACTTTGTGAAGAGGACGACCTTTCATGAAAAGTCGTCTTGACTAGTATAAATGCAAGGCGCTTCACATTCTTTTGACAATTCAATTCATTTTCAAGACAACTTCGCACGCCTAGAAGGAGATCATCATTTTGCAGCAGATTGATTATTATTCTCAAGACATTCGCAAGTTATCAAGGAGTTCATACTTCTACAGCAGATTATAATTTTGTTGAAGAACAGATCGATATCAAGGAGAGTTCATTACAATTGTGTATTTTGCATCTAAGAGAGGTGCAAATTTTATTGCATCATTTCGGCCTTGTGTTTCGCCTAAGATTGTAAGCAGATTTTCTTCTCTTTCAATTCAATATATAAGAGATAAATTCTGGTTGGGTTTTTCTCCCTCGAGGAGGGTTTTCCCAAGGTATTTGTTGTGTCTTATTGTTCATTATTCTGTGTTTCTGCTTATTTCATTTCTGATCCTAAAACTAACATAGGGTACTTGTTCTTAATTGTCTTCTTGTTCAATGCCCAATAGTCCATGCACATACGCATTGTCCCATCCTTAACCAGTACTACAGAAGAAGTGAATGGGCTAGAGCTAGGTCTGATGTGGCCCATGTCTAACAACTCCTTAACTGCCTTCTCTATATCATCCTTGAATTTTTTAGGATGTCTATAAGGAGTGGTTATGATGGGTTTAGCTCCCTCTTCTAGGTCATTGGTGTGCTCAAAACCTCTATTAGGAGGTCTCCCTGGAGGTATCTCCCCAAAACTTTGTCATGCTTACCCAAAAAAGATTGAATATCCACATGGTAAGACTGACTACTATTTGGTGACTCTTTGGATGTAATCAAGCACTTAGCTACACAAGCAACATCTCCATGCCTAAAAATAATCTCCATCCGCTTGGCTGACACTATTTTTGGAGAACCATTGACCATTCTCCTTAGCACAACCTTCTTACCGTCTACTACCTTGAACTTAAGATCCATGGTTTGGAAGTTCTGTGAGTACTTCCCTAATGAATGAAGCCACTGTATACCTAATATGGCATTTGTATCACCCAGGTCAACTACATAAAAGTCATCTGTAATAGTGTAGTTGCCCAAAGTCACACCCAAGTGAAGAACCCTCTATGTGCAAGTCATGCTAAACCCATCTGCCACCATCACATTGAATCCCTCAAAATCCTTTGTAGGTATATGCTTCTTGGCCACCAGTGCCGAGTATATGAAATTGTGGGTTGCCCCATTGTCAATTAGAACAGTAACACGTTGCCCCTGTAACACTCCCCTAACTGTGAAGGAATTGAATCTAGGAGTACTTGATATAGCAGCAATAGCTCCACTCTTAGTCTCCACAAGTGGCTGCTCATCATCTGGACTACTATGATCGCTGCCCAGTAACTGTTCTGCCTCCCCATCATCCTTACTATCGAAAAGAACCTCAATGTAGTGTACTTTCCCCTTACCCATGCATCTGTGTCCAGGCTCCCAAGGTTCCTTATAGCTGAAACAAAGCATTTTCCTCCTCAACTCCCTATGAGCCTCGTCATCTAACTTGTCATTCCTGGGCCACTCCTTTTGAAAGGGCTTTTTATCTTTGTTCTTTTGAGGAATGAATGGTTTGGGCGGAAATTTACTCTTAGGCATTGAATGCTCCATGTCATGTGCCTGTATGATGGCATCTTGAAGTGACTTTGGTTTGAAAGCCTTAATCCAACCACGTCGTGGCTCGGATAGACACTCAATGAAAGGTATGATCAATCTGTGCTTCGACACATTTGATACCATAACCAAGAGTCTTTAGAACTCAAAATATATGCATCCACAGTACCACCCTGCTTGAGCTACACCAACTCCCTGAAATGCAATTTTGGGTCCTTCTGGTCAAACCTATCCATCAACTTTTGAGTGAAGTCCAAATAGGATGTGATGCTAGCATGCCCCAAGGTGACTAACCCATGGTACCACCACTCTTGGGCCTCACCCCCTAAATGTAACGTGGTGTACTTGATAGCTTCGGAATCCAACATAGGGTTGAGTTGGAAATAGGTGTCCAACTTCTGAACCCAAGATCTAGCCATACATTTGCTTGAACCATTAAATGAAGGGATAGATAGTTTCTCCACCGTACACTGCAAATCTTAATTCTGAGGGCTCCTGTTGTGATCCCTTGGCCTATTCTTGTATTTTATAGCACAAAAATCCTGTAGAGTCATCGCTGAATGAAACTCATCACCAAGAGATTGATACTCCCTCAAATAATTTGTAAATCCTTCACCTTGTGCTTGCTATCCTTGATTACCAGCTGGCTGTCCTCCAAAAGATTGAGGCATAAGGGGCGTAGGAGTCACCCTACTCGCTGCCCTAGTGTGGCGCTAAGCAGAGATATGGGTATTACTCCCTTGACCATTGTTCCCGTTGTTTCTATTGTCTCCATTATGCCCATTAGTACCTCTTGTACCGTTGTTACCAGCATTATTGTGATAAACCATCAACTGAGTGAGGAGTTGGACTACTTGTTGTTGACCCTGTGCAAGGTCATTTAAAATTTGCAAGGTACTACCTTCAGACGGTTGATGCCTATCACCCATATCTTCTTCTTTTGATGATTCCGAATCAAATATACTACCCAGTGTTTTCTCTCTTCCCCTTCTACTCCTATAGGTTATGTAGGCCTAGTCCTCCAGATTCATAAAGAATCATTCACAGAAATTTCTGATATACAACTTAACACCCCAAACACACAGGCTGGCAGGAAGACCAGCTCTGATACCACTGTAAAAAACCCTACTGATTTTTCTCGATATTTTTCTGATTGATTTCAGTCTGATAGATGTTTCATTTTGTCAAACTTAATTCGTTCCATAGCATAAGTTTATCACAGTATTGAAATGAAATGCAAGAATGGATTTAATAACCGATTGTTACTGCTTCATTTCTCCATACTTGACTGTCATACATTTATATATAAGAGAATGAGAAGCTGCAACCTATTGTAAACTCAACTAAATGATAGAAAGGAGCTGACTTACATTTGTTGTTGCTCAAAACAGAGCTTCATCGATATATAATATGCAAACTAATAGCAATCTGAACTGTAACAGTGATAGTAGATGATTTACAAATCATTACCTAGCTGATTGAACATATTAATGGATAATATGCATACAAATCATACCCAGACTTGGAAGATCTTCGCTTGGACTAGACAATGATTTGAAATTGCTGGCAGAGTGCATAGAAAGGTGCATCAAACTCATACCATATCTTCCCTACCTCTAACGACTCTTCCTTAGTCAAATTCGACCCTCAAAGTTCCCACACAGCCTTGAATATGAGGCTCACGGCTGATAGAATGCAGCTGTTAATGTGCCTAAAGATTGATGTCCCTGTCATGAATGTCCACGCGCCTCTACATAGGGTCCTCATGGCTGATAAGAGATGGTTGGTGCAATTTATATAGCCCAGTGCCCTTCTGATATGTCCCATGGCCTGCAATACAGACCCACAACCTCTCCAAACCCACAATTTTACTTTGAAGATGAATGATACTCAGCGCTAGGGTTTTTTGAGGACTCACGTGCCTTTGGAATCCACACCCAACACTTCAACAGCAATAGATAATCTCTTGATATGCAGAAAGGTAGCGTCCACTTGAGTATGCTGAATCTTCTCAAATCTGGATACCAAACCTCCACCATAGAACAACAGAAATGTATATTGTTTTTCACCAATTTCATCTTCGCAAGAGACTCACAAAATTGCTATAATCACCCAACTTGAAAACTTGAGTGATTTTCCATTCGAACTAGCTAGGGTGGAGTCATTTCACCACCGAACTGAATTCCCTAGGGTTTCTCTTCCCCAAGACCAAGAACTCCAAGAAGCTCTCCAAAAGTGAAAGTGAGAAAATAAACAAGCATGCTCCAAATGAGCTCCAAAAACACCTTTTATATCATTTTCTTTATTTCCTGCTCAATGAAATAATAAAGTGACCTTATAAAGTTACTTTTTAATATATGTCCAAAAGTCACTTTATAACCCATTTAATTAATTATTTAACATTACCTTTTTAAATGTACTTTTTCCGCTAGGTAATATTAAACAATTAAATAAATTAATTTCCTTTTCCCGAGTATAGCCTACGGGAATTAAATAGGCTAATATGTCCTCAAGGTGATCACTGAGAAGGGGACATTATAGAACAATATCTTGTTACAAAATAGATTGGCAAAATATTCGATGTTCGATGTATTAACAAAGGAGACGAAGGCTCCTTATATAGATTTACATTGATAATTGAAGAAAACGAAAATAGGCTAAAAATAAACCTAAGCATAAGCAGTTACTAAAAAATAGCTAAGATGCCTAAAATAGCTAAGATGACCATTAATATTACATTTAATATTTTAATACCCTCCCTTAATGGTCATCGTACTAAGTCTACCCAAAGAAATAATAGAGAAGGCTGCCCCCTTCTACTCAGAACGCTTCTACAACAAAAGACAAGAGCTTGCCACTGACTCTGCCACTTGAGATGAGTCTACCACCAACCCTCCCAGAAACTGCAGAACATACGAAAACTGATCACAAAACATCCAACCTGATGTTGGGTAACAAAGTTGTCCCTCTCTGAAACCAAAGACACACTGAGAATAGCTGCCATGATTTTGAGGAAAAATCAGCAAACCCTCGAAACTTTTGCAAATGAGCACGACGCCCCAGAATAGATTGCAAGATGTGCAGATGTTTGCCCCAGCAACTCTAAGTGTGACCAAGCAACAAATCATGATTTTTGAGGAAAAAATCACAAAACCCTGAAACTAAAGTTGACAAAGCATCGTTTTTTTTCGGAAAAAATGGTAAAAACCCACAAAGGAATCCCACACAACTCTACGAATTATAGAAGCCCAGAAGCACAAAATCCGAGACACGAATCAGCATACAAAACATCATTTTTAAGGAAAAACGGTAAAACCTTTCAAGAAACCAGAGAGCCCTCTTGAACTCCATAATCCTAACTAGGGCATACAAGAGACCCTTAATTTTTGAGGAAAAAATTATAAACCCTTTTACAAAATGATTTTTAAGGCAAAAAATCTCACAAAACCCACGACAATTTTTTTAAAGGCCAAAAATTATAAAACCCAAAATAATTTTTAAAGGACAAAATTATAAACCCACCAAATTTTTTTTTTTACTTTCAGGGACAAAAAAAATTATTAAAAAACTCACGACTAATTTTTTAAGGCAATAAAACTTTTCTTTTGAAAAGATAGAAAGACAACAAAAATATTAACTATTTGCCGAGTCTACATATATCACACTAGCCAATAATACCAAAACAACTCGTAAGGGATAATACCTGATCATAAACCAGACGATCTTGCATATGATTGATTGATAGAACACCATAGACTCGAACAACGATCAAGATACAAGGGCGGACGACTCTTAGAGGGATTTGGCTGCAAACAAAATGACGCTATCTGTGCTCCATCCCGTGGGATGATCGTTTGTATTCAAAGACACAGATGTGATGGTGATGCGCCTCGTAGAGAAAAAAATCCGTGCCAAAGAGAGACTGGAAAGCGTGGGCAGAAACGCATCTTGAAGAAAAAAAATGCGGGCTCAAAAGACTCCCATCATAGGCGAAAAAGCAAGCAGAGGTTGCGCCAAAACAAAGAGCCCTCGATTTCATCTGAAAACCGAAACGTGTGAGAAACCCTTCACACGCGACTTGCACAAAGACGTTGTAGAAGAAAAATGAAGCCACGTGAGGGTTGCGAATGCTCAAAAACCCGTCGCGGGTTGAGTCAGGAGGTTGTGGGCTCAGAAACCCTACACGGAGTCACGCAACTTTAAACTGACAAATTTTTCATCACTAAACAAGCTCCAGAAAACAAACTAGATCCTCAAGCAAGTTTTTCAGAGAAGGGTGCTAGAAAACAAATTCTTGATCGCTCAAAAAATAATACTCGAATTTTCACGAGCTCTCAAAAAAATTAGGAATGGTCGCCCAGGCTTCAAAAAATCGTACCAACCAGGCCCTCCCAGAATCCTGAGCCCTCCTGTGAGGGAGACAAGCTCAAATGGGCTATGATACCATGTCACAAAATAGATTTGCAAAATGTTCGATGTTCAATGTATTAACAAAGGAGACGAAGGCTCCTTAAATAGATTTGCAATGATAACTAAAGAAAACGAAAATAGGCTAAAAATAGACCTAAGCATAAGCAGTTACTAAAAAATAGCTAAGATGCCTAAAATAGCTAAGATGACCATTAATATTACATTTAATATTTTAATATATTGTGATCATCAAAACTTGGGAGCAACAGTTGTATTGATTCCATTTTTTGTGCTTATCTTTTTTTAAATGTATCATAGAGTTTAGTTTTTGCGATGATAAATAATAGATATATTGCAAAAGTTCTTAACATATAACATTTGAATATTAGTTCTGTAGTCTAGTTTGGGTTGGTTCTATCATTTGCAAGACAATATTGAAGATTGCATATTTTATTGTATAGAGGTAAAATTTTGGAAAAACCATTTTTCTTTTCTGTAGTTGCAATGTTGTTTCTTGTTTCTTGAGCAGGTGGGTGTGCTACCAATGGATGAATCTAAAGTAACCATGAAGGGACGTTTGGGTCCAGGAATGATGATCGCTGTTGACTTGGAGAAGGGTGAGGTAAGCATCATGTCTTAGATGTTATTGCTTATCCTTTACTAAAAAGAAAAGGCAATATGTTTTTGAAAAGCATTTTAAAGATTCTATACAAAAAAAGGGCACTCCTTAAAGGAACAGTAGTTTAATATGCTTTGTTGATCGACATGTCTTGACAAATTGACAACAAGAATTCTAGAAAACCACATTTAATTACACAAAATTGTGTCTTGCTTGGTTGTGGTCTTAATAACTACTTTAACCTTTACCTTTTAAAAAGATATCAATGTTATCATGGCTCACAGTAGATGTTGTTTTCTTCTCCTTACATGCACAACTTTACTCCTCTCACTTTTCGGTTGCCACTATGCATTCTATAATACTCCATTTCTCCTTGATCAGTACTATATCTTCAGAAAAATCTTGTAAATACCATCCTGCTTGTGCCTGAAACAATTGAAAGAGTGCTTTGTCTCGTACCTTCAAGAGAGACAAACAGTGTAAATACAAGCCTGTTCATTATTAGCTTACTCAAACTAGATAGGATAGTGAGATATGATGCCATCACAGGTAGCAAAGAGGTGTTCTATGAGACTTATTGGTTTGTATTGAGGGAGATTAGTATTTGAATTCACTGTTGGAAATGAACCACAGACAAGAACCAATTGACATTTAACAATCTTTCTAAAGTAGGGCATCAATTTAGAAATCTTCTTAGAACTTTCTTGAATTTCAGTTTTTAAGCTAACTGGCTATAGAGGCATTTCCCATGTCTAAAAATTGAAACGCAAATCTAGATGAGATTTCTCTCATCACGTATTTTTTCTCAAACGTCAATGAAGTGTGGATCTGATGATATGGATAATGGTATATAATCATTCAAAATATCCAATGAGATATTTTCAAGCATTGTGGTTTTTCCTTCCTGCATTATTTAATTTCTCTTTATATCCTCTATTCTTCTTCTTCCTTGTGTTTGCACTCTATTGCATGTACCCATATTTTTTTCCTTGATTTCACATCCTAAATAATAAGTTTGTAAGGTTTTAGAAAACATGTCAATCCATTCAAGTCAGTACTATGTAATTCATATCTACATAAGTTTAAAGTGAAATCATGTTTCCCTTTTTGTTAATATATTCTTTTAAGAAAAGCTACAGCCAACATCATTTAACAGATTACCAAAGACTAGCGTATTTTGAGTAAACTAGAGGGATGTGATGCCTTTGCACAAGTGAGGATGTACTCTATCAAAATAAGGGTATAATTTTGGTTGGAATGTGAAGGGTTTGCTTGTGTTTCAACTATTCTAATCATTTTGGTTGGTCCCTTGTATTAATAATAAAGTTTTAGGAGCCACATTTTAATAGATCAGAATTAAAGAGTTAATGATAAAGTGTAAATATTTGTTGATTGATGGTTGGGATGGTCTGCTGAGACATATAGCAGTTGTTTGACAAAGCCATTGTCATCCATATCATTGTTCACTTATTGTTTTTCTGGAAAATATCGGCTATTCCATCTGTTGGTTGTCTGGAGAGGTGATCTGTAATGTCCCCTTCTCATCAGTGATCTGTTCTAACACTCATCAGCCTATTCCGGAAGCCTGTAGGCTCGTTTGAGGTAAAATTAGGGTTTCCATGTTCGGAGGTTCTATGGCATTTCTGGGAGTTTACTATTTTTAGTAAATTCTAATTTTGGCAGTATGAAGATTGTCAACTTTCAGGACTTCATTTCCAGTTGGAGCAATTATCTAAATTCAAGTTCTGGCTTCTAAAAGTTTTATTTGGTGAATTTCATAAATAAAGGCATTAATGTTTTAAATTGCAGTTGACCCCTTGGCCTAGGAGAATAACTTCAAAGTTGTGTTAAAAGGTGGTCATGAAGGGGGACGCCTTCATATGGTTTAAATATTATTCAAAGTTTAAATGCCTTGGAAAAAGGGACGCCACACCTTGAGGAGTTATGTTTTAAATAAAGTGAAATTATATTCTTGCAAAAGGGACGCCACTTGAAGGATTATTTGAATTTTGGAAATTTGAAGAGTCTCATGTGACTCTTGGCGTACTTTCTTGAGGAATTGAAGAGTCTTCTACGCTTCTATAAAATGAATGCTTTGTTTCAGCCTTGGGATTTATGAAAATTATGCTAAAGTTATGCTGTCGGAATGACAATTGATATTTATGCTTCGAGGATGTCTACCTCCTAGCCTTTCGTCCAATTTCGTGTTTGAAAGATAACACCTAGTTGGCTACATTGCTGCTTCTCAATATCAGACTAGCAGATTGAGCTCATTTGTTGAAGAATTTTGGAGTTTTTATCAATTTTGAAGTTGCTGGTTCATCTACAGCTGAAGGTGGTTTTTGCTTACAGCTCTTGGAGTAAATTTAATTTGCTTGTGGGTATTTTACCTTTCTATTTCTACACCCAAGGTGCCCCCTTCTACCAATTTGCAGATTTTAATTTGGAGTTTCTGATTTTTACTTGCCAAATCGCCCCTCAAGAAGGCCGTACCATTCATGGTGCATTGGAAATCGTGCAAAGAAATAAATTTTGAGTTTTTGTTGCTATTTCTTCATCTGAGTTTAGGCGCCTATCTTCTAGCAGCACATTGGCTTTCGTTTCACGCAAATCGGAGGTATTTTGAGTGAGTTGTGAATATTTCTTTGAATTTCACAGTTGCTGATCAGAATTTCCAGAATTTCAGTTTTATATCAGACTTTATTGATTTCAGTTTTGGCCTCTAATTTATCATTGGGAAAGCAAAAGAACATTGATAGAATACGTTCTTCTCATCTTGGCTTTATTTCCTATTATTGTAATTCTCGTATTTGCAGACTCTTGAATTGTAAGGTTGAGATTTAGTAGTACTAATCCAACCAGTGTTAGTGCTGCAATTACTTGTTTATTTTCATATTTAATTACCCCTGGATGGTTTACCGCCAGTGTGGAGAAAATGAACATTAGATATCTCTTTGTACCCACTCTCAAGTGGTGAATCCCCACTCTCCAGTGGATGCCCGCCGCAGCGGATGAATTAGATAGTTGTAATTTCCATGGCTGGTTATCCACCTATTGTTTTAGTTTTTAAATTAATAACTCCGTCATATGTTAGCACCTCGCCCTCAGTGGGATTTTGAGTGCACATTCTTGACGTTGAGTTTGCTTCATTTCAAGTTATTGTTTTGTAGTTTCTTCGCCATCTGACAACACCTCTCCTTCCTTGGGATTGAGTGTACATTCTTGGCGTTGAGATCTTTTCAACTTGGATTTCAATTTGGAGCTAACGCTAATTAAGTTGGCTAGTGCTGGTTTATGTTGTGTAAATCTTTCGAAAAAATTGGTTAGCATATTTCATGATCTCCACACTTTTTGGTAGCCATCTTTTGTGCATATTTATATTCTTACAAAACAATAACTTATATTGCAATATAAATTCAAAATTGAGGGAAGCGAAGAATGGGACAATAAATCATAAGAATACACTAAACAGGGTGGAAAATCAGAAAAGATTAGTCTATGCTTTAAGAAATACAAACTTGTAATCAGAAAATATCTGTATGGGTACAGGTATGGTATTATGGCAAAAAATTGTTTTGAGGTTGGGTATGGCTGTTATATATATATAAAATCCTAGAAACAAGAATTAAGCTCAGATAACCACACAACATGCATAAAGTGAACACACAAATTTGTCAAGTGGATTAGTTGTCTTCCTTGATAGACATATATGCAAAATGTGGAAATATATGAAAATACATGATTTTTAATTAAAAAAAATGTTGTTGATTGAAGTATGATGGCACAGGATGGGGCACTGAATAGTGTTCTTTACAAGTTTCTAAGTATTTTGAAGGCAGTGTCTATGTTTATGGGTCTGATGGACTGAAATCATGAGACTGCTTGAGATGTAAAACTTTAGTATTGCCTACAAAGCCATGGTGGGTTTTAAGCAAATGTAATAGGCAGGTGGAAATCTTTACTTTCTTGCCTGAGGTTCAGCAGCAGACACATGGTGTTTGCAAAGCTTGCTAAGCAGGGAAGCAACATTGAACTCCATTTTCAGATGGAAAGTCGTGGAGAGCATCCAAGGTCCTTCAGCCGGTTCATGTAGATGTTTGTAGACCAATGAATACTGCATTGGTCACTGGTGCTAGGTATTTTCTTTTGTTGATGATTTTAGCAAAAAAATGTGGGTTTATTTTCTCAAAGCGAAGTCACAAGTATTTAATGAATTTCAAAAGTTTAAAGCATTAGTTGAAATAGAGTTTGGATGTCAGATCATCACCCTTAGGACAGATAATGGGGGTGAGTTCTGTTCCAACCAGTTCACAAACTTCTGTGCAAAACACGACACCAGACACCATCTTACCACACTCTATACCCTCAGCAGAATGGCGTTGTTGAGCGGAGGAATTGTACCATCACAAAAATGGCCCGTTGTATGTTGGAAAACAAGAGTGTTCCCAAGAAATTTTGGGTTGAGGTAGTGTATATTGCAGTTTACCTTCTTAATCGGTCTCCCAGACAGGCTGTTAAGAAGATGAATCCTGAGGAAGCATGGTTTGGGAGGAAACCAAAAATCACTCAGCTTAGGGTTTTTGGTTCAACTGCGTATGTTTGGATTCGAAATGCCAAAAGAACTAAATTGGATTCTAAGAGCCAAAAGTTGATGCTAATAGGATACAGTTGTTAGGGTTAAAGATGCAAATATCTAACAATTAAATGCAGATTTAAGTAATAAACAGAGAAACCAAAAACACACAGAATAAATTATAACACAGAGAATTTAACGTGGTTCACCCAATCCGGGCTACATCCACCAAACCGCAACCATCCCAATGATTTTATTATCCAGTGCAAAAACCTATTACAATCTTGCGAATAATCGTGTTTTTTTTTTATCATACTGTAACACCCATCCGAACCCCTTTTTAGGAAGCTTAGAAGCTTCCAGATTTTGGGTTCTACAAAATCGGATTTTCCTTTTTTGTTGATTTTTCCTTTTTTTGATGATGATGTGAAAAAGTAGGAGGAAAATTTTTCTCGGGGGCTACCGCCCCCGAACCCTCACTCGGGGCCCGGTCCAACCCTAGACCTCGGCAAGGATACATGCCGGGGTGTACAAAATACCATGGGCTATACAGTATAGCATGATCAGGACTTACATGCCGGGGAAATAAGTACAAAATACCATGGGCTATACAGTATAGCATGATCAGTCGCCACATACCAACAATCTCCCACTTGGAGACTGATCTTGGACGACACTGCTGCAATTACAGCTCCCACTGGAAATAAGTACCTTAGACCCTACTACTCTGTTATACTTGAATTCAACTTTGAAGGCCAACTGAAGCTGAAGAGGAGCTCAGCTTCTCCCTTGTCACTGCCTTCGTAAACATATCCGCTGGATTGACATCTGTATGTATCTTGTCCAGCTTGACCTGTCCATCCTCCAACACCGACTGAATGAAATGATATCTCAACTATATGTGTTTTGTTTTAGAATGGAAGGCATAATTCTTTGCAAGATGTATAGCACTCTGGCTGTCTGTAAACAAGTAATTTCCAGCCTGTTGTTTGCCCAACTCATCCATGAAAAGTTGCAGCCATATCATCTCCTTTATCGCCTCTGTTGCAGCAACATACTCTGCCTCTGTGGTGGATAAAACAACCACCTTTTGCAATTGAGAAATCCAACTCACTGCTGTCCCACCAACTGTGAATACATAACCTGTGGTACTCCGCCTGGTATCTATATCCCCTGCCAAATTTGAGTCAACATAGCCTTTTAAATCAGTGTTAGAGCCTCCAAAACATAAACATTTATTGGATGTACCTCTCAAGTACCTGAGAATCCATTTTACTGCATTCCAATGCTCAACTCCGGGAAGACTCAAATATCTGCTAACAACTCCTACGGCATGTGCAATAACCAGTCTCGTGAATACCATGGCGTACATTAAACTTCCTATAGCTGAAGCATATGGTACCTTGGACATTTTTCCTTCCTCCTCTTGTGTCTTTGGACACATATCCTTAGTCAATTTAACATGACTAGGCAAAAGTTTGCTGACAGCTTTTGCATTCTCCATATGAAATCTCTGCAACACCTTTTCAACATAATTAGCTTGAGATACAAAATACAATTTTTGTTTTGCCTATCACTCTAATTTTCATAAACACAAGTTTGTTTGCTAGCCTTGCTCAGTCAAATTTCAAGTACCATTGCCGAGGGTGCTTGCTTCAAACCATATAAACTTTTATTCAATCTGCACACTAGTTTCTCCTTACCTTTGACCTCAAATCCTTGTGGCTGTTCCATATATATTTCCTCTTCCAAATCACCATGGAGAAAGGTTGTTTTAACATCAAGTTGTTCTAAATGCAAATCTTCAGCAGCCACAATACTTAAAACAATACGAATAGAAGTCATTTTAACAACTAGAGAAAAAATCTCATCAAAATCAATACCCTTTTTTGTGCAAATCCCTTTACAACTAATCTGGTTTAAATCTTTCTTACCTCCATCCCTCTTTCCTATAAACCCATTTGTTTGGTAAAGCTCTTTTACCCAAGGGCAACTTGCATAATTCCCAAGTCTGATTTTTTCAACAAGGAGTCCATTTCTTCTTCCATTCCATGCTCCCACTGAACCTTGGTATCCACCTGCATAGCTTCATCATAATTTGGTTCACCAACATCATTAACAAAATAGTATACAAAGGAGGGAGAGAATCTTTCTGGAGGTCTACTTATCCTTGAAGATCGTCTAACAGGAGTTTGTGGTATTTGTTGCTGTTGTTGCCCAACATGAGGAACCATGAAACATCATTGTTTGGAATATCATCCAACACCGCATAATCATTTTTTTCTTCTCATGTTGCAAATGATCTTTGTACAAAACTTTTTCATTGAATATGACATCCCTACTTCTCACAATTTTCAAATTTTCAAAATCCCAAAGCCTATAACCAAATTCATCAATGCCATATCCAAAGAAATATACATTTCTTTGATTTTGCATCAAGCTTGGTTCTATTTTTAGAATCTACATGTGCAAATGCTTCACAAACGAAGGTTTTGAGAAAATAATAACTCACCTTCTTACCTTTCCATGCTTCCTCTGGAATACCACAACCCAAAGGATTAGAGGGACCTCTATTAATTAAATAAACAACAGTGTTTACAATCTACCCACATTTTAAAGGCATCCCAACATGCAATCTCATAGTCCGTGCACGCTCCATTATTGTTCTATTCATGCGCTTAGCCACTCCATTTTCCTATGGAGTCTTTGAAACCGTTTTTTGCCTACGAATACCATTAGAGGAACAATAATCTTCAAACTCTTTGCTGCAATACTCACCACCATTATCAGATCTCGAGACATTTTAGCTTTTACCCATCTCATTCTCAACCAAGCTTCTCCATTTTTTAAAAGTTTCAAATACATCAGATTTTGCCTAAGGAAATAAATCCATACCTTTCTAGTTGCATCATCAATGAATGTAACATAATACAGAGAGCCATCGAGAGAAGATACCTGAGCTAGTCCCCATACATCCGTATGCACAAGCTCCAATTTCTCATCTTTTTTTTGCTTCCCATCTTTGAGAAAACTTACTTTCTTTTGTTTTCCATACACACAACTTTCACAGAAATCCATATTAACACATTTTAGACTTGGTAAAACATTATTTGAATGAAGTACTTTCATACCTTTTGCACTCATATGCCCAAGTCTGTTATGCCACAGTGCTGATTCAGAGTCCACAACAACTGTATGATCTTCTACCTGTTGAACGTAGCAACTGTTCCTGAACATTGACCTTTTTCCGTAACAATTAAAGTAGAAGGAACAGTATGACTACAAAGATATAAGGTGCCTACTTTCACACCTTTTGCTACCATTAAGGCACCCTTTGTGACCTTCCAATTTTTATCACTAAATGTAACAACACAACCTTCATCATCTAGTTGCTCTGCTGAAATTAAATTTCTGCTTAACTTTGCCTTACCTCATGTAGTAGCCAATGATTCCCATTCTGCAACTTAATCTTGATTCTTCCCTTTCCAACAATCTGACAGGGTTCGTTATCTCCTAAATAAACCAGCCCAAAATCCCCTTGGACATAATCAAGAAAATAACTTCTATGGGGGTAGCATGAAATGAAGCCCCTGAATCTAACACCCAAGAATCATCAGCATTATCAAGGGAAAGAATCAAAGCATCCTCATCAGATTTATTACTTACCACATTTGCCTCTTTACTTCCTTCCTTTTTGTCTCCTTTATTTTTCCGAGACCAACAATCTTTCTTTAAATGACCCGACTTACCACATTACCAGCAATCCCTCTTATCTCTAGATTGGGACCTTCTGTCCTTTGATTTTCCTCGTGACTTCCCACGATTTCCAAAATTGTTTCCTCTCTCCTTTGTTCAGCCCTTGCTTTCTACATTCAAAACACTGCCTGATGTGGATGTTCCACCTGAACTTTTCCTACGAATTTCCTCGCTCAAAATAACACCAACAACATCATCAAATTTCAATGTATTCAAACCAGAAACAGAATTGCTAACAGCCATTACTAAGCTATTCCAACTTTCAGGCAAATAACATAGAATCAAAAGAGCCCTAACTTCTTCATCAAAGTTTACTTTTACAGAAGTTAATTGACTGGTGACCGTATTAAACTCATTTAAATGATCAGTAACTGACCCACCTTCTACCATTTTCATATTATATAAACGCTTCATAAGAAATACCTTATTCGAAGCGGAAGGCTTTTCATATAACTTCACCAGGGTTTCCATCAACTCTTGAGTTGTCTTTGCTGTTGTAATATTGAACGCCACCGATTGTGCTAGGCATAAACGAATACTTCCAAGAGCCTTTCTATCCAAGATCTCCTAGTCCTCATTAGACATTGCTGCGGGTTTCTTGGTTTTTCGTTCCAATGGCTGCCATAAATCCTTTTGATAGAGATAGTCCTCCATCTGCATCTTCCATAACTGATAGTTCTGCCCATTAAACTTCTCAACCTTCTTACTCTCAGTTGGCGTTTAAATTCGCACCTCTAAAATGCGGATTTGAAAACGGACAGCTATGCACAGATAAACTGCTCTTCAAATTAGGAGGGGAAGTTCCCTCTTGCTGATGGTGTTTGAAAGAAAGTATACTAAAACTAAGTTGCCTATCTTTTTGATCAGCTTAGAGCACAAGGTTTTTTAAACACAAATGCCGCAGCTGAGATTTTCTGATATAAGAAGTTCAACTACGACTAACTTAAACTAAAGACATTCCTAACCTCTCAAGTAATAGCAGAGCAAGAGAAGTTAGAAATTAAGAAGGTAGATCTTCTGACAAAATACTTTGATAAACTCTATTCCAACAAACATCTACACACTTCAATGTAAGCTGAAATCTAGATCATAAAAGTAGAACATAAATGACGGAAATCTGAGATTTTGGACCAAGGCAAAGGAGGCTCATGATTTTATTACTCAAATCTCTGGAACAAACTCACTTCTAACATGCCTTGAACAAGAAATTGCAGCTAAAGAGGCTTGCAAACTTATTTTTAACACAATAGAAACAACAATCATACTAACTCCTTGTTGGCTAAAGAGGCTCAACAATTTGCTTATCACAACACAATTTGAACAATACTTGAGTAACAAATAGAAGGCACAATAGGCTCAGCGTTTTGTTCTCACTAGCACGGTTAAAAAAACTAAATGAGCAAAGGCTCTTATTTATAGAGAAGCAGAGGAGTAGGGAACCCTAAAATCTCCTTTCTTTAATCTAGGGCTTGCTCAGCAAGCAAGCTTTATTACTAAATCTAGAAAGAAGATAACATCTAAAACCCTAGAAAGCAGAAAAAGCGGGAAACGCCAACTATTACATCTTATCTTCTTTCTCTTCTCAAAGAATGGATAAAGATCATTCCAAGAATAGAAAGAAAGCGGGAAAGAAAGCTTCTAGAAAAAAACTGCTTTAAAGCTCGATCACATCCGCTAGGAAGTTAGAGATTGTGTCCCGGTTCGGTGCATCTATGCCATCAACAGCAAAGCACCGCTTTTCAAGAATATCTTCAGCATCTACAATAGATCTAGGAAATCTTCGACCTCATTGGCCGCTTTATCGAACTTTGCTGACATCACTGAAATATGGCCTATCCTTTCGCCAACTGGACTGCAACTATGAACAACACTCTGAAACTGAACTTGCACTTCCTCAAGCCCGACGTAGGAACCATCTTCAAGACTGTACTGAGAAGGGATTTCTATGACGAATTCGCTGATGAAAAGAAGAGCTTCAACCACCCTTTGTCTGTAGGCGATGAATTCTTCAGATATCCTCTCATAGGTTTTAACTTTGAAAACATGACGCTCTCTCCAGGCAAGGATTTGTCTCTTGTGCTCCTTTGAAACTGCTGAACCGTAGGCTGTGTCTAAATCAGCAATGATAATCTCATGCCTAGGTTTTACTTCAGCCAGTGTTTGTTCAAATCCTTGGATACCTTGACGTAGCTCATGAGCGTTTTCTTTTAACTGGAACATCCGTGCCAAGATCTCCTTTCCTCTGACAATGAAGCTCTCGATCCACCCCTGAGTCTCTTTCCCACAAATGACCAGCTGTCTTAACTGATGGTGATCAGCTGGTGTCTCCAAGACCTGGGGCAGCAACTGGGTTGCTTGTGAAGAACCATGGACAAGGTTAGAAATGAAAAGCCTGAGCTACTGATTTTCAGCCTTGAGGGCTGCCTTGTCTTCTCCATTTTTAAGCACTCTTTCTTGAAGGTTTTCGGATACAACTTTAAAGAGACTCAAATCTGCATGTCTGGTATTTCTACCGAGATTAGCCTTGACCATGACGAAATCATCCATATTCACTTCGTCCCTATTCTTGTCTTCTGGGGGCATTGCAGTCTCTATGACTATCTCGTTATCAGGATTCCTATCAAAGTGAACTTGCTTCTTTGCCTTCTTCTTAGGAGGTTCCTGATAGATGTTATCGAGATCGTCAACACTCACTTGATATGAAGGCCTTCTCCTAACCCTTCCTAAGGAGTTCTCAAGCCAAGACACGGTAGTATCTCTACTAACTTCCTCAAGAGGTGCTGCTGCAATCTCTTCATCATCTTCGATATCAAGATCAATGTGAATTGGTGAAGAACCTGTCAAAGGTACAGAAACATGTGTTGAAGGTGGTTCTTCTGTTTCATTCTGAGGTATAGGCTCGTCAGGAGGAACTTCTGAATCAGCTGTAGGCTGCTCCTGTATGACTATGCCTGAGAAATCCTACCTTCTTTTTACATTTTTATTTGATCTACTACCTTTGACGCCATCTTGAGACTGACTTTTGCCCTTCCCTTTTGACTGCGCTCTGGAAGAAGAGGGAATTATCCTTGGCCGCTCTGCTATTGGAATGGAGTTCTTCCTTTTAAGGATTAGGAAAACTTTACTATGCTCAAGGACTTGTCTTGTCCTGTCTTCTACTGAAAGAGATTCTTTGTTTGCCCAGTTAACTTGTGGTAAGGGCTGATCTTCAATTCGCTTCTGAGTATACATCGGAAGAAGCACATCTTCATCATCATCTGATAGCCCTTCTATATCTTCATTTAAACAGTCTTTCATCTGATGGAGAGTGAGCCTGCTGTAACTACGCCTCCGCACCTCAAACTCATCTGCATAGTTAGGCCAAAAATCTTCAAGTGCGGCTATATGATCATAGTTCTTCTCCAATCGGCCAGCGTAGACACCATGAGGATCAAAAGATCGCCTCTCGCTGTAGGACTTGAGGCCGAATTTATCTAACTCTTCTCCTATTGTCTTGGCATCTGGAGCAGTCCTGCATGTATAAATTCCCAGCCCTAATGGAAAGTGGAGGGAGGGTTTCCTTTTGTTCCTCAAGACTGTGTGGACATCGTGAGCCTACCTCAAGAACTCCATGAAGATGACCTCATCTGACGGATACCTTGGCAACATGAGCGGGGCACCCGAATAACCGTAGACCCTGAGATAGGTAAAGGTAGGAAACTGTATAAACCAATCCGCCCATTCTGCCATTGCTGCCTTGGCAACTGAAGAGATGCGGACGTGCAATTCGTTGTCTAGGTCCCGCACTGTGTACATCAAGAATGCCTCGTTCACCCTTTTGTAGTGATGCAATGACTTTGTGAACTCCAACTGGCGATAGTAGTTATATATGTGTTGTACGCTCAATGATCCCTCAGTGTTTAACCCTCTGAATTGACCTTGATAGACCACCAGGTAGACTAGGTACGACACCATGTGGAATACATGAAACTGGAAATATTCTGTTATTTGCTGATGTAGGCAGTCACTAATCAAAGTAGGCCAATCATAGAATTCAGTTTTCTTCATGATGTGGGGAATGGCGTAAAACATCCAAGGTTGGAACTTGGTGGCATCTTCTGAGCCAGTGACCCTGTTGAGCAAAGTGATGATGATGGCAATCTCGTCCTTGAATTCTCCTCGCCCGACATTCTTGGGCAATGTTTTATGTTTTTCTTTCATCCATCTCTGTGCAATCTTCTTACTATATTTATCTTTATGCATATTCCATATCCTTTCACATTCACCCTTTGAGAGAGTAACGCTTTCAGGCCACGGGGGAATGGAAAAACACTTCTCGATCATATCAGGCTTTAGACTGCAAATCAATCTGCCATCTGTTGACTGGATCTCCCTAGTAGCCGGGTTGTAATGCTTAATGCAAGCGATTATGAACTCAAGGCTCTGAACTGATATAGGAATTGACGCTGCTGCGAGGAGTCCAGAATGTCCCAGGTTCTTGATTGAAGTGTTGCCTGCTCTCTCCAAGGCATGTAGATCGAAAACCGGCTTGATATGATGCAAGTCTGTCTCACTGTTTTGATGTAATTGTGAAAGATAGCTGATTCAGTCTTGAAAACATTGGGAGTGTACTCCATTTCGGAAAACTTGAAGAATGACTGTAAACTCGCCCTAGTTCTGACAAGTTCTGAGCAACTTCTATTTTTAGAATGCTGATTTTTGTGCTCCAACGGACAAATTTTTGAGAAATTTTTTTGAGATATGGGTTTTGTTCGGAATATCGATGCAAGACAACCCAGATCGTCCGTTTTTGAAAATTTTGAATTTTGCCTAAAAAAGCAGCAAACCCTAATTTCTTCAATTTTTCTCGAAAAAAGCTGGCACCTGGGTTTTGTTCAGAACAAGATTAGAAATGGACCCAATTGATTAGATTTGCAAAACCCTGACGTTTGATCCAAAAAGCAGCCAACCCTAGATTTTGAACTTTCTTGAAAAAAGCTGCGATATGGGTTTTCTTCAGAAGACTGATCGGGAAGGACCCAGATGGTTGAAACTTGAATGCACTGAGGTTTTCACTGACATGCAAAATAAAAACACTTGCTGCAATTTGATGAAGTTCTTGAAAAATTCTTCAGAAGATTGAGGCAAAAAGACCCAGATGACAGAAAAATGGAAAGCCTTGGCCTTCTGCTTGAAAAATTCGATCTTCTGGAACAAAAAGCTTGAAAAAGCAAGGGTTTATGCTTGCTGATCTGAAAAATCTGATGTAAAACCAGCAAAGATGAATTCTTGAATCACAAAAATTCTTCAAACTTGCTGCTCCAACTTTCTCCTCTGGATGCTACCTGCAAAAATAATGAAAAATACATGAAAGAATGATGTTAAATAGACTTTAGGGCTTTGGATTAGGTTTTGCTTTCTTTGCTTTTATTTCCAAAACCCTAAAACTCAGCTTCCTTGAACTTGGACGCCACCTTCTTCTTGCAATTTTGAATTTTTTTTGAAAATCTAAAAATTTCTCTAAGGCATGAACATTTAGGCACCCTTCTTCACCTGGGGCGCCCACTTCCTTCAGTGTTAGTCAAATTTTTAACATTTTCAACTTTCCTTCATTTTGACATGCTACTTCACCTCTGATTTTCCGTTGGCAGGTTGATCCGACAGGCAAGCTGAAGGTTTCACGGCGGAGCTTGACTGATTCTGAGAAAGAAGTTCTGGAGGCATCTTTGGCAAAATCCTTCATTTTGACCTCCAAATTCATGGGAGCCTTTTCCTTCCAGGGGCGCCCATTTCTTTCAGAGTTAGCCATTTTCATAACTTTCAAATTTCTTCATAAACTCCTATCTTACAGACGATCTTATTGAATCTGGAGCTCTGGGCGTCGGATCGACTGTCGGCTGAGCTCATTGAGAAGCTGGTGAAATATTGAGAGGGGTCTTCTAGAATGAACTTTGTCAAAAAGTGAAATTTAAACCCTCAAAAGTTTGGGTGCCCATCTTGGCTGGGGGCGCCCATTTCCACCAGAGTTAGTTTATTTTCCATTTTCGTGTGTTTGCTTTTGAATCTTCGTTCCCAGCCTTCGTCGGACCCTACATTCAGCTCCTCGTATCTGGTGACTACGAACTCTGATTGACGTGCAGGATATCTCATTGGAGAGCTGGATCAACTGCGAAGAGATTTTGTTAGACACACATCTGCAAATTCATTTGACAAACCCCTTGAAAACTTGGGCGCCCTTCTTCACCAGGGGCGCCCATCTTCTCCAGACTTAAACCATTTTTTCATGATTTTCATCTTCTAGTCTGAAATCTTCATTCTGAACCTTCGTCTTCGATCTGAATTTGCTGGAGATTGGGCAGTCGGACGTGCTGACGAAGACAGGCATCGCGAAGTTGGGCAAAAACCGAAGAGATTGAACATTTTGACAAACCCTAACTACTGAATTAGGCCCTTCAAAAAGCTGGGCGCCTTTCTTCACTAGGGGCGCCCAAAATGTCAACACTTAGTCAATTTTTTGATATTTTTGAATTCTTCACTCCGCTTTCCGTGTGAATCCCTCCTGTTCGTCGTCGAATCCCGGATGACTGAATGATCTGTTGATTATGCTGTTGGATTCACTGCGAAGCTAACAAAAAAGTGAGGAAGTTTGACTGGAGGCTTGAAACCCTAATTTTATCATATGATGTCTCAAAAAGGTGGGCGCCTTTCTTTAACAGGGGCGCCCAAACTCAGCAGTGTTAGAAAGTTTTCTTCATTTTTCACTTTCTTTCTCGTTCTTCGTGACAGCTTCATGAACTCATCTTCTGTTGAATGCTTCGAACGTTGGATCTGACGCCTGGTAGTCAAATGCCCTCCATTGATGACTTCAGAACTCCTAATATGCTTTTGAAAAAGTAGAATAGACCCACTAGGGCAAAACTGACCATTTTGAGATTCTGACTGCACCAGCCTGATATGGACGCATTTTGAGCCAATCAAAATCAGTTCGGACCCTGTCAGACCAACTTTCTATTTTTAGAAAATTTTGCCAGTATCCGTTTCCAAGAAAACCCAGAAAAACCCAGAAAATGTTACTATTTTTAGAAAATTTCTAAAAATAGCAGTTTTCCTAAAATTTAGGGATGAAAAACTGAGATATGGGTTTTGTAGGTTAAGCTGTTCTTAGCAGACCCAGATCATCAGATTTTGAAAATTTTACGTTTTAACCCCTCATGCAAGACGTGCACACCCAAATTTTGACCTTTTTGACTGATTTGACAAGACTTTTACTCATCTCTTCAAAATATCTAAGTGTAACAAAAATTTTAATTTTGGGGTACAACACCCTCGTCTGCCGTTACTCCCACTCAACCGTGAGACCTTCCTACAGATGATAATCAAAACACAACTTGGCTCTGATACCACTTGTTAGGGTTAGAGATGCAGATATCTAACAATTAAATGCAGATTTAAGTAATAAACAGAGAAACCAAAAACAAACAGAATAAATTATAACACAGAGAATTTAACGTGGTTCACCCAATCCGGGCTACATCCACCAAACCGTAGCCATCCCAATGATTTTATTATCCAGTGCAAAAACCTATTACAATCTTGCGAATAATCGTGTTTTTTTTTTATCATACTGTAACACCCATCCGAACCCCTTTTTAACAAGCTTAGAAGCTTCCATATTTTGGGTTCTACAAAATCGGATTTTCCTTTTTCGTTAATTTTTCACTTTTTTGATGATGATGCGAAAAAGTAGGAGGAAATTTTTTCTCAGGGGCTGCCACCCCTGAACCCCCGCTTGGGGCCCGGCCCAGCCCCAGACCTCGGCAAAGATACATGCCGGGGTGTACAGTATACCATGGGCTATACAGTATAGCATGATCAGTTGCCACATACCAACAACAGTGACACTCACAAGGCCTATTGACTAATTGATGTGGCTACTGACCGTTTGACATTCAATAGGGATGTTGTGATTGATGAGGAAGGTGGGCCCTTTTTGCTCCCTTCTCCCATCAAGAGTCCTGACAATCAGCCTTTGAAGACCAAGGATTTGGGAGCAAAGCTGTTAGTAGCTCCACCTGAAGAGAGGGATTCTGATGCTTCACACGTAGAATCTCCCAGACCAGATCCTTTACCAGCAAGGAGGGACTCTGATGATTCTAACATTGTGGAATCTCCTCAGCAAGATTTTGTACTAGCAGATTTTCCTCAAAATAATATGGATGATATTATTCCAGGCAGCCCAAGTCATGATGATGATCATTTTGATTTGGAAGATGATTCTTCCCCTCCTCGTCCTAAGTGGTGGGCAAAGCTCATTGGTGATGTTCATGATGATGAGCTTGTGTTCATGATGATGAGCTTGTTGAGGGACGCTTGTCTAGAGGCAAGAGAAAAAAGCACACAATAAACTTTGCTCTTATGGCCAACATTCAAAGTATCTATGAGCCCTAACAGTATTTAGAGGCCAAGGGTAAACCTGAATGGGAAAACACTATGGATTTTGACCATCATAGTCTTTTGAACAACACATGGGTTCTATTGGATCTTCCACCAGGGAAGAAACCCATTGGTTGCAAATGGGTCTATAAGGTCAAATACAAGGCTGATGGAACACTGGATAAATACAAGGCTCAGTTGGTGGCTGAGGGGTTCTCGCAGAGGTATGAGGAAACCTTTGCTCCCATAGCAAAGATGAGCACCATCCGATAGTCTTTTGAACAACACATGGGTTCTATTGGATCTTCCACCAGGGAAGAAACCCATTGGTTGCAAATGGGTCTATAAGGTCAAATACAAGGCTGATGGAACACTGGATAAATACAAGGCTCAGTTGGTGGCTGAGGGGTTCTCGCAGAGGTATGAGGAAACCTTTGCTCCCATAGCAAAGATGAGCACCATCCGACTTGTCCTAGCCATGGCAGCACAGTTTGGATGGAATGTCCATCAGATGGACGTGAAGAATGCCTTCCTCAATGGAGATTTGGAGGAAGAAGTATACATGACGCAACCTCCTGGTTTTAAAGTTGCAGGACAAGAGCACAAGGTGTGCAAATTACGGAAGGCTCTTTATGGCCTCAAGCAGGCACTGAGGGCATGGTACCTGAAGTTTGATAAGTACCTGGTTGCACAGGGGTTCCACAGGAGTCCCTCAGATGCAAATTTGTATGTCAAAAGCACTGGCAGTGATATCATCCTTCTTGTCATCTATGTGGATGATATCAATATTACTGGCAATAGGTTACCCTTGATTGAACAGATCAAGTCAAATTTGTGTTAGGCATTTGAGAGGACGGACTTGGGTCTCCTACACTATTGTCTTGGTGTAGAAGTTTGGAAAATAGGTGGCAATATATTCATTTCTCAATCGAAATATGCCAGAAGTTTGCTTGAAAAATTCAGGATGGAAGATTGCAAACCCTCATCCACTCCTATGGAGAAGGGGCTGAAGCTTTAAGCCAAATCAGACTCACCAGTAGTAAATGAATATGCATTTAGGCAACTTGTGGGCAGCCTTAGCTATCTTACTGCCACTAGACCTGATCTCATTTTTGCTGTGAGTTACATTTCTCGTTTCATGACTACTCCTAAGGCGGAACACTGGGTTGCCGCGAAGCGAGTATTACGATATGTCAAAGGGACACTTGATTTTGGCATTCTTTATAGTAGATGCAAAGATCCTAGACTGGTTGGCTTTACAGACTCATATTGGGCAGGTTTAGTGGATGACAGGAAGTCCACTTCTGGGTATGTTTTTAGTCTTGGTACAGGTGTAGTCACATGGACAAGCAAGAAGCAGCAGGCGATTGCTCTTTCCTCGAACGAAGCAGAGTATTGGGGAACAGTTAAGGCAACATGCGAGGCAATATGGCTTCGAAGGATGCTTGCTGACATGTAGATGTCTCAAGCAGGGCCTTCACCCTTGTTTTTTGATAATCAAGGGGTTCTCAAACTTGCTAAGAATCTAGTCTTCCACAAGCGAACCAAGCATGTTGAGCTTCACTGTCACTTCATCAAACAACTTGTTGAAGATGGCTCTGTGATGTTGCAGAATGTTGCAACTGAGGATCAGATTGTGGACATTCTCACCAAGTTTCTCAATCCAGATAAATTTGTAACATTTCAGAATAAGCTTGGTGTAGTTAGTAGAATGACCATTAAGGGAGTGTATTAAAGTATTATTGTATTATTTAATGGTCATCTTAGCCTTTAGTTAGTTGTTAACGTCTGTTTCTTTTTAGAAACATCGTCCTGTATTGTATTATATTTAAGGAGCTTTCATCTCCTTTGTAAATATTGAATATCAATTATCATTTTATTGATTTCATTGGGCCACTCAAAGTTAGCCAATTGCACCGATGTTGATATTTTGTAGTAGCCATTGAGTACTTGACGAAATGGGTAGAAGCCAAAACACTCCTTGATAATACGATGATTAGTACAAGGTTTATATATGAGCAGATTGTCACATGTTACGGAATACCTATACAGATCATGAGTGACCGTGGTGGGTACTTCGTCAATCACATAATTCGGCTCATGATGACGGAGTTCCGAATCTTCCACAGCTTGTCAAGTCCGTACTACCCAAGGGTGAATGGACAAGCAGAGTCAACCAACAAGGTGTTAGTGTTTGTCATTAACAAATCATGTGGAGTTGAAGAAGCAGATTGGGAAGAAAAGTTTTCTGTCGTACTGTGGGCATACCGTATGACATATAAGGTGACAACGGGGCACACACCATTCCAGTTAATGTATAGTCAAGAAGTAGTAGTGCTAGTTAAGTATATTGTACCGAGTTTGAGGATAACCGTAGAGAACAAACTTGGTGACATGGAGAGTTTGAAGGAACAATTATTCCAACTCAACGAATTGGATGAATGAAGAATATTGACACAATGGGCTATGGAGGCAATGTAGAAGAGAAGGAAGTATTGGCATTACAAGCATCTTCGTCGGATGAAATTCCAACCTGGCTTTTTAGTTTTAAAATATAACGGCCGCAACGAAAACAAGCTTGGTAAATTTAAGGTAAGGTGGCTTAGACCCTTTAAAATCTGAGAAAAGTTGCGATAATGGAGCAATTAAACTTGAGAATTTAGATGGGACTTTGCTACAAGACTCCATCAACGAATCAAAGCTGAAACTGTACTAGGAAAGAAAGGAAACACCAATTGAAGTATGTTGGGCTACGCAACAAAAGAGGATTGGACAATAAGCAAAAATGGAGCCATGGAAGAAGAGGATTGGGGAATAACTTGGAACCAGTTTGTAGGAGAAGCAGATTGGACAGCAAGAGGAGACCAAAAAATCATAGAAGAGAGATTGGTCAAGAAACAAGAAGGAATTGTAGTACCAAGAGTCCACAAACATTTGACAAATGCTCTATTCGGAACACTTGCATTGTGGAAGAGAGTATGGGGTCATTGGAAATTATATTCACCCTACGAAGGAAAAAAAAGAGGATACATGGCCTACGAGCTTGACAAAGAAGCCGAGGATGAAAAAAAGAAACAAGAAGTTGAATACGAAGAGGACTTAGATGAATATCTAGAGGAAGAACCATGCCTTAAGGCCATAATAATGGCGGAGGATATGTTCATTGCCAAACAATCTAGACACAATGAAGAGGTGATCAAATATGCTATTGAGCATAATTTGGAGCTCCCTCCACTACTGACCTTGAATGGACTATGACAGGTAATACCTAATCTAGTGGGTCCACTGACGGTCGAAGGAGAGGTCACATGGTATGAACAATACAAAGGGCGATATGTCAGTGACAGCTACAGAGGTACTGGACCCCCTCCTCTTGTAGACAAAATTTTTGATTGAGAATATCTCAGAACATGTTGTGAAGATGATTGTTATAAAAGATCCCTTTTTCTTGTATGTGGCGATATGCATCGAAGGTGAAATGTAATACCCCCTATTAGGGATGGGCGATATTTTTCACGATAATTCAATTTGACATATTACCATTTTGTCAAATAGATTGCATCTGAATGGTGTTTGCAGAGATTTGAGTGAATGAAAGAGACTCGTAATACTGAATCTTATAGATATAAAAGAACTCCAGATTCTGAGTTATTGGAGATCAAACAAGCTACGATATTGAATCATATAAAATGCATGTGCAGGTCTGATAATCGATTTCTGAACTTCATGTCGTTACATTTAATTGTTTTACAATGTTGCCGAAACAGAGATGAAGCTATAGACTTCACAAATACAATATGGACACTGCTAGATGTTGATATGTCTATAACTAATGCTCAGATTAAGCTACAGCAGTGGGCAAAGTTCAGATCAATAATAAAATGATTAACAACAGATACTAACTATTCATATATGATTGAGAACTTAGTTCAGACTTGGGAAAAGCTCACGCCAAGGTCAGAATGGAGCCCAAGGATATCTGCAGATCTCCCAACAATTCATTAAAGTCCATGTCCAAGCTCCTCAGTCACCAGTGCCCCTTTTTCAGTCCATATCGATCACTAGAACTCACATGCAACCTTGAAGCTGAAGCTCACGGCTTGTTCAAAGGTGATGGCTGGAGCAATAAATAGTGGCGATTCTCCTTCCTTGACCAGATTGGAATCCCACATGGGAACTCCAACTCAGCTATCCTTTCTGGTACGACACCTTCCTTGCTAGTTTAAATGTAATACAAATACCTTTGGGAGTATGCAATGGGAGGAAGGCAAGAACATAGCTCCCGATTTGCCTGCTTTGACTCTTCAATATTTTGTCCTTTTTCCAGTGTGGCACATAAACCCCACACTTAGTATATGAGGCGGATAATTCTGTTTTTTTCTACCAACAACCTTTGTCTCTATCCGCAGACCCGATAATCTCTAGCTAATATTCAACTCCCTTAAAACCATAACTCCTTCCCAAATTGTTATGGAGACCAGCTTTGACCCCACTTGATTTCCAAAATCTGATGCAGTCTCTTTTGTGTAACCCCAGCACAGAGTTTCCTGAAGTCTCTATTGATGCTTGGGCATGAAGGAAATTAATTGATGGCTTCCATAAACTTGTCGGCCAGCAAAACATAAAGATGGACTTTTTGTTTGGTTTGAATAAGACAAATCAAACCCTCACAAAGCTACGCATACAATACTTATTGTGGCAGCTTTGTATACATCGTAACTCTTTCAAATAACCACGAAGTCAAATAAACGTCACCAATTATAGTTGCCTCTTCCTTAGAGATTGATGGCCTGACACTAAGGCTTCTATATTGACTAGTAGGGATTAAGAATTAAATGCCACGATTTTATCATAGTAAAATTTAGAATACTAACAACTTTTACATTAAATGCCACGGCTGGCAACAAACTCAGAAAAACATAAGATGAGATGATTGCAACCAACAGCATTAAGATTTCACCTGGTATGTGTATATTCTTGTAAATATTCTCAAAGATACTCTGAATCACCCTTACTCAACAAACATAAACCCTGAGAGATCTTCTGCATAAACCCTGATGTCAACCAAACCCTAGAAATTTGTGTTGCAATTGTTGGCGTTTAAATTAGCACCTCTGGAGTGCTGATTGAAAACGTTCAGCTATTTCAAATATTTTGCAACACTTCTTCATTATTTAAAGAGGAGAAGTCCCTCTCTGTTGAAAGCAATGCATAAGGAAGGGAATGGTAAACTAAGGTTCCTATCTTTCTGTACTTCAGTGGTAGGAAACAAGGGTGCACAAACACAATGCGCCACAACTAAGCTTTTTCTCTGGTTTCTGCAGATCTTAACTACGACTGTTCTAGGTTTTAATCTATCCAATATCCTCAAGGTAAACAGAGCATGAGGGTATAGGAGCGGGAATGGATTGGTTGGATCACTTGAATTCTCCGTCTACTAAGAATATGGCCGAGGCTCTGAACTCTTGGATATATGCTGGGATAAGGTTGGTACAAGCAAACACTCTTTACGGTAAGCTAGATCTGAGACCTGCCAAGGAGGAGGAACCCCTATCCGAGGTATGGGCTAGGAAACGACTTACAAGAAACAAAAAATTACGATGTCTTGGCCGACAAACTTGCTAAGGAGGAGGAACCCCTATCCGAAGTATAGGTTGAAGGAAAATCCATTAGACAACAACAAACGATAACTGCCAATGACAAATATCTAAGGAGGAGGAACCCCTATCTGAGGAGGGAAATGAAACAACAAGCTATTGAACACAAAACGTAGAAAGAACTCAAATAGGTAGATCAAAATGCAAGCGCCTTCTGATATTCTTCTTCAAGCTTCATCAATGAATTACAAAGATTGGGCCAGCAAAGGCACGAAATCATGCACAATTATGATCAACCAATGAACTCTCATCCAAGAGTGAACAAATATTCGCTTTCAAAGTTGTTGGCAACAATGGCGCAACAATTTTGCATAGCAAGTAAAGGTTAAACAAACAATGAGACGAAGGCTCTTATTTATAGAACTCAAAGGAGTGGGCAACCCCAAAATCTCCTTGAGTTAACAATGAGTTCTTGCCAATCAATTAGCAAGATTTATTCCTACAAAGGGGGAACAAGCAGTTAACTGGAAATCTACTTTAGTTAACTGAAACTAAAGAAAGAGTCAACTGGAAACTACTTCAGTTGATTGAAAGTAAACTAAAGGTGATCTTTAATGTAAAGTATACCTCCAAAATAGACATCCACGTTTAGTGGAGATCTGAGATCCACAAATTATGGAAGCCGATTAGACATCCTTAATCAGTGGGATCTGACAATGCATGATTTGTGGGATATGGAGTTAACTTGGAAAGGGGCATCAAGTTAACTCCAATTACATTAAATGTCCTCTTGAGTTGACTTGGAATGAGGCATCAAGTCAACTTCAAGTATCATAAATGCCAATTGGAAGGTAGGACGTCCTTCCTAGGTGTCTTTTCACACTTCACCACTTCCGGTCAACAGCTCCTTGATCCATGTGTTGACTTCTTCCGTTTCCAGATAGTCAATGCTTTGATGACACGACATCTCCTCTTCTTGCGCAAGTTGTTGCTCTTGGTAACTTTGGCGGCTCCGTGCTTGGAATGACCTCTTCGTAGTTGGCAAGCCAAGGTGCTTACTGCCACACGGGAGGTGGTAATGCTAGTCTTTCTATTGCAAGATCAACCTTTCTTTCTTCTTCATCCAGAGTAATTGCTGTGGCTCTCCACTGAGCGGGAGATGTATTCTTTTCAAAGATAAAGATCCGTAGACTGCTGATGATGTCCGTTTGGTCTCCAGCAATGTGTGTAAGATCTGCTTGGATAGTTGCTGGTGCAAGGTTTGGATGTTCAATTGGAGCCCAAGGACGCCAAATTGTCATTCTATTAAGAAGAACTCGCATGTTGACTGTAAACATGGATGTGTTCAGACAACTTCTAAAAAACCCCTAAAAATAGCCACCCGTCGAGAAGTATTTTTTCGGGAAAAATCTGGCACATGGGTTTTCTTCGTGCTTCAATGCTGAACAAACCCAGTTCCTCATAATTTTGATTCTGAAACTTTTTCGGAAAAACCCCCAAAACTAGGGGCAACAAGTTTGGTGATTTTGGAAAATCTGATGAGATGGGTTTCACTAGAAAATTATTCTGAATCTGCCCAGTTGATTAGATCTGTGGTAGCCTGTTGCTTTGTGTGACATGCAAGAAAACTTAAGACAAGAAGAGAGGAAGTAGACAGAAGATGGATTGGAAGTTTTTATTCAGACTCCCTGAGAAAATTTGTCTCTGAATCCAGCCTCTGATTAGAAATGTTCTTCAGCTTTTGATCTTCAAGAAATATCGAAGAATGGTCAAAAACCTTGGCCAGATCTGAAAATGGCGTCCTTGAGAGCTTATTGTTGTTCTTGATCATCAACCTACAATGAAATAATGAGGAGGGACGCCTAGATCTTCTTAGTATAGACTCAAGCCTCAGATCCATAAATTTGGGAACTTAACTCGTGATCAAAAGTTGATTTGGCTTGATCTGAAGTTCAAAAGGTGATTTCCACTGATCGTGGAGTGAGTTGGCCAAGTTTGTCTCGAAATATCTTAACTTTTAGTCAACAAACTTTCCTTTGACCCTTTTAGGCGTCCCTTTTGAGTTTTGCAAGCTTTTTCAACATTTTCTATGCTGAATGACGTCTGTTTGATCTCAGATCCAGATTGTTCGACTGGTCTTGAGCCGCTGCTGGTACATTCGCTGTTGAGCTGGGTCTGAGCTGAAGAGGAGTGCCTGGGAGGCACTAAGCTAGAAAGATGAGTTTAAGCTAGAAAGATGAGTTTATGACCTTTAAAAGGAGGGCGCCTTTCTCAAGAAAGGGCGCTTTCTTTCATGCCTTAGTCATTTTCTTGATCTGTTCTTTCAAACTCTTTCTTTTGACTTCCTGTGCCTTGATTTTGATTTCCCGTTGATCGGAGAATCAGATGATCCTGTTTGATCTCATCAGGCAACCAGTTCCTTTTCGCCAAAGATGACTGGATTTTGAATTTCTAGAAGTCAGTGAAAGGTTCCTTTATTCAAGGGCATGCCTCATTGAAAAGGGCGCTTTTTCCTTTTGCATAGTGATCATCCCAAAAGATGCTCCAGTTTGATCTTGATTATCTGGTGACTGACTTGTTAGATGCTTGTGCCTGCAGTTATGTTATCGAGATTGACCTTGACTGAGAAAACTGTCATGGGAGGCCTTCTAACATCTGACAGCATTTGAAGGCTCAAAAAGAAGGGCGCCTTTCCTTGGAAAGGGCACCTTTTGCACTTTGATCATCATTTCAACAACCATTTCTAATGTCTTCGTCAACTGCCTCTTTTTACTCTGCTAACGGTCACTGGTGCTCACTTTGTCAGATAATCTTGCTGATTGTTTCGTTGTCAAGCCAACAGGAGAACGCCGAGGATGACTGCCTTGGATGATTCATCAGGCCGCATTTGACCCTTGAGAATCAAGGGCGCCCCTCAATGAAAAAGGCTCTTTTTGCCTCGTGAACTGATTTCTCCTTCGTAGCATTTCCAGAGTTAGCCAAATTTTGGCCTTTTCCAGTTTTGAGAATCTCCTTCGTCAAATAGCATCTTTTTCATCCTTTTTTACCATGGTTGCATCGTCGATTCTTTTGAAGCTTAGGTTTCTGCACCTGGTACTGACCAATCTGCCATTAATGGTTGCGTAGCTCCTAACTTTGTTCTTGAAAAATAGAAATAGACCCACCAGAGTAAAACGTGTCTTTTGATGATTCTGATTTGATCAGTGTGATCGTGAAGTCAAATAATCCTATCAAAATCATTTTCATCTATTTCCGGGAAGGTCCTATTTTCGGGGAATTTCCCTAAAAATAGGGATTTTCAGAATTTCAACCATATGTTCCTTGACAGAAACCTGCCAAAACCCTATGTTTGGTTTGACCTAAAACAGACTTTTGATGGCATTTTACATGATTTAGCTCAATTTAAGTAGAATGCCAAAAAATTATTTTGGGTACAACAGGAATGAGACTCACAAATTTTTGCAAATCGATGAATCAATCGTTGAAGTCCAAACGCAAATCCTGAAGTGCATCCACCTTTGAAAGGATTTGGGTTTTCTTCCAAATCTGTAGGCTCGAGGGTTTTCGTCCTCAAGCATCAAAAAGTTGAGCTCTCCTCAAAACCAAAAGAACAATAATCTTCGCCTATCCTAAAATGAGCTCACATCCATTTATAATACCTTTTTAGGTTTTCTTGCCAAAACTCCTTTTTATAAAGTGACATTAAATTCTTTATAATATCTCCTCGCCACTTTTTTTTTCGGTAAGAACTACCTAGGGGGTAGCTCCTTTTTATTGCATTTAAAACAAGTAACATGATTATAGAGGAATACCAAACTAGTGATATCTCCCCGCCACTTTATAAATATACTTTAATTTAATTATTTAATATTACTCCCTCTTAATAAACTTTTGCTAGGCAATATCCAATAATTAAATTAATTAATTGATTTAGCTCCTATGATGGCGGAATGGAAAACAAGGACATTAAATGAAAGTACAAAGACATGACGAAATAAAAGGCCAAAAAAGAAAAATTAAATGGCCGAGAAGATGAAAAGAATAAAAAGCAAAAAATTACGGATCTGTAAATTATAAAAATTCCCAAAAGTGAAAAAAAAATATTAAAGTGAGATGGGGAAATATTAAATTAAAAAGTGGATATGTAAAGACCCCAACTGGATCTGGACTATATTTTTACGATTTTTTAGCTTGACAGATTGGCATTTTGTTAAACAGTTGGTGTTCTTGCTGAAATGCTTCACTTTCAGATTTACAAAGTTTGTAAATTGAATTTAATAACTCAACAAATGATAACTTCATTCATTGCATTATTCGAAAAATTTCAAATTCATTCATTACATAGAAATTTAGGAGTTCCAAAATATATTTCTGAACGATAACAAGATGCAGCCAAGTATGTATCTTAATGTATATTTCGAAAATACATGGCATAGTCCAGAATATATAAATACCAATTACAAGCTCCAGAATGTGATGCCTCTATAAGCAGACCCACGACTTGCTGTTGACTGGTGCGATGAGAGGAAGACAGTGATTGGTTTTAGCAGCCACGAATCTTCATAATCCTCGACCAGCATTAAAATCCCACACTCAACACAACCCCGTGTCCTTCACAGTCCACGACAGCAAAGATGAAGGGCGATATGCCTGCAATCAGACCCGTGACCCTTCTTCTGCCCCAAATGGCTGCATAACAGTGCACCACGACCCCTAAGGAGCAATATCACGCCTTCACAATGAATAGGGATTGGCTGCGTAGAACTTCCTTGCAGCTACAGGCTTCAGTAATACCCACGCATAGTCCAAGTGTGAACATAAATGCACTCGCCCAGCTTCTATATATGCAGCAATATACATTCAGCAGCAAAATGAATACCTCCTTATCAAGCGATCAACAATATGATTGTTCCAATATGCATTGAATAGCATAAATGATGCCCTCAATCCTCCAAAATGAGCAAGCTATTAATTGATAATCCTCAAACTTGGCAATATTGATCACCTGAGATCTCTGCCTGCAAATACCTTTCATAATTTGTCTTGCCTGGCAAGAGTCACAAATTATCCAATCGTTCAATCTAGTCATTGAAGCACAAATGCGAATCTTGAATGAATCCGCCAATCACCAGCTAGGGAGGAATCTTTCAGCACCGAAACTAGAATTCGTAGGAATTCCCACCTAGGGTTTCAAACTTCAGAGAGCTCCACCAAAATACAAACCAAAATAAAATAATAATCCAACATATGCACAAATGAGCTCTTGCATCCTTTTTATAACTCCTTTTAATTTTCCCGCCAAAACTTATTAGCGCTTTATCATGAAGTGACTTTATTAAAATGCCTTTTAAATATTCCTTGGTGTCACTTTATTTCACCTCATTAATATAATTATTTAATATTACTTTATTTAATGCACTTTTTGCTAGACAACTTTAAATAATTAATTTAATTAATTTAATTTAACTAAGTTTGGACGAGTTATTCATGAGTTTTAGGTAAAAATTTGTGCATTTTTTGTGAATTTTTTAACTAAAAACCGCCACAAGTAACTTGGCGACAAGTTTTGGGTGAGTAACTCGCTGGCATGTTTGACGCACGAGTACCCACGAGTTCTGTGAGTACTTGTAAGTTTTTCAGCATTGATTTCAACCATATCATAGTAGACCATCTTGTCCAATGAAACCAAAGGTGCACCAAAGTTTTGCAATTTGATAATACTTTGATGCCTTGAAAAGCTTTAGACCATAACCTATGTCACGAAAACAGATACAACAATCTGCAAGTGCAGTGAAAGTGGCGAAGGTCTAACTTGAAAATTAACAGTCCAAACTCCATTCATATGGAAACTAATTACAGCACAAGAGACAGATTCTAAGAATGGCAGGTAAGCCTAGATGAGAGATTCCCTTTATTTAATGTACCTCTATGTGCAATACTCTTTTTTGTCACATTCTCACTCAGAATTCTCTTATGTGACAACTATTCTCTAATCTCTATGATACCTAATATTTTACCTAGGGCACCTGGTAACCCCTTGTAAAACTACTTGAATAATTTCCTTATCCTAAATTATTGCTCACTTCTATGACACTATATGGTAGAAAAATATACCATAACGATATATAACTATAGACCATAATCATTTAATCATCTCAAATTATATGATCGTACTTCCTAACATTGAATTTGTCAGCTTTCAAAGCTAAGAAAAAAGCTACAATTTGAGCTTGAGTGGGCTTATTAGGAAAAATGTGGGGAAAGGATTTTTATGTAATATGATGCGTATGTTTCTATTAAAAAAATGATGATAACTCCCTTTTTTAGCTGAAATCTTATTGACTTATACTTTATTATATTTATCCTAGTCTTAGGTAATCAACTATGTATTTTTCATGTTTGGTTTGCCTTTTTCTTCTTTTGGTGGAATCCATCATCGTTTAAATTTGACTGCTTTGTTATGTTGTAAAGTTGAAATTGTGAAAAGTGCATTTTTAACTAAGACTGTATTTGATTTACAGGTGTATGAGAATACAGAGGTAAAGAAACGTGTTGCCATGGGAAATCCATACCGGCAGTGGTTAGAAGAAAATAGTAGATCTATAAAAAATTCTAAGTTCCTTGCATCCACATTGATGGATGGTGAAACAGTTTTACGGCATCAGCAGTAAGTATATAATTGATGCCTTGTTATATAATGTAGATGGTTAGCTGTATCAGTATTGAAATTTTTCTTAAGAAATCTCACCAATTGAAAGTACAAGAATTATACTGACATTTGAATAATAAAATGTCTTCTGAATTTTGTAAGTGCTTAAAATGTATTCTTTGGCTTATCTTGTAGCTTTGGTTGATACAATACATCTTAACTCTTTTGTTTAGAAATAATTAGAGGATTAATCTATTTTCTTTGTTGTCCTCTGCAAAGATGATTTCTTCTTTATGTCAGTCATGAGCCTAAGTAAGAGGCAAGGACCGTTAACCGTATCCTAGACAGTATTCAGATCATACCTGTGCACAACTGTCCAATAACATGGTATTAGCCCATGCTGCATATATTTAGTCATATAGATTGCATCTAATAAGTTGCTTCTGCCAATATTTTGTGGAGTTGCAACTTGTATGTAGTATACCTTTTTATACAGTGCTTATTTGCTTCCCTGTGAACCATATAAGGATTCTATCTATTTCCCAGATTTAACATTGGAACTCATTGTATGCTAACATCTCATCTATTCCAAGAGAGTCATTGTAATGTTTCCATTGTCTCTTTAAAACATTTATTTATCTATTTTCTTTTTTGCCCCCTGCAATGAATACTTGATGATTTCTTTTTTTGTGCCATTCATAAGCCTAAGTAAAGACAAGGAATACCATATCCATGTTGAAAGACATGGTATGGGTTCATGCTCATGTATATTTAGTCACAGCTATCATCTAATAAGTTGTTTCTACCAGTATGTTGTGGAGTTTTAACTTGCATATAGTATACCTTTTTATATAGAGCTCACTTGCTTCCTCATGAACCATATTAGGATTCTATATATTTACCAGATTTACATTGGACCTCATTGTATGTTAACTCTCATCTATTACAACATAGTCATTATAATGTTTCCATTTGTTTATCCAAAAGCTTGGTATTAAGTCCTTGTATGGTTGGAATTTCTGATCTTTGCCTCTGAATCTTTTTAGTGATTATGCTTATGAATCAAATGTTTTAGCTAGCTAATACAAGTTGCAGAGAGACACTGTTGCAATCTGCTATTCTGTATTAGCAAATGGGAAATTTATGAATGGTTGAATGCTTGTTGCCTATGTCTGCAGTGTAATACAGTGAATATTCATTTCCTTTTGAAGGAGCTGTTGGTGATGCTTGCGTGTTTAACTCTCCATCTTCATGTAGTCATATATGTTAATTATATTCTTCTACCTTGGTCTATGAATTGCATTGCAGAAAAATATAGAACAATTCCAATTCGTACATTGCTTTTCCTATTTGCAATATAAGAGAAAGAAGTTACTTTCAAGGATTGGTTTTGAGCATGTTTACGAAAGTGGGTCATCTTGCTTCTTTATATGTTGGCTGTAGGTCTAGAATATTGTGCTTCCTTTTTTGATATAAAAATTAGGTTGAAAATTTCTTTCTTTGCACCTCAAATATCTTGGAATCTGATCCATGTGCAAGTCAAATTAGTTGGTAAATTTTCTGTAAGCTCTTCAATCTGTGGTCTATTAGTCATCTCATTTTTATCATCAATGCAGTGTTCTATAAATTTTAGTTAATAAATCTTTAAATTGTCATATTGAGAAGGGAAGCTGAACGTGACATCCCATAGATAAGTATGGCATGTAATTATGAGGGTGGTGTCAATGTTTGTCCATTAAATTATCAGTTCTATCACTATAAATTTATCACACTTTCATTTGATCTTTGGTTCTGACAATTTGTTTTCCATTTTGTATTATTTATTGTTTGGTGAGATCATTTTATTCTTTTCTTGTATTGTCCCATGCCCTTCATATTTCAGTTGTCCATAGTTTCTCTTGTCATTCTGTCTCCATGTGCAGTGCTAATGTACCATGGTACTTATGATCTTGGATTTCTAATTTCAAAATTTCTCAGAAAACTTGACCAAATTTGTTGGAGATGCATATGCAAATAATAACTGTGCTTCAAAGTGCCCCTTATAATATCATGATCTTGTTTTGGTTACCAAGACAATCTTGGGAAAATAGAAATCCATTCTTGTTTTGGTTATCTTGACAATCTTGGGAAAAGTGTCCCCATTCATTGCATTGCTTGTACAGTATAATAGGATACCCTTTTTGAATCATATCGTGTTCTACTCTTGCTCCCACTGTTATTGTTATGAAATTTGTTTTTGTTAGATCTATTTCGATTTCTATGCGGGAATGGATTAGTGTTTTGTGATTTTAGTGGCATACTTGATAGGTTAGATTGTTCTCCCTATGTAAAGAGTACTTGTGTACTCCTAGATTTCAAATTGTATAGGCACTCTTTAATGGAGAGTCCAAAGACCTGACAAATATCACAGAATAGCTTCTTCAAGCAATTTGTTTTAGCATGTCCTTCACATTTACTTTCTGTGCACTAGAGTTCTTTGCTCTCCTTTTATGCCTTAAACTCTTTCATCATTTGGCACATGACTTTTCAGAGTACTTGTGTTGCCTCAGATTCACCCTCACCACTATTGTCCAAGTTCTCATCATCTTCCATTTTTCTTTCTCCACATGAGGACATCTTATCCTCAATCTCTATGTCCATTGTCCAATTATATGCTTCAATATATGAAGATGGAGGCACTACTTAATTTTATTTTGTAATGAGGGAATGAACCATCGTTTCTTGAGGTTGTATGCTGGTTCCTTATGTAATTTGACCAATAATTCTTTTAGTCTTCGGTTGTAAGCCCATATGTTCTCGTGCTTACCTTGCCTTGTATTGTGGGTCTTTGCTACAATCTCATTGTCATCTCTTAGCAATTTGAATTCTTCCTCGAAGGCTTTTTTTAATCTTTCCCAAGTAGTTTTGGAGATTGAATCAACTTCTATGTACTAGTCGATAGCTATTCCTCTTAAGGTTGCTTGAAAGGATCATAGCCAATAGGCTCTATCTTCCTAGTTTCATTATTCAAATTGTTTCACAGGTCTTCCAATGTTGTTCAAAGTCCTCTGACCCATTGCCAGTGATTTTTGGCAACTTTTGTGTTTCAATGCTTGGACTTGTCAGGGGAGTCACCATATATTTCTAATGCAACATAATGCTTAGAACCAACTTATCAGAGGGTTTTATTTACACGTTCAGGTGCTTCACTTGCTCTCTCGGCCATATGAGAATCCTCAACTCCACTTGCTTGAGTGTTTCGTATAGGGTTGCCTTTGGTTTTATATGTTTTTTTGCCTAGGAGTTTTAGGTTCACATCCTTCAACCACCTTTTCTTTGATCAACAATCATTCACCACCTCCAATGTTATTATTGGGTAATAGAGTCTTTAGACACTACTTCCCATTCATCTTCATTTGTTCGTTTGTTTACTTGGTTAGAGAGATTGGTCCATGCTTCATTGGTTAAGGGTAGGTGTCTTGCTATCTCTTGGCACTCCTTACTCATATGGTTTGTTATGGAGGAATTGTTTTAATTTTCCAAGTTGTAATTTTGATTTCGGTTTGCAATTCAACTTCGGCTTACACTCTGACTTCGACTTCATTCTCGAGAATGAATCCAACTTGGGAATCATATGGTAGTACTTTTTGTAATGTCCTAATTTTGACATATTACGGGAGGACAAAGTTTCAAAAGAAATCAAGTGTGCTTGATCGATTACTTCCAACTTAGTGCAGTGGGCGATTCATAATATTCCTGACATATTATTTATGGACCATCAACATTGCACAAAGGTTCAATTCAGCTATGCGAATGGAGAGATGTTTGATGCTATGGCAAGAAGACTATCTGTCGTGTAAATCCATTATTGAAGGATATCGTATTAAGTGCTGAAGGCGACATCAATAACATTCATTGCAAATATATTCCAAGATTGGATATTATAACTTGCCTCGTCAAAAAATGTTGCATTGCTGACTAGGAACTAATGATTAGGTTTCAGAAGTAGTCTGAGGCATTGTCCAGCGTCAGGAGATTAAGGGAAGCTGGGTTAGTCAATCATCTCCATTTGAGCACTAGCGTGGTTCCTTAGATACAAAAGACACCATTACTTAGTTCATCTTAATAATATTGGATAACAATCTGTGTCAATCCAATAAAGAGTAAATCGTAAATCTATTGATTTAGAGCACGGGTCATTACACTTTCCTTGAGTGCTCGTAATTTTCTCTTTTTTCTTTGTTCTAAGATCCTCAGGGATTGCCTTATCTCTTGTTCTGTTTTTTGACCACTTTTTGATAAATTTTGATTTTTGTTCAGGCATAAGGGCATTAATTTCTAAAGATCCGACTTTGCTTTGTGTTCCTCTCTTCTTCTCTTCAGCTTCTGTCGTTAAAGCGTTGCCTTATCTGTTGTCTTTGTGTTTCATGATCACGTTCCTCATGGTCTTGAATGATTATCAAGTGCTTGCGAGTAGTCATGGCATATGATCAAGAAGAATGTCTACCTCCTCGCTTACCTTGAAGTTATCGTAGATGACCTCTTGTGGGATTTTCCTTCATTCAGCTTCTTCTTGTATGTGAACTTTGATTTATATGTCCCACAATTTTACTAGGTCTTGGGTGAGTTCATCCTCTCTTTTATGTATTGACTCAACAGGTTCTTCAACCAGCGTTCCTATTATTTCGTGATTTTAACCTGACTTCTTGAAGGGCAATGATGCCAAATGTTTACTTTGGTTAGGCAATTAATAGGGTAAAGTAAATAGAGTTATTCATGAAGAATTGAACCAGATAAGAACATACTGAACAACATATAAAATTAGAAAGTATAACAAGTATATTTTATTTATCAATGCTTTTCATTCAAAATTTGGGATCAGGAACTTCTTGCACATTGTGGTCCTTTGTCCTAGCTACAATGAAATATTTAAACTTGCCAACGGTTGCTAAGGACTTTGCAATTGTTGGTAACTACCCAAAACTACTCAACCCAACCATGAGCCTTAACTATTCTCGTTGATTGTACAACATATCAAAAGTAGACTAATATGTAATTTATCTATCTACACCATGCATCTGCCCTTGTGATAGTCCCTTGTTCTATCATTCCCAGCTTCTTCGCTAGCACATCTTCCATCTTGCTAGGAGATAAAGCATAAGTTAAGGAAATCCTTAATGACAACTCATGTAATTTAAACAAAGAAAATACCAGACTTAAACAATATACTGTTTGAATACTAAATGGACATTATTCTGATATTATACATTAAAGTGAAAATGAGGTAAATGCTTTTTGTCCTTGACCAATTTATTTTGTTGGTTAATACAGGTCTTGTTTTCTCTCAAGTGGATATGTTCAGATGGTCAAGTAAATGAGTTAATATTTCTGATCTTGATGGTGATGGGCTATTTCTGACATTAACCAGCTTGTTTGTTGGTTGATACAGGGCATATGGTTATTCAAGTGAAGATGTTCAGATGGTCATTGAGAACATGGCTTCTCAAGGGAAGGAGCCAACATTTTGTATGGGGGATGACATTCCACTAGCTGTGCTGTCTCGAAAGTCACACATGCTTTATGACTACTTCAAGCAACGTTTTGCACAGGTAGACTGTTTGGCGTCAGTAACCTCTGTGCTTTGTATTTCTATTAAAGAAACTTTGTTCCTTAAAATTGTTTTAGTAAACTCATGGAAAGACATATAAATAAACAAGATGCATTGAGTGCAACATGGTCTTTTTCATACAACAAGAAAGTCATTTGTGTTACATTCATCCTTTTAAAGTTTTATATATGGGTTGCTAGTTTCACGTGATTATGGGGAATTAAGCAAGGTATAGCTTCTGAAATTTCTTGTAATGTCTGATATTGGATGCTTGAGTCATATCATATTCTACTCTTATACATTGTAGCAGGGTATGGTGCAATCCTCTTGTGGGTTGGAATTATCGTATTCTTGGTGTCACCATAGAATTTTTGCACATTATTTCAATCTAACAGTCTTATCTTTAAATGTGCCATACAGCCATAGGATAAGGGTACCTGATACATAGTGACGGAAAGTTCCTCAATTTCAAGCTGAAGTTTTTCCTTACAGATATTTCAAATGATTCACAGTTTTGTTCCCAACACTTCAGAAAAGATTAAGAAGTTCTATTGTTGATTGTTTTGATGATACATAAAGCCTTTATTGATAATTTTTCCAAATTGTTAGTATGACATTTGTAAGCAATTATGTCTCTTTAGAAAGTGTAATTAAATGGAAATTAGTCTATAGCTGGAGCTTGTTGATGAGCACATACTTATACTAAGGGGATGGGAGGGGAGGCGGGGGTGGTGGTGAGGAGCGGGGGGAGAATCAGTATAACACAAACTTTTACTTTTCCAAACTAACAACCAAGATAATATCAATTGCACAATATCATTTACATAAGGTCTAACAATTATGCAACCCAAGAAGAACTCACAATTTACATGGAAACCCTTATGAGAGAAAACTATGGAAAAATAATGCTTATATAAAACTTTTTACAATCTTTGTAGGCACCAACCTATAGGAGACACCAATCCCCTCTTATACAATTTGTGAGCACCAACCCACTGGAGACACCCATCCCCACTTATAGAATTTGTAGGCACCAACCACCACTGCTTAACACCTCTCCTTTAGGAAGCACCAACTTCCAAACAAACTTCCACCTTATGAATGTTTCTTCTACAACGAATGATGGACAACTCAATCTCTTGAACAGTTATAACTCCCTTCACAAATCTGCTTATAATATTTCTCAACACATATACTCTTTTTCAAAAGTGCATACACTCACTTTCACACTTCTGCATATATTCTCCTCAATTTTCAAATCTGTGTTTATTCTATCGTTGCCGCCAGCCAACTATCGTTAGCCACCACCTGCAGCCAGATTTAAGACCTTTGAAACTACTCAAAACTTCATTGTGTACATCATTTTCATGAACTTTTAAGGGGCTCAAAGCAATGTTGACGGAGACAAAAATTATAGATTTTGAGTGTTTAACTAACATAGGATGGCAACTAGGGAACGAAGTTTCCGTATAGTGGTTGATGGGCATACGATGTAGATGCTAGGTTTGGGCTTTACAATGCATTAAATATGTTGATTGTAAAACTTTCTTTGTTGTTGTTGTGTCTGTAGATTGCAAAGAACGATGAATGGTATGAAATGATATAAAATTACTAGTCGCACCTTATGAGGGGGTGGATGCCATACTATCAAAGAACTAGACCTATGCACTGTGCAAATTAAAGGAATTTTTATCATTGAATGACTCCTCACTGTGTCGTACAGTGATGCTTGTCTTTGTTGTACCACCTGAGAATTTATTCTTCAAAGATTGTTGGACACTACAAGCCATACATTTAAATCTAAGCATTGCCAACTTGTAGATAGTATCGTGCAATATACAATTCTTTGTCATACCTTCTACCATACTGTGTGGGTATATAACTTCTATCGTACCTTCTGAGTTCCCAATTGTACCATTCAACAAAGTGCTGGCCATACGGTGTGAAAATTTTGCGACTATACGGTGCGAAGATGCCTCAAATGTATGAGACAATTACAACTCCGTATGATAAAAGGCAACGTTGGCCGTACTGTCTAAGCTTTTTTCTTCCACCGTATCATTCAAGGAAACATTGGTTGTACGAGATCTTGCTGATTAAAAGAGGCAAGCCATACACTCCTCTAGTATGCAATGATCTTTATCTGTACAGTTTTCTTTGAAAGCATTTAGCTGCTTTTTGTTGCCGTACAATGCAATTTTTCCGTACTATATTATTCTTTCTGAGTGGTACTGTATGATTGATGCCCAAAGTCCCTACTTTATAAATTTTAATTGCCTTTGTCCCTTGCACTTTTATTTTTTTCTTTAATTTTCTAATCTTTAGTTTTTGATTTTTTTTGTAAATTTTTTGTGAAGTTGATTTGTCTTGACCAATGTTTGTGCGTTCCAAGTTAAATATTTTTCTTTGAGCACTTTGAGATGTACCATCTGTAATTTTGCATTCTTTAATCGGTTGCTCTTCATTGAGAGTTGTAGCTTCGAGAAAATTACACGTCGACGGAAATATGTCATAGTCCTCCATTGCTAGTGAAATAGGCCACAAAGAGAATTTGTTTCATCGTCTGAACATTACTATAACTCCAAAATTCCTTTGTCGTTTGGTTCCATCAGACCTTGACTCTCCATCAATTCTTCTTTGGAGTCTAAATCTAACAAATTTGTGGAGTTTTCTTCTTCATTGATTGCTTGGTTTTTCAAATCAATTATATACTTGTGACCCTTATTCTCAATGGAGATTATATTCTTTTTCCAATTGTGATTGGATTTGGCTACCACTAGCCAACCCTGACCTAACAATGCAATGTACACTTTCTTCCTTAATTAAATGACCACAAAGTTCAACAAAAATGTTTGAGTTCCAATAATTACCTTTTGTCTTATTAAAACTCAAGTAACTTAATACTTTGTTGATCTGCACCCACTGGTTGAAAAGTTGGTGGCCAAATGGTCGACTTGCTGAGACTTCTCCAAGTGTCTTCTGGAAGTACATTCATGCCTGACCCACCATCAATAATTGTATTGGTGAGATTCCTTCCAAGGATCTCCATATTTACCATCTTTGGTTTCTTTGTCATGTTAACTATTAGTAACATTGGATCAATCACTTGGTCACCCAATAGTGGAGGTTTAGTTATTGGTTCTTCATTCTCATCGGATTCCAATTGGGTCGTAGCATGCATTATCTAATTCTCCCTCAACACAATAGCATTTCGAAGTTTTGGAATACTATGTAATAAACTGACTACTTTAACTAGTATAGTAGCTTGAAGTACTTGTGCAATATTTTTCTCGGATTGTAATTGGTTTGTTATCGTACTTGCATTTGCATTTGAGTGGCATTGTTCATTGTCCATAGCATTCTCCAGTTTGGCCCTTGTTTCACGAAGCCTTTCTTTTTCTATACATGGGTCCCAATACACAACCTTCTTTGCTTGGGCTCGAGTAATGGCCAATAATTCATTATTCCTTGCATCAATCATATTGACACTAGCCTTTTGCTTTAGGCGTCCGATGTCTTCGTGGTTTCCAGGTCCACACCATTTGCACAATAATTGCACTTTATCTTGTTTTGGTAGTCTCTCACAAAGTGTCCCCATTCGCTACATTGTCAGCATTGTATGATAGGGCGTCCTTTGGGGTCATACTATATTTGGCTTCGCCCTCCTCTTTGATTCGATAATCACCTGAAGATGTATTCTATGGACTGGACTCCTCTCCCGGCATAAAGAATACATGTGTACTCCTAGTCTTCAAATTGTATGGGCACTCTTTTATTGAATGACCCATAACTTGGCAAATCTCACAAAACATCTCTTTAGGACAATTACCTTTTGTGTGCCCCTCAATTTTGCACTCAATTCGTTAGTATCTTTTTTGGTTTCTTTCTTCGCCCTCAATTCTTTCATCGCCCTCAATTCTTTCATCATCAAGAGCATGTCCCTCTGGATTTCTTGTAACATTCTTGATTCATTGCCACTATTGTCATTTGAACTTCCATCTTCCTTTGTTTTTCTTTTACTATGCAAGGACATTTTATCTTCACTTTCTATGTCCGTTGCCTAATTATTTACTTCGGCATACGATGATGGAGGCACTACTTTCATTTTCTTCCTTAGCGAAGAAATCATTCCTTCGATGAACCAATCAGCCGACTAGCTCTCTAATTTCACCAATAATTCTTTGAGCCTATGATTATAGGCTCACACATTCTTGTGCTTCCCTTGTTTGGTACTGTAGATCTCTGCCAGAATTTCATTGTCGTCTCTCAAGAGTTTGAATTCCTCTTGGAATGCTCTTTTCAATGCATCCCATGTATTTTTTTGTGTTGCTTCCAATTTTGTGTACCAGTCTATGGCTATCCCTTTGAGGGTTGCTGGAAATGCTCTCAGCCAATACGCCCTGTCATCTTGACCATTTGCCATCTTGATTGTATCACGTCTTACAAGGTTCTCTGATCTGTTTCCAGTGAACTTTGGAAGTTTTTGCCGCTCTCCATTTGGACTTGTTGGGGAAGTCACCATTTTGCCTCCTTGTTGCACCCTCTGTGACAATAACTTGGTTGGAGAGTTTTAATTCATAAGTTCTAGTGTGTTCCTTGCACTCTCAAACACGTCGCAATCCTTCACTTGTCCCTCTTTAGTGTTCGTCACCCTCATGTTGCCTTTAGGGTCCTTTCGATGCTCCCTTTGCCTGGTGTTATCAAATATGATCTTCCAATGTTTGATTCTTCTGTCAGTGTCTTGTTTTCAATTTGGCGTATGGTCTCCGTTAGACTGTTGGTAGGTTCTCCCTCTCCTTCCCTTTTCGCTGACTTTGATGGTACAAACAATTTTTCGAAAGCCAGGTCGGCAGATTCTCCCTCGCTTTCCCTTTTGCTCGATGGTGAACCTCCTTCGTCTGACGGTGATGGTTCCAACGATTCCCTGATGGTGAGATTGGTGGGCCCTCCTTTGCTTTCTCCTTCATCTGACGGTGATGGTTCAAACAGTTCATTGATGGCGAAGTTGGTGGGTTCTCCTTCGTTTTCCCCTTCATTTGATAGTGATGGTACGGACATCTCTCCAACTTGGTTGGCGTGGTCGGTGTACGCTTCGTTGGGGAGCGGTAGGTGTCATTCTATTTCTTCCCACTCTCCCTTCATGTTTTCTCTTGTCATGAAAGTTCTCTTTCTCTCTTGACTACGACTTTTGCTTACGGTTTGGCTTCCGCTCTTGGGTGGACTTGGGGTTTCCCTCAGAGACCCTTCGCCTTCTTCAACTTCAGCTCTCAGTTGTCTCCTTCATTCTCTTTGTTCGATGATCCTTAAAGATGACCCGATCTCTTGATCTTGACCATGTTGTGGTCTCATCCCGCCTTTATTGGGGTCTAAGAGCATGAATCTCTCAAATCTGACCCAATCTCTTTAAGACAACGATGCCAAATGTTTACTACTCTATTTGATAAATTAAATACATGAATTAATCATGGAGATGCCAATGCATACCAGATACATGTGTACAATATATCTTTATTCGCACATGAAATTATTGCAGAAGAAGACCAGAGATAGTCAACCAAGGATCAAAGTTGATCCAACTATATCATACTACTCTCCTTGATGATACAACACTTAAAGGGGCTGACGGTTGCCAAGAAAAACACAACCATCGACCAACAGATGCTTATAACTACCCAAAAATGACAGCCAATTAATACATAGTCTTATAACCAATATTGCCGAAGCATAATAATAGACATTCTACACCAAACTACAACTTTCGCTTCACACTTGATAACATTCGCTGTCCTTAATATATATTAACTTTAATTTCCTTAAAGGTTGGCATTAGTGCTAATCATAAAGGAGTCAGCTAGCATTTACATGTTTGGGTGCCAATAGCATGAGGGTTGCCTAAGATAGGATTTAAATTATATTTGAATGTATTCTCCATAGAGGCGCCAATAATAAAGAAGGATGACCAGCACAAGTGGAAATATAATTTAAATGTAAGAACCATAAACTTGTCTTTTTTATCTTTATTAATGCACACTTTTAATGTCTCAAAACTTGTCTTTAATCATCTTAAAATAATGCAATCTGCTCTTGAAACGATTAGTGGCCTTTGGCCTTGCTGGATGTCCTTTAACCATTGACAGCGATTTACCCGTTGACATCAATGACAGTAAACTTACAATCTTGGATAATATATTCCTTCTTGATATCAAGAACATTATTTGCAACAATCGTTTTGACCTCAATAACAATATTTCTAACATTTGCTTTGACATCAATGACAATATTCTAACACTTGTCCGTTATATAACATTATTAGTTTTCTCAAATTGTTAATTGATGATTGTCTCTAATATATTACACGTCAGCATAGAGCACTGATATATCTTTTACTATAATACACAAAATGTCTGGAGAGACATGTGTTACGAATAACTGATATTTTCTATTTCTTTTGGAGAAAAACCATCTTCTGAGAAATTCAGTCAGAAATTTGTATGTATTCACTAACTGATTAATTTTTATTTCTTTTGGAGAAAAACCATCTTCTGAGAAATTCAGTCGGAAATTTGTATGAATTCACTAACTGATTAAACTTACATAAAAGATCTTTTTTCACTCATCATTTATGGATTTGTGATACTGGTTCTTGTGTATTCTTATACCAACAATACTTATGATATATCTGCTGAGTAAAGCCAGCCAATTGTGAAGTTTATTTTTGCATTCTTGTGAGTTGCAAGTGCTTCCTGAAATCAGCTAGGTGAGCTTTGATAGGTACTGTATCATCAGAATTTGGCCTGCATGATAGTATTGCTCTTGACACTTATTGCATCTGTCTTGGGATGCCATTTCTCCAGTGCATGTTCTTTAGTCTGTTATTTGTTTTGGTATCTCCAAAGGTGGGGTTAGATTTTGACTATTCAGGTTTTATTAAACAAAGAACTTTTCATTAGAAAATGACCCAAGCCAGACTTGTAGTCATCTGCTAGGTAGTCAATATGAAGAGGATTTATCTGGTTGCAAAATACGTAATGTTATGAAAGCTGTATTGTCAATAATTGCACATGACGATCATAAAACTTTCATTTCTAAGGTAATACAGGCTTGTAATGTCATACATTCTGTTGTATAATTGCTCTTTCAGGTGTAGGAGATTTGAATTATACATTGGTTCTTATACATGGTATTACAGGTTACAAATCCTGCAATTGATCCTTTGAGAGAGGGTTTGGTTATGTCTCTTGAGGTTAATCTTGGGAAACGGGAAAATATTTTGGAGGTTGGACCACAGAATGCTGCCCAGGTTTGTACATGACTTTTTTTATTTATTTGTTTATTTTATGTTACTTAATATGATATCGCCAGTCTTTATTAGGTGCAGGTAAAATCTCATAGCCATTCCAATATTAACTTTTTAAAATGTTAAGGCCAATAATATTTTCTATTGATTTCAACATGTCGTGAAATGTGTGGTCTGCAAAGGTAACTTTGTCAAGCCCTGTATTGAATGAGGGAGAGCTAGATTCATTGAAGAAAGATTCGTACTTGAAGCCTCGCACTTTACCAATATTTTTTGATATTGGCAAAGGTCTTGATGGATCATTGCAAAAGGCAATAAACAGACTTTGTGAAGCTGCAGATGAGGCTGTTCGTAATGGTTCACAAATGTTAATCCTCAGTGATCGTGCTGATCGATTGGTAATATGAGTTTTAAAAATTTAAAATTCTATAGATGATGCTTTTAAAATGTAGTGTATCCTTTCTGCATGGCATGCTTCATTGCAGACATGATTGTGTTGATTAATCAGATTATGAGAACTGTTGTGGTCTATCTAGAGTACTTTTTCCCTATCATACTGAATGCATTTCTTTACAAGCATAACTGCTGTGCTAAAAAGGATGAAAAGCAACCATTTTATCATGAATATCTCTTAAAAACTGTATTGATTTGGCAGGAACCTACGAGGCCTGCAATTCCTTTACTACTGGCAGTTGGAGCTGTTCATCAACACTTGATACAAAATGGCCTGCGCATGCTAACTTCTATAGTTGCTGATTCAGCTCAATGCTTTAGCACCCATCATTTTGCATGTCTAATTGGATATGGTGCCAGGTCAGTGCTGTTTTGCATTACCAAAGTCAACTTTTTGGCTATTTTTTGGGCAGAATGCAGTTGTTACTTAATAGTGGACAAGTAATGTGATGACTATTTTTTGTTTTGGAGAAATGCATCTTATGTTATACCATGGGACAAATGATAAGGAAGTAAGCGAAATGAACAAATTCTGAGCCTAAGGTCCAAGAGGCAAAGACTTAACATCTTTGATTTAGAAAAAAAAATAAAAAATCAACTTAAAGCTTGCTCTTGCTTAAAATTTCTTTTAGCTCCTCTAAGCAGAGAAACAAAAGATTGTCATAAGATTTGGCTTTGCACTTTGACTTCTATAAGAATCAAACAATTGTTAATTGAATTGAGTCCCCAAAAAATTTGTATCTTTTCCTAATCATCCGAGTGCCTCCAAGGAGAGGGCCTTGCCAAACCATAGGGGCAATAAATGAATTATTAATTTCCACTTGGAATCAATCCCACAAAGTTATTTGAAAGGACATTTTTAAACAACATGAACAAATTCTGCTCTTCTTGAAAGTCTACACAAAGAATCTTTAATGTAAACTTTTTATACCCTTATCATTATTATTTTTAGATTGAGTAGTTGGGACAATAGATGGCACACTCATCGAGTAGAATGCAAAATGATTACGTGCACGTTTAACTCGCAATAAGTACTTGCTAGAAAGTTGGCGAGTCTGCATTAAAAACTTGTAGCTGACAGGTTTAAAGCGTGACAAGTCAAAAAAGACCTCAAAAACATGAAAATGCCTCCCATTTTCTCTTTGCAAGGTAAAAAGAACCCCCCAATGTACCTGCTAGTTCAAACAACATTATTTAAAATATTTTTGCATCTAGGAGAGAAGATCAAAAAGGGTTTTTGGATGAATTTGGAAGGCAGATTTGAAGCACAGGTCAGTTTTTTTTTTTTTTTTAACATTTTACTTCATTTTGGTTGCAAAATTGAGCATCTAGGTTAAAAAATTCATCCTATGCTAAAATTAAGTAGTATTTTTGCATTTAAATTCCAAAAAATTGAATTCATCACCATTTTTTGATGATTTTTTTTTTTTTCACTGAATTCACTGGTTTTGCATACACAACTTATTTTTTTATTTTAACCTTTTTTTTTTGGTAAAAAATGTTTAAAATCTTTTAGATTATGTTTTTTTTTACTGATTTAAACTAATTTATATTGGTTGAAACTAATTTTAGGCTGATTTTTGTTGATTTATGTATAATTTAGGTTTTTTTTTTTTGTATTAAAAAATTAAAATACTGTGCTTTCACTTTGTATGTGTAGGTTAAATACATCATATAATGACAAATAGAGAAACTCCTGGATCAAGTTCAACCTTAGGCTCCACCCCATCGGTGCCACCGCCAATTACAAACACTCGTCCTACTAGAGCTAGAGACCCTTCTTGGAAATGTGCCTATCAAGGACTGATACTTGGGACAGTTATTTGCATTATATATACAAACTTGTATTATGGAGGCATAAAGCACCTCAAATACCATCTTGCAGGCATTACTCATCATGATGCCAAGCCATGTATCAACACCATTAAAGAGATAAAAAGAGAGATGAATTCCCTACTTGCATTGGTAGAAGAGAAAAAATTACAAAAGGAGAAGACAAGGGCAGCCATAGCAACATCCATAGTTGGTGGTTATGGTCCCCATGTGCAGCCAAAAATAGATGAAGATATGACATGTCAAGGCATAATGGGCTCTTTTCATGGTCCACGTATTTGAAGCAAATCAACCTCCACTTTAACTACTTCAAGTAGAGTGCCAACGTCTACACCTTGATGCACACGACATAGTTTTTTTGTGCCAAAAAACACACATAGAGCACAACCATCATTGGAAGCTATATGATGGAACAGGGAGGTGCATGAACATGTATATATGGCATGTGTTGATTTTTGGAACTTAAACAACATCCCTTTCAACGTGGTGAGTAGTCTTGATTGGGACAATTTGATAATTGCATTGACAATTGTAGGAAAAGGCTACAAGGCTTCTTCTCGTAAAGACTTGAGTCAGAGGTTAGTTAATTTAAATTTTATGCTAAGTTCTAATAATTTATGTTGAATTTAGGCTATTTTTTTTGTGTTTAAAAATTAAAATTTTGTACTTTCGATTTGTACATGTAGGTTGCTTGTGAATGCAACTAAAAGGGTAAATCTAATAGTGGAAGAATAAAACAAGGAATGGAAAATATATGGCTACACTATTCTCTTAGATGGGTGGACGGATGGGAAAAGCCGCACCATAATCAATTTTTTGGTAGCTTCAAATGGTGAGATGATTTTTTTGAAATTGGTGGATGTCTCTAACAAAGTCAAAAATGCAAAAACATTGTGTTGAATGTTGAAGGAAGTTGTCATGGAGGTGGGCATAGAAAATGTGGTACAAATCATTAATGATAATGCAATAGCATATGTGGCGGTTGGGAGATTGCTCCAAGACAAACATAAGACACTTTTTTGGACATCTTGCGCAACACATTGTCTTGACCTTCTATTGGAGGACATAGGAAAACTTGATTGGGTGACACCATTTGTAGATGATGCAAGGAGCATAACAAAGTTTATCTACAATCACCCTTGGATTTTTAATTTGATTAGAGATCACACCTAAAGGAAAGAGTTGGTAAAATCGAGTGTCACAAGGTTTGCAACGGTTTTCCTAATGTTGCAAAGCATTATTGGTTCGTTGATTTCTTTGAAACAAATGTTTGTGGATCAAGCATGGCTAGAGTCATCTTATTCAAAGCAACTTGAAGGAGAGAGGGTTGTGAGCATAGTCTTTGACAACCTTTTCGCATAAAGAACTACAAAGATCATGAAAGTAACCTCAAAATTTTGAATTTAAACTCATATTGAATATATATTTTGAATTTGAGTCTTTCATTATAAATTTGTAACTTTAATCTTTTTGTATTTGTAAATTGTAGGTGTCGGAGCCCTTAGTTAGAGTTCTCCGTTTGTTAGATGGGGATCAAAACCCAATGGGGTATATTTATGAGGCCATGGGTAGGGCCAAAGAGTCCATTATAAATTATTACAATGGGGATAGCCTCAGATTTGATCCCATATGGGAGATCATTGATAGGTGGAACAATCAACTCCGCCAACCCATCCATGCAACAGGGTACTTTCTCAACCCTTTTTTTCTATTTAGATACCTTCATAGATCCCAATGGAGAGGTTGTGGAGGGCCTCATGACATGCATTTAGATGATGACACCCCAGGTTGAGGTGATAGACCTCATTGTCCAAGAATTGGAAAATTATAGGGCTAGAAGGGGTAGGCTCTTATCTTCGGAGCTAGCTACTTGAGGAAGAACCACTTAGACACCAAGTATAAAATTTGGAGTCTTTATTTCACATGCATCATACAAGTTACAAATTTCAAATTTACAACTATTGATAATTTGATAAAATATGTTTTGACTCTGCTTTCTAGCTCTTCAATATTTTATTTTGTAGATTCTTGGTGGACAAATTGGGGTGCAAATTCCCCAAATCTCCAAAGATTTTCCCTCCGCATGTTATGCCAACCTTTTAGTACATCCAACTGTGAGTGAAATTGGAGCTCGGTTAAGGCCATCCGTGCGAAGAAGAGTAGATTAGCTCAAAAACGGCTCAATGGCCTTTTCTTTGTGCAATACAACCTTTGGTTGTCCACAAGAAAGATAGAGGACGCATTAAAGGATCCCATTGGTTTGGATGAGATAGATTCTTATAGTGATTGGACAAGGTGGGATGAGTAGCCTCCATTGTTTATTGAATATGAGATTCTTGATTTTGAGAGGTAGGCATTGAGGATGTGGGTGCAACAAAAGATGTAACATTGGATGACATTGATGAGGGCCAAGGTTGAGGAGTCATTGCCACAACCTTCTATGCCAAGTGAAGAGCCACCACAGACCTTAAGGATTAGAACCTCTACCTCTCCCCATGTTTTCACTAAATTAGGGAAGAGGAAGATGTAAAATACTGTATTTACTATTTTCATTTTGTCAGCTATCTATTGTATTAGGCTATCGACCATTAGGATTCCGCATAATGATGCAATTTTGTTCTCAATTTACATTTAAATCAATCAAATTTAATAGAAAACATTTTTATACTCATTTAAGGACTCATTGGATACATCTTGTCATTGAATTTTGCAAGAAAAATGTGTTTGTAAAGAAATTTTAAGTAGTTTTTCAAGCTGCCTAGTTTTTTGCCGAGTCAAAATTTTTGGGTTTGCCAAGTCCAAGTTTTCCAACTATGTTTGGGACCAAAGTTTGAAAACTCGGACTCGGCAGCCCAAAATAGGACTCAGACTCGGGACTCGACAAAAAAGTCAGCTAGGACTTGGCAAAAAAAATGAAAAAAATCATGTTTTAAAGCTGAGGAAGCAGCCTCCATCCGCGACAAGAGTCCAGGCATAGGACTCGGGAGTCCGAGCCCAGGACACGGGAGTCCGAGCTAGAGACTCGGCTCGGGAGTCCGCTCGGGAGTCCGTGCCGAGTTGACTTGGTCAGCTTATAGACTCTTGAGTCCGCAGAGTTTGCGGCGAGTCCAGGGGAGTCTTCCAACTATGGTTGGGACAATCTATATGGGACCTTGGCCAAGAAATAACAAGAGTACATTGAATGATGACTAAGAAACCAAAACAAATGTACAAAAATACTATGAAGATCTAATGTATGACTGTTGTAAGCTCTCTCGTAGCGAAATCTTGACTCAAAAAGCAACAGAAGGGGATCGTATACTCCCCATTTTCTCATATTTGTAGAATTAATCTCATCCCTCTTAGCAGTCTTCTCTACTTGCATCCAATTGTTTTGTTTGCCCACACCCTCTTGGGGTCCAAGAACAAACCCATCCATTGAAGGAAAACTAATAGCATGGAACTCTTGCATCAGTGAGCCCTATAGATTGAGTTTGCACAAAATATAGGAGTGGCGTATTCAATAACGACCTCCAAATTTCCCCTATATTGAGTAATGATTAGGCCCTTGAGGACTTTATTGATTACTCACATCATTACAATAGGATTGAAGAAGACACAACTCCCATTATACATTATAATCCACTTGTGAAACTACCTTTCCTTGCATAGCTAACCTTTTGTCCTAGAAGGGCTCATCCATTTTATTTGACTATTTCTCCTTCATCTTAGTTGCTATCGATTCATTGACTGAGAGCAACACGATGTTAACTTCCTTAGGAAGAAAGGGCCATAATAGCCACATCCAAAGTTCGAGATTGGGTATAGTCTTTGCCTATTTTGAGATGAAATCTATGCATATTGTTATGCTCAACCTTTGTGGTCCACCCATTCCCAAGCTGTCTACTCCTAAGATAGATTTGAAAAACCCTAATACCAGATACTTGGAGTGGGAAAACATGGCTTTTAAATGCTTATCAAAATAAGTACCTTTACATCGAGGGTCTCTCATTGAAACTCCCTTATGCTGCACCATTTTGAGACACAATAAAAGAGAAACCAGTAGCCAAAAATCCCATGTCAAGTCTTGATGCTAGTGAGCAATAAGCCACCACAATCTATCTTTTCTAAGATATAGCCACAATTTTATTTAAGGAGAGTTCATATGCTCTTCCCACATGCAAACACTTAGATCACTAGAACAAATAATAGCCACAATCCTTAACCTAAAAATACTTCCATTGACCAAAGATGAACATAAATTTATCAAAAAGATAAAGCTTTGCTAGCAAGGGTACAAACCCATAGAAGCCTCCTATTAACTATTTAAGGAGGCATAAAACTTATGTGATGCTCAAAACCTTCCTAGGAGTTAGGGACATGGCTTTAAAATGTTGTAATGGAAGCTTGATCCACTCCATAATACTCTAGTAAATCAGCAGCATAGTTCAAATTATGCTTGCAATGTTGATAGCTTACCTTCTCAAATTTAGCGTCAATTCCCGAAGTTTCATCCACATAACACTTTAACTTCCAATTTGGACTCATACATTTTTGAAGAGCATTGGTCATTATAAGAGAATCACTTTCAACAATAAGGTTTTCCTTATGTTGAGAAGCCTTTGCCATGATTCCTGCAACTAAAGCTTCCCATTCAACTTCATTATTTGTTTTGATCTCTAAGAAAAGTGAACCCTCATACACAAAGCACCCTTTCAAGTCTTTGAGAACAAAATCTTCATCAAAATTATCACAATTTTCACTTGATGCTTCATCAAAGTGCAACTCTAGGAGAGCTTTCTCACTTTTAACTATCCCCATTCTTATTGGGATCATTATACTTCTCATTATACCTACTAGTCTTAAGGATTCTTAACCCTTGAATGGGGGTTGGTACACCAATTTCCCAATGCTTAAGAGTAGTAATTTAGAGGGAGAAAAGGGGATTTTTCTTTTGTTAATAAGGTAAATGGACAAGCTTTGATAGATGTACATATATGGTTCCAACACCCGACTCTGGAAGGGGCTTGAATTTTGAATAGTTGTGCATTGAGCTCCAACTAGATACCCCTGAAGGTAGTCTTGGCCACAATATTCTGACAATATATGCGGGCCCTTATGAATCATCTTATTTTTAAAAAAGCATAGGTCTCTAATTCTTTCAACAGAATATTCGATTAAGCCTTGGGATCTTCCAACATTTGCCAGATCAATTTTGCTCCTAGAGCTGAATTTTAGGCTGGCAAATCTTTTATACCTTCTTCAAGCAATTTAGGAACACCTTTTCCAACTTCAGAAAAGGAAATTTACATTCATCGACGTACCTTGCCAAATAACTGTTTATAGATCCTATTGATCTTGAGAGCTAGTTTGGGGATAGGAAAAATAGGAAGAAAATAAACAAGGATAGCTTGAATCACCACATTTATTTTAAGAATCGTGCTAGCTAACCTAATCCATTCTTCACTCCAGAAATCTAATTTTTTTGAAGATGATTCACCACTTCATCCCATAGTGAAACTCTATTTCTACTAGAGAACAAAGCGACGCCAAAATACTTATAGGCATTAGAGGCAATATTAAAACCCAATAGCTGTGTTTACACCCTTGTAGCCTTGGATGAGTATTGAAGAAGAAAGTTTTGGGTTTCTCCTTTTTGACGTGTTGATCCAAGGTTGCCACATTGTCTAAAAGAATCTCATTTTGCACCTCTACATTTTTCCTTGTGGCCAAGACAAATAGAATGATGTTGTAATGTCCCTTTTTGGTTTATCTAAAAGTTGTCTTTTTTGTCTTCTAAATTCAGATATCCAATAGATTCGGAGTAAATATTTTTAATGCTAAATTCTCAATCCTATGAAAAGCTCCTTCCTAAGGCTAATTATGGCTTGATTTTCAGATCAGTTATATACATAGTTGCCGCAAGACTGGTACTGGTACTGGTACGGGAGATTGGTACCGGTATGACTTTTTTTTAAAAATAGGAGATGGGGGTAGTTGGAGATGCCATTTTTTTTAATATAAATAAAAAAAATAAAAAATGAAAAATTAATAATTTATAGAAAATCTGAAAATATGATGACATTGAACTTTCGAAACAATAATTTAATCACTCTTAGACGCGTCAAATACATTATGCTTTAATTTTTAAAGTTTCAAATGTTTAAACTTTAAAGGTTTTTTAGGTATTTTAGTGGGAGATGTCGTTTTTTGCAGCAGGAGACGGCAGGGTACTTGGGAAACTTCGGTGGAAGTCTCCAGCCTCCTAGAGACGTCTCCGGAGACGGTACTGGTATTCGAGACGCGTCTCTGAGAGGGGGAGACGCGTCTCCCGACAACTATGGTTATATATATGTATATAATGTGTTTAAATGATCCGCTATGAAGTATATATACTACTCATAAATTGTCTCCTTTAAATATATTTTAATTTATAAATCTGTACACTGCTTTTCAAATCTGTATATATATCCCTACTATTTGATTTGCTGATTTGGTTCCTTTTATATCTCTTTCCCAACTGCTGCTTTTCCAGATTTCTGTCTAAATAATATTCTCATTGGTCCCTTGTTGCTATCTTACCTGATCCTTAATTCTGAAAGAAGGGAGTATAGCTTTGAATTTATAAATTAATATACAAGTTGTACTGATCGCTGCCTTGTCCTTTCTTCCCAATTCCTTGTTCTTATTAGTTTAAGATGTGTGATTTTAAGATGTTGCTCCTTGTGGTGATGATATTAGCCTTTATAGGAGTTGGAAGTTCTAACCCGGTGATGGTTAATCTAGTTATGAGGACAATGTATTGACTAATGTTCTTAAGTGCTATTATTTCTCCATAACTCTCAACCCCAGAGTTAGAGTTTGTGAATCAATATAATTTAAACCCACATGAATCAAAAACTAAAGTAGACAACCAAGTAGCTCAACCAAGCAGGCAAGTAGCTCAACCAAGCAAACAAGTAACTCAAGCAAGCAAGCGAGTAACTCAAGCACATAGGCAAGTAGCTCAAATAGGCAAACAAGTAGCTCAAGCAAGCAAGCAACCAGCTCAAGTACACAGGCAAGTAGCTCAAGCACACAGGCAACCAACTTAAGCAAGTAGGCAAGTAGCTCAAGCACACAAGCAACTAGCTCAACCAAGTAGGTAAGTAGCTCAAACACGTAGGCAACCAGCTTAAGCAAGTAGGCAAGTAGCTCAAGCACGCAAGCAACCAGCTCAAGCATCCAAGAAACCAGCTCAATCTTTCATTCCAATGATACTAAGTAATAGGTTATTAAATGTTAGTAAAATCATGGTCAATCATTAGGTTGACCGAAGATATTCTACTATCTTTGGAGGGTTCAATCATAAGAGAGTATAGGAAGCATGACTTGATGGGGAGCCTAGGATCCATCATGCCAACTCTTTCCCTTTTTCTTATGATTTAGCCTCTTGGGTTTGCTTAGTCCCCTCCCCCTGTTATAGAATGCATTGGTTCTCCCTATTATAGAACACTATGTCTTCCATTATAGGTCACAATGACCTCCATTATCGGTCGCAGTGACCGCCGTTATAGGGCACAATGCCCTCCATTATCAGTCGTAATGACCGCCATTATAGGACGCCATGTCCTCCATTATCGGTCACAATGTCCGCCATTATCGGACGCAATGTCTGCCATTATCGATTGCAATGTCTGCCATTATCAGTCGTAATGACTACCATTATCAGACGCAATGTTTGCCATTATCGGTCGCAATGACCACGATTATTGGACACTTGGTGTCTCAACTCCTCTAGACCCAAAGGCAGTACCCTCAGATACCCCAGAGGCAAGTACCCCCTTGGCCCAAGTGGGCTTATCTTGTCCCCTCCTGGGTGGCGTATCTAGAAGAGGTCTTTGTTGCTATCTCCCTTTGTAATACTCTTGTAAAGTCTTTTTGACTGCATTGGTGCCCTGGTTTCCATACATTTCCGCCATCAAGGCAAGGCCCTCCTTCCTTAGTTCGTCTCAGTCGTGGTAAGAAGGGTGAGTTCCTTGCACTCTTCTTTGCCATGAAATTGCCCAACCTTCATCCACAGCCTCTCAATTATTCTGGATCTTTGATGCGATTCCCTTGGTGACCCTTCGATCCTCCAAGAAAACGATCAATCATAAATGACAATGAAGAAATTTACAGTCGAGGGAACATTCAAAGTATCTAGTTCTTAATGTTTGATAAGAATATATTTCAATTGAATATTTACAACTAGATGTTAATAATAAGAATGTTGAAGTAATTGATCCCATCTGAAATTTTAAAACTTTCCTTGGCTAAGCAGAATTAATTATCAATCTACACAGTATGTAGTAGCTTTACTTATCTGTGAACACCCTAGTTCTAATTTGCTTCTGCGGTCTTGCGCTATCCAAATCATAACTTTTTCCCACGTATCTTCTCTTCACGTATCTGTATCGAAGGTTGCAGCTATTCTTTTCTCCTCAAAATTTCCCCTCACATAGTAGAATGAGGCGGTCCAATCTAGAGAATCTCCTATGGTAAGTTTGTATTGGCCCTTTCTTTCACAGGATGGCAGGATTTTTCTCTGATACCACTGTAATGTCCCTTTTTGGTTTATCTAAAAGTTTTGTCTTTTTTGTCTTCTAAATTCAGATATCTAGTAGATTCAAAGTCAATATTTTTAATACTAAATTCTCAATCCTATGAAAAGCTCCTTCCTAAGGCTAATTATGGCTTGATTTTCATATCATTTATATACATGTATATAATGTGTTTAAATGATCTTTTATTAAGTATATATATTACTCATAAATTGTCCCCTTTAAATTTATTTTAATATATAAATCTGTACACTGCTTTTCAAATCTGTATATATATCCCTACTATTCGATTTGCTGATTTGGTTCCTTTTATATCTCTTTCCCAACTGCTGCTTTTCCAGATTTCTGTCTAAATAATATTCTCATTGGTCCCTTGTTGCTATCTTATCCAATCCTTAATTCTGAAAGAAGGGAGTATAGCTCTGAATTTACAAATTAATATACAAGTTGTACTGATCGCTGCCTCGTCCTTTTTTCCCGATTCCTTATTCTTATTTTTTCTTAGTTATTTGTATTTCAATGTGTTATAATTTCGGGGACATGACAGATGTAGCCCATATACTGCTTATGAGAGATTGGGTATGTTTGAGGAGAAAAGCTGATCCGTTTTAATCTCCTTTGCTTGTGAAATTGCTTATATATTTCCCTAGAGATTCCACCATTAAAATGAAAAGATAGGGAGCCGAGGGGTTGCCTTGCCTTGGGCCCTGAGCATGCTGAAAGAACCCTGCAGAACTACCGTTTACAAGCCCAAAAGCCCATGCACTTGTTACTGTTTGGAATACCCAATCCACCCATCTATTACATGGACCAACTGCTAATAGGATTTTATGAAAGAAACTTGAAGAGGTACCATCATAAGATTTAGCCACATCTAATTTAATTATGATGCTTTTGTCTTTTCTCCTAGATAAAGTGTGCATAATCTCATGAGAAATCATAATGCCATCTATAATTTTCCTTCCTCCCACAAATCCTCGTTGCTCATCTTCTAACAATCTAGGCAGCAAAGGTTTAAAGTGTTTCATTATAACTTTTGAAATAATTTTATTTATAAGGGTGCATAAAGCTACAAGATGGGAATCGTTAAAAGATTTAGCATTAGCTTTTTTGGGAACTTACACTAGAAAGGTGCATTTGAAATTTTGAAGCTTTATACTTGACTTTAGAGAGCCATTTACTCTTAACGCTAGCTCGTTCTCTATTATATCCAAAAAGACTGAAACAAACTTACATGGAGACCATTTGGGCTTGGTGCTCTATCCCTTTTTAGAACGAAAACAACCTTCTGCGCTTCTTTCCTTTAGAGTTGTAGAAGAAGCCTATCATTTTCTCCGAGTTGAAGCATTGCTAGGATATTTGTTAGGAGGTGGTTTTCCACCTGTACAACTCTATTTGGGTCCTCTGAGGAAAAAGATATTGCTTACTTTGCTATAGTTTCCAAATTCTCCATGCAATTCCCTTATGCATTCCACAATACAAAAAATCCTATTAACATGCTTTCTTGTTACCATCAATAGCATAAAATATGTTGTATTCTTGTCTCCTTCCAATATCTATTGTCTCTAGATTTCTAATGTCTTAGGATTTCCTTATGAACAAGGCACAACTCTTGCAAAGATTACAACGTAGATTTCTCTTTAAGAAGATCATCAGTAAGACTTGATTCTTGTATGGATTTTGTTAATCACTCTAGGGAAGCTTTAAATCTATTTCATCCTCAAAAACATTACCAAAGACCTCCTTATTCCAAATTTGGAAATGCTGCTTAATATGCATTAACTTATTAGCAAATAAAACATGGGAGTTCCTTTTACCTTGGGGTAGGAGATCCACCAACTACCAAATTTAGACAAAATACCTAGGTGTTGGAGCCACATAAGTTGAAATTGGAAAGGAGAATGAGCTGGTGGCAAATTTGGAAGAGGAATCTTGATGCTTAGGGGACAGTGATATGTACTTGCTACAGGAAGAATGGAAGTTTCAAAGATACATCTTTGTTGTGACCAATTGGGGGATACTAAGAGCTTGTCAAGCCATTTGCAATATAGTAGAAATTTAAAAACCCTTGCTTATATTGTTCCAACTGTAGGACTTGTCTTTTGGAATAAGATCTAGTGGGCCATTATTTTGAGAAAGGATTTAAAGTCAAGCTTTGATCAAGAAGCCCTTTGAGAACTACCATGCTTATCCATAAAACCCAATATTGCATTTAAATCTTCTCCTAGCAACACATTTTGGTCATGAAGCAAAGAAATTTGACCTTAAAGTTTTTCCCAAAGCCTACTCTTTTGTATTATAGTGTTGGGATGATGTATATTAAACATAAAGCTAGGGAAATTGGAATAGTAAAATTTAAAGGAGCGACAAACCTAATTGGAAGTTTTCACGAAATGTGAAGTGTGAATCCAAGCTGGATTCCAAAGAATGCATAAACCTCTAGGCACTCCTTTTGTCGAAGCAGCACAACCCTGCCACTATTTCCATGAGGTTTGAGAAGAAAGGAAAATTTTTCTTTTGACATTTTAAGTTCTTGCAAAAACTTACCATCCAAATTGCTTGTAGGAAGTTAGCTTTTGGCCGTCCTCTTTTTGCTAGGAGCATTGAATCCCCTAACATTCTAGGAGAGGCCATTCATAGGACCTTTGGAGGGACCTGGCCTATCCACCTTTAACTATTGGATTATGGAACCTTTGAAGAATCAATGTAATATCCCAATCTAATTTTCTATGCAAAAAATTTCCATTTTTAAAACTTTAGGTGTTCAGGCATTTCGTCAAACAGTTGGTGTTTACTGATTTGAGTTTGTATTTTTACCTATGTTCCATGGCCTGTCGGGGACGGGGACGGGGGGATGACAGGGGACACATTTCCGGGACGTTTCCTAAGGGGCAATTTTTAGGGGATGGCGACATACAAAATACATATATATATCTGATTTTTTCAAAATTTATTAATATATTAGAGAGAGAGGGAAAGAGAGATAGATATGTCAATAAATTAATAATTGATAACAACAATATCAATATGTAAGTAAATCACGAGAGTAGTACTATAACAGCATAAGAAATGTCATCAAAGCATTATAAAATTTATCACAGCAGTATCAAACATCAATAAAACCATGGTCTATCAATATGAAATATCCAAATGTCTCAAACATGTATCCAGAAGTCTCAAAGTTCAAACATGAAAATCAAAATATTAAATACAACAGTCTATGAAATTAAGCCTCATTCGGGCTATGAATATCCAAAGACTCAGAACTATCTGAGTCACTATCATCCTTTGCAAGAGTGGAACTAAAAGATTTAATATTTAGTCTTTTTCAGACTTTAGTCCAAACAATTAAAACATTAAACAGTTGTTGTGCCCTGCGCGAAGGAACTAAACCTTTTAAAACTCATTTTTTAATTGTTTTTTAATATATTTTGACTTGCAGCTTGCGGGAGACGGCTAGCCGTCCTCGGTACAAGGAACCGTCTCCAATCCGTCCCCAATCCGTATTCGGGATGGGGAAACATCTCCAAAGTGAAGGAAACGTTTCCTGGCGTTTCCGATGGATTTTGCATTTTCGGGGACGGCAGGGGGACGTCCCCTTTGTGTCCCCCCATCCCCGGGACGACAAGGGACGGGGACAGGGGGTTTGGGGCAGGGGATGCGTCCCCATGTAACCTTGATTTTTACTCATTTTGATAGAGAATAGAAGTAAACATTATAACATTGCATTTCTCATTCCACATATGAATAGCATTCATTCAATACTCCAAATTTTAGCATAAAACAATCAACATATAACACTTCTTGTAGTGCTATATTTTAACCAAATATAACAATTTTCCCAGAGAATTACAACAGCACAAATATTATTAAACAAACTACAATTTTGACACTCTAATAGCTGACCTGGACTCCAAGCTAGGTTGCCAATCTCGTTGGTGACTGTTTTTGAGTATGCCAACAGCTGCACTATATTTCCACAATGAGGCGGTAGCCAAGAATAATGTAATTGTCCTTATTAGGCCGTGACTCCTTCAGACTATGCTGCGACTAAGTTTGGATGTCCCAGCAAGGTGCGTAGGACTTTGACTTGGTCTTTACTCTTGTAATATAAGACCCCAACTTTCTTTCTTTTTTTTTTTCTCTGATTTGTTCTAACAGCTGATTCAAGGGTTTCTGAGTTTGTTTGTTTTGTGATTCTCATATGCAATTCATGAATAAAGCATGCTAAATACATATAACAGATTGTAGAGATAATAACAGAAAAACACTTGCAAGGAAAGATAGAATTCCAGCCTTCAATATTCTGAATTTAATACCACTTAAGATCAGATTACAATTGACAAATATCAGAACTGAAAGTGATTTTCAGACCTGGGAAAAGTAGCATAACAGCAGACTTGAAGCTTCCAATATGATACGAATTGTTTCTGAGCTTGACCCTCAACTCCTTGCTTCTCAAAGTCTAGGAACAACTGCTATCAGCCCTCAATATTCAACAACAGTAGCCTATACATTTGCAGGCTATAAACTGAGGTTTTTGACACCAACAAAGGGCATTCCCTGAAGAAGTTCAATGTGCCCTAATAAATCCAAAACTTATTCAAAAATTGCAATCTTACACTTGTTGGAATCGCCATGAGGAGAGTAATTCATAGAATCAATACCCATTTGAAAATCTCAAGCCATTTGAAAGTTGTGAGCAAAATACCAAGTTTAGGTCCACAAATGAAGTGCCTAGAAAACTGAAAAGAAACACACCAAATCACCAAGAAATCCACGCCAAATGGAAATGATGCAAACTCAAGCCAAAACCAAACTGGATCACCTCAAAATAACTGAAATATCTTCATGCACACACTCTGTAATTCTGTAAGAACCCTCTCCAAGCGGATTCTAACCAAAACCAATTTTCTGCCTTTGCTACCTTTGTTGACTTGGGTTAGATTATAAATGATAATAATATTGCCAGGCAAAGCAAGAATTTACAAATTTAAATGCACTAGATAATGATAATAAACTGCTGTAGCAAATTAACACTTCATTGACAGAAGCAACAAGGTAATTATTTTACATTGATATTTCATGCCAAATGGATTACACAAAGATATCTCAAATCTGGAACACTAGACAGCAAATTAAATGAACCTGATATAAATCGATCTGCTGCTGTTTGTATGTTCTCCACCACCAAATGTATGCCAAACACTGTATGAAGGCTAGGCGCTCAAGATAGGAGCTGATTATGCACGATAAAGGAGGCGTTTGGGTCTCTAAGGAACACGCCCAACATAAAGGATGCAACATGTGTGGACTGCTGTAGGTTGTACGGCCTGGTAATGGCCGCCAAAATTGATATAAATTGAAACCACAAAAGATTCGATGCTTATCCTTGCAATCTGATCTGAAACCCTTGTTGAAATCTTCTGAAACTTTACCAATTAGCTCAAATTGGACCTCTGAATGAATCCCACAATCAGGAAATAATCTCAGCTGGTCTATCACAGCCTCAAAATTGCACAACCTATGAGAGTTTTCGTTCCCAAATGCTCAACAATGGCAGAAACCCTAGCTGGTTCCTCCTCCAAGCAAGAACTCCGAAAACACAAGTTTATAATCTTCAAGAATGCCCATCCATTTACTTTTTGAAACCTTATATAGCCTTCTCAAGGAGGTCGATCTCTTCTAGTGGCTTCTAAATATCATTTAAAATAATATAACTTGTGTGCACGCTAACTTTATAAAATACTTTAATATTCAGCCTCCAAACTATAATTCATTAATGCACTTTTAAGTCACTTAAATGAGGGTCATGGCCCCATTGAGCATAAAGTAACTTTTTAAACTTTATATTATAATTTAATATTAGTTTATTATCATTAAAAATACTTTAATGATAATAACTTCATAAATACCCATTATTTGACCAAGCCAACTGAGCAAAGAGATTGACATTGCAAACTCATCACGTTCAGGTGCCTTACTAAATATAGCAATACTGAGTCCACTGAAATTGTGACTATCTATGAATAGTAAGTGTGAAGAACTAAGTCAAATGAAGGCCAATCTTGAATCCAAATGCATTCTGAAGAAGAAAACACACCCTGATGATTGCCAAGAAGGACCCTCTAACCATCAGTGTTAGCCTACGAGGGTCAAATGATAGGCTAATACTCAAAAAACTGATGCTCGCGAAAATGGGGACATTACAGCCCGCCCTCCTTGAAATTGCTTGCCCCCAAGCAATCTCTACTGCAAAGAAACTCCACTCCACCGGAGGTCCAAAGGAAGAACTGTGAAAGGTCCCACACATCTCTAATTGACTCTTGTAGCACCAGCATAAACACAACTGTGCAAACATAGACAACAGACCAACTGTCCAATCCATGCGCACCGAAATTGTGCATCGAACCCAAGTCATGTACATGAGAACCTGAAGTGAAACTGCAAACGAACCACACCATGTACATGCAACAATACTCTCCAGTGAACTCAAACCAGAACCTTGATGTACACAAATGATCCCTCAACATACTGGAGTGTCCAACATAATATACCTTGATCCCAAATCTAGAATAGAAGTCTGCTATGTAAAACGCCCTCAGACTTCCATTGCTCAACACTAATCTCAACTTGATCATGCCAGATGTGGTGAAGCCAACCCATGGGACCCATCCAAACTGCAACACTAACTTTGTCACCACCTGGATCCAAATGCAACCGATACTCACATCCATCCGACATGAGGAGATAAAAACTTCTGGAAGCATCTGCTACTCCACATCTCCCTCTAACCTTCTGTTGAACTCCCGTGGATGTGATAACAAACCCAACCATCATGCCCACTGCCACTACAACCTCCCTGAAGCCCTGTCTCCAATTAAACCCATAAGTGGCAAACTTTGTCAAGTACACATCAGTATGATGGTCATCCAACCTTTGATCCTGCAAGTAATCCCCTGCAAACAACTGAGTTAGGTACTTGTAGCCTCTAATCCCATCTTTTGAAGATGGTAACTTTGAGTACAAAAATGGTTTGCTTTCCTCAACTGCTCAAAAAAATCATCATACAAACTCTCTATCCCATGTGCACTAGGACTGTGCATCGAAGACATATCGGGCACAGGTGGGTCCAAGGCAAAACTTTAAGCATTCCTCATTGTGTACACTCTGTAAAACTCTTCTGTGAGCTTTGTTTGGAATCCCGATGCATTGGAAGGATCCCAAACACTACGATCAATGCTCATCTCAGGACTAGGGTCAAGAGAGTGATCGACCTATCTCAAAGAGTGGATTGTCATATGACAATGTAGCATCCGCCTCAAACAAAGGGTTGGTCAAAAACTGCACCATACCTCTAAGCTGATCCCAATCATCTACCTCAGAACCCCTGGAGTACTGAATAAAATCATGCCCAACTAAATGATGGTCGCTCTGTAACTTATCACTCTCGTGCAAGTTCTCTGACTCAAAATCTGCACTGTGATATGAGTCTGAGTCGATATCACTCACCTCATTATAAGCAGCATCATGTGTGCTATCAACTGTGCACACATCAACAACTAAGGTTTAGCTACTATGTACCTCACAGGATGGCTCGATTGGCAAGGTAGAAGCTGCTGTTATGACAATATCTTCACACTTTTGCTGCCAAAGTCATTGCATGTCCATCCAAAGCACGATCTTGGGATTCATTGCCAATAAATAATTTTTTTGTTTTGTTTTCTAAGGTTTGATATGAAAAATCAGACTCATAGTGGCATGAATCTTCATCATAAGTTGCATCATTTGTACCCAAATCTTGAGTACCAACATGTGACAACTCCGTAGAAACATCATTCCCCTGTGAAATCCCTATTGTCTCATACTAACACAAACATAACTCACTGCTGTCATGAAAATCAGAATTGTTATGGGTCGAATTTTCCATGCTATCTTCATGTTTGACACCTATAATATGTGTGCCAACATTCAAGGGTTCTCCCACAACATTATCTGCACTTACCATGACTTTTAAATCATCATTATGCTCAAACAAAGGACTGCTGTCATCAAAATCAGAATTGTTAGGACTGATAAGAACTTCTTGAATGCTGTGAGTATCATTCTGGGGTTCCACCATACTATTTTCATGATGTAAAATTTCCTTATCAACCACTAGTTCATTTTCAACCCCATGTCCACCTGTAGGTTGAAGATCATGATCTGCTGACTTATCACATTTTAAACCAAACTCATCATAGAGACTTTTGGATACTTCACCAAGTCTCATTTTTGCTTTGTGATGAGGTTCATCTTGAAACGAAATCTTCATACTGCTGCTAGCTATGAGCTAATTTTCGTTGTGAAAGCATAAGTTTTCGCTGGATATTATTCAAGGTGTTCTCAACACTTGGCTGCTCGCATTTCTTTGATTTTCTTTTTTGCTTGCTATAATCCATCCGATGCTCCATATATTGCTTGAAGTCTAGACGATCTTTGACCTTATCTGGAAGTGCTCTATACTCCTTATAAACAACCATTATCTCATCAACAAATTTAGAAGCCATAATTCTGAATCTTTTATTTTTTTTGCAACAACACAAGATGGTAGGAAACCGCTTTGATACCACTGTAAGAACCCTCTCCAGGCGGATTCTAACCAAAACCAATTTTCTGCCTTTGCTACCTTTGTTGACTTGGGTTAGATTATAAATGATAATAATATTGCTAGGCAAAGCAATAATTTACAAATTTAAATGCACTAGATAATGATAATAAACTGCTATAGCAAATTAACACTTCATTGACAACAACAACAAGATAATTATTTTACATTGATTTTTCATGCCAAATGGATTACACAAAGATATCTCAAATCTGGAACACTAGACAACAAATTAAATGAACCTGACATAAATTGATCTGCTGCTGTTTGTATGTTCTCCACCACCAAATGTATGTCAAACACCATATGAAGGCTAGGCGCTCAAGATAGGAGCTGATTATGCACGATAAAGGAGGCATTTGGGTCTCTAAGGAACTTGCCCAGCATAAAAGATGCAACATGTGTGGACTGTTGCAGGTTGTACGGGCTGGTAATGGCAGCCAAAATTGATATTAATTGCAGCCACAAAAGTTTCGATGCTTATCTTTGCAATATGATATGAAACCTTTGTTGAAATCTTTTAAAACTTCACCAATTAGCTCAAATTGGACCTTTGAATTAAGCCCATGATTAGGCAATAATCCCAGCTAGTCTTTCACAGCCTCAAAATTGCACAATCTATGAGAGTTTTCATTGCCAAAGGCTCAACAATGGCATAAACCCTAGTTGGTTCCTCTTCCAAGCAAGAACTCCAAAAACACAAGTTTATAATCTTCAAGAATTCCCATCCATTTACTTTTTGAAACCTTATGTAGCCTCCTCAAGGAGGTCGATCTCTTCTAGTGACTTCTAAAAAGCATTTAATATCATTTAAAATAATATAACTTGTGTGCACATTAACTTTATAAAATACTTTAATATTCAGCCTCCAAAATATAATTCATTAATGCACTTTTAAGTCACTTAAATAAGGGTCATGGCCCCATTGAGCATAAAGTGACTTTTTAAACTTTATATTATAATTTAATATTAGTTTATTATCATTAAAAAGACTTTAATGATAATAACTTCATAAATACCCATTATTTGACCAAGCCAACTGAGCAAGGAGATCGACATTGCAAACCCATCACGTTCAGGTGCCTTACTAAATATAGCAATACTGAGTCCACTGAAATTGTGACTATCTATAAATAGTAAGTGTGAAGAATTGAGTCAAACGAAGGCCAATCCTGAACCCAAATGCACTTTGAAGAAGAAAACACACCCTGATGACTGCCAAGAAGGACCCTCTAACCATCAGTGCTAGCCTACGAGGGTCAAATGATAGACTAATCCTCAAAAAACTGATGCTCGCAAAAATAGGGACATTACAAATTCCGCAACTTGAGCACAAATGTGATTTCTGGATGAAATGACCCTTCTACCAGCTAGGGCAGGTCTTGCACTGCTGAAACTAGTCCCAAATATCGAGGGTTTTCATCCTCAACTCCGATTTTTAGACCTCTTGGTGAAAAACCAGCAACATCTCCATAAGCAGCCAAAACATCCATGAGCAAATGAGGCTTCCAAATGAGAATATAAAGTTTCAATAGCAAGTTAGGGCAACCAACAAGCTTAAACCCTAAACCCCCTCAAAGACCAACGCCTTTTTAATATTTGCTTTTTTTTTAATTTAAATTTTCTTCAAACATTAGCTTGTGCATCCCTCTTCTTAACCAACATACAAAAGCAATTTAGTTGCTTTAAAAACAACTTAAAGTCAACACCTTAGGTGACGATGGTACTTTTTGATGACCCCTTTTCCCCTCAACATTAAAATATAAAGTTACTTTATAATAATTCAATTTCAAAGGGGGAATCAAATATTAAAATGTTTTAACGTTTGCAACATGATACTAATTGATAATGCTGCTGAGAGAGAGATCTGACCAGGTCTGGTTTACCCTAAATAGACTTACTATTCTTAGAAAGTACCAAAATATCAAGTAGTACCCAAGACTCAAGCTAGAGAGAAACTGAGATGCTCGGAGGGCTCACTGAAGACTGAAAGCCCATAACTAGACCCCCTGCTAAACATAGCACTTACTAAAAATAGTAAGTGTATTAGAATCAGACTAATCCGAAAGAGGACATAAAAAATGAGGACATTACGGTCCGCCCTTCCCAAAGATTGCTTATCCTTGAGCAATGCCAGTAAAGCCCTACAACCAACAATTAGAACCACACTAAAACCAGAAATGATCCCACGGTCCCAAGTAAATCTAGGAGGTTTGTAGCAGCATCTACTCAAATCTTTGTCTTGCGAGGTACCAACATATGAGGCCTCCTGAAAAACTCCTATAAGAAGAGTGATTATATACTGCAAACACTCAATCCACTCCTCAAAAAAATGCCTCTCAAGAGAACCCAACTGATGTGCCACAGGAGTAAGCTCTAGAAAATTAATATTGGCTCTCTCATCCGAAATGGTAGCTGCTCTAAAACTCAGTGTGAATCCCAGGTCTCGAGTCTTAGAAAGGAACCATCATGTTGATATCATGTCACTCTGAACATCACTGTCAATCCAATGTGCCCAGACTGCACTCTCCTATCCTGGACCTCCTGATAGGCCAAAACTGGGGCAAAGAGTAAAATGGATTCGATGTTTAACAATGAATTTCAGTTTGGGTCTATACATGTCAATCCAGGGGTGTAAACTTGCGAAAGGTATCGTGGCAATCTGCACAAGGGCTGAGAGTCGTGAGATGAGTGGGGATGAAGTGCAGCTTGAAAATAAACCTACAACAAATTGAAATAAAATTGGCGATAGGAACTGTGCAACAAACTATGAAACATAAATTCAACACAAATTACCGAATTCATAATTAAATGTGAAGCACATGAGAATCAATTAAAATTATTACAAATATAAACAAATATATATTACGTAATCTTAAGTTAAATCAATTCAAATAACACGAAAATAATGGAACACACTTTGCAGAAATAAAATAAAATATTTACATTCATTCGACAGCTGTAGAGGGGGTGCCCTTCCTCCCAGTCAACCAATTGAAGAAAATAATCAGAGAACTCATAGACTTAACTCAGAACAATAATATTGAATTTTTGAACAATATGATTTCATATATTCCCCCTCTTTCTTCTCACGTAGCTCATATTTATACAATAAATATGTGCAAGCCATTTCCTATTTTCATGCCACGTCTCTATTATTTCGTGGCTCACATTTAGTTGTTTTATTTGTTGAATACAAACATTTAGTTGTTTCATTTGTTGGAAAACAACCCACCTCAAAATGTACGAACTTAAATAGTTCACCCTAAAATATAGGAGCTTAAATAGCTCACCTTAAAATGTAGGATCTTAAATAGGAGCTTAAATAGTTCACCTTAAAATGTAGGAGCATAAATAGCTCATGGTTACAATAGAATATTATTTTTAACATGAGGACATTTTCTTCCATAAAATTAAACATTATTTGGTTATAACTAAATAACCAAAGTATTTTATGAGCAAATAATAAAATGCACATGGGATGATATATTGTTTTATTTTCATTGCATTCTTTTTCTTCTTCAATCAACACGTTGCATTTAGCATAATGGAAGCGTATGTTATTAAATACAATCTACTATTTATTATTCACATATTTTATCTGAAAACTAAATTAAATATTGCATATATATATTAAATCATATGCAACATAAAATGGTAAAATGATATAATATGGAATGGAAATGGAATGTGGGAATGGGTATGAAGGCATATGAAATAGGCTAAAACATGGCATAAAATGAGACATAAATGGCTCTCATCATTCCCCCCAACTTAACATATTGCACATCCTCATGCAATCTTTACTATTGAGAGGTTGTGATTTGGACTATGATCATAACTTTGAATTGATTGTACCTTCTTCACCCTTGACTATTATAGCTCATTCATCATCACAACTTCTATCTAGCACTCCTCTTCATAGCAAGCTCCATGGCTTTGCTTTTGTTTTCCAATATTATTTTCATTTTTTTTCAATATTCATCCTCTTTTAATGTTTGTTTTTTTTCACCATTTTTCTTTTCTTTTTTTCATTTTTCATTGGCATTTTTTCTATAGCATTATTTTCTTGAAATGCTATAATTCCATATACATGAGCTATGTGAAATAGGTGAATATGAGAGACAATTTGAATGATTATGAGAGACAATATGGATACTATGATGGGTTATGTAAGGATAATGATGGGTGAAAAGATAGATAAGGATGGTATACCTCCCCCCAACTTAAAGGGTTGACCGTGCTAGGGCAACAAGAAGAGGATAGGTGGAATGTTGCTTATATGATTAATATAATAAGGAATATTAATAAAATTAAGAGATAAAATAATGAAAAATAAAATTGATTGTTTTACTAACTTGCATGCCAGGATCTGGTAGCCAAAAGAACTCAACAATTGTGAATGTCCAACAAGGAAGGAACTGAAAAACTGCAACACTTGGAAGATCACCACTTGACTGAAGCATGATAGAACATACTGTTGGTATTTGAATCTCTTCTTTTATTGGATAACACCTCAACTGAATGTGTAGCATGTGCTGGAAGTGATCAAGGAATGTTGATCACAACAAAATGGAACATAGCCACATAAGGGAGTGACAAGAGGTGCTAGAGGCACCGAGATAGATAAAAAAAACTATAGAAGCATCTGAGTGTACCTGGAAAAATGATTAGCCAAGAGAAAGAACACCAATTATTGCATTTTTTTCTTTTGTCATTTTTTTTCTTTTTTTTTTTCAATTTTGATAATGACAAGTGACCGCTGGCAATCCAGTTTTCAATCACTTACCGCTTAGTGGTGCTATGAAAACAATTTTCACCACTAAGAATTTTATTCAACTACAATCCGCCAGAAACTGGTTTTCAAATTATAGTTGTCTAACAATGCCCGAAGGTTTTCATTGTTAGAATTTATTGCTTTTTTCATTTTTTTATCTTCTTGATAAGCTACATATAATGGCCAAATAAAATGAAACTCTCATATGGATGACAAAATGATACCATCCAAATCCTAGAGTTCCTTCTAAATCCCTTCAATAATAGTAATTGTGAATTGCTTGCAATGCTTGAAAGGATGACCAATAATAACCTTAGCACAATATGGAACATAGAACCACTGCTACAAACAATCTTGATCTCATTTAGCTCATCGCACCATATTTGGAAGGTGATTGGAGAACTTTGGAATCCATGCCCACTCACTTGGTTGAAATAATTACCCACAACAACTGCAATCTTTGAAAGACATGCTACCTTATGATGACCAATTTGAGACAAATCATGAAGCTAAGCTATCCTTTCTTCTTAAGTATGAGAGATATCCATAACTATTCCCAAAGTTGTATAAAAAGCTAGAGTGCAAATAATGAAACTTCCTTACCAAAGATAAGGTTGCATAGTGAAAGACCAATTGGAGTCTCTCATCTTGTCAAATGTAGCCACACAACTTTAGGTAGGTGAATACTCATCTTAGAGTGTGAGGATTTGCATTAGAATTCATTCAAGCTTCTTGATTATATCTTCAAGTTGTCTCTAAATGTGTATCTCAAGAACATAGCACCACAAGATTCATGGATCTCATAGACCAAGTTGCATATTGTCTTCCACAAGGTTCTAGCATCAAGAGAAGTTTTGTTGATGAATGTTGAACACTTTGCCCAAAGAATCCTCTTGTGATATCTAAGAGAGGAACACAAAAGAAACTTGAGGTTCCCCATACCACTAACAAGGCCACAAAATATGATTTTGAATGCTTGTGTAGAGAACCAATATGAACTGGTACTAGTGCAAAAGTGTTAGGTAACCCAAAGAAGAAAACCTGCAACCATATTCTCAAGACCAGGCATATCAAGTATAGTAATTCAATATCATCCATTTTAATAACTCCACTATTATAATTGATTTATCATTAGAAAATGGAGGGTAGAGTTATTAAAATAAATACTTGAAAAAAAATGGATGGATAAATTCTATTAAAATGAATGCTTATGTAGAATCTAATCCAATTAACACAAGAATACATACCTTGATTTGGTCCAAAGCTCACATATGTGGTTTTATTAGAAGCACCAAAGAAATAATAAAAAAAAGGCTTTATTAGCAATCACCCAAATATTTTCAAAAATTCAATGGATTCCCCCCCAACTTAATTTCATACTATAAAATCATGAGGGTATTAGGATAATCCAATGGATCAAGAAAGATAATGACATATTTAATAATACCTTGCTCAATGAAAATCATCTTTTGTAGCATGTTCAGTATGGTCATTAATGCATTCAAACCCATCTATTTGTGCTTAATTAATTAATTATTGGTGGTCCTAAATCAATAAGTGTGTGTGGGATACATATTTTGACCATAGGTCTCCAAAGATCTAGATGTTTAAGTATAAAAATATTTATAAATGATAGATCTTGTAGGAGGTTATTGTGTATCTCATACAACTCTTGAATCATTAAGGCATATAGTTCACCTTTTATTATTGCATGATTAATTTCAACACACACATTTATGGGTTCAATAGTAAAATAAGACTCATATTGAGACATTGCTTTATGTGTGTGAATGCCTTCTAAACGGTGTGATTTGTTAAGTAGATAAGAATAACTAAATGAATTATCTTTTAATTGATCATATTGTTCTTCAAACTTATTTATACCAAAATCACATCCATTAGTTGTTTTGGGTTGAGATCCACCAATTTCAAGCATATTAACAAAATGTAAAGGAATCATTAAAATCTCATTATTATATGTAGTTTGAACCACCTTATTATGTAATGTTTTATTAGGCATTGTAGTTGCCCTTGGTGGTGTTGTGACCTTTTCACACATCGCCCCATTCAAAATGGGGACCCCTAATTTTGCTCCATTGGTCTTTTGGCTTGGTTTTTGGTGCATCTCTGTCTATGTACTCATTGACCTAGATTTAAATTTTGACCAAGTCTAGAGGGCTTTCTGATGAATTAGGGTTTACATTCTTCAGACAACTTTCAGGTCAAATTGAGTTGGCTAATCAATTTTTGAGCTTAGCACTGCTGTTAAGATACTTCAAGCGGGCTCCCCCTGAATTTTCACTGAATTCTGACAGTTTTCTATTTTTAGTAAGTGTCAATTGGGGGTTTGTTTTCTTGAGATTTTCAAATTTTACAACTGCATTGTACTTTGAACGCTGCAAGCTACCTCCCCTCCAAATTTGATCTGAAACGAACAACTTACTATTTTTAGCAGTCCTGCCTTTAGGGGCCATTTTTAGGGTTTGCATGTAAGTTTTCTCAGCGCATGTCAGCATTATCTTTCTGGGTTTTCCGAGAGCTTCGCAACGAGGTAACATGCAAGCAAAGTTGGTCACTTTTCAAGAACTTGCTATTTTTAGCTAGTGCTCGCATGTTGATGATTTTTCTGGGTTTTTCAAGATCTCTCGGGCAGTGTGACATGCAAGCTCATCCGACAGCGGATGGGTCACCTTTTCAGATGTTTACTATTTTTAGCAGGTTCACTTTGGTAGCTGCCCAACACTTCAGAATCACGAACACAGTGACATGCAACAGAAACGGAGTTAAACAGAGCTCATCTGAAGCACATGCAAGACGAATTAGGGTTTCGAGCTTCGAGTCCCAAAATGAGGGGTCAAACACCAAAATTTCCGAAAACCGAGGTATCCTATCGTGATCAGCATCTTTCAAGGAGGCCTTTGGTAAATTTTGAAGGCAATCAGAGCACTTACTATTTATATTAAGCCACATTTGAAACAGGCTATAAATAGTAAGTCAACATCAGACACCAGTGTGAACGGGCAAGTCTACTGATGAGGATCACAACATTCAAATTTCAAGTCAAACGGAGTTGTGGAAGTCATGAAACTAAGCAGTTACTATAAATAGTAAACCACCTCCAGAAACATGCTATAAATAGCAGGTTAGCACGAGACACCAATATGAACAGGTCAAACAAGTGATGAAGAACCCATGGCACGAATTTCAGGTCAAACAGAGTTGTCGAGATTCAAAAATCAAGCACTTACTATTTTTAGGCCTGTGCAGAGGAATTAGGGTTTCCTAAAATCAAGGGCGAAACACGACATTCACACAGAACAATATCCAGCCACGATTGACGTCCTTCAGGCAACCAGCACGCAAAGTTTGAGCACATTCTAAGCAATTACTATTTTTAGCAAGTTGCTAAAAAGAGTAGGTATAGACAGGCATTAGGCGCCAACAGTTCATCACATCACGAGGTTCGAGATAAAGCAAAAAATCAAGCCTTCTGGAACTAGAAATCAGTTCAAAATGCAAAATTTGGGAAACTTTCTAAAAATAGAAAGTTAGGGCAAGCCGAGGCTAACATGAACAAATCACTCCAAATTCTCGTAACTATAAAAAATTCACTAAGTCTGAGAAATTTGAAGTCCAGCATCAAAATTCGCCCTAGAAGCTACCTGAGGTGGATGAAAATTCTACTAAGGCATGAAAAATGGAAGCTCACAGGGTAAAATGCGCCCAAGCTTGAAGAGATATACCTTGAAATCTGTTTAAGTCTGCTAAATTGGAAGTAGGGGACCCCAGATGCGCCTTAGTTTGAAGAGGGAAGCTGGAAATGTGACTAAGTGTTGAAAATTTGAAGCTCCTACCTCCATATGCGCCCAAACTTGAGGAGGAGCCTTGAAAAATTTCGAAGTATCACAAATTGAAACCTCAGGGGTAGAAATGCGCCCAAGGTTAGAGGAAGAGGCTTGAATATTGACTAAGTGCTTAAAACTTGAAGCAACCACCCTTGAATGCGCCTTGTTAACTGGGAGGTGATGAAAATTTTGCTAAGTGTTGCAAATTGGGAGTAGACCCCCCTAAATGTGCCTAAAGTAAAGAGGGGCGATTGAAAAGGTTACTAAGTGTTTAAAACACAAAGCTCACCCCCTCATTTGCGCCCAAAGAAAGGACAAGCATGGAAAGTTTTCCAAGTATGAAACATTTGAAGTAGAAGGGGTCATTTGCACCTCTAAGAAAAGAAGGGGGAGTTAGGAAAGTTTCTATGTGTTGAAAAGTAAAAGCTCACCCTCCTATATGCGCCTTAAGATGAAGAAGGTGCCTTGAGAAATGCCTAAGGCATTCAAACTTAAAGCCCAACCCCTCATTTGCGCCTTGGTTAGTAAGAAGACTTGGAAAATGTCTAAGTATGTGAAATTTGAAACTCAATGCCTCAAATGCGCCTAGGAAAGGATGAAGGAACTCAAAATATTCTAAGGCGTGTGAACTTAAATCCCAACATATCAAATGCGCCTAGCTTTGAAGGAGAAGATTGGAAGTATTCCAAAGGCGTGGAAACCTGAAGTGGCCCCTGCTAGATGTGCCCAAGTTTAATAAGAAGATGAGAAGCGCCTAAGTGTTGGGAATTTAAAGTGAGAGGGGAAATTTAATACTTGAAGCTGACCCTCCAATATGCGCCTAAAAGGCTAGGAGAAAGTGATTGAATATTTCTAAGGCATATAAGTTTAAAAGTAAGACTTCCTATATGCGCCTTGAGATAGAAATGTTGAAATTTTTTTTCTAAGTGTGAAAAAGTTGAAAGCTCATGGGTCCATATGCGTCTTAGTTAAAAGGGAGGATGAGGAAATATTAAATGTTGGAAAATGAAAGTTTAACCCCTTGATTGCGCCTAGACTGGGGAGTGAAGTGGAAAATAATCTAAGTATGGGGGAATTAAATGTTAAATACACCCAAGACTAAATGATGAATTCTTTTAAAAGGCGTTGGAAATAAAATAAAATTTGCTCTAGACAAATAAGCGGGCTAGAAGTCAGGTAAATTTAATTAAAATTATTTCCCAAGGTTTTAAAAAAAATCAAATGTTCCCCCCTTTTGGTTAGACACATGGAATTTTCAAGTTGAGAAATATTTAAGAGGGGAAATATTTTTTTTTTAAAATGTTATGGAAGGGAAATAATTTTGACTAGTGATTTTAAAATATTGGAACTCACGATTGAAATATAAATCCTTTTTCTAAGGCGTTGGCGAAGGAAATAAAATAAAATTGCTCAAATGAAATAAAAGGCGTTGAGATTAAATTTTAAATTTTAAATAGACCATTGTTCAAAAATAAATTTTTATGCTGGAGTATTTTTAATAAGTTTCTCAAAATACTTCAGTCAACTGAAAATAACTTGCAGTCGAGGAGGGAAATTTTAAATTCAAACAAGGAAAGAATCTCCCAAAATAGCAAATTTCTATGACTCTATGACAGCTGGGAATATTCTCTCCCAAGTTAGAAAATTTCTAAGTGAATTAATGGCGACTGCTAAACTGGGCGCCTGCTTTCAGTTATAAAAACTCTGAGGTTATTCATCTTTCTTCACAAATTGCAGAGTTGAAAATTGTGCTGAAGCTGAAAGTGATTTGTGAAGTGAGTGAGAAATTTCTAAGTTGAGAAAATTATTTCTTTGAGTTGCTGAAGTTGAGATTGTGCTAGAGCTGAAAGTGAGTGCTGAGAAGAAGGAAATTCCAAAGTTAGAATTATAATGCTTGATTTTTATTTTGCAAATGGCTGAAAGAAGAGGAGATGCTGCCGGAACAAGCAAGGCTGCAGCCAGAGCTGGAAATGCTGAGGCTGGCAAAGAAAATGCTTCCAGGCAGGCCATTATTAAACAGCTGAAGAAGTCTTTTATCCCTGAATCAAAGTTTGTGTCGAAGCTGGGTGGTTTGACTGATACCAATCTTGGTTCATTCAACCTCGAGGCCTTCAAGAGAAGAATTTATGGGCAGGGTGGTTATCCTCCATCGGTGACTTCACACAACATCGTGAGAAGCAGGTTGTATGCAGCTGCTGGTTTTCTACCAGCAGTCCGATGTTCAGAGTTGATAATGGAATGTGTGAACTACTAAAATTCAAACCACCGAACAATTGTTTCTCCAAATGGCATGTTGCTGGCCAACATCGCACCGAAGGCCATTGGAGAAGCGTTTGGGATTCTAGCAACGTACAAAATGTTGTACAAGTCCAAGGACAGAGCTGACAAAATGTATGCTTCGTCCTTTGATAAGTGTGCTAAGAGGATCAACACAACATGGATGAGGAAGCCAAAGCCTCCTAGCGCCAAGTTGCCAAAACAGATTATTTCAAAGGAGCCGAAGCAGGAATACTGTGATTTGATCATGATGCTCAGCCGGGTGAATGGCAGCCCATAGGCGTATGCTTTCGAGCCTTGGATGTTCTTCTACATCAGCGTGGTGCTGGAGGGAAAAGAATATGTGGATTAGGCGCAAATGATCAGCGACAACATTGATGAACAATTCAGAAACCTGAGGAGAACAAAGACGTTCTACATGAGCTCGTATGACGAAATACAAGGGGCTGACATACCAGGAGCCAATTGGCTGTGGTCCTGGTCAATTCAAAATTCATGAAGCCTGTCGGCAGTTACATCTAACGAGTACCTCCCACTTCAAAAGAGTGAACGATGCCTTCACTATGCATATCACAAGGACTCTTCAATGAAGAACACAGCAAAGGATATCCAGGGAAGGACAAGAGCTGATTGGAGAGTACGGGTTTTGGTTTACCCAATTCCCGAAGTTCACTTATATAAGGTTGTCTGGGTTCCACTCATATACCTACCGACTGCCGAGATATCCCACAGATAGGATCGTGATGCTGGAAGTGTCTAGGCAACTCATGGCCTACAACAAAATTATAAGGAAGAAGAAGAAAGGAGGATTGCACTTTCCTATTGTTATGGGAAATTCGCTTGAGGAGTGCCCTTCTTTGCAGGCAGCCAAGGAAGCAGAGGATGAATTGCAATTTTATTACTTCACCCTCCACACCAGCCGGCAAGATTTTGATCCTCAGAGAAAGATTGGAACTGTGCAAGGTGAAGAATACAGGCACAAGGCTCATTTGGAGGATTTCTAGGCAAATGCAGGGGATGAGGCTGAAATCAGAAGGAGGATGTTCTCCAGATTGCCTCTAAAATTGATCAGAGAGTGTGAGGTGGTCCAGGTTCCAGATCAAGTTGATGAAGATGCCAGACCTACTCACCCAGATTATGAATCAATAAAGAACACACCAATCCCACCACCTGATTGGGCAGAGCCAGAAATCACAAACTTAGACACTTTGTCTATGCTTGTCTTGACTTTCACAAGGAGCTGGGTAGATGGGCATGTTCACAGGCTAAAGAGAAGATCAATTGCCCTTACATACAATCTCATGGACGATCAAAGGCCACCAATGTCAGTGAAGAAGAGGAAACAAATCGCCCAAGCTGTGGAGCCACAATAGGAGGAAGAACCAATTCAGCTTCAGCCTCAAAGGACAGAGGAGGCATCGCCTACACAGTTGTTGGCTCAATCCTCCAGCGTACATGAAGTTTCGATGTTTGCAAATCAGAGGGTTGGAGAGAATGAAGAGCAAGAAATGGGAGAAGTTAACCAGCCCTTGTCTAGAGAGCCTGATAGTCCGAGCGCCAATGATCCTGAGAGTGCCAACTAGCCAGATGAAGGTGAAGAAACGAAAACAGACATTCGCTTGGATCGTGCACTCGAGGCAACCTTTGAGGATGAAGACCTTGTGGAACCTGAAGTTCGAGGTCTTGAAGAGGATAGTCAACATATGGAAACGGATGAGCCTCAGCCAAATGTTGCTGAAGAGGAAGTTCATGGAGTAGAAGCAACAGAGGAGCAGCCGCTTATCATCTATAACGCTCAGCAGAATGTTCCAAATTGGCTCACAGGTGCAATAAGGAGAGATCAGGAGGACGACACTGACCCAACAATTGAGATGGAAGAGCTCCTTAATAGAATAAGTAGGTCACCTAAGAGGAAGAGAGCCAGGAAGTACTCCAAGATGGAAACAAATGAAGCCGGTTCTCGCACTCTCCATGTTGTAGTTCCAAGGGAAGAGTGTGATCTAGGTGATGTAATGCCTGAGAATTACACAGTGACTACAATTGAGTTGGGGCGCGCTACTGGAATACAAGTGGTCGAGGAGGCTGAAAACTCCTTCCAGGCATTAAAAGATAGGCTACTATGAAAAGATGGAAAGTACAAGAAATTGAAAAAGGAACATAAGGCATTAGTTGGGTATGTACAGCATCTAGCACGTCCATGTGCTCAGGAGAACCCAACGGTGGAACTTCCGGCTGAGCTTCCACGAGAGTCGATCAGCGGGCTCGAAGAGATGAAGAAGCCCATTCAAGAGGGAGACAAGTGGGTTGGTGGTGTTCGTACTGAAGCCGAGAAATTCATTGTAGATCTTGTCTCCTCTTTTCAGCATGCTTCCAGTATCCTCTCTCGTTTGGAGAACATTGAGCAGGCTTGGGATGATACTCATATATTTCAAGATAAGACTATTCCACGCCTGGCTGCTCTAATGCGCATACCAATGCAGACTTTGGTTGAAGAGGAGGTGATTCAAGCGGGTGATAGATATGATTTTCCTGGCTGGTATTCTGCTGCATTCACTGGCCGAGGTTTCTTCGACATGGCAAAGACGGAGTCAGCTAAGATCAGGAAGGCTATGGGGAATATTCATGAGGGAATCCTCAATACACTGGAGGCGTTATTCAACAGAAGACTAACTCCCGAGGAGGTGGAAGTAGATGGATTGAAGGGAAGTTTCTAGCCATTCTTCTCGGAGATGAGGGTATTTACTCTGATAGACTTTGAAAATATCTCCACGTTCTCAGCCATTATGCAGAGCACGCAGGAATCTTTTGAGACTTGGAGAAAGTCTTGCGTCCGACAGGAACAGACGATTGCTATCCTCGAGTATTAGCTCAATCTTACTCCGGCGATCTATGAACAGGAAGTTGATGCGGTGCTGGCTAGATTTGTTGCTTACGCCAGATTTGTTGCTTACGCAGTCAGAGAGAAGAACAATGGAAACATGGTCCTGGACGAGAATCTTCTGGAAGGATAGTGGGCATTAATTGCCCATAGTGGTCAAAGGAGAAATCTACTATTTTTGTGCTCATTAATTACGTCACTCCACCTTCTAGCGGTTTTTAGGGCAGAATCTAGTCAAGAGCTGAAGTGGCTCGATCTGAGCCAACCATTGTAATTTGATCTGGACCATCCATTGAGATTGGCCAGCTATATAAAGCGGTCTCCCCTCATTTGTACATTATTAGATCATACTAGAGAGTAGACATTTTGATAGAGCTTAGAGAGACAGTTTAGAGTTAGCATAGTTTCATTGCATGGCATTATTTGAAGGAGAAGGAAAGTTCTCCCTTTGAGAATTTTGTAAGGAATTGTTACGAAGACTATCATAATAAAAGAGTTTCATTGATTGGTGAATTTGTCTTTTGTTATGAGCAGTTAGTGAGGTTTCTTCGCCCTTCGACTTCAAGTAGGACATAAGTTAGAGTAATTTTCATTTTTATGCAAGTAGTTAATTGTGGGTGGTTGTGTTTAATTTGAGTGAGCTTCATTTAATCCATACCACTAGCAAGCTTACTGATGGTAAGTTTGCTCAGCATGGTCAACTGGAATACTTTTTAGACTTAACTTCGGTCGAGATTCATGTGTACGTATGCATCGTTTTGATGGTATTTGCATTGTTGAGTCGTGATCTGAACATCTCTCATCGCTCCTTTGAAGATTGCACCAACCTTGTTGAAGCTGTCCAACGTGAGGCAAGACAAAGTTCGGTTGAAGTCCACTGAAGTCAAGCTCAACCCCTATTGCATTTAGACAAGGACATAAATTTTCTAATCTCTACAGCCATTCAATTCAGTTTATTTCTGGTTAGTTTTAAGAAAACGTACCTCATCACTAAATCATTCGCGCAAAATTCCCTTCCAGTCATTAACCTGTTGTCAACTACAAACATCCTGAACAATTGTGTAAGTCCCCTCGTAAAAACAACAAATCACAACGAACCTACTGAGAGTGTTCCATAGCATTTCAAAACCTTGGAGTTGAATGTGCGATCTTTCTCGCAATCTTAGCGCACGGAATTCTTTGATCAAGAGAGAATGGAGTAGCCTTCGGATTACTTTGGTCTGCTGATTGGTGCGGTCACAAAAATCACATCAACAGCGTCTGGAGAGAAAATAGCTGATTTTAGCTTCAACTTGCAAAAAATAATGAAGTTCGGACGCCAATGCAAGAATAAATAACCATTTTGGAGGTGGGAGTACCAGTTAGGTGCGCTAAAGCTAATTGAGGAGTTAATTTTTTGTGCATGCCTCTTTAACTGAAGTTTATCCTCTAAATTTAGGATGCCACATGCAAGAAGAAGCATTCAAAAATTATAATTGGCAGTCAATTGGGCCCACTTTGACTTTGGGCGGCTAAGCTTGAGGGAGTAAGAAAAATTTTAAAGATTTTCAACTTTCGTTGTGACAAACTGCCTCTATTTGACCCTGAATTCCAATCGCCCGGTTGATCCTGAACCTAAGCTGTTAGATTCATCACGAAGTTGGATCAAGTCTGAAGAGATGTTGTTGGGAGTCACGAAGTCAAAAAGTTGCATTTGAGGCCCCAAAAATTTGGGCGCCTTTCTCAAGAAGTGTGCATCTTTTTCAACACTTAGTCAAATTTTCACGTTTTTCAATTTGCCTTCGCCTCCAATGTTTCACGCCTGATCTTCATTCATGAGCGTTCGACAAGTCACAAGAGTTGGCTATTGGATTCATCGCATAGCTGAAAGGATTCTAAGCAAATCTCTTGGAGAAGACAGCTACTGAAAACCTCATCTGATTGACCAAAAGTCTAGGTGCCCCTGTCCTGCAAGGGTACATTTGACCTTTTGACTATCATTCCACCCTCCGTTTTACGTGCTCGCTGGATCAACAGCTACTGCCGTTTAATATGTCTTGTGGACTGGCAAACGGATTCGTTACGAAGCTAGACTGAAGCTGGGAAGATCATCTGGAGATAGTCATATGCAAAAAGTGACATCTGATGAGCTTTATTCTTGGGCGCCGGTGAGCTACAGGGGTGCAATTTTCGTAATTAACTACCATTTTAGATGTTTGTTGACCTTCAACATCTTCCGCCTCTGTCGTCGTTTGCCGATGTTTGTCAAATTTGTTGGACTCGCTTGATGATTCGCTGGAAAGCTAGCAAAATTCTGAAGAAGACAACTAGTTTTGCAAGTGTTAATGACTGCATTTGGCCTCTCAAATTCAAGGGCGCCCCTGGCCTGTAGGGGTACATTTGGCTCCAGATGATCATTTTCTGATGATTTTCACCTCTTTCGCACTTCACGATCACCATGATGCTTGACTGAGTTGACTACGTTGAAGCATTGTTGTTGCCGACACGCTTACATTCACCATTGTGATTGTTTTCACCATTTTACATGTACAGACACTGCAAAGTTGACTTGGACATTGACTGCAAAGGCATCTCCCTCATAGCAAGGCGTAGTGTTTCCAGACTTAGAATATTTTTTACATTTTTCACCTTTTGAAAATCCCTTCCATCGCGAAGCATCTTTTCGAGCAACTTTCACCATAGAATCTTTTGTGATGTGTTTAAGGCTTAGATTTCGACACCTAGTACTGACCATCTGCCATTGTTGACCTTAGAGGTCCTAACTTTTCTCCTGAAAAAGTGAAGTAGACCTACTAGAGCAAAACTGACTTTTTCTTGATTCTGACTTGACCAATGTGATCGTGAAGTGAAATAAGCCAATCAAAATTCTTTTTAGTCATTTATGGAAAGATTCTATTTTTAGGGTTTTTCCTAAAAATAGGGGCTCAAAAACCCTAATTTTCAAAATTTTCAATATTTGCCAGTGTCTTCTAGACATTAAACCCACAAAAAGCCCATGCTTCGTTTGACCTAAAACTGACTTTTGACGACAATTTTATAGGATTTAGACCATTTTATCAAAATGCCTTATGGAAGCAAAAATTTAATTTTGGGTACAACACAACAATTACAAATATATTCTAAAAATACCCTAAATGCTGAAATCTTCACAACAACTAGAAGTCTCCAACTTAAAGCACAGATACAACCTCCACATGAAGCTTCTCTCAAAAATTCAAAGCGGTTTTCTCCTCCAAAGTCCAAGACACCAAAGAGATTTCATCCACAAATTTCTAGAACCTAAGCAATTTCGTCCTTAGATTAAATAGTTAGACACAAGTGCTCAAACTAGGGTTAGGTTTTATTAATAGAAATGGTAAAAGACGATCCAAACTGATGAAGTTTCCTACCTTATATAGAAGTTGAAAGCCTAGTGTGAACCCACATGTGCTAATAGGCATTCAAATTTTTTGCATCAATTTATCACATTCAAATTGAGGCCCATTAATAGCTAGCATGTCCTCTTTTCAACATTAAAACAATTGGGAGACCCATAGCCTATTTATTTATTTTCCATAGGCTATGACATGAAATTAAGGAAATGATTTAATAATAATATTTTAAGTTAGTTCTAGCAACTTTGGTTTAAAATATTGTAAAAGGACAACTTAAATATTATTATTATAAAGTCGGTCATCTAAATAGTACATAATAAGGCCTTATGTGATATATTTATTAAAGTGTTTTAAGTGTGCACTTTTGCAAGGAACTTTTAGAGGGAAAAAACAATTCACATTAAAAGGGACAAAAATGGAGTTTACAAAAGGAAGTAAATTGCTCAAAGGAAAGCAACCATTGTTTATTGAAATCAAACCCCTTTCAGAGCTTGAGCACTTATGTTCATGTCCTCATCTGAGGATGAAAACCCTTTTGGTTTCCAACATAGATGGGAGGACAAAAACCCTCTTTCCCTTTTGAGGTAGTTTCATTCAAGAATAGCATTTGTGCTAAAAGTTCACAACTTATTTTCAATTTCCATTTTGCTCCAATACATTGTTGTAGTACAGTCGCTACAATGTTGCTACGATACTATTTTGTACTGCCACTATAGTACCTTGTCATTATGATGAGTATTTATAACAGCAATTTGTATCAACAACTATTATATTTATAACAACAACTCACAATTGAAGTACATTTGTTGTACCTAAGACATAGTACCTTCTGAAGCAATCCCTATCACATGCACATCTCATGAGTTGGGTCGCTCTTTATTTTGGTAATTTAATGAACAAAATATTTCTAATGTACATTGTTGTTTATTACAATCTACAATTATAATAAATTTAGTCTAGAATTGTATAGATAAGAATTTGGACAAAAAATTGCAAACTTTATAAAAGTATTGAAAAGGGACATTACAATGGCATACCTAGTCAACCATGGTTGGTGAAATCCTTTGTTTGAGCGACAAGGGTCTGAGGAAAAGCATCCCCATAAGTATGTCAGCATTATGTTCTCCGAAGGTCCGAATTCAAGGGTTCAGGAAATGGGATGTGAGAATGTCGAGATGCCAAGGGATGCAAAGATCTAGGCCCAAATGAGCAAAGCGAGTGGCAAGACAATGAGGGTGGATTTTCGAAGATACTTGATGATGTAGGGAGTGGGGATCTGTGATGAGCCCTGCTGGCTCACAACTCAAACCCCTGTATTTTTCTTATGTTATTTGTGTTTTTTTGTTTTTTTAGAGAAATTTTATAGACAGAAGAGAAGGGGCGTACAGCATAAAATGCTTATAAAATGAAAATCTGAGCTATTTTCTATAGAATGGAAGTGCAGAAGATATTATTTAACTAAAACAAATAGATCACAAATGATAAACGTACCCGAAAGCTTCTAGATTATTTATTTAAGAAAATAAGTCCAGTTTGCCAGCCAAGATGGTGAAAACTGACAAAATCCAGTGTGAGAAGCTACAGAATGCAATGTCCAGCCTAGAAACTGAGGCAGATGGTAGATATAAGCCAGATGCCAAAGAAGCTAAAGAGAAACCCTCAAAAGGAAAGGTGTTTCTCCTAGAAAATCCAAACACCCTTGCACAAAGAGCCACGCACTTCAAGCAATAAACCAAAATCCTCAACTCAAAAGGTACAGCCATGAAGTAGAGTGTCTGCCAGATGAAGGAAGGACGCCATCTCTCAAACCCTCCTGAACTGATAAGGAAACTCAATAGAAACACAGATTTAGCTCAATAGAACCTCTGAATGAAGCTCTCACAAATGCACTAATTCGACTGGTCTCTCACAGTCTCAAAAATGCTCAACACTGAAGAAGATCTCGTTCTCCAATGGAAGAAATTGCTCAAACCCTGGTCACAGAGAGTAGCACAGAAGAAAACCCAATTGGCAAAGTCAAATGATCAAGAATAGAGTTTGATTTGCCAAAAATGCTTATATCCTCAAGGGGCACACATTTCAAGAAGATGACGCCACTTTTCATCATTTAAATCTTATAAAATATATTTAAGTCACTTTCAATAGTTTGACTTAAATATTTTGGGCGCCCACTTTGAAGATTAAGTGATTAAATTTTAAATCACTTTTCATGAAATATTTAAGTTATGTAAAAAGTATAAAGTCAATTTGACTTTATAATAAAGTGTTAAGCTAATAATTAACTTCAATCACTTAAATAATCATAACTTTCTCAAAACTCCATATAATTATGTGCCGTCAGAAGCTGTCAACCCCTGAACTGCCAAGGCCTGCTCTAAGTCGATCACTGAACTCTAAACTGAGAACGACAAAACTCCTCCAGATAATGTCACTGACCCTCTAAACACAACCTGTTAACCTACGAGAGTCTGAGTAATAGGCTAACCACCATCAAACATGATCATGCCGAAAAAGGGGACATTACAGGATCAAGCTTCAAAGATATTGATATAGGAGGGAGCATAGAATTGGAGTTGGAAATACCTTATGCTACAATGATTGGGAATTGAGAACTGGCAATACTCAATGCAAGGAGTGTGGATTGGGGAATTGTGGGAAAAAGTATCAAGGTAAAAAGAAATCCTAGAAAGCTGCAAAAGGTAGGAGATCAGGAAAGTGGGGGAACAAAGAATGAAAGGAAGCCATGAAAATATGAGAAAGTCTAGTAAACTTACCTCAAATGACTTAGATTTGATGTTCTCTTGCCTTCTTGCCATTGTTGTTCTTGTTGTGACCTTTTCACACATCGCCCCATCGTAAATGGGGAACCCCCCTAATTTTTGCTTTGTTTGAGTCTTTTGGCTTGATTTTAGTTTGTTTTCCTGTTGTCTCTCTTTTGTTTCGTCTGTCTTTCCGAGGACGTGCCCGTCTATGAGCTTAAACGTGAAATTCTGGCTAAGTCTGGGAATTAGGGTTTTGAGTCTTTTGGCCAGTTTGAAGTCAAGTGGAATAATCAAGTTGAAATCTAACCTTGGCGTTGCAGTCAGATGGCTTCCAGCAGGTCCCCAGCAAAATTTCAGTGAATTCCGACAACTTACTATTTTTAGTAAGTGCCAAATTTGGGACATTTTCTCAACACTACTAAAGTACTCTCAATCACACTCCATCCAGAACACATCAGGCTACTTGTCTGCAAAATTTGAGTCAGATCGGACAACTTTCTATTTTTAGCAAGTTTGCCTTCAGGGGTTGTTTTTAGGGTTTATATGCAAAGTTCTTCAATGCATGTCTGGAGATTCTTTGTGGGTTTTTCGAGACCTTCGCAGTGATATAGCATGAAAAACAAGACGATGACTTTCAGTACTCAGCCTTTAGAAGTTATTTTTAGGGTTTGCATGTTCGAATTTCCAATGCATGTCTGGATAATCCTTTTGGGTTTTCCGAGAGCTTCGCAACGAGGTAACATGCAAGCAAAGTTGGTCACTTTTTCAACCACTTACTATTTTTAGCAAGTTCACTTCAGCAGCTGCCCAGCACTTCAGAATCACGAACCCGATGACATGCAACAGAAACAGAGTTAAATGGAGCTCATCTGAAGCACATGCAAGACGAATTAGGGTTTCCAGCTTCGGGACCCAAAATGAGGGGTAAAATGCCGAAATTTCCAAAAACCAAGGTATCCCATCACAATCAGTATCTTTCAAGCTATCCACCAGTAAAATTTGAAGGCAATCGAAGCACTTACTATTTATAGTAAGCCACTTCTGAAACAGGCTATAAATAGTAAGTCAGTATCAGGCACCAGTGTGAACGGACAAGTCTACTGATGAGGGTCACGACATTCAAATTTCAAGTTAAACAGAGTTGTGGAAGTCATGAAACTGAGCAGTTGCTATAAATAGTAAACCACCTCCAGAAACATGCTATAAATAGCAGGTCAACGCGAGGCATCAGTATGAACAGGTCAAGCAGGTGATGAGGACCCCATGGCGCGAATTTCAGATCGAACGGAGTTGCAGAGGTTTGAAAATCAAGCACTTACTATTTTTAGCAGGCCTGTGCAAAGGAATTAGGGTTTCCTAAAATCTAGGGCGAAACATGACATTCACACAAAAGCAGTATCCAGCCACAATCGACATCCTTCAGGATGAGCGCCGAAGCCAGAGCACGATGACTTGGGGAGATGAAGCAAGTACTTGGAAGAAATGGCTAAGTGTTGAGACCTAGTATGTGCCCAACCCAAGTAGCAAAAGAAGAAATGTTCGAGTTCAAGACTGGAAAATCCTTCAGGCTCAAGCATTGAAGAGTTGAAGAGCGACAGCTAAGAAGAAGGTCATCCTCAAGCACTTCGGAGATGAAAAAACAAGGGAAAATCATCATCCGGCAGAGGAACGAAATTGCAGTCTTGAAATTTCAGATTGAGAGCATGCCTGCTATATCAAATTCAAGAGCATTGAAGCTGTGATGATCAGATTGATCCAGTTTGCAGTCAAGAAGAAGAACAGGAATAGTGGGAACGCGTCTCTGGACTAGAATCTTCTAGAAGATTGTGGCCATTAGTTGCTCATTTATTGCCCCACTCCTCTTTGTGGCGGTTTTTAGGGTGAATCTTGTTTAGGGCTGAGGTGGCACAATCTAGGCCATCCAGCCGATTGTAATCTGAGTCGTCCATTGGACTTGGCCAGCTATATAAAGGGGCATCCCCCCTCATTTGTACATTATTAGAGGGTAGAAATTAGATTAGAGTAGAAGTCAGAATAGAGAGACAACTTAGAGATAGCTTAGTATAGATTGATAGAATAATTTGAAGAAGAGGGAAAGTTTTCCCTTGAAAACTTTGTAAGAAATTGTTGTGAACACTCTCTCAATAAAAGAGTTTTCATTGATGGTGAATTTCGTATTTTGTTGTGAGTAGCTAGCAAGGTTTCTTCGTCCTTCTGATTCGAATAGTAGTTTAAAGTAGAGTAAATTTCATTTCATGCACGTAGATAACAATAATGGAATGTGGTGTCTGACCCAAGCAAGCTTCTCTTATCCATACCACTAGTGGGTTCACTGATGGTGTGTTCGCCTTGTGTGGTCAACTGGAAACGTTGTGGACATAACTTCAATCACAGTTTGAATGATGGTATGCGTCGTTGTGATGGTATCTTCATGTCAAGTGGTGGTTTGAATATCTTTAGTCACCTCCCTTGAAGATTGCACCAACTCCATGGAAGTTGTCCAACGCGAGGCAAAGCGAAGTCCAGTTGAAGTTTGCTAAAGTTGAGCTCCATATCCCGCACTTAGAATAGATTTAGACTCTCTAAACCCTACAACCAATTTAAATTCAGTACTTTCTGGTTAGAATGGGAAACTCGCGCTTCATTGATAAATCTGTCGAATTGTGAAATCCCCCTTCCTCTGCTGTTGAACAATTCCGTAAGTCCCCTTGAAATACCAGCAAATCACATTGAGCCAACTGAGACTATTCGCACTGAAGGAACCTTGGAGTTGAACGCACGAACTTTCTCGCAATCTTAGTGTGTTGGATGCTTTGATCAAGAGAGAATAGGGTAGCCGTTGGCGACTTTATTCTGTGTTGGTGCGGTCATGAAAAAAACATCAACAATTCTCTTCTCTTCTCATAGTTCTCTTTTATCTTCCTCACAATTTGAAAAATTGCAAAATAAATTTGTTTTTTGCATAGTTGTTGGGAGACACGACTCCGGTACCAGAGACGCCTCCAACAGCGCTAAGACGCGGACGAAGTCTCCCGACGTCTCTTGAAGTCTCCCGCTTAGGAAAGTGTCGTCTCCCGCCATCTCCTGCACGTCTCCTGCACGTCTCCTGAAGTCTCCCACTCAGGAAAGTTCAATGTCATGATATTTTCTATAAATTATTAAAAAAAAAATTATTTATTTATATTAAAAAAAAGATGGTGTCTCCAAGTACCCCCGTCTCCTATTTTCAAAAAAAAGCCATACCGGTACCGGTACCAGTCTCCCGTACCAGTACCAGTACTAGTCTCCTGCCAACTATGGTTTTTTGTTTCTTGCTAGTGTATTTGTTTTAGATTTAGGGTTAGTGTAAAGGGGTGTAGCCATTCCTTTTTTTTCAATCTTGATTTTTCTTTTTTTTGTTATTGCTTTTTATGTTGGCTAGGTTGTATGAGATGGCTAGTCACCCCTAGGATGGCCAAGGGACGTCTAGACATTCCCTGGCCATCCTACAAATAACTACCTACCTAGCTGTCCCTTGTCATTTCCTTCTCAAAATTTGTTGATTCAAAAAAAAAATGACTTTTTTCAAAACTGAGTACAAGTTAGGGTCATTTTTCAATCCATTCCTATGGCCCCAAAACATCCCCTATAGGAGGCAGGTCAAAATATGTAGGGAATGCATCTCAAGGGTACATAGGAAAATTATGCATGTTGAAAAAGGTCTTCCAAGATACCCTTTTATTGATCTTTCATTTTGTAGAGGATTTTTTCATAGGAGTTTTGTTTCTAATAGTATATCTTTGATCAAATATAATTTTTGAAAATTTTATACCACTAAGCACTCTTGGTTCTTTTTTTAAATGAAAATGTTTCATGCTTAATCTTCATAGTTTATTTTATTACCATGTCACAACTCATTAAATTTCTTATCATTTTTTTAGATATTATTGTTGCATGCACTTACAAGCAGTTAGTACTCCACAGCTAAATCTGATTGACTTCAAATGAAACGTCCTCATAAAGTTAATGATCTGATCTTCTATAAAGGTATTTGAGGCTTGTGAGAAGAATGATATCTATATGTCTCTTTCAGAGGCTGGGGCACCAAATTAATGATTTAGTATAAATAATTATTGTGTTTAACCACATACAAAATATTGATCAGTGCTTCATAAAATCACAATGTAACTGTTCATAATGGAATAGAAGAGTTAATGTCCTAAACCCTTTAATATATTGGATAAACATTAAGTGCTTAGAGTTCAACCTACCTCGTGAAAAAGTCTAAACAGTATATACCTAGAAAAAGCTCTCTACTTAATCTCTAAATAGAGAAAAGAAAAAGGCCTTTCTAGACCCTAAACCAAAGGACAATTTTCAAGATAATAAGGGGATACAGAAATACACAGGAGCTAAATAAGGGCAATTTACAAGCAATATGATCAGACCATATAAAATAAATAATCGGATCATCATAAATGAAAGGGGCTGAGAAAAGAGATACTTACCTAGGGTGAACTTGTTGGTACATTAATCTCAATTTTTGAATGAGCAACTTGCAGAGATAGATGTCATTTTTAGAGATAGATGCCATTGGCAGAGTCAAGATGGATAAAGAAAACCTAGGAGATAATGTTTGTGGATTCCTAAGACCCAGTTTACTTTGTTGGACCTGACTCCTCTAATCTTGAATCTTCAAGACCTAAAATTGCAACTTATTTCCCTTTGGTTAAGCTCCTTGTCACTAGAATCGTTTAGATTTTTATGGAGAAATATGCTTATTCACATATACAAAACAAAGAATTATTTGATTTCTTGTTTTGAAATGGACTAAGACTTTGCCTATATAATTTGGATACAAAATTACAAGTCCTAATTCCCAATAGCTGATGCCATCATCCATCAGTGGTGTAGTCAGCTATAGTTCAACATGAAAACATCAAAATTAGACTGCACCAATCGTGGATACTGGCATTGCCTTTATGCAGTTAAAAATTTCTAGATAAGCCTTGAGAAGCCTTGAGAAATCTATTAAGGGTAAAGAAAGAGCTAAAGGTAGTTGTGTATGCAAAGGGTGGACAGATAAGGAATCATAAATGGTAACAGGTGTAGATAGAAGAAAGTTAAGGCCTGAGACAAGGATCTACAATACACCTATCAACAAGCGTGCTCAAGCCAGTCCACCCTAATTCCAAATTCTGGTGGTTAATGTGCCATTGATTCCTTGACACAAAAATGTTAGTAAAGAAAATTTGGTTAATATATACAAACTACTTACCATATAGTTATATCCTCTGGTTTTCCGTATATTTTGCAGTTCTGGGTCTGTCTCAAAATTGTCAGCATCCAACTTCCAGTAAAGAACTCCAATATCTAAATTGAAAATAAAAACAAAAGTCAGTGTTATTTAGCCCATATTTCTTATTCATTAAAGCTTCAGCTCAGACATTTATGTTTTCCCTAAATATGTCACGTTAGCATGTCTCATACTCTGCATGGCTCCACAAATGCACTAAAAAAAATTATCCATTTGAGATATTTCAATCCACATGACCCACATTTTCTTTCTGTTTTTTTTAAACTCTACCCAGTCGTGGAGAAAAATCTTTCAATCTGTTTATAGCTGAATTTTGGCTGTCATAAATCATTAAGCTTAAATAGGACCAATTTGATTAATTTATAAAATTTTGGTTGTCTCTAATAACTGTATACAAGACAAAGTTTACATTTAATGCAAAGTGTATTTAGGATGTCACATGTCCGCACCTAAATCTGGTAATTTATATTTTGGGAATTATACAGCAGATATATAGCCAGTAAGAAAAGTACACAATTTTATCAGGCAGAATGAATCCAACTTGGAAAATGAAAATGCATTGTCAGCGCATATAGAAAAATATCAGCCATAAAAGCATGTATTAACAATTGAGAATCTTAAAATTATTTTGAAATAACTGCATCATAACATTAAATTGTGAGTCAAATTGATCAAATGAAAACTTGACACGTATGATATATCATTGATAATTTTGAAATTATCAAGCATCCAGAGCCAAAGAGATGTAGATAGTTTTGCAGTGACTATTCTTTTTGGTATGTTAAGTGTAGGATGAGGACCCGAGACCTTTTATAGAATTCAAATTTGAACAAAAGAAAGCTTCAGACACGTTAAACAGGGAGCAGAAGACAAAATACTACCTTCTCCCAAGGTAAAATACTAAAAAGAACCCTGTGTGACTCAGCCCTTTACAGAAGAGGAAGACCAAGAAATTAAGAATAACTACACTATCTGATTAAAGCACTTAATTGGGAATGGAAGAAACAGAAAAATAATCTGAGCTGTCCTCAAAAAGAGATCCAAGAGTCTCAACACCTCAACGTCTTTTGGACCTAAAAAACTTCTTGCTTTTGGTAAGGCATCCATTTTCCATTGGGTACCTTCCTCAATGAAGTTATGAGCCTCAAAGCATAACCTTTCCACTTCTGTTTTCCTTTCTTTCCACTTTCTGGTGTCCCCATAGTTTGTCTTGGTGATTTTGCTTTTAGTTTGGGCGATAGTAGTGATCTTGAGGAGGGGAATCAGGCCATCTCATTATAAAGAAAATCATCCATGTTGGATTCCTGCTCTTCATCAAGTGCATGGAGGAAATAATCTTCATTGTCCCAAGTTTTATCCATATTATGTAATGTCCCTTTATAGACTTGACTTTGATTTGTCTTTTAGTCTTGTACATTAGGGTATAAATAAGCCTAGAATCAATAATTCCAATGATAAAATTTAATCTGATTAAGAATAATCTTCAAAACTATTATTGATTCAGTTATTTGACGTATATATATATTGATAATAACTAATAAAATGCTGATAGAAATGAGCCTCTATCTGCCATAGATTTTGATAGGCAATCTACAAGTTTAATTGTTTTAAGGAATGCAAATAGACACTATAATATGGGTGTTGTTTCTGATTTGTCTATACAAATATATGCATATGAATGTGGACCAGTTTGTGTCTATCTTCAATCACTGTTTCAGACTGTAATGTCCCCAATTTAGCCCTACGCTCTTCATTTGGATTTAACCTATTTCCGGAAACGCGTAGGCTAAGCAATATGGGAAATTAGGGTTTCCACTTTCAAATGCATTTTCAAGGGTTTGCATGTGTGAGTTTCTGACGCATGTCTGGTGGAGCTTTCTGGGATTTTGGAGAGCTTCAGGATGAGGTAACATGCGTGTTAAGATAATGACATGCAATTTTAGCAAATACCTTGCACGCAGGAAAGGTTTATGGGTTTTTCTAGGTTTTCAGAGACCTCCAGGATGGTGTGACATGCATCTGAATCTGACAACCTTTCTGAGCAATTACTATTTATAGTAAGTCATGATGGCTACCCGGTTTGTGCTCAAAAGGTATTTGGAAAACACTTACTATTTATAGTAAGTCATGATTACTACTCGGTGTTCATATGAAGTTTTGTAAACTTACTATGTATAGCAGTTTGCAATTTTTGGTAAGTCTATTTTTAGCAGTGCCATTCTAGCAGCAACTCAGTCATCTGCAGTTAACATTTCTATTTTGGGGAGTGAGGCTGATCAGTCTGGCTTTCTGATGAGTTGAAGTAAACTTACTATTTTGAGCATTTTCTATTTTTAGCAAGTCCATCTGTGGCTTTGGCATCATCATTAGTTTGGTTCAGCTCAACTAATGTCAGTTTGCTATTTTTAGCAATTTATCCATTGCAGTTTGGGCGTTGCTCTTGGCTACCTCCTTGGACTGAGTTCCAGACTTTGTCAATTTCTATGTTTTGCAGTTGTACACCATGCCTAGTCAAGGAACTTTAAGTTGTTTTTAAAATGGGGTCATGAAGGGGGACGCCTCATTAATGCACTTTAATATTTTATTAAAGTTTTGTTATTTCTTCAAGTGGGATGACTTGGGAATAATATGGAGTTTTTAATATTTCAAAAATGCTTTTTGAAGTGGACGCCTCTTGGAGAAGTTGGAGAGTTTCTTGGTTGGAGGTTACAGTTCATTCATCTCCTCTATTGAAGCTTATTTATTGATGCCTTGCTCATTCATTCTTATGTTGGATTTGATAGTAAAGTTATGCTGTTGGACTGAATCCAGAACCTGGCTAAGGGGAAGCTTAGCAAACCAATTCATCCTTCGGGCCTGAAACTATGGCTACCTAGGTGGTTATCTGAGACTGTGCTTCACACACAGATATAAATTGAACTTCAATTCTAATGTTGTTGGACAGGTTGCTGCTATATAGCCTGTTATCTAGCTGCTGGTTTCACATGGCTGAAGCAAAAATTCACTGATAGCTTCGCCATCGAATTTAATTTCATTCTGGGTATTTTCTCATGCTGTTCTACATTGAAGGGCGCCCAATTGTGCAAATTTTCAGAATTTATTATTGAGTTTATGATTTTTGGGAGGTCAACCCTTCCTGGAGGCCGTACCATTCTTCCTAGCTGCATTGGGATTCGTGCCTTCTGTTCTTTGTTGTTTCTAGCTCAATTTCTCTTGGGAGTTGGGACGCCTAGCCTTAGTTGTAAATTGGTTGTGGTTTGAGAGCTTTCTGAGCTGTATTGGAGAAGATACGTCCGTTTTGGTGAATCCTAACGTTGCTGGTCTGATTTTCTGTTCATACTGTTTCTAATCAGACTTAGTGAATTTTAGTTTATTGTTGGTTGAGCTCATTTTTCATATCAATTTTGTATTGTAAAAGTTAGAGGATTATTACTCTAACCATTGGATGATTTTGGAAGCATATCTTTGAGTTTTGCAGCTGAATTCACTTATTGTAAAGCTAGTTAGTAGTACGAACAGCTATCATTTTATTATTGCTGCAAGTTTATGTTTTGTATACACTCCCACAAATAAGTGGTTGAGTTTAAATAATTATCTTCATTCTTGTTATTTTCCCCCCACTGAAATAAGTGGTAGAGTGGAGATTATTCCCCCCACTGAATAAGTGGTAGAGTGGAATTATGGTCGGTTATCCGCCTACATTGTAATTCATTCCTTCATTCATGGTCGGCCAGCTGCCTACAATTGGTTTTGTAATTCATTTCAGTTGATATTCATTGCTGGAACCATATGCTATCACCTCGCCCATACTGGGATCTTGGTGAACATTCTTGATGAGGGATTTTACAAGCTGGTTTTGATTTGGAGCTAATGCGAATCAGTGATTTGATGTTGGTTTTGTTGTGCTAAAACTGAAAAAAATTAAGGGGGAATACTACACAGACTTCAATCCTTCAATTTATGCGATTCACTCATTGGTTGGGTGTCTGAAATATTCCACTTAATGTGCAGCCTGGTTTAGAAGGTTGTATGCTCCCTTGGAGCAACCTTGTTCTGCATATGGAAACTGAATTAATCTCTCAACTCATTGATTGCTGTTTAGACTAATTCATATATTTTTGTTTGTTATTTCCCCCCTACATAATCGTTGGATCCTAAAAAATATGATCACTGCTCTCACCTATATTCTGTTTGCTGCATTTGATAAATACTCCTTCCTTTTTCTCCTTCCTAATCGATGCCTTTTTGCATGTTTATAGACTTCTTTAAATATCTTTGAATAGGCATGTTTGTTGAATCGCTGCCATTGATATCCTAACTAAGGATTATATTAGTGAATTGCTGCATTTAACATATTTGCTTGGTGCTGATTGCTTTATTATGGGTTATTTTAGGAATCATTTCTTTGTTAGAGACCGATGCATTTAGCATCTCTAATATTTATGTTAAATATTTATGTGGGACATAAATATTAATATTTATTCATTTGTAAATATTATTAATGTTTATTCATTTATCTTTGTGAATATGTTATTGTTTGATATATATTATATATATTTAACATAGGATAATAATAACAATAACAAGTTGGGATAAAAATATGGCCATAATCTGGAAATTGCCTAGTGACTTCCAAAAGTTTGATAACTTCAAGAAAATTGTCAGAAGCAACATGAAATGGAAAACTCCAAAACCACCTTGGTTTAAGCTGAATTTTGATGGAGTGGCCAGAGCTGGGAAGGCTGCTGGAGGTGATATCATCAAAGACCATAATCGTTGCTTAGTTGTTGCCTACTCAGGGAACCTAAAGGATCACACTAGTAATCAGGCTGAAAGTATGGCACTCCTATGGGGACTTAAAGTTGCGCTGTCAATCGGCATTAAGTCTATGGAAATTGAGGGTGACTCGTAGTTGATTGTGGAAGCCACGAAAGGTATGATGGATGTCGGTTGGTCCATCCAAGGGATAATTGAAGACATTCGCTCTCTTCTTACCAGACTTCGGGAGTTTACCATTCAGCATGCCTACAGGGAAGGTAATGCGATTGCTGACAGTCTGGTCGCATTGGGCTTGATCGAGAAGGGCTACGGTGCTAGAGGAAAGAAGAGTCTTTACCCCCTTCGGCTGTGGCACTTCTAAGAAAGGACCTTAACGAAATCCATCATGATTCTTAAAAAAAAATTTCTAAACTTAGTGTGGTTGTTACTAACTTTCGTTAGTAATGTTGGCGGGAGTTTTTATTTAAATAACTGGTCGTTGTGCGGGAAGATTGTTGAGGAGATTTTTCCACGTCACATGTACAGCCTCTTTTGGATCGCCATCGGGACTCGTCATTTCATTCCTAATGACTAATGGGGTCATTATTTTTTGAACCCCCTTGAAATTTGTGATGATTTTTTTCAGCCTTGCGGATTTTGTTCGATTTTTTGAGATGTTCGGATTTATTACCGCTATCATTTCTCTTCGTGCCCTAGACTTCTCGCACGAGGCAACTGCTAAGCCTGCGCGCTGGCTACGGGAAGCGACATTTATTGTCATTTTTTACGGCCTTACAAGTTACCTTTTCCCAACCATTTCTCTACGGTTGTTTCTAGATTTGGTTTTCATTGTATCTGCTCTGTTCTACCTTTCACTATTCTGGCTTTCTGCATCAATTGTGTTGGCACTATGGGTGGGGACCAGGTGCATGTGGAGCCGGATAAGTGTGATGAATGGAAGGTGGACGCCATCATCTGGACTATATGCAAGGAGGGTGAAATTTCTCAGTATATGGAATCCATGACTGGCCATGATGAAGGCCTCTCCAAACAATTCGTCACCTCTTGGAATGCTAGAAGGGTCACCATTGGTGGCATTTCCTTCGAAATCGATGAGGTCATCGCTAGGGCCACGGGTCTCACTATGGATGGGCGTACATGGAAGAAAACCACCAAAGTTGCTGACCAGACCAGCCTCAACTTGTTCTTTCGGGGCAACGAGCAACCTATCAAGCTACATGGAGGCTACAACCGTGAGGCGCTTCCTAAGCCATGGGTCAAAATTTGTATGGTGGTGATGAAATACTTCACTCTCGAAGGAAGGTACGGTGTGTATTACTACTACCACTTCAATTTCCTCAATCACCTTAGAAACCACCATAATATTTCCATTTCGTTCTTTCTCATTCATTCTCTCGAAAGTATTGTGAGTGATACGATTGAAGGCATGAATTCAAACAAAAATTTCACCATCCTCCACCAAGGGCTTATGTCCAGACTTTACCATTTTCACCTGGCCCTCTGCCCTCCTCGGCCCATCACTGTTGAAGAAGCTCCTCGACCCATCGCTGAGGAAGAGGCTCTAGTTTCTTCTGCTCCCCCTTCTACTAGCATTATGGACACCCCTAGCCCTAGCAAGAAAAAAAGCATCAAAAACCCAGCTTTGAAAGCCTCTCCACAGGACACATCCCCATCTCAAGGGCCTGTGGTGAAGAGTAAAGATAAAAAACGTATAGCCCCCACCCCAAAAACTAAGGCCAAAGCCTCCAAGAAGACAAAATTCCGACTCCAGCAAATTGACTCTAACATTGAGATCATCGAGGAGACTAATACCCCTCACAGGTCAAACAGACTGGTAATCAAGCAAGGAAAAGTGAAAATTTTAAGGAGGCATCGGATTGTCATGTCCCCTTCTCAGTGACATCTCTACCAGTGCGAGTTGGACTATTACCACCACGACCCTCGTGGGCTGATAGGCCCGGATAGAGGTCACGCCGGGCTGCTTCCGGCTTAGGTTCATGAGTTTGATCAGTGAGTATTTCATTTTAACCGATGAGACTTTTTGCGATTATATTTTTAGGTTCACGGCGAGCGATTAATGGGACCCTACTGTACCTTGATGTGGCTTTAGCGACATCCGGCATCACTTTAGAGGATTACGTCGGCTTGAGCGGAGACATTATCCGGATAGTAGCGAGGGAAGATATTAATATTTAATTATATTGTTAAATATTAATTGTTAATAATTTTTTAATATAAAGTTATAATTTTTAAATTATAACTCAGAGGTGATTTGCCCTTAGGGTGCGTACATCATCGAAGGGCGGTTTGGCATTAGAATCGTTGTCAATGGAGAAATTAAAAGATTAAAAGTCAAATATTAATTAAAACCCTATCTTTAAGGAAATCGCACTTTTCAGCCTTATAGTGGATTTGCCTTGGGTTTTGAGCCATTTATGTGATTATTGGATTTTGAGAACTGATCAAATTGATCTGAGCACAGACTTTAGGGTTTGAACTCGACTTCCTTGGGGAACGAGCCATCTCCAGCGGAAAGCAATTCAGAGAGTGTGAAATATCACTTGATCTATTGCCAGCAGAGGTTTTCTCACACAGAGGAAATCATTGATCTTCAGAGTAAATTCATTTACAGAGCTTCGGCTATATTCTTTCATTCAAAAACCATCATACATCTTGGCGCACCATTTATAGAGCTTCAGACATTGATTTTGGAGGAAGCCGTACAACATTTATTGCTGTTTCTGACAGGCCGTACCTGTTGTCAGGGCCGTACCTCTATCCTTGGGCCGTACTCATCAGATTAAAGAAAACGCCTTTGTTTGTGGGTTCCAGTTTGCATCATTTGAGGCGCTGAGGTTTCAGGAGGCAGTAGAGATCACCAGACCGGAGGAGGAGTCATTATTTGATGCAGCCGTACCATTTCCAGTCAATTACCAGCAAGCTGCATATTCCAGGTTTTCTATAAAAATTTGTTATTTTATTGTTGCATGTTCTCAGAACCTGATTGTATTGATTCAAGTTGAACAATAAAGGAGGCGCCATCATTATAGCTTGCAATTTCTATGTATTGTGGCCTTTAGATATTTTATTTGAATTTATTTCATATTTCCAAGCAAAATCGCAATTTTCATTTCTTGTCAAAAAACCTCAAAAACATCAAAAATTACCAAAACTTCAAAAACTTCAGAAAAACAAGTCAGAGTCCGAAAAAGGGGAAACTAGGGTTTCTACAGTGGTATCAGAGCTAAATCCTACCATCCTTAGGGTTTAGCCATCACATGCAGCCAGAGGAATTTGATACATACAGGTATTATACACGCAGACGTGCCTTGATTGAAAGGCAACGCAGTTTGAGCAGACAGCCAGAAATCATGGCTGACAGGGATGATAGGGCTGACAGGACAGATATACCTAGGACAGAGATCCCACAGAATAACAGGGATCAGGATGATGCAGAGGTCTTGCTTGCACTGAAGATGCGTCACAGAACAACGGCAGTCAGCGAGTAATGCGGCAGTTAACCCGGTGGCACGAAGAGATTAAAACACCGAGGCGGAATCCTATCCGGTAACGATAGTGAAAGCGAGATCCGGAAAACCCGGGGCGGTGTCACCGGACCTTGAGGCCTACTAAGGCCTACTTTCACGAGCAAAGCCCGATGAGGCTTTACCAGGTGATGAGCACGAGGATTTGTTTGCTGATAACCTTATGGCAGCGAACGAGGAGTGGGAGTTGATACCTCCTGCAGTCAGAGAACGGATCTCTTTTGACCGTTTTGTTACACAGAGGCGAGAACACAACAGGGCTCGACAGGATTGGAGACCCCGGCAGCAGAACAACGATCTCAAACATGCAACTAACAGGCTCAATCTGGTGATGTTTGATGGTAGTGGGAAGATGATAGCCCAAGCTTGGATTAGCAAGCTTGACACATTCCTCACTTTGCGTCCGATGGCGGAGAGAGACGCTATTAGATATGCTACACTACACCTCGAGGGAGTAGCATACGACTGGTGGCACCACGGCATGGTGACCTTACAGCACGACAGGATTACTACCTACCAGGAGTTCGTGGATAGATTGGTAGAGAGGTTTGACCGGAAGGATCCAGAAACCTACTTCAGAGACTTAGCACAGTTGAGGCAGAGTGGTAGTCTCGAGGCTTATATCAGTGACTTTCAGAGGCTATCCGTCATGGTTCCGAGCATATCTGAGAGGAGATTGGTAGTACTCTTTATGGAGGGTTTGACCGAGCCACTGAGAGGCTGGATCAAAGCCTTTGATCCTCCATCATTACAGGAGGCGATGAAGAAAGCACGTAACATGGAGTTCGCAGCCCCATCAAATAAATTTAACTCCAGGGGTTCTTCATCGTTTAGAGATAACAAGGGCTTCAATAAAAACAAGGATAAATCAGATTATAACAAAGACAAATCAGATTATAAAAACGATTCGTAAGGTAAATCAGCATTCCCACCTTTGGATCGTGAGGCCCTGAATGACCTTCGCAGGAAGAAGCTTTGCTTCTACTGCAAGGGACCATATGATGCCAATCACGATTGTCCTCTAAGACCTAAGGGCAAGGCAAATCGTGTGATGTGGGCATACTATGAGGACTTAGAATCAGAAAATTCTGATCAGCCAGAGCATACAGATGATTCAGAGTCAGAGGCTCCAGAGCCGAGAGCAGAGATAGAGCCCGAGCTTCAGGTACAGGAGGCCCGTTTGTCTAGCATCCAGCAGGAGGGTTCTTTCAGGCTTCGTGGTGTATTAGCAGGTCAGAGGGGCATTACCCTATTGGATACAGGAGCCACGCATAACTTTATAGATGCTAGATTCGTTGAGAAACGAGGACTCATCACTGAGGATTTCGAGGGCATCAGAGTCAAAGTGGCAGATGGATACACTTTGAGATGTGAGCGCATGATTAGAGATCTCCCCTTACACTTGAACAATTATGAGTTCAAGGCAGATTATTACGTTGTTAATATGGGAGACATTGATTTAGTCCTGGGAATGAAGTGGTTACACTCATTGGAGGAGGTCACACTTCGTCTTAAGGACATGGAGATTCGTTTTGAGGTCGACGGGAAGACACACATACTCAAGGCAATACGGGACAGCGACCTTAAAACAATTTCTCTTCGCCGAATGGAGCGGCTCATGCGTCATGACATGGTAGAGTGGGCTGCAGAGTGTCATTTAGCACCTTTACAGGAGGGACAGCAAAAGACAGAATATCATCGACATCGAAGTTGAGAATCAAAGCATGACAAGGTGTTACATTGATATTCCGCCGAGTGGAACTCAGAATGAGAGGATAGAGAGCACATCATTGAGCTCGAGGAGGGTGCGAAATCCGTTATGATAACTCCTTACAGGCATCCTAAAAGATTAAAGGATGAGATCGAGAAGACTATAAAGGAGTTACTTGCTATGGGTCACATTAGACCTAGCAAATCACCGTTCGCTTCTTCTGTTGTATTGGTGAAGAAGAAGGATGGAATGTTGCGCATGTGCATTGATTACCGGGTCCTGAACAAGAGGACAATCAAGAACCGATACCCGATACCGAGGATTGATGAGCTTATTGATGAGCTCCATGGTGCCTGTTACTTCACAAAAATTGATTCTGATGCGGTTATCATTAGATGCAGACAGGAAGACTGGGCACTTTGAGTTATTAGTGTTGATGCCATTTGGGCTCACTAATCGCCGTACTTTAGATCTACGATGAACCGGGTTTTTCATTTACAGCTGAGGAGGTTCGTCTTGGTATTCTTCGATGATATTCTCATATATAGCAGGACTTGGCAGGAGCACTTGGCTCATTTGGAGACAGTGTTGAGTATCTTGGAGAGGGAGTCCTTGTACGCCAAGGAATCCAAGTGTGACTTGGGAATGACCGAATTGCTGTACCTTGGTCATATTATCAGTGCAGATGGAGTGCGCATGGATCCCGAAAAGATCCGCGCCATTATTGATTGGCCCACACCGGCAAACCTGACACAGTTGAGAGGGTTTCTCGGTTTGTGTGGATTCTACCGTAGGTTCGTGAATGGGTATTCACGACATGCAGCCCCGATGACAGATTTGATGAAAAAGGGGGCATTTGTTTGGACTTCTAAGGCACAGGAGTGTTTTGTGAAGTTCAAGGAGTTGATGACCACATAACCTGTTTTGGCACTACCCGACTTTACGAAGCCGTTTGAGCTTCAATGTGATGCATCAGGTGAGGGCATTGGTGCGGTGCTTATGCAGGACAAGCACCCGATAGTGTATGAGAGCCGCAAGCTCAGAGGACCCGAGAGACTGTATAGCATATATGACAAAGAGATGCTCGCGATTATGCATGCCTTAGCAAAATTTAGACAATACCTTGTTGGCAGCAAATTTTGCATTAAGACTGATCATAACAGTCTGAGACACTTCTTGGGGCAGCGAGATCTCAATGACAGACAACAGAAGTGGGTCAGTAAGTTGCAGGCTTATGAATTTGATATTTCATATAT